>OY720431.1:73556116-74276116 GCA_963082735.1 Pocota personata
AAGAATAAGAATAAGAATAAGAATAAGAATAAGAATAAGAATAAGAATAAGAATAAGAATAAGAATAAGAATAAGAATAAGAATAAGAATAAGAATAAGAATAAGAATAAGAATAAGAATAAGAATAAGAATAAGAATAAGAATAAGAATAAGAATAAGAATAAGAATAAGAATAAGAATAAGAATAAGAATAAGAATAAGAATAAGAATAAGAATAAGAATAAGAATAAGAATAAGAATAAGAATAAGAATAAGAATAAGAATAAGAATAAGAATAAGAATAAGAATAAGAATAAGAATAAGAATAAGAATAAGAATAAGAATAAGAATAAGAATAAGAATAAGAATAAGAATAAGAATAAGAATAAGAATAAGAATAAGAATAAGAATAAGAATAAGAATAAGAATAAGAATAAGAATAAGAATAAGAATAAGAATAAGAATAAGAATAAGAATAAGAATAAGAATAAGAATAAGAATAAGAATAAGAATAAGAATAAGAATAAGAATAAGAATAAGAATAAGAATAAGAATAAGAATAAGAATAAGAATAAGAATAAGAATAAGAATAAGAATAAGAATAAGAATAAGAATAAGAATAAGAATAAGAATAAGAATAAGAATAAGAATAAGAATAAGAATAAGAATAAGAATAAGAATAAGAATAAGAATAAGAATAAGAATAAGAATAAGAATAAGAATAAGAATAAGAATAAGAATAAGAATAAGAATAAGAATAAGAATAAGAATAAGAATAAGAATAAGAATAAGAATAAGAATAAGAATAAGAATAAGAATAAGAATAAGAATAAGAATAAGAATAAGAATAAGAATAAGAATAAGAATAAGAATAAGAATAAGAATAAGAATAAGAATAAGAATAAGAATAAGAATAAGAATAAGAATAAGAATAAGAATAAGAATAAGAATAAGAATAAGAATAAGAATAAGAATAAGAATAAGAATAAGAATAAGAATAAGAATAAGAATAAGAATAAGAATAAGAATAAGAATAAGAATAAGAATAAGAATAAGAATAAGAATAAGAATAAGAATAAGAATAAGAATAAGAATAAGAATAAGAATAAGAATAAGAATAAGAATAAGAATAAGAATAAGAATAAGAATAAGAATAAGAATAAGAATAAGAATAAGAATAAGAATAAGAATAAGAATAAGAATAAGAATAAGAATAAGAATAAGAATAAGAATAAGAATAAGAATAAGAATAAGAATAAGAATAAGAATAAGAATAAGAATAAGAATAAGAATAAGAATAAGAATAAGAATAAGAATAAGAATAAGAATAAGAATAAGAATAAGAATAAGAATAAGAATAAGAATAAGAATAAGAATAAGAATAAGAATAAGAATAAGAATAAGAATAAGAATAAGAATAAGAATAAGAATAAGAATAAGAATAAGAATAAGAATAAGAATAAGAATAAGAATAAGAATAAGAATAAGAATAAGAATAAGAATAAGAATAAGAATAAGAATAAGAATAAGAATAAGAATAAGAATAAGAATAAGAATAAGAATAAGAATAAGAATAAGAATAAGAATAAGAATAAGAATAAGAATAAGAATAAGAATAAGAATAAGAATAAGAATAAGAATAAGAATAAGAATAAGAATAAGAATAAGAATAAGAATAAGAATAAGAATAAGAATAAGAATAAGAATAAGAATAAGAATAAGAATAAGAATAAGAATAAGAATAAGAATAAGAATAAGAATAAGAATAAGAATAAGAATAAGAATAAGAATAAGAATAAGAATAAGAATAAGAATAAGAATAAGAATAAGAATAAGAATAAGAATAAGAATAAGAATAAGAATAAGAATAAGAATAAGAATAAGAATAAGAATAAGAATAAGAATAAGAATAAGAATAAGAATAAGAATAAGAATAAGAATAAGAATAAGAATAAGAATAAGAATAAGAATAAGAATAAGAATAAGAATAAGAATAAGAATAAGAATAAGAATAAGAATAAGAATAAGAATAAGAATAAGAATAAGAATAAGAATAAGAATAAGAATAAGAATAAGAATAAGAATAAGAATAAGAATAAGAATAAGAATAAGAATAAGAATAAGAATAAGAATAAGAATAAGAATAAGAATAAGAATAAGAATAAGAATAAGAATAAGAATAAGAATAAGAATAAGAATAAGAATAAGAATAAGAATAAGAATAAGAATAAGAATAAGAATAAGAATAAGAATAAGAATAAGAATAAGAATAAGAATAAGAATAAGAATAAGAATAAGAATAAGAATAAGAATAAGAATAAGAATAAGAATAAGAATAAGAATAAGAATAAGAATAAGAATAAGAATAAGAATAAGAATAAGAATAAGAATAAGAATAAGAATAAGAATAAGAATAAGAATAAGAATAAGAATAAGAATAAGAATAAGAATAAGAATAAGAATAAGAATAAGAATAAGAATAAGAATAAGAATAAGAATAAGAATAAGAATAAGAATAAGAATAAGAATAAGAATAAGAATAAGAATAAGAATAAGAATAAGAATAAGAATAAGAATAAGAATAAGAATAAGAATAAGAATAAGAATAAGAATAAGAATAAGAATAAGAATAAGAATAAGAATAAGAATAAGAATAAGAATAAGAATAAGAATAAGAATAAGAATAAGAATAAGAATAAGAATAAGAATAAGAATAAGAATAAGAATAAGAATAAGAATAAGAATAAGAATAAGAATAAGAATAAGAATAAGAATAAGAATAAGAATAAGAATAAGAATAAGAATAAGAATAAGAATAAGAATAAGAATAAGAATAAGAATAAGAATAAGAATAAGAATAAGAATAAGAATAAGAATAAGAATAAGAATAAGAATAAGAATAAGAATAAGAATAAGAATAAGAATAAGAATAAGAATAAGAATAAGAATAAGAATAAGAATAAGAATAAGAATAAGAATAAGAATAAGAATAAGAATAAGAATAAGAATAAGAATAAGAATAAGAATAAGAATAAGAATAAGAATAAGAATAAGAATAAGAATAAGAATAAGAATAAGAATAAGAATAAGAATAAGAATAAGAATAAGAATAAGAATAAGAATAAGAATAAGAATAAGAATAAGAATAAGAATAAGAATAAGAATAAGAATAAGAATAAGAATAAGAATAAGAATAAGAATAAGAATAAGAATAAGAATAAGAATAAGAATAAGAATAAGAATAAGAATAAGAATAAGAATAAGAATAAGAATAAGAATAAGAATAAGAATAAGAATAAGAATAAGAATAAGAATAAGAATAAGAATAAGAATAAGAATAAGAATAAGAATAAGAATAAGAATAAGAATAAGAATAAGAAGAATAGAATAAGAATAAGAATAAGAATAAGAATAAGAATAGAATAAGAATAAGAATAAGAATAAGAATAAGAATAAGAATAAGAATAAGAATAAGAAGAAGAAGAAGAATAAGAATAAGAAGAAGAAGAAGAAGAAGAAGAAGAAGAAGAATAAGAAGAAGAAGAAGAAGAAGAAGAAGAAGAAGAAGAAGAATAAGAAGAAGAAGAAGAAGAAGAAGAAGAAGAAGAAGAAGAAGAAGAAGAAGAAGAAGAAGAAGAAGAAGAAGAAGAAGAAGAAGAAGAAGAAGAAGAAGAAGAAGAAGAAGAAGAAGAAGAAGAAGAAGAAGAAGAAGAAGAAGAAGAAGAAGAAGAAGAAGAAGAAGAAGAAGAAGAAGAATAAAAATAAGAATAAGAAGAAGAATAAAAATAAGAATAAGAAGAAGAATAAAAATAAGAATAAGAAGAAGAATAAAAATAAGAATAAGAAGAAGAATAAAAATAAGAATAAGAAGAAGAATAAAAATAAGAATAAGAAGAAGAATAAAAATAAGAATAAAAATAAGAATAAAAATAAGAATAAAAATAAGAATAAGAATAAGAATAAAAATAAGAATAAGAATAGAATAAAATAAGAATAAGAATAAGAATAAGAATAAGAATAAGAATAAGAATAAGAATAAGAATAAGAATAAGAATAAGAATAAGAATAAGAATAAGAATAAGAATAAGAATAAGAATAAGAATAAGAATAAGAATAAGAATAAGAATAAGAATAAGAATAAGAATAAGAATAAGAATAAGAATAAGAATAAGAATAAGAATAGGAATAAGAATAGGAATAAGAATAGGAATAAGAATAGGAATAAGAATAAGAATAAGAATAAGAATAAGAATAAGAATAAGAATAAGAATAAGAATAAGAATAAGAATAAGAATAAGAATAAGAATAAGAATAAGAATAAGAATAGGAATAAGAATAAGAATAAGAATAGGAATAAGAATAGGAATAAGAATAGGAATAAGAATAGGAATAAGATAGGAATAAGAATAAGAATAAGAATAAGAATAAGAATAAGAATAAGAATAAGAATAAGAATAAGAATAAGAATAAGAATAAGAATAAGAATAAGAATAAGAATAAGAATAAGAATAAGAATAAGAATAAGAATAAGAATAAGAATAAGAATAAGAATACGAATAAGAATACGAATAAGAATACGAATAAGAATACGAATAAGAATAAGAATAAGAATAAGAATAAGAATAAGAATAAGAATAAGAAATAAGAATAAGAATAAGAATAAGAATAAGAATAGAATAAGAATAAGAATAAGAATAAGATAAGAATAAGAATAAGAATAAGAATAAGAATAAGAATAAGAATAAGAATAAGAATAAGAATAAGAATAAGAATAAGAATAAGAATAAGAATAAGAATAAGAATAAGAATAAGAATAAGAATAAGAATAAGAATAAGAAAAGAATAAGAATAAGAATAAGAATAAGAATTAAGAATAAGAATAAGAATAAGAATAAGAATAAGAATAAGAATAAGAATAAGAATAGAATAAGAATAAAAATAAGAATAAGAATAAGAATAAGAATAAGAATAAGAATAAGAATAAGAATAAGAATAAGAAATAAGATAAGAATAAGAATAGAATAAGAATAAGAATAAGAATAAGAATAAGAATAAGAATAGAATGAGAATGAATAATAAGAATAAAATAAAATAATAATAATAATAATAATAATAAAAATAATCATAATAATTAATAATAATAATTATAATAATTAATAATAATAATTAATAATAATGATTAATTAATTCGCGGCTAGCGATTCGGATAAAAAAAAACTTTATAATTTTATTTTTTCTTATTTAATGTATTTTACATGATCCTTCAATTATCATGATACCTGCTTGTACACCGCAACGAAATTCAATGAACCGCTTGTGTACCATTCCATGCGAGGGAGCAGAGTCTCCAAAATATTTTTATGTCGCTTAATGGTTTTTTAACACCGTCAGCTTCTCCCAAATTACTTCAGGCCTAAACCAATATATTGTAATATTTGAGCTACTTCTCGAGTAGATAAAACGTTATTCTGTGAGATTATTTCCTTATTTTCTAGTCTATAGAACAATTCAAGTTCACACTATACTATTCTTCGCAAATTCTTTCCTTACAAGGTCTCATTCCAATTACTTAATCACAAATCCAAACTAATTACTTCTTCTTTTTAACTCTTAACTTTCAATTTATCAGAAAATTACAACTTCGCCGATTATCACTTTTCCAATCTCTTCGTGCCTTTCGAAAACCAACTGCCTTGCCTCGATCGCCATCTGTCCCTTATATAGTCGCATTTCTGATAGCCAGAAACTTCTAGCAAATTCTTCGACCACTGAAACAAGAAAATTCTGATGTAATAATTCCAGGATGACAGCTGCAGAAAATAATCTCTTACGGTTATAATTCTCTTGCGGTTATAATTCTCTCTTAATTCCGCGACGTCGTCTTAGACATAATCCGTACACGAACCTCGAATGAAAAGACACTTCAGAATGTGTGCCTGTTTGACGGCGTAGTTATTATGCTACATTATGTTACACTGGCCCCCTCTTAGACTTGTTCGTCCCGAACAAGTGCGTCCTCACTTCGGCCATTATATCGATTCAGTCAGTCCACATGAACTAATTTCATTTTGGCCCTTGGTCCTCGCTGGATACGGTAGACAACGTCGTTGATGCGGGTTATTATTCTGTAGGGACCCTCCCAGTTCTGCTGCAACTTAGGTGATTTCCCCTTTTGGCGATGGGGATTATACAGCCACACTAGATCTCCTTCCTGGAATCCTGACGTTGTTGCCTTGGCATCATACCTGGTCTTCATGCGGTCGCTCGTCATCTTAATCTGGCTTCTGGTCTTTTGGTGTATGTCCCTAAGTCTTTCCCTAAAGTCCGCTACGTACTCTTCTTCATTTCTGGGCTCATTGGTAGGAGATCCAAATTTCACCTCACTGGGTAACCGAGCTATTCCACCGAACAAGATTTCGAACGGCGTATGTCGAGTAGTGCTATGCACGGCACTTCTATAGGCCATCAAAAACAAGGGAATCTGCCGGTCCCAATCCCGCTGGTAGTCACCTACGACCTTCGAGAGATGTTCGCCCAAAGTCCTATTGAAACGCTCCACCATACCGTCCGACTGTGGATGAAGCGGGGTTGTCCGTGTCTTTTTGATTCCGAGTAGTTGACACATCTCTTGGAAGATTCTTGACTCGAAATTCCGCCGTTGGTCAGAATGCAATTCCAAGGGCACACCGAGTCTGCTCACCCAATTGTACACGATCTGTTCCGCCACGGTTCTGGCTTCCTGGTTGGGGATCGGAAACGCTTCCGGCCACTTACTGAAGTAGTCCATTACTACGAGTATATACCGATTACCATTGTAGGTTTCCGGAAAGGGCCCTGCGATGTCAATGGCGATTCGTTTGAAAGGTGCTCCCACGTTGTATTGGTGCATCTTACCTCGAGTTTTGATTCTCGGACCCTTGCTAGCCGCACACACGTCGCATTTTCTGCACCAGTCTTCGACATCTTCCTTCGCTTCTAACCAATAAAAACGTTCTCGTACATTTTCTTCTCAGAACACCTTCATGGACATGGAGGGAGTCCCACTGCGCAAAATATGCCTTTAAGGTCGGGCTTCTGTGAGGGATGTCCTGATGATCCGGTTTCTCCATGTTCTCCTTCCAGGCCAGAATCGGCTCGATATCCGGGTCTTCCTTCTGAGCGTTCCGGATCTCATCTACGCTCCAGCCGGCGATAGGTTCGGCTCTCAGTCTTTGGATGGAAACCAGCTCCCGTTCTTCTTGATGCGCACAATGTTTACAATTCGTTCTGCATGGTCTCCGGGACAGTGCAGCCGCATTAGAGTGGAGTTTTCCTTTACGATGCTGTATTTCGTAGTCGTAGATTTGCAGCCTTTCGATCCATCTTGCGACCTGACCCTCAGGACTCTTGAACTGTAATAGCCATTTTAAGGCTGCATGGTCTGTGCGAAGAACGAACTTCCTCCCATAGAGGTATATGTGAAAATGCTTCCTAGCCAAGATCAAAGCTAGAAGTTCCCGCCTTGTCACGCAGTAGTTCCTTTCTGGCTTAGAGAGCACCTTGCTGAAGTACGCAACCACCTTCTCTTGGCCATCATGCACACCTGGGAGAGTACGGCTCCTACCCTGACATTACTAGCATCTGCATCCACAATGAACGTTTCCCCGGGAGTGGGGTAAGCTAGTATCGGAGCATCGCATAACCGTTGTTTAAGTGCCTTGAAGCTCTTCTCGCACTCAATTGACCATTCCGTCAACTGGTGCAGGCTCTTTGCGATCCCGGCAAAATCCTTCACGAACCGTCTGTAGTAAGTGGCTAGGCCCAGGAAGCTCCTTAGTTGGTGTTTATCTTTGGGGACTGGCCAGTTTTTCACCGCTTCGACCTACTCTGGATCGGTTCTCACTCCTTTCGCTGAAATTATGTGCCCCAAGTACTTGACTTCCGCTCTAAACAGGGCGCACTTCTTGGGGTTGAGCTTCAGGTGGGCACTTCAAAGCCTTTGAAACACATCCCTTAGATTGTCTCGGTGTTGCGCAAACGTTTTTCCTACGACGATGACATCATCCAAGTATACCAAACATGTTTTCCATGTTAACCCTTGCAGGACACATTCCATCAATCGCTCGAAAGTCGCCGGAGCATTGCACAGCCCGAATGGCATTACCGTGAATTGCCACAGCCCATTTCCTGCGGTGAAGGCGGTTTTCTCCCGGTCTTCTGGATGGATCTGTACCTGCCAGTAGCCGCTCTTCAAGTCGAGAGTGGAAAACCATCGGGCTCCTGATAGTGTGTCTAGCGTGTCGTCAATCCGTGGCAGAGGATAGCTGTCTTTCTTGGTGACATAATTGAGCTGCCGATAGTCCACGCAGAACCGCGTGCTGCCATCTTTCTTCTTACCCAGTACAACCGGTGATGCCCACGGACTTTTGGAACTTTCAATCAGACCTTCTTTCTCCATTCCCGACACCATTTCTGCAACTTCTGTCTGCCAATGGAAGGCGCCTAGCAGGCTGACGAATTGGTCTAGTATCACCAGTGTCTATTCGATGTTGTACCAGGTGTGTTCGGCCGTATTCTCCGTCCTGTGAGGCAAATACATCAGCGTACTCATTGATAAGATTCTCTGCCATAGTTCGCTGCTCCTGATTCAGCTCACAGGACTGGAGAATCGTCTCTCTCGTTTCCGCTGTCCAAGGTGATGGGAGAGGTTTCGGAGCATCACGTTCAGATATTGTTGTGACGGCGGTAATCGGCGTGCGTTTTCCAGTCACCTCCCCTCGCCTTTGTTTGACAGTGTGTGGTCTCGAGTTCAAAACTCTCACTGGAACCATGGTGTTCTTTGGTTCGACTAACGTCTTTCCCACGATGTAGTCTTGAGAATTCTTCTCTGGATCTGGTTCTACTATGTAGAATCGGTGGCTCCCAAGATCACCTTCCAGCTTCGTCCAAATGATTGTCTCTGAAGACGGCGGCAAAACTTCGTCTTTGCTAATGACTGTCCTGAGAGTTACGGCATTCTCGTTTCAGTACACCATCGGAATCTCCACATTTCGATACCTCAGTACTTGCATCCCGATGTCCAAGATTACTTCATTTGCTTTCATGAAGTCTATTCCGATGATGCACTCGTCGCATATATCTGCCACCAGAAACGCATGGGAGAACGTCAGTCCCGCCAGAGTAATCGTAAGACGAACTTCTTCAAACACCTTCGCCATTTCCCCTGTTGCAGTCTTCAGGCAGTAGCTGTTGGTGTTGTGCAGCCAGGAGCTTCTGACGATATCTCTTCTTACAATGGAGGCGGTGGCACCTGTGTCGATGGTGGCTACGCACTTCTTCTTGTTGATTAGTGCCTCCACTGTCAGACTCTTGTTACCCCGTTTGGTTTGTGAAACTTGAATGGTGGTCCTGGGGGCCTCGATTCCAGTAACCAACTTCTGCCCCGCGAAGCCGGTCCTTACGCATTTCCCGACTGCTGGTTTTGGGAAGTCTGACCGACAGAATGCTTCCTCTCTGTTTCTCCTACTTCCGCAATGTGGACAATTTCCTCGTCTAGGTGCACTTCTGCACTGCCGTTGTAGGTGTCCGTTTTGGTTGAAATTCCAGCAACGAATTTGACTTCCGCGAGCTTTGTCTTCATCCATGACGGCTGTTCTCTGGCATGAGCATTCCATGATGGACATTTCCCTGACACGGTGTATTCCCTGGTATGCTAGGTCCGCAGCCTTCATTGACAAAGCGAATGCCAATGCCTCGGGGAGTGTTCGCTTTTCAGCCATTCTTACTGCCATTTGCAGTTGCCTGTCCTCTATTCCCTGAATAAAAGCTTCCACCGCCATTTCGTTGATAAGCTCCTCACCTGCTTTAGGGTATGAAAGATGGGCTAGTCGTTCTATATCCGCTTGCAACTGTTGGAGCGTTTCTCCCCTTTTCTGGACTCGACTACGCAGCTGAACCCTGTACACCTGCTGCATGTGTTCATCCCCAAACCGCATCTCGATAGCCTGAACCAGAGAGTCGTAGTTCTGCTGTTTATTTTCCGGGATTTTCGAATTGCCTCTTATAAATTGGCCATGATGTTTGACCATCGAAGATAGGAGGCTGCATCTCCTTTCTTCTCAGACCGTCAGTGGAATATTCCCGTGCTTTCTGTCTCTCCACGTTGCTGAGTTCCTTAGTAAGATTTTCGACTTGCTTTTCTACTTTTTCGAACTGAGTCTCTATCTTCCCGAACTGAGTTTCATGCTTCTCGAAGTTTTCATCGAATCTAGTTTCGACTTTTTCGAGTTGCGTCTCGACCTTCTCGATTTTCTCTTCGATCGCTTCGAATTTGGATTCCAAGTTCTTGTTTTGCTCATCAAGTTTGCTTTCCAGAGCATCTAGAGATTTCTTTTGTTCGTCCAGCTTAAGTTCTAGAGAATTCTTTTGTTCGTCCATTGCTTTCTTTTGGTCGTCCAGCTTAAGTTCTATAGAATTCCTTTGGTCTTCTATTGCTTTCTTTTGTTCGTCCATGACTAACTTAACTTGCAGGAGCAGACTTGTTATACCCGGGTCGGCTACTGTACTTGCTGGTTCCTCTTCTACGTCAAACTCTACGTCATGCGGATTTTCACCTTCCTGCGTTACTGCTTCTTCCAAACGAATCAGTAGGGCATCGTTTCCCCCAGTTGTGTCGAGGTTCCGCTTACTGAGTTCTACCTTTAGTTGAGTTATAGTTAGTTTTCAATTTGCGACCCATTTTGCGCAACTAATTAACTCAACACAGAAATGTTTTTTTTTTTTTTTTTTTTATTGTGCAATTTCACACCACGGAAATAGTTATTCACAGAATAAGTTTTATCCCGCTTCTGACACCAATGTAATATGCAAGCTACGGCTCGAGTAGATAAAACGATATTCTGTGAAATTTATTTCTTTATTTTCTAGTCTATAGAACAATTCAATATCACACTATACTATTCTTCGCAAATTCTTTTCTTACAAGGTCTTTTTCCTCTCAAATCACTTTATCTCCTTTCAATTACTTGACTCGACATCCCCAAACCGCATATCGATAGCCTGAACCAGAGAGTCGTAGTTCTGCTGTTTATTTTCCGGGATGGTCTGCAAGAGCTCCGCAGCTGGACCCCTCAGTGCAAGTGTGAGTGCAATAGACTTCTCTTCATCATCCCAGCTATTGGTCATTGCGGCCGCTTCGAATTGCCTCTTATAAATTGGCCATGATGTTTGACCATCGAAGATAGGAGGTTGCATCTCCTTTCTTCTCAGACCGTCAGTGGAATATTCCCGTGCTTTCTGTCTCTTCACGTTGCTGAGTTCCTTAGCAGGATTTTCGACTTGCTTTCCTACTATCTCGAATTGCGTATCCACTTTTTCTAACTGAGTCTCTATCTTCCCGAACTGAGTTTCATGTTTCTCAAAGTTTTCATCGAATCTAGTTTCGACTTTTTCGAGTTGCGTCTCGACATTCTCGATTTTCTCTTCGATCGCTTCGAATTTAGATTCCAAGTTCCTGTTTTGCTCATCAAGTTTGCTTTCCAGAGCATCTAGAGAATTCTTTTGTTCGTCCATTGCTTTCTTTTGTTCGTCCAGCTTAATTTCTAGAGAGTTCTTTTGGTCGTCTATTGCTTTCTTTTGGTCATCGAGCTTAAGTTCCAGAGACTTATTTTGGTCTTCCATTGTTTTCCTTTGTTCGTCCATGACTGACTTAAGTTGCATTAGCAGACTTGTTATACCCGGGTCGGCTACTGTACTTGCTGGTTCCTCTTCCACGTCGAACTCTACGTCATGCGGATTTTCACCTTCCTGCGTTACTGCTTCTTCCAAACGAATCAGTAGGGCATCTTTTCCCCCAGTTGTGTCGAGATTCCGCTTACTGAGTTCTGCCTTTAGTTGAATTATAGTTAGTTTTCCCAATTTGCGACCCATTTTGCGCAACTAATTAACTCAAAACTGGTTTTTTTTTTTTTTTTTTTTTACACCACGGAAATAGTTATTCACAGAATAAGTTTTATCCCACTTCTGACACCAATGTAATATGCGAGCCACGGCTCGAGTACTAAAACGATATTCTGTGAAATTTACTTCTTTATTTTCTAGTCTATAGAACAATTCAAGTTCACACTATACTATTCTTCGCAAATTCTTTTCTTGCAAGGTCTCTTTCCTCTCAAATCACTTTATCTCCTTTCAATTACTCAATTCACAAATCCAAACTAATTACTTCTTCTTGTTAACTCTCAACTTTCATTTTATCACAAAATTACACCTTCGCCCATTATCACTTTTCCAATCTCTTCCCCACGGTTCTAAACCAACTGCCTGCTTTCGATCGCCATCTGTCCTTATATAGCAAAAGTTTCTGATAGCCAGAAACTTCCAGCAAATTCTTCGACCACTGGAACAAGAAAAATTCTGATGTAATAATTCCAAGATGACAATCATTTCTTGCAGTTATAATTCTTTCTTATCCGTGATATTATCCGTCTCTTTCGTAGACATGAACTGTGGAGACTAACCACAGACACGAACCTCGAATGAAAAGACACTTTGGAATGGGCTGGAGGAGCGTAGTTATTATTCTACATTATTGTAGCATCCTTTTAGGTGATGTTACAATATGTTCGTATTGTCAACTCCAAATAATAGGGAGAGAGGAAGCTCGAATTCCAACAACGTATATAAACGCATTTTTGTAAACGATTATTTTAAAAAGCTGGTAATGATACGAACAAAGATTTAATTTGATTCATAAATTCATTTTTTATATATTTTTTTTATCTCGTAATCAGTTCTTTGTTAAATTCACTATTTTAGGAAAATTTATTTATAACATAGGTAACTCAAAAAAAAAAAAAAAAGTTAAGTGTTAGGAAGCAAAGGTTTTTGTTCGATCACCGAAATCAAGCATCATCGGGCGCGGTTAGTACTTAGATGGAGCACCGCTTGTCAAATTTTCATACGTACACTTACGAAAGAGCGAATCCATTCGCTCTTTCGTAAGTGAGCAAAAGTGAACGAAAACTTAACGAATCGAACTAAAAACCTATTATGGTCACACAATACAAATCCTTTGTATTCGCACTGTTTCGGAAGTGGTCGTACGAAACCATTCTTATATTATAGTCCAGGCTTTAGTTGACTCGCCGTTAATGCCAATCTATCTACAAATGTAAGCCCATCTAAACAACTCGGATATAGCACATGTACATATACTGTAATATTTAGAACTAATTTATGCGGAAAGCGCCATCTGTTTGCAACTAGCCTTATTCCATGTTTCTTCGGAGCTTGTCTACATATGTTTTTGACAAAAAATATCCAATGTCAACACGATTCGTAAAATTTGTTTAATGTTTCCATTTGAAGGAGTCAATTTGTATTGAAGTTGGTATTTAAAAAGGAAATAGTTGGAATATGCAAATTACTGGCTGAAAGATAAAAGCACGGTTATTTAATCAGGATGTTCGGCTTGAGCGAGTCGCAAAAGGATTCTTTCCTTGAGCAAACAAAAGTTGCTCGCGAAGAAAGGGCATTAGAAAAGAAACGAGAAAATGCTGCAATCTGCATTCAGTCATGTGTGAAAGGATTTCTTGCTCGCAAGAAGTATAAAAAAAAAATAATGTAAGTTGCATCCAACAACCAAATTTGTTCCCGAATTTATTTTCTTATTTGTAAAAGGGACGATTTCGATGAAGCGGTACTAAATTTTCAATCTGATGAATGCGAGCTCAACTTGAGTCCTGCTGCAGAGGTTTATGTCGTGGCCAACCGCTTCCTCACACAGTTTCGGTACAATGATTTAGACCTAAAAGAAAGATTCGAACGCCTTTGCAGATATGTGAACAAATCGGTTGAGTCAGACTACTTAAAGACCAACTACGCAAGTTTGTGTTTACAAAAAAATATAAGGTGATCAAATAATAGGATTTATCTATGCTTTATTTTAAAAAAAAAAACATATTTTTAGTTTGACTTGGATTGCACACATAAAGAAGCTTTTGAGATACTGCTGCTTGATAATGGAAACTCTTAAGCCAGGTATTTCTACTCTTTTATAAGTATTATTTTTTGCATGTAGGTCTTGAAGCTCTTAGATTTTAGAGGTGGGTGTTACATTTATGAAAAATATTTTTCTTAATTTTTTTTTTTAAAATATAGGGTTTTATTTGAAAGCATGATTTTGGTTTCTATCAATTAATGAATTAATTAAATTTAGTGGATAAAGGTTCATTTATCGAAAGCACTCAGACACAGATGCGATTCATTGTACTTAAAACAGTTGAAGAATATCGACCAGGGATATAGATAGGAATCAGTCCATTCGAAATACATCGAGATCCAAGGTGCGTAATCTATTTCGCGCAAAAAAAGGACATTGACAACGGAGGTTCTTCGTATCCTCGTTCCTCAACATTTCCTAAGATGGTCATGTTTTGTGTCTCCTGATTACCCCAACCATAGTCCTGCAGTTTTTCCAAATCAAATTGAGAAGGAATTTTGCAGTACTTTCACTTACTGCTTCTGCAGAAACCAACCTAGACCGTCTCTCTATGTATGAAAACCAAGTGTGATTCGTTACAGTACAGCATTTTTTGTAAACTGACACCAAATTTTTGGTTTCGGACTTAGACGAGTGATCTCTGGGGCCTCTTACTAGTCTGATAATCCCGATTTTGTTTGGAGAACTTGTTTTTTTTATACATACAAAATTGCAAAATCTACATTTAAAAATAACCTAAGTTCAATTTATTTATTTTTTAAAAAAAAAAAAAATAATAATAAAGTTTCTTCTTTAACAATTTAACAATCTCTTTGTAAAGCTGGGATACTTTAGTAGGCCTCAAACCCCACGATTTGCTGAAAGCACATCAACTTTCTTTCTACGATTACTCCTAGATATTTAACATCTGTGGGTAGTATACATATATAAACTTCAAATATTCATATAACAAATTTAAACATTCATATAAAGAATCTAG
Source organism: Pocota personata (assembly GCA_963082735.1). Classification (NCBI taxonomy): domain Eukaryota; kingdom Metazoa; phylum Arthropoda; class Insecta; order Diptera; family Syrphidae; genus Pocota; species Pocota personata. The sequence goes on from OY720431.1 coordinate 73,571,056, forward strand.
CTATATTGACATTATAAAACTTTCCTTCATAATATATTTTCTATACATCAGTGCATTCTTAGTGTAGTTATACAACACGTTTCCATTTAAAATTCTTAACGTTCTCTCCTTATCCAGCACAGTTGCACCACAGTATCTCAGGCATATCACTATAAAATGGAGTGTTACCTCAGTCACCGACTATCCTCCGAACCGGCAGCTTCGTTCTTCTCGCTCTCTCGGTTCATTTTCGTTAGTGATATTCTGCTATTTTCATAGCTTCTCAATTTACCGCTTTTCATCTCATCTCTTTCTTTTTCCCTTAAGTAATAAATATTAAAAAAAAAAAAGTGACAAGTGAATTTCTTCCAATGCCGAATGGCCACGTGCCCCATTGAGCAATAGGTTTAGCCGTCTTGAAATAGACGCGCCGCCCGAACCCAAAACCAAGAAAATAAAAATCCGAACTTTTCCCTAATCAATATAACTAATATACTCCCTATACACATGTCTACAAACAATCCTAAATTCATTATTGTCACCCCAGCATCTGAGGACAAACCTCTCTCCTCCTTCAGTGTTTTCTTGCTAAAAAAAAGCCATCGACAGTATAAGTTCTTATGAATCTATCAACCAGCTACGAGATGGTAACCTTCTTATCTTGGTTAAGTCACAAAAAATCGCTGAACTATTCCTCGGTAAAAAAATCTCTCGAATCTCTGCCCGATCACCGTAACGCTTCACACTAACCTAAACTCATTGAAAGGTACGGCGTACGCTCCATGCCTTATCAACGTTCCAGAATCGGAAATCATTGAGGAAATGAAAGGAGAAGGAGTTACCGATGTATTCAAATTTAAGAAATTGGCTGACGACCTTCACCCAACTGGTCTCGTCCTATTCACTTTTGACCTCTTCCGTTCACCAACTTCACTAAATATTGGCTGGAACAACGTTAAAGTTGAGGAATATTTCCCTAGCCCAATGCGTTGTCGTAACTGTCAGTTGCTAGGGCACACAACTAAGAGATGGAAGGGTAACCGTTCCTGTGAACAGTGCAATCTACCTCCCCACAACCCTGATACGTGCACACGCATTTGTAAAAAAAATGCACTATGGTAGAAGCTAAACAATTATTTAGCGAGCAAAATCCTATTCCAATATTCTCATCAACATATTCCTCAATAGCAAAAACGGCCACTCAACCTGAATATCTCTATAATAAATAATTAATTTTTTTTGTTTTAAAGCAATCAACACCACTTCAACACATCAGATATTGATGACATATAACCAATAATTTTGCAACCTAAACCCCGACTCTGTTGCCCGGGAATTGAACCAACGAACCCCTTAGGGGGTTAGATATTAGAAAAAATCATTTCCACGAGACTCCTTTGGTACTTAGAAAGGAATCGCTTCTTGATTCAGAACCAAGTTGCTTTGAAACATGGCCGTGGTACTTTAGACTCACTTTTACACATTGACGAGCTAATCACTTCGGCCCTATCTTGCAAGAACCGCATCTCAATCCTCTCCCTCTTCATCAAGTCATTTTTGCTAAACAGAAAGTTTAGGACAAAAATCAACAATGTGTACTCAAAAATACACAACTTAGACAACGGCATTCCCCAGGGCTCACCCCTATCTGTGTTATTGTTCATAATTGCGTATGACGAAATTAGCACAATTATCTTGCAGTTCAATAATATCGAACACATAATTTATGCTGATGATTTATATATACTCTCCAGGTGCAACGACATCAATCGCACAAAAGACATCTTTAAAGACATTCTTAATTATCTTACCAACTGGTGTATTCAATCTGGTGCCGTTATATCCATGAGTAAAAGCAAGCATCCCCATATATGTAGAAAAAATAGTTGTTTCAGCTTTGAGTTAGACCTTAAGAATGTACAAATACCGAATGTAAATAACTTACGTACCTTAGGAGTAATTTTTTATAGAAAGTTTAACTTTAAGGAACATTGTCTAGATCTAAGGAAAAAGCTAGCTTTCAGACTTAATATAGTTAAATATTTATCCTCTAGTCATAGCGAAGTGCACCTTAATTCTCTTATTAATGTATCCAAAATAATCATGCTATCTCAGATTGACTATGGTTTAGCTATTTACGGAAAGGCTGCAAAATCAACACTACAACTGCTAAACTCAACATATCACGAAGCCCTCAGGTCCAGTCTACGCGCGTTAAGAACTTCATCAATCAAAAACATTCTCGTTGAGGTCGGCGCCATAAGCATCGTAGAACGAAGAGACGTCTTTATTTTTCGCCTCTTCCCAAAAATTTGCGAGTCGTATAGCGATGCAAAAAAAATTCTGAAACGAAAAAAAAAAACTCCAAAACTGCCCTCTACGTTGCATAGAGCACTCGATTTCGCAAAAAATATAGGACTTAGTCCAACTGTCAGTCTCTACTTACCGAAATACATTCCCCTTGGACGCTGCCACAAAACGCAGTAGAAACTATGCTCTCTAAGTTTAAAAAGGACGCTACACCAAAATAAACCTACGAGGGCAAGGTGAAAAGTTCTCGGCCTGACAATGAAAGACTGCGATTTTCAGTTAAAAAATGATTTTATTTTTCTACATAATATCCCTTCACTTCAACACTCTTGGTCCAGTGTTTCTCCAACATCAATATTCCTTCTCAGAAGTGAGAGTCTGGAAGGCTGTGAAAATATTCATCTACGGCCCTCTCAACTTCTGCATTGGATGCGAAGCGCTTCCCAGAAACAAATTTCTTCAAGTTTGGGAACAGATGGAAGTCTGAGAGTGCCAAATCAGGTGAATAGGGGGGATGGCCGAGCAAATCGTACCCCAAATCCCGCAGTTTTCCCAACGCTAACGCACACTTGTGTACAGGTGCATTGTCCTGGTGAAAGATGATTTTGTTCTTCAAGCCAGGCCTCTTCTCGCAAATTTTGGCATCCAGCTGGTCAAGAATGTTGGAGTAATATCCGCCTGTAATTGTTCTGCCTTTCTCAAGGTAATAAATTAACAGGATCCCTTTCGCATCCCAAAATACACTGGCCATGACCTTTCCGGCAGATGCGATCGACTTCGCTTTCTTTGGCGCTGAACTACCGACTTCCACCCACTGCTTCGACTGCTGTTTCGTTTTTGGCGTGTGGTAGAGGACCCATGTCTCATTCATGCTGACAAATCGCCGCACAAAATTGGTAGAATCCCTATTGAATCGGTCCAAAGATTGCCGCGAAAATCGTTTGCGCATTTGCTTTTGATCGGCATTCAGCAAATGCGGCACCGATCTTGCGCAGAGCTTTCGCATCCTTAAGTTTTTGTGCAAGATGTTTCGCACCCTCTCTTCCGATATACACACAGTCTCAACTATCTCACTCACCATCTCTCGCCTATCGTCCAACACGATATCATGCACTTTTTCGATGGTTTCGGGTGTGGTTGCGGTTTTTGACCGTCCTTCACGTGGGTCAACTTCGAGGGACGTGCCACCACGTTTAAATTCAGCTGCCCACTTTTTAACGGTTGACGTAAACTTTTGTCAACTTTGGATGAATTTCCTTAGGGGTTAACCCATCCAAAACGAAGAATTTTATCACCGCACAATATTCAAGTTTATCCATTTTAAAGAAAAACACGCAAGACGTCTACTGCAAAAATTCGTGTAAAGAAACTACTTGAGAGAACAAGTTGAAACTTGTCATACGAACTAATGAGAAGTGCACCCAGGCAGGAAACATACATTTTTGCTGATTGGAACGTCATCTCTGCGTCAGGCCGAGAACTATTCCCCTTGCCCTCGTATCTCCAATTTTTTAACGAAAAAATCAGTGCGTTTAACTCAATTTGGGACAACACTGATGGCTCCAAAAGTGACGAGGGTACTGGATATGCCATAGTTAGCAACCGTGGCCACATTATACGCACTACTTTTCGATATTCTCCACTGAAGCGCTAGCGATTCTTAAAGCCACAAAACTAGCGATAACGTCAAATAGAAAAACTGTTATCTGTTCAGACAGCCTCTCTACGTTAAACGCGATACGGAATATAAGACACCGATCCCTCTTCATAAACAAGATCCGCGACAATATCAGTAGACAACGCCCGAACCTAAAGCTAAAACCAGGCCATACCGGAATAAAAGGAAACGACCAACCAGACAACGCAGCCAGATCCTCTTCTTTGGGAACAGAATTAACATTTTACCCGTCCACCAAAACCGATTATCTGAAGTTGGCCAACTCCCACTGGGAACGGAAAAGAATACTGGAATGGACCCATTACTCGCACCACTACTCCGCTCTCAGTCCAAAGGCGGATCCAGTCTTCTATCCTACGCACACAACGCACAAGATGAATAAATGCTTCCTGAGACTTCGAATCGGCTATACACAATTAACACACAGTTACCTACTCAAAAAGGAAAACCCTTCCACTTGCCACCTATGTTAATCCGATAATACCATGTCCATAAAACATTTAACATTAGAATGTCAAAGACCGACTCACTATGCAAAAATCTCTTTCAAAAAAATATCGTATCCCTGTTGTCAGTTCCTTCAGAACAAAATATAAAAAAAGTATAGGAAATTTTAATAATTACAAACTTAGTAAACAGCATCTAACCCTAATAGGAACACCTTGATGCGGTCGCCTAATAGGAACACCCGAGTTTTCGAGCGGTGATTAAAAAAAAAACGAATTTTAAATTTTTTTACAACCGTTCTTTATTGAGTCAACTTTAAGACTAACTTATTACATTTTCAATAACTTACAAATAACTTACTACATTCAAAATATATAATTGCAAATGCTACTTGAATTACAATATCGATGAAATCAATGCCCTAAAAATCCCTTGCAACATTCGCTGGAAAATACTTTGCGTAATATTGCAAACGTGTAGCGAGTGTGGGAAATGCATTGCTTAATTGCAAACGTTTAGTGAGTGTGGGAAATATTCTTCAAATGTTTCTTCTGAGTTATAAAATGTTTTGTTATTAATTTTTTATTTCACAATTATGGAATGAGATTAAATAGTTTCCTGTTAAGTACATATTTCTGTCATCACAGTTGCTTGTAATTGGTGTATTGATATGCTTCTTTAAAAAAAATAAGGCCTGATTTCAATTCTAATAATTTCGTTTCGTTATTTTTTCTTTTAGTACAATTATGTTGATAAATACAAAGTTTTGTTTCTTTTAAGCTGTTCATATTAGGATTATTCCTGTAATCATACATGGTTTTGTTAATTTCTATAATTTCTTGACTTTCAAAAACAAGTTCTTCTGAATTTAAGTTTGCAACGGGGAAAAGTAAAGATCTTTTTGCTGATATTATCTTTCTTGGTAATTGTATTACAAAAATAATTTTATCATCTTTATATTTGGCTGTGCTTAGCTTAATATTTTGCAATATATAGATCAATATTATATCTTATAATTTCTTCGCTTGTTAAAATGTTGCTACTCATTATATTTAACCTAGCTGAAGCGATATTGTTTTGGATGTGTTCCACATTATCCCTTCAAATTTTTAATTTTAGTAATATTTCTAGATACAAAAGATGTTTGTTAAGTTCTGCATTGCTACCTCTCACATCATTAATGCTTCTTAAGATTTTCTTTCTGTCTGTTTCTATTGCACTTTTAGTTGGGTAAAAGTTCTGTTAAAATGGTCGTTGATTTCAATGTTTTTGTTAAGATTTTCTATTGTCATGTGATTGTTTTCGTCAATGATGCGTAAATGTTCTGCAATTTCTGTTCTGTCGTTATCGTCCATTGTGCCGTATAGCCATTTTAGGCCTGTCCCTATGAAATTTACTAAACCTCTTTTGTGTTTGTGGGGTAGTAGTGTTGATACTTTTGTCTTTATTGTGTCGAGTTCGTGATGCAATAGTTGTTTATTTCCTATGGGTTCTCCTAATGTTATAGTAGTGTTAAGAGCCTCAATTATCGAATTTATATAAGCTGGTTCTATTAGATGGAGAACAGTGTAATGGTCCTGAATTCTTTGTACGTCTTCTAGTCTTATTGCTGTAAAACCGTCATTGCTGTCTACTTTCTCGATTGGCATCATTCCTGTCACTGGAGACGTCAGCGTCAGTATTAAAATCGTTAATGTCCATTTGGCCTGAAAATTTAGATGGTCTTTTAATATTGAGGGGATGTATATTAGTTAAGTCTGATTTTCTATATTTGGGTTCGTACTTATGTCTGAGTGCTTTATAATTCTTTACATATCCTTCGTTTTGATTTTGGTGATAATCTTCCTTATTTCATTGAGCTTATTAATTATACGTTCCTTCGTTTCACTAAGTAGGTTGTACACCTTATTTTTGTCTATCTTTCCTTCCTCTATGTCTTTCGTTTTCTCTTTTACTGAAGAATGTATTGACTTATTATACCACTCAACACTTTTGAATACATTTTCTTTAGTGGATAAATTAGGCTTCTCTGCTTCTAATATCCTAACCTTTTCTCCTATTGTACTGTGGAATCTTTCTATGTCTGAGTTTCCGGTGTGATTGTTTGGTTTGGTGAAATGGTATTCTATATCCTCCTGTTCTAGGAATTCCCTTATATTAATAGAGTTAAATTCGTTGTCAAGTATTATCCGGTCTGGTTTACCTTTTATCGAGAGATATAGCCTTAATTTATCTACAATAGTTACGCTATTTCTATCCTCTAAATGTAGGATTACTTAATATTTTAAAAACCTGTCGATAAATGTTATAAAGTTATTCTTCTTATTTGTGTATATGTCTAAATGTATTATTTGATTGATATCGTTTGGGGTTTGGGTAATGTTAAATTTTGGTTTTAACGGTCTTCGCAATTGTTTACGTATCTTTGAATAAGTTCCTTTAGATTTTTTATATAAATTATCTTCTTTAAACCTTCGTAGTTTTTATTTATACCTCCGTGCCCCGTTTCGGTCTTATGGTATTTTGCTATAAATCTGAAAGCTTCCTCTTCTGTCCGTATATCTTTACCATGATAGGAACACTTGTAAAAGGTTATGCTTTTACTGAATAGTTCTATTAATTTCTGTTGAACCTAATTGTAATCATGCTCTGGTATTTCTGAATAGATACCTACTTTACCTGCTTTCAGGAATCTGCGGAAAATATCGGTCATAAAGTTACTTTGAATGTCATTACGGCTAATATATATTTTACGCTTTCTGTCGATAATCTCGATCTCTTTAGTTTTTGCATTTGTTAAAAACCGATTTACGATCGTATCTAATATGGGGGAGTTGTCGTTTTGCTCTTCTTCCTGAGAGTGTATTGTGGCGTTTGTGCTTAGATTATCGTCTTCTGGAGGGAGATGATATATTGTGTTAATTTCTCCCGTCTCGGAGTTAATTCTGCCCAAAAAGTCCACTGATTTTAAAATCGTATTCTCCTAGTTTTAGAAGCCATCGCTGTAACCTAGGGTTAATATCTTTGCCCTTGTTTTTAGATTGCAACCACACAAGTGGCTGGTGGTCCGTCAAGAGATCAAATTGTCTGTCATATAAAGGGTGGTTAAGTTTTAAGGGCCGATGTTGATTTTGAATAAAACACAAATTATTTAGGAAATTACTGTCATTTCTTTTTATTATGATAATATTGGTATGGTTCAATTATGTATGGAACAAAATATCGGCCAAATGGCCGCCGCGACCTCGGCGGCACACCTCCATCCGATGATCCAAATTTTCGATGACGCTGAGGCATAATTGAGGTTCTATGCCGTTAATGTGCCGAATTATCTCATCCTTTAGCTCTTGAATTGTTGCTGGCTTATCGACGTACACCTTTTCTTTCAAATAACCCCAAAGAAAGAAGCCCAACGGCGTTAAATCACATGATCTTGGCGGCCAATTGACATCGCCACCACGTGAGATAACACGGCCATTGAATTTGTCGCGCAAAAGAGCCATTGTTTCGTTAGCTGTGTGGCAAGTGGCACCATCCTGTTGAAACCACATATCGTCCACATCCATATCTTCCAATTCGGGCCATAAAAAGTTCGTTATCATCTCACGATAGCGAACACCATTCACAGTAACTGCCTGACCGACTGCATTGGTTTTTCGACAATCGCTCTTGGATTATCATTCGCCCAAATGCGGCAATTCTGCTTATTGACGAATCCACTGAGGTGAAAATGTGCCTCATCACTGAAGATGATTTTCTTCGAAAATTGATCATCCACTGTTGCCATTTCTTGCCACCATTGTGACCATTGACGACGCTTGAAATGGTCAAGAGGCTTTAGTTCTTGAGTCAATTGCACCTTGTAACCGCGTAAATGCAAGTCTTTATGAATAATGTTCATCAACGACGAGCGTGAGAGGTGCAATTGTTGGGCACGACGACGAGTTGAGGTGGACGGCTCTTCAGCCACACTATCGCGAACAGCAGCAATATTTTCTGCAGTACGAGCTGTACGAGCATACACTGGTGTTTTCACATCTCCTACAGACCCGGTTTGCACAAATTTTTGCTCGATTTTTTCGATTGTACGCACATTTGGACGATTAAATTGACCGAAAGAATCACGAAATGCACGATATACATTTTGATTTGAACGCCCATTTTCATAATAAGCCTGAATAACTTTAACGCGTTGCTCGATTGTGTATCTTTCCATGGTTCAAATTGAGTTAGTCTGAAATTGAGAAATGTCAAATGAAATGCAGAAAAAAACTTGACTTTTAGGTGTGGTTCACATTCAACATCGGCCCTTAAAATTTAACCACCCTTTACATATGGTCTGAAGTAATTGACGGCCCAGACAATCGCTAGTAGTTCTTTTTCGGTCGTTGAGTATTTTTGTTCGTGGTCGTTTAGGGTCCTGCTGGCGTAGCTAATAGGATGTCTGCTCTGGGTGAGTACTGCTCCGATGGAGAGATCACTTGCATATGTAGCGAGTTGGAATCTCTTGTTAAAATCGGGGTACTTTAGGATCGGTGTATCAATAAGTAATCTCTTTAACTTTGCAAATGCCTCAATATATTGCGGATCTTTTTTGTTTATTCTTGTGTTCTTTTTAAGGTATTTCCTCATGCCCTGCGCTACTTTCGCATAATCTCTAACGAATTTTCAATAGTAACCCGTGATTCCTAGAAAAGATTTTACTGCTTTGTTGTTTCGGGTAGTTTAAGTTTTGCACTTTTTTTATTTGTATTTTGAGGTTGTATTTTTTCAACCTATCAAAGACCTTTTGAATATTATTTATATGTTCGTCTATGTTTGTACTAAATATCAATATATCGCCCAAATATACTACACATATTTGGTTGATAAGCTCTCTTAGTACTGAATTGATGAGTCTTTGGAAAGTTGCCGGCGCATTTTTAAGTCCAAATGGCATTCTTGAGAATTCATAATGGCCTAAGGGTGTTGAAAATGCCGTTTTCTTTGTGTCACTTTCCTTTATCAAAATTTGGTGGAATCCTTTAGCAAGGTCCAACGTTATAAAATATTGAGCCCTTCCAAGTTTCTCTAAAATATTTTCGATGTTAGGAATGGGCAATTTGTCACTAACCGTTATTTCGTTTAAGGCTCTGTAATCTATGACTATCCTCCATTTTTTCTTACCGGAGTTGTCCGTTTTCTTGGGAACAATCCAGAGTGGTGAGTTGTATGGGGAGTTGTTTTCTTTTATTATGCCCTGATCTAGCATTTCTTTCATTTGTCTGTTTATTTCTTCCTCGTGTATTTGAGGATATCTGTAAATTTTTGAATATACCGGTTTATCCGTTGTTGTGACAATTTCATGTTGTATTTCATGGGTGTGTGTTGTAGTTTCTCTCCCTCTTGGAAAACAAATCCTTATTTTTGTTCAATAATATTCTTAATTTATTTTTTTCTTCTTGATTCATATCTTCACGAATAAGCTTTCCTAAAGTGCTTTGATTCCACTGAGATTCCTCTATTGAATGAATATCTTCATAGTTAAATGGACATGAGTTAACAAATTTTATTTTTCTACCGTGAACTTCCAAATATTCTTCTTCTAGATTGATAATTGCTCGCATAGGTTTTAGTATGTTCTGGCCAATGAGGCCATCGAATTCTTTATTACTGAAAGGGGTGAGTTTCCAACTCATTAGATTATCTTCGTTGAATTCGCTAGGCAAAGGAGTAATAATTTCCTCGTTGATTATTGTTTTTCCACTAAGTGTATTGAAAATGGTGGGTTCCTGAAGTCTTTGTTGTCTGTACTGGGTTAGTCTAGTCTCGTTTAGTAGGGTTGTCGTTGACCCTGTGTCTATTAGACATTTTATTTGTTTGTTGCCGATAGCTCGACCAGCGGTAAATGGTTTTTTGGCCTTGTAACAGAAAATTTACTTCACCTTGGCCTGCTTCCTGAATATGGTCGGTCTCCATAGGAATGTCTGTCATTGGGATTACTACCTCTGTTGTATCTAAATTGCCCTGAATTCTGTTATGTCTGGTTTGTTCTGAGTTTGCTCTACGCCTTAGTTGATCATTGTTATGAAAGCTAAAGTTCTGCCTATATAGTTCTGAATTTTGGTTATGTTGCGGAAGGTTTTCCCTATAATAATGCCTATTCTGCTCCGATTTTTTTTTTTTGTTACGAAGCGACCAATAGCCTCGGATAAGGATGAATTTACTGTTGATGACCCTGCTAAACGAAATAAGGACAATGACGTTCGGATCTGCACGTGGAATATTCGAACCCTGAATAGACCGCGTGCAGCCGAACAACTAGCGGAGGCCCTAGACTGCTACAAAGCAGATATCACCGCCATCCAGGAAGTGCGATGGGATGGGCCGGGCAAAAGGAAGATAAAAAACTGTGCTATCTACTACGGTGATTGCTACAGGGAACAGAAGCAGCGTCTATTTGGATGCGGATTCGTTGTAAGGGGCAGACTTAGGCAAGAAGTCTTGAGCTTTCAACATGTAAGTGAACGCCTTGCAACTATCCGCATCAAGGCTAAATTCGCCAACATCAGCCTTATATGCGCTCACGCCCCCACAGAAGATAAAGACGATGCTACCAAAGATTGTTTCTATGAGCTGCTTTATAAAGCATATGAGCAATGCCCTAAATATGACGTTAAAATCGTCTTAGGTGATTTCAACGCCAAAATAGGAAAGGAGGACCTCTTTGGTAGCACAATCGGAAAGCACAGCCTACACGACACCACGTCTGGAAACGGACTTAGGCTGATTGATTTTGCTGCGGGACGTAATGTTACCATAGCTAGTTCACGGTTTCCTCACCCTAATATCCACAAAGGAACATGGCGGTCACCAGATCATCAAACCGTCAACCAAATTGATCATGTTGCGATCGATGCAAGGCACTCCTCCAGTATTCTAGATGTCCGAACTTACCGAGCGGCCAACATTGACTCGGACCACTACCTTGTTGTAGCCAAGGTACGGATGCGGATATCCCGGACGCCAAAACAACGAGAAAATACTGTGAGGAGATTTAACGTTGGACGGCTACAAACGCAACAAACCGTCAGAACTTTTGCCGATCGCGTATCCTTAAACCTCTCGAGAAGTCCTATGCTGCCAGCATCAAATGTCGAAGACCAGTGGCATCGATGCCAAGAAGCTATCAAAAACGCCGCAACTGATGTGCTCGGTATCACCAGTCCACCCCCACGAAACCCCTGGTTTGACGAAGAGTGTCGGCAAGCACATGCAGCAAAACAAAGTGCCTACGAAGCGTCACTGCATAAAAGGACGAGAGCAGCTCGTCAGCTCTACGAGCAAAAAAGGAGGTAAGAACATCGGCTCCTCCGGAGAAAAAGAGAGAGCATGAGAAGCGCGCGATCGAGGATATAGAGAGGTGCTAATCCAGGAATAATGTTCGGAAGTTTTACCAAAAGGTAAAAATAACGTGTCGTGCCAAAAAGACCCGAACAGAGACCTGTAGAGACGAACAAGGAAACCTTGTAGTAGAGTCACAGTCGGTGCTGAGGACATGGAAAAACCATTTCTGCAGACTGCTAAACGGCGAAGAGGACACAAAGAGAGGACAAATTCAACCTGGACGATGAAAGCCAAGATTTCCGTCCACCTGACCAAAATGAAGTGAGGATAGCAATATCTAAGCTTAAATCCAACAAGGTTGCTGGACCGGACGGCTTAAATGCTGAGCTGTTTAAGGCGGCGGGAGATGACCTGGTGGAGAGCATACACCAACTCGTCTCCAAGATTTGGTCAGAAGAAAGTATGCCTGATGAATGGAACCTCAGCGTCGTTTGCCCGATCCACAAGAAAGGAGACCCTCTACACTGCGCCAACTATAGAGGCATCAGTCTCCTGAACATTGCATATAAGATCATGTCTGCTGTACTGTGTGAGCGCCTGAAACCATTCGTCAACGATCTGATAGGTCCCTATCAGTGCGGTTTTAGGCCCGGTAAGTCCACGACCGATCAAATATTCACACTACGGCAGATCATGGAGAAAACCCAAGAAGTCCAGATCGATACTCATCATCTTTTTATCGATTTTAAGGCCGCATATGACAGCATTTATAGAGACGAGCTATACAGAGCCATGTCTAGTTTTGGCATCCCTGCCAAACTTGTCAGATTGTGCATGACGATGGAGAACGCTCGCTGCTCCATAAAGGTTGGAAACAATCTCACCGAGACCTTTGATGTCAAAAAAGGATTTAGACAAGGTGACGCTCTGTCATGTGACTTCTTCAACATCATTCTCGAGAAAATTGTGCGAAACTCACAAGCCAACACCAGGGGCACAATTTTCCAAAAGTTTGTACAACTTCTTGCATACGCTGATGACATTGACATTATTGGCAGAACACAGCGAGCTGTCACTGGTGCGTTTGCAAGTTTAGTGCAGAAGCGGCAAAAATGGGTTTGGTGGTGAATGAGGGTAAAACAAAATATATGCCGTCAACAAGAAGGGACACACAACATCGACGAATTGGACAGAACGTCACGATAGACAGCCACAATTTTGAGGTAGTTAGGGACTTTGTCTACCTCGGCTCCGCGGTAAATTCTGATAATGACACCTCAGCAGAAATCAAGCGAAGAATTACACTTGCCAACCGCTGTTTCTTTGGCCTAAGACGGCAATTGATTAGTAAGGCCTTGTCAAGAAACACTAAGGAGACTCTATATAAGACCCTTATCATCCCTGTCCTGCTCTATGGCGCAGAAGCATGGACCCTAGCAAAAGCGGATGAAGATCTTCTTGGTCGTTTCGAACGCAAAATTCTTCGAGTGATTTTTGGTCCCGTTTGCGTTGACGGGCTTTGGAGGAGAAGATTTAATAGCGAACTCTACGAGCTGTACAGCGACATCGACCTGGTCAGAAAAGTGCGCATCAGTCGTCTAAGATGGCTAGGACATGTAGAGCGAATGGACACCAACGCTCCGGCCCGAAGAGTCTTCGATTCCAACCCGGAGGGACAACGCAGTAGAGGAAGACCTCGCCTTAGGTGGCGCGCACAAGTGGAAGGGGACCTCAACCTACTTGGAGTGCGCAACTGGAGGCAGTTAGCCAAAGATCGCGCTAACTGGAGAGGCGTATTGGTTGAGGCCCAGGTCCACCCCGGACTGTAGCGCCACCTAAAGTAAGTAAGTAAGTATTCTGCTCCGTGAAGGTATTAGGTTCCGCGTTGTAGCGTAAGCTATTTCTATTCGGATTTCTCTCACCATATTTGTTAAAACTTGTTATTTTTTTATCGTATTGCCTAAGTAACCCTGTTTCGTCTAATGTGTTATAGGCTTCTCTTAATGTATCTATTTCCCTGCTGTAAACAATGCTTGCTAAATTTGGGTTGATACCATTTAAAAATGTTTTTAGTGTAATGAACTCGTTACATTTTGGCGAAAATTCTGTGGGTTTCGAATCATCGAATTCATATTTTGTGTTTAACTTATCTAAGATTGATCTAAGATTATAAAAATATCCGCTTACCATGTTGTTTTTCAAATTGATGGCTTGATGATACAGATTGTGATACGACTCCTTGACGCCGAAGTTTCTGGTTAACTCCTTCTTGATTTGTTCCCACGATGGATCAGATCCTAGTGTACGTACTACTTGCAGTGCTGCTCCTTGGATTTTGTTTCTGATGTGCCGTTGCAGGATGAAATTCTTCAATGTTGGGTTGCTGTGCTTGTCTCCTTGATTAGATCTGTTGCCGTTATGGTACTTTGTTCTTGAGTTGTGGTAGGCATTTCTTCTATTGGATTGGGTACGTCTAATGTATAAGGTAGATTCCTCGAATTTAGTTTCTCTTTGTTTTCTTTGGGCATCAATGTTTGTGAGGTTTATTTGATTCGGATTTTGTATATCTATATATGGGTTGTTTTTATTAATGTCTTCGGAAAAATATTCACTTGATCAATTTAGTATTGAAGATCTTTTGATCACTGTTGCTTGGACACTTTGTTGCTTAAAACTGTTTGCTAATGTCCTTAGACAATTATTCACTAGACTTTGGTCAATTTAATGTTCACGATCTTTTAGATCACTGGTTTGAACACTATGTTACTTGAACACCTTTTGCTAATGTCTTAAGACAATTATTCACTTGACTTTAGTTGATTTAATATTCACGACCTTTAGATCAGTTATTATTGTTCTTGTAGGTTTTTTCCGACTGCGCCAGTTACGTCGATTTTTCGAGCGGTGATTAAAAAAAAAACCAATTTTAAATTTAATTACAACCGTTCTTTATTGAGTCAACTTTAAGACTAACTTATTGCATTTTCAATAACTTACAAATAACTTACTACATTCAAAATATATAATTGCAAATGCTACTCGAATTACAATATCGATGAAATCAATGCCCTAAAAATCCCTTGCAACATTCGCTGGAAAATACTTTGCGTAATATTGCAAACGTTTAGCGAGTGTGGGAAATACATTGCTTAATTGCAAACGTTTAGTGAGTGTGGGAAATATATTGCTTCATTGCACTACATGAGTCAATCAGCGAAAGAATAAAAATGAAATCAAATGAGTTCCAAAGTTATGCTGACCAATTAATTGGAATTTTGGGTGAATGTTCTTCGGTGAGGTGTCGCTACTGTGAGGTTGACGTAATCCCCGCGGTCGCCCCCACAAGTTTTTTTCTGAACCTTAAGTGTTAAGCATAATTTTTTAAGATTTAGCCTAAAGCGCTGGTAGCTAGCGCTATAATGTATTTTACTTAGTACATTTATGTATACTTAATAAATAATAATAATAATAAATAGTGTTGCCTGAATAATTCTAGTGCTAAGCATAGAAACAATCCAATGACTTAGATAACTTTCTATTACCAGCTCCGTTAGGGACTTTAGAATTGCTTTAGGATGTACATTATTAAAAGCTCCTTCAATGTCTAGAAAGGTAGTTAGGGTGCATTCTTTGTAGTGTACACATTTTTCAACAGTTAGAACTACCTCGTCTATGTCGATTTTCCTTTGAGGTATGCGTGCTGCGATTTGGAGAGGGATGGTTCTTCTATTTTATTTGGCAGATTGTAATCCAAGAGTCGCTCGAAAGTCTTCAGTACAAAGGAAGTTAGACTGATTGGTCTGAAATCGTACGAGTTGTCATAACCACGTCTACCTGCTTTTATTTATTTATTTCATCAACAAGCAATCTGTAAGTTGCGAATATATAATTAAATTTAAGAAATCATATGTAAAAATAATTTAATAATGCACAGTAAGTATAATGAAAATAAAAATTTAAACAATACTAATTTAGTTTGAAAGCAGACTGAATAAAATGTCTTTGAATCGCTTTTGTAATGAAAACCGCTCTCACTCATCTCCGTGATTGGGGTACATGGTTATTTAATAAACAGCTCCTGAGAATCGGTGTTAGCCATGGCATTACTAGGGCTTGCGACTTTTGTAGCATAATGGGTAGAATTATAAGGAGCGAAGCTATTTAAAGCCCAGTAAATCTTTCGATACAATTTTACTGAGTCTTGTAGAGTCCTTGAGCGTCTCAATAGATTTACAGTATTCTGACAGATTGCTTGTATAATCTAAGGAAGCCTTTACACCTGTGGCAGATATCGAAGATCTCTGTGGTCCACTTCCCAAGATTAGACAGTTCCTCATTCCACCAAGGAGGGAATGGTTTTTGCTATATCTGATTGAATACGGGATTTTATACGCTGTGTTAAAAGCTTTGTCGAAAGTCTTTACTTTTGTGTCGAGTTCTGTGATTGAGGTGATTTTCAGGTTGGGGGTTTTACGGAGCTTTGAACTAATAACCTGTCCAAAATTTGCCCAATTAATTCTTTTGGGGTTTCTGAAAGGTTTAGGAGTCTCGATCTTGAGATCTACATCGCCCAGAAGCACCGTCTCCTCCTGACAATATTTTTTATGGAGACGGGGAAGAAAACAAATAAGCAAACAAAGGTGACTGAGAAAATCAATTGGTACAAGCTGGACAAAGGATAAGACGAAGCTTTTATTACCAGCATGATGAGGTCGATGATGGGGAGTGCAGAACACAAGGTATGTGGTATTCCCTACAGCGTTTGATAGGAACCAGGCTATTCAGGAGCTCCGACAAAACAACTTGAATAAGGAAACAACTATCTTCAAAATAGCCGCCCAGAAAAGAATAAATGCTCAGGAGATTCGTTCCCTAAAGTTCATTAACAATGCTCAAGGCCAGCTTTTTATGGAAGACGACAAAATTCTCCACAGATGACGACAATATCGTGAAAGACTTCTGAACGAACAGTTTCCCCGGGTATACTTTCCAACAGCCGATCCTAACCATAACGAAGTATCCGACATTACTGTTGAAGAAGTTAGGAAGGGGGTCAAATACTCCAAAAAAAGAAAAGCGGTTGGGCAAGACGAGCTAACCTCTGAGTTCTAAAAAAAAAATGGGAGACATCGAGTCCAGATGGCTCATGAGTTTTATCTCCAAACTTATGAGAGGTGATCCATTGCCTAATCGGTAGAGGGAAAGTTATCTTCTTCTTTGCACAAATGAAAGGGCGATACGCGAAACTGCGATAACTACCGTTCTGTCAAGCTGATGCCACACCATGAAGATCGCTGAGCGGGTATTAGATGGTCGACTGTGGAAAATAATACGGTTATCTGATGACCAGTGCGGACATGAGTCGGGTAAATCAACAACAGATGCAATCCAAAGTATAAGGATCATAATGGAAAAACATCGTGATTTCTTAAAGGACTTACATATGGTGTTGGTTGATTTTGAAAAAGCCTTTAATAGACAACCAAGAGATCTCTTATCGGTGGCGCTAAGTCAACGAGGAGTTCCAGAAAGCCACGTGCGCATGATCATGGACAAGTATGAGGGAGCAAGGATAAGAGTAAGATGTCCCGCAGGAGTCACCGAAGAGTTGCCATTCGGTGTACACCAGGGAAGCGTCCTCAGTCCTTTGCTATTTATTGCAGTCCTTGATTATCAGCTTGAAGGAAAAGTGACGGACCCCAAAGTGCATCAGTTATTCTTTGCTGACGATGGATCTATCATAAGTGAAGATCAAACGTCCCTGCAACGAACACTTGATGTATGGGTGGATGTTTTGGACGGAAATGGGTACCGTATTAGTTCAAAAAAGATAGAATATCTGTGCTGCCCGTTCTCTGATTCACACCGGCCTATTCCAGATATTTACATGAATGGACAAGTGCTTCCCAAGTGCGAAAAGTTCAAATATCTGAGATCAATAGCGAAGCAACTTGTGATGATGACATCAATTATCGTGTAAGCGTAGGGTGGATGAAGTGGCCGGAAAACTACGCTATCTTCTGTAACCGAAAAATGCCCCCTAAGCTGAAAGGAAGGCTCTATACCGCAGTTGCACGTCCGGCGCTCACATACGGTTCACAATGCTGGACAGTGTACAAAAAGTATGAGCTTTGTTACACCTTCGCATGACAGCAGGTGTAACAAAGCTTGATAGAATAAGAAGTTCGAAGATTCGAGGAAGCCTTCATGTAAAAGAACCCATCACAAGCAAGATAGAGCACGACCGGCTCAGTTGGTATTGTCATGTTGAAAGGAGAGATCCTTCGAACACCGTCAAAAAGGCAATATCAATCAACGTTCCTACACAATCGCGCAAAAGAGGCAGACCAAAAAACAACTGGATCACACAAATGCAAAAACACCAGCATTTGATTGGCCTCAGTGACGAAGTAATCCGGAACCGGGAAGCCTGGCAGTACTTCCTGAGGTCAAACCGGCAAACCCCACAGGCGGCCCAGTAGGAATGCGGTAAAGTGGGAGGGTTGTGATCCTTCTACTCCAGATCATAACCTCACCTTAAGGAAAAGAAGAAGACGAAGAAACAAAAACTCACCGCGCTCGTTGTTTTCCGAGCTGCCCCATACCGTGTGTCTGGCATTGGCATCGCAGCCCATCAGCAGGTTGGTGTTTGATTTTGAGATGGTGGTTATCATTTCATGGACTTCTTCCGGCAGTGCTTGTCGGTAGTATGCCATGTAGACCGATGCTATTAGAAGTTGGGTGCTGCCTGCGTTCTCTATTTTAACAACTGTTAAAATTTGAACATATAAAAGCTTTGATATGTTTTTTTTTTTTTTTTTTTAGCTAGAATGCAGGTTCTAGCCTTACAGTGGTTGATGTTATTACGGTTGTAATAGAAGTTGTATTGGTTATTATTTAGGCCCTTTATGTTAGGGCCATTAACCCAAGGTTGTTGTATAATATTGATGTCGATGTCTTCCTCTTTCAGAAAGATCATCAGATTATCTGTAGCACAAATTTTGATCTTGGCATGTCTGATACCAAAGCGAAGTTTGCATCGTTTGCTATCATCTCAATAGGGACGGCACTGTCTTCGGTGATCAGCATGAGAAAAGAAAGGATGTTATTGTGCGGTTCCTCAGCTTTGCTGAC
Organism: Pocota personata; assembly: GCA_963082735.1. Lineage (NCBI taxonomy): Eukaryota > Metazoa > Arthropoda > Insecta > Diptera > Syrphidae > Pocota > Pocota personata. Next base: position 73,589,930 of record OY720431.1, read on the forward strand.
TTTTCAGTCAACCGTGAGAACCGTCGGGTTATGAAGTTTGAGACAACTGATTAGCTTCTCACTGTCAATGGCCATATTTGGGAGCCAAATGCGAATTCTGTGTCTCCTAGGAATCTCTCTGGCTAGGATCAGCTTAATTCTCAAGCCTTCCCATGTGAACGTAGCCGATTAGGAATTCCTTAGAGAAAGCGTCCTCGCATTTGATGACCTGCACCCTCTTATAATTATTCAGATCAAAGTAGGGAAGTGGTCCTCCCTGGTTATTCATGTGATGGTCCATTACCATCTCGGATAGCCTAACCTCTGTGGCATCCGCGTTATTTCTGCGGTTGTTAGCTGATTTGTGGGTGTTAACTGCGCGTTTTTGGGCAATGAGTCGAGTGTCCTGCGCCGCAGATGTAGAGGATGTATGTGGTTAGGGGAGCGCGCTTTGAGTGGTACTCATCTCAAGGTCCTCATGAAGTGCCCGGATTTTCGTTTTTGTTTTGTCTAGTTTTATCTGTTTTATTGTTCATTATTATTTTTTGAATTTTGATCCCACGAGTAATACGGAAATGGATCGTTCCCGACAGCAGCGATATATCGGGATAAGGCTAAATACGAGAGACCTCGTCTGTGCGTCTGAAGGAGCTCGTTAGAGACTGGTTTAAACCCCAGCCTTGCATTCTTGGGTACAGATACGTGCATTGACGCGCTCACACCACCACACGTAGGCGTGCAATTTAGTAGACGAAAAAATTGTTATAAGACATATCGAAGAAACCTTTCCACTTCCTCAAAAGGATGGAAACCCCACACTTAGGCTCTGTATAAAAGAAACGATTTCGCCGTTGCGCAAAATATTTTTTGTTTTGAGCTGTGAGTTATGATTTTGTTAATAATACAACGATTCCAAACCGAAGATATTGCACGTTTTGCTACCGATAGCTTTGAATTAAAAAGTTTTTTTCATATTGAGATTTGCGGTTATCAGAACTTCTAGATACTTATATTCTCTTACTATTTCAATACGTTCACTTTGAAGACTCTAATTTTTGTTGCGTGAATCATGTGTTCATTATCGGTAGTTCGTTTAGCGGACAGAATTCCACGAATCATTGTCCATAGTGAGCCTAAGCTATGGTCGCCTACAACATTATTATTCCGTCCTTTTTAGACTTTGGCTTTCAGAAGATTCATAGACCTCGCCACACAGGGCGATTCCAACGAGACGTCAAAATGCACAGACAGATTTTTCATTTGAGCACTGTATTCTTAGTGATTGTGGTCAAACAGTGACGGGAGAATTAATTGTATCTCTATATTAAATTAACAATTCTAAAAATAATAACATAGTGTTTCAGAATCAGAAGTGGGGTCGATTAATTGCTATCAACAGCAAGATGGAGACAACTAAGACCCTACAACGTCTGACTGTTAAGGAACTTTGCAACTGAAGTGCAAAGAACTCGGGCTGAAACAGAAGTCCAAGAAAAACGCAGCTTTCTTTGAAGAACTGTTATTGGCAGGAAAGGGCGCTCCACCAAGGAGATTACTGTCGGAGTCGGATGATGGCAGTTTTAATGGATTCGAAGAGAGACGTTGATTTGGAGTTTCTGCTGAGAAAGGAAAAATAAATAATTGGTAGGGAGAGAAAATTGCTCGTGGATGAACGACATCATGTAGAAGACAAGTGTGCAGCTGGTTCTAAGAAGAGTACAGATACATCGGATGGGTACAATGGTAAAACAAGATTTTCGGTTAAGGACGTATGGGAGAGGATTATGAAACTGGAGCTACTACAACTGGTTTATAATATATCCAGTAAGTTACTGTTATTTTCTGCATGTTCCAAATTGAGAGGAGCAGCAGGTATGAAGCGGAATTAGTATTACCAGAATCGAAAACTTCAAGCTAAGTCAACAAAAGCGAAAGCATACTGAGGCATACTGAGGATCCAGTTGAATATGTGTATACCATGTATTGCGGAGAAAGGTGACATTGATGAAATGCGCTAAATAAGTACATAATAGCTGGAGCTAACGACGCTAAAGTGATGCACTCATTACTAGCTCTCCGGAATAAATTACTGCAAGGTGTGATTGAACAGATTCGCTGGATAACGTCAATTTTGCTGTAGAAGAAAACAGAATTCCTGCGCCTTCAGGTAATCTATAATATGTTGCATCTTACTACAAAAATAAGAGTTTTGTAATATCTGTATAGCTTTCTTCTCATCTGCGATAACGAAAGCAGATTAGTAGACGTTGTCAAATCTGAAGATAGATAGCTCACTTGGCGATCTGATTAATTTACTGCTTAATAGTAGGATTATCAACTCAAAGCTGGGTGGGACATCTGTTAGAAGAAATGTCAGCAGGGGTACCCTTCAAGGGGGCGTCCTATACCCACTTCTTTGGAATCTCATGGTCAATGAACTATTGATAATCCTGAAGGCTGAGGGTTGTGATGTTATTTCCTATGCGGACGACGTTGCTATAGCAGTCTCTGGTAAACACCTCATTGCCTTAAAAGAGCTCCTGCAAAACGCTTTGAATAAGCTATCTAGGTGTACAGCTCGGTGTGGTCTAGGAGTGAATTCCCGCAAAACGAACTAGTCCTCTTCTCAAGGAAATATAAAATCCCACCCATTGACTCTCCATCCTTTAATGGAATAAGCAAAATAACGAAGCAAAATATTTGGGTCTTATTTTGGATAGAAAACTAAGCTGGAAACCTAACATACAAGAAAGAATAAAGAAAGCCACTGTCGCATTCTTGTCTTGCAAAAAAGCCATTGGGAACAAATGGGGCTTACAACCCAGATTAACTTTCCTGGCTCTATATCTCGCTCATCAGACCGATCCTTGTGTACTGGGTAGTTGTCTGGGGGATTGCCTTGGATAAGGCGATAAACCAGAAGTTATTAAGCAAGGTCCAACGTTCAGCCTGCCTCTGCACTAGCGGAGCACTGCGAACGACACCTTCCGCAACTATGGACACTCTTTTTCATTGAATACCCCTCGACATTTATGGCCGGCAAATAGCCACCAATACCTGAGTGCACGAGCAATCATCGATTCAAGATTTGAAGACATAATGAACAACGAAGAAACACCGTTCTACCAGCTTGCAGACAATGCCTATTATCGGGGATAGTCCCCTTAATAATATATTTTCTTTATTTAACATAAAAAAAAATTTTCCAAATATATTCTCTTATATAAAATATTCTTGTAATAGATTAAGTAGCCATTAATATAGGTGTTTTTTTTTTTTTTTTTTTAAAAAAAAACTTAGCAAACTAGCCAGTAGATATACGTTGGGCCCCTATTGTTGAGCCAACATTAAATTTATAGTAATAAGTCTAGTTTTAAGCCAATTTGTAAATAGAATGACTAAATAATTAAAAAATTCCTTAATCTGGCCGGCAAATAGCAGCTAACTCAGCTATTCGCCTTAAAGCTACTTCACAGTGGTCTAAAAAAGTACATGGCCACGCCTCCATCTTAAACAAGTTTAATATCTACCATGAAGACATTGATTACACCATACCCAAGTTAAATTTTGACAAAAACTTCCAAGTTATCATCCCTTCCAGATCATTCTGGGAAGAAGGTGGTTTAACGGAAGATAAGTCGGTACATTTTTTATACCGACCGACGGTTCAAAAACTAACGCCGGTGGGTGGGTGGTGGTGTCTTCTCTGATAGGCTTAATTTAAACCTCTCTTTTCGTCTCACAAACCACTGTAGCGTGTTCCAGGCGGAGATAATGGTAATAGGGAAGTCTTGTCTTGGGTAAAGAAAATCATGATATCGACCTTTGATATCCGCATCTTTTCAGACAGCCAAGCAGCAATCGAATCCTTGGAATCATCCTCAATAAATTCTTTAACAGCTCTTGACTGCCGATTGTCTCTTATAGAGATGGTGGGGCAGTTTAATATTCACCTAATTTGGGTGCCGGGGCATAGGGATATTCCAGGAAGTTGTAAGGCTGACGAACTTGCTAAAAATGGAACAAAGATTCCCATCCTTCCAGGGAAAGTTCACTGGGTATGCCTATCGCTACATGCAAAATCAATCGTAAATTAAAGCCGGGTGCTATTGAAAAGATAAATTCTAGGTGGACAAGTGGTACAACATGTCTAGCGACAAAACAGATTTGGCCTAAGCTGGATCTGAAACGCTCTAAGAATTTGATTTCTCTCAATAGAATGCATATCAGTGCTGTTATAGGTGTCCTTACTGGACACTGTCTATTAGGCAAGCATGCAACAAGGCTTGCCGTCTTCTCAAACGATTTCTGCAGAAGCTGCATGGACGAGGAGGAGGAGGAGGAGACTATTTTTCACCTTCTTTGCACTGGCCAGCTCTCTCTAAAAGAAGGAAACTCCACTTATAAGCATTCTGTTTCAACGACCTAAATGATCTGAATAAAATAGACTTTAGGGATCGTCTACGCTTCATCAGAAGCTCCAAATAGTTTAATGAGTGGGCTAGAGGACGCTTCCCAAATCCGTGTGGTATCAAAATGGACCTACGACTGGTCTAAGTGTGTTTTTGGCTTTTTGTTGACAGCCACCTCAACCTAACCTAGCCTAATATCTGTGTATGGCGATTTAAGGACAGATTATGGTTGCCATAATCGCCCAACTGAGCAAACACTTCGAAACACAATCACCAAATTTGAACAAATCGACATTGAAGACATTGATGTGAGGGACATCTGGTTCCAGCAGGACGGGGCTACGTACAACATAATACAGGTAAATTTGGCTGTATTGCACGAAAATGATTTGAGCCCGTTGAATTTATTTTTGGAAACACTTAAAAACCAACATTCCTGAAGTTATGGTTATATGAAAAATCATCGAAAATTACTTCACAAGAATCGAATTTTGCAAAACCTCCCGTGGCGGCCATTTAATCATTGTTGTACTCCATACATAATGGCATAGTCGAAAATTTAAAGCAGCAAACAAATTTCATATAAATCTTTAATACTTTTTATTTTAATTAAATTAAAAATCCTAAAGCACAAAATGAATAACCCTGTATAAAGAAGAACTGTTTAGATAATCGGGACCGTAAAAACCAACCACAGTCACAGCCAGTGATGGGCAAATACCCGGTAAATACCCTTTGAGGATAAATAACCAGGGTATTTACCGGGTATTTACCAAAACGGGTATTTATATGGGTATTTATTTTAAATGAGAAAAATGTGTTCATTGTGTGCTTTGTTTTTATTTAATTAGATTTAACAAAAGAAAAGAAACAATGTAAACAAAAGAATCTTTGAATTTGAATTAATCTGAGTAGCTTGAATTAGATAGTAAACTTATTAAATGTTCGTCAATAGACATGCATTCTGCTGATTCAATAGGTTTTGGTGTGCTGGGTATGTTAGGATTGGATGAGTAACTGCAACTTGGGTTATTAACTTCTGATGTGCTGGTTATGTTGATATTTGTTGAACTGGAACCTGATTCGGGTTTTTTTCTGCTACAGCTTGATGTGTTGTTTGTGCATGCAATTCAATGTTCCAATTATGAGATATGCACGTCAACTTGCCCGCCCGTTCGGTGGTAAGGCGATTTCGTTTCTTATTGTGAATCCAACTAAAAGTACTAAAGGAACGTTCTGTGGCTGTCGAAGTTACAGGTGCTGATAAAATGCGTGCTGCAACTTTGCTTAAATTTTTATTATCACAAAGGCCTTTCCACCAAATCAATGGTTCCATGGAGGAAACATTTGACCAAATGAATACGTTACCCCAAATGCCTTCTTTGGACAGATAAAGGGCCAAATCGGTCATGACTTCAATTCCCATACTTTAGGAAACTTCATAAATAAATTCCATTGCTGTAATTTGGTCAGAATCACTTAGATGGCATCCTTGATTTGATGGGTCAAGAAGAGCAGCGGCAAGATATATCGGTGATTCTGCGAATTCCATTCGGTCTTTAAATTTTTCGTTCAGATGTATCTTCTCTAAATCGTCTAGAAGTCGAACTTTATCGGTTCCTAATAAAGTAGACATTGAATTTTCCAGTTCTTTTTAGCACTTTATGGACTTTGTGTATTAAACAATTATTGGATTCAAATTTCGTTATCCACACAACTATTGGCTTAATAATCTCAATTACAACAAGAATATCATTCCAAAAACAATCTTCATCCAGCAATGCAGTCTTAATGTCTCTAGCGAGGGAGGAAGCCTCGTTGACGGCCACTGTCTGTAAGCTGACTCTATTACTCACTAGGCTTTCTAAGGAGAATACGTAGCTCCTCCACCGAGTTTTGCTTGGAAGTTTTAGGGAAATTTGTATGCCCTTTTCTTTATTTATTTTATTAAGGAACGCACTAAGCACTTGACTACTTTTTATTGTTTTCACTATCACCGTTGCTTTTTCTATCACACTTTTTACAGGAGAACACTTGATAATATCATTGCAACATAAATGCAATGTATGCGCTATGCAGCCCAGTGGAAGAATATGATTGTAATTGTCTTTCAGTAAACGAAAAGCTTTCTGCATATTTGCGGCATTATCTCCGATTACAACAAAAAATTTGTCCGCTTGATATTTCTCGATTATAATTTGAATTTACTCCTGTAGGTATTCCCACCCCATATTAAATAAAAAATGAACTTTAATCACTAGAGAGAACACTGCACCAATTGCAATAATAAACTTATGTTTACTAACGTTTCTAAAACCAAAACAGAGGTATATATACATATATACTCACTGCAAAAGTGGCTATTTTTTTATACCTACTTTGGCACATCACTAATTACCAAATGTAATAAAAACCCATATATATATACATATATATGTACATACTCACTGCAAAAGGGGTAATTTTTTTTATACCTACTTTGGCACATCACTAATTACCAAATGTAATAAAAACCCATATATATATACATATATATGTACATACTCACTGCAAAAGGGGTAATTTTTTTTATACCTACTTTGGCACATCACTAATTACCAAATGTAATAAAAACCCATATATATATATATATATACAGTGCTGGCACGCTAATTAGCACACCCTATCATACAAAGTTATGATAAGATAAAACGAATGTTAAAGTAAAACAATTTAATAAGGATCTTCAATGTTTGCTTTTATTGATATTAATACTTAATTAATTTATAAAAAAAAAATTTAAAAAAAACAATAAAAAAAAATAAAAAAATAAAAAATAAAAAAATATGTGTTTTCGTAACACGCCAGAGTCTCGTCAAAGACATCTGAAAATATAAAAAAATAAATAATAACAAGTTAAAATTAAAATTAACTTATGTAAACTTACCTAGTACTTAGTTGGGTACCCTTTTTGGGTAATTCCGGCGGCACATCGTTTATTCAAGGAGCACGTGAGGCGTGCGCGCGCACTCTTCCTTTGGTATCTTAAACCATTCTTGATGGATTGTGTCCCATAACTCCTTCACATTTCTCGGTTTTAAAGCCATGACACGTCTCTTAATAATAGCCCACAAATTTTCGATTGGGCTTAGGTCTGGGCTCTGAGGGGGCCAATCCATTACCGATATTTGGTGTTCTTCAAACCACTCTTTTACAGACCTGGCCTTATGGCAAGGCGCATTGTCCTGCTGGAAAACAGCTTCCCGGTACAATGATAGCGGTAAACTCTCAAGATATGGTATGAGGTAGTTCGACAACATAGTCTTATATGCTAGAGCATCTAATTTACCTTTTATAAGGACTAGAGGTCCAACACCATGAGAGCTAAAACAACCCCATACCATTACGCTTCCTCCACCAAACTTTACCGTCTTTTTGGTGTACTTGGGATCTAGTTGCTTGTTTGGAGGTCGTCGTACAAAAGTTCTTCCATCAGAACCACAGATATTAAATTTGGATTCATCGCTCCATATCACTGAATTCCATAAAGATGAAGGAGAATCCAAATGGCCTCTTGCGAATGCAATTCGCTTCTTCCTATTACCATCTGTTACCTTCGGTTTCTTAAGACTCTGGCATCCTCGAAGGTTGTTCTCCAAAAGCCGTTGTCGCACCGTCCTAGCCGCGATGTTTACACCATATTCTTGCTCCATGCGCGCTCTAATTTCAGAAGAAGTGGCAAAAGGATCTCTAAGAGCATGTCGGACTATAATGGAATCCTCTCTTTTCGTTGTTTTTCTGTGTCTGCATTTTCTTTTATCCGCAAATGTTCCATGGGTTTCATAATGCTTCAAAGCGTTTTGCACTTTTTTTCGCCAACAATCTATGTTCCGTGCAATTTTGCTGACGTTTTGCTCCTTCTGGAACATTAGCCATATTAACCTCCTCTCCTCCGGCGTAGAACTCTTGTTTAATCCCATAACTATTTCTAAATGCACTTAAACACTTCAAAATAATACTTTATATCTCACCACAACAATAGGATGAATGAAAAATAACGGCTTTAAATGAAACGCAATTTTTTGTTTGAGTGTGCTAATTAAAATGCCAATGCGAAAGGCAATCTATTTTAAAAATAAAAAAAATATAAAGCAAAGCTTACTGAAATTTCAAAATTTGAACATTTCAAAATGTGATTAGAGATTGTTAAATATGTAATATGGACATATAATAATTTATAAATTATGTTGTATTATGAAATAAGGCACAAGTTTATTCTTTTATGAGGGTGTGCTAATTAGCGTGCCAGCACTGTACATACTCGCTGCAAAAGGGGTTATTTTTTTTATACCTAGTTTGGCACATCACTAATTACCAAATGTAATAAAAACCCTTATTTGGGTGGGTAAATATAATTTTGGGTAAATACCCAATATTTACCCTTTGATAAATACCTACCGGGTAGGTATAAAAAATTTGCCCATCACTAGTCACAGCAGAAGCTATTGGATATAAATATCATGCAACGACAACAATTATTCGAGGGTTTTTTTTTTTTTTATAAAAAGGAAATTTCCAAATCCCAGAGCACTCACACTCACACGAAGTCCATTGTGCTACTAAGAAACTCTTTTCTGGTGTAGTGGTTGGAGAAACTAGGATTTTATTTGTTTCTCTTTTATGCTCGCGTGGCTGTGGTTGCTGTTACCCGTCCGGGCTTGATCCTGCACAGTTCGGGTCACAAGCGAACACCCTACCCACTACACCATGGCCACCCTTTGAGGGTTTGGTGGTATTATGACGAGAGCGGTAGGTAAGTTCTTTGGCAATATCTGTGTGGATTTTTTTTTTTGTAAGATATTTTAGGGCACTAGCGTTTGTAGACAGTGATAGAGAAAGAAAGATTGGTGTAGTGGTTTGAAACTCATGTGGTATTAAGTTTCAGTAAACTCCAAAGGTGGCGTCCAGATAACTGGGGAATGTTTTTGTTTTGTTGTTATTGTCGTTGCTTATGATTCGCTGATATCACGATCAAGTTACAATTTCATGTGAAATAAATAAATTATTCTTGACATCAGGATCTGAAACATGACATGGTTGACAAACGGCTAATTCAACATTATGGAGTTCCATTTTCGAAACGTATCATTATTGAACGTATGGTTGAAGATTTTCTGCGAAATAGAATTATTAAACCATCAACTGCCAGCTGATGTTCACCAGTGTTACTAACTAGAAAGAAAGATGGGACTGCATTAATTTTTTGAGCACTAAACAAAATTACTCTAAAGAAACAGTTTCCAATGCCGGTTGTCGATGATGTCATGCCTATGTTACCCGGGAGCTCATACTGGACAGTACATATGGCGGCAGGATATCATCAGGTAAGAATCGTTGAAGGTGACTAAAAGTATAAGGCATTTGCAGGAGTTTTTTAACACATAATGAACGAGATAACATCATGCTTACCGCGAGGTAAGCCAGAAACTTCTAGCAAATTCTTCGACCACTGGAACAAGAGAAATAATTCTTGCAGTTATAATTCCCTTTTATCCCTGATATTATTCGTCTCTTTCGTTGACATGAGCTGTGGAGACTTCGTCCCAGACACGAACCTCGAATGAAAGGACAGTTCGAACCAAAATTCTGCCAGAATGAAAAGTCACTTCGGAATTTGTTGCGTCATATTTTTAGGGGGCGTAGTTATTATTATGCTACACTGCCCCCCTCTTAGACGTGTTCGTCCCGAACAAGTGCATCCTCATTTCGGCCATTGTATCGACTCAGTCGGTCCACATGAACCACTTTCATTTTGGCCCTCGGTCCTCGCTGGATGCGGTAGACAACATCGTTGATGCGGGTTACTATTCTGTAGGGACCTTCCCAGTTCCGCTGTAATTTAGGTGATTTCCCCTTTTGGCGATGGGGATTATACAGCCACACCAGATCTCCTTCCTGGAATCCTGACGTTGTTGCCTTGGCATCATACCTGGTCTTCATGCGGTCGCTCGTCATCTTAATCTGGCTTCTGGTCCTTTGGTGTATGTCCCTAAGCCTTTCCCTAAGGTCCGCCACGTACTCTTCTTCATTTCTGGGCTCATTGGTAGGAGATCCAAATTTCACCTCACTGGGTAAACGAGCTATTCCACCAAATAAGATTTCGAACGGCGTATGTCGAGTAGTGCTATGCACGGCACTTCTATAGGCCATCAAAAACAAGGGAATCTGCCGGTCCCAATCCCGTTGGTAGTCACCTACGACCTTCGAGAGATGTTCGTCCAAAGTCCTATTGAAACGCTCCACCATACCGTCCGACTGTGGATGAAGCGGGGTTGTCCTTGTCTTTTTGATTCCGAGTAGTTGACACATCTCTTGGAAGATTCTTGACTCGAAGTTCCGCCCTTGGTCAGAATGCAATTCCAAGGGCACACCGAATCTGCTAACCCAATTGTAGACGATCTGCTCCGCCACGGTTCTGGCTTCCTGGTTAGGGATCGGAAACGCTTCCGGCCACTTACTGAAGTAGTCCATCACTACGAGGATATACCGATTACCATTGTCGGTTTCCGGAAAGGGCCCTGCGATGTCAATGGCGATTCGTTCGAAAGGTGCTCCCACGTTGTATTGGTGCATCTTACCTCGAGTTTTGATTCTCGGACCCTTGCTAGCTGCACACACGTCGCATTTTCTGCACCAGTCTTCGATATCTTCCTTCGCTTTTAACCAATAAAAACGTTCTCGTACCTTTTCTAGCGTCTTATTCACTCCCAAGTGGCCTCCGGTCGCCCCGCCATGCATTTCCTGTAACACCTCCTTGACCCTCGTCCGCGGTACGACAAGCTGCATTACAAACGACTTTCCGTCGGAGGATTCCCATTTTCTTCTCAGAACACCTTCTGGGACATGGAGGGAGTCCCACTGCGCAAAATATGCCTTTAAGGTCGGGCTTCTGTGAGAGATGTCCTGATGATCCGGTTTCTCCATGTTCTCCTTCCAGGCCAGAATCGGCTCGATATCCGGGTCTTCCTTCTGAGCGTTCCGGATCTCATCTACGCTCCAGCCGGCGATAGGTTCGGCTCTCATTCTTTGGATGGAAACCAGCTCCCGTTCTTCCTGACGCGCACAATGTTTACAATCCGTTCTGCATGGTCTCCGGGACAGTGCATCCGCATTAGAGTGGAGTTTTCCTTTACGATGCTGTATTTCGTAGTCGTAGATTTGCAGCCTTTCGATCCATCTTGCGACCTGACCCTCAGGACTCTTGAACTGTAATAGCCATTTTAAGGCTGCATGGTCTGTGCGAAGAACGAACTTCCTCCCGTAGAGGTATTTGTGAAAATGCTTCGTAGCCAAGATCAAAGCTAGAAGTTCCCGCCTTGTCACGCAGTAGTTCCTTTCTGGCTTAGAGAGCACCTTGCTGAAGTACGCAACCACCTTCTCTTGGCCGTCATGCACCTGGGAGAGTACGGCTCCTACCCCGACATTACTAGCATCTGCATCCACAACGAACGTTTCCCCGGGAGTGGGGTAAGCCAGTATCGGGGCATCGCATAGCCGTTGTTTAAGTGCCTTGAAGCTCTTCTCGCACTCAATTGACCATTTGAATTGTTTTCCCTTTTCCGTCAACTGGTGCAGGTTCTTTGCGATCCCGGCAAAATCCTTCACGAACCGTCTGTAGTAGGTGGCTAGGCCCAGGAAGCTCCTTAGTTGGTGTTTGTCTTTGGGGACTGGCCAGTTTTTCACCGCTTCGACCTTCTCCGGATCGGTTCTCACTCCTTTCGCTGAAATTATGTGTCCCAGGTACTTGACTTCCACTCTAAACAGGGCGCACTTCTTGGGGTTGAGCTTCAGGTGGGCACTTCGAAGCCTTTGAAACACATCCCTTAGATTGTCTCGGTGTTGCGCAAACGTTTTTCCTACGACGATGACATCATCCAAGTATACCAAATAGGTTTTCCATGTTAACCCTTGCAGGACACATTCCATCAATCGCTCGAAAGTCGCCGGAGCATTGCACAGCCCGAATGGCATTACCGTGAATTGCCATAGCCCATTTCCTGTGGTGAAGGTGGTTTTCTCCCGGTCTTCTGGATGGATCTGTACCTGCCAGTAGCCACTCTTCAAGTCGAGAGTGGAAAACCATCGGGCTCCTGATAGTGTGTCTAGCGTGTCGTCAATCCGTGGCAGAGGATAGCTGTCTTTCTTGGTGACGTAATTGAGCTGCCGATAGTCCACGCAGAACCGCGTGCTGCCATCTTTCTTCTTTACCAGTACAACCGGTGATGCCCACGGACTTTTGGAACTTTCAATCAGACCTTCTTTCTCCATTGCCGACACCATCTCTGCAACTTCTGTCTGCTTTGCCAATGGAAGGCGCCTAGCAGGCTGACGAATTGGTCTAGTATCACCAGTGTCTATTTGATGTTGTACCAGGTGTGTTCGGCCGTATTCTCCGTCCTGTGAGGCAAATACATCAGCGTACTCATTGATAAGATTCTCTGCCATAGTTCGCTGCTCCTGATTCAGCTCACTGGACTGGAGAATCGTCTCTCTCGTTTCCGCTGTCCAAGGTGATGGGAGAGGTTTTGGAGCATCACGTTCAGATATTGTTGCGACGGCGGTAATCGGCGTGCATTTTCCAGTCACATCCCCTCGCCTTAGTTTGACAGTGTGTGGTCTTGCGTTCAAAACCCTCACTGGAACCATGGTGTTCTTTGGTTCGACTAACGTCTTTCCCACGATGTAGTCTTGAGAATTCTTCTCTGAGTCTGGTTCTACTATGTAGAATCGGTGGCTCCCAACATCACCTTCCAGCTTCGTCCAAATGATTGTCTCTGAAGACGGCGGCAAAACTTCGTCTTTGCTGATGACTGTCCTGAGAGTTACGGCATTCTCATTTCCGTACACCATCGGAATCTCCACATTTCGATACCTCAGTACTTGCATCCCGATGTCCAAGATTACTTCATTTGCTTTCATGAAGTCTATTCCGATGATGCACTCGTCGCATATATCTGCCACCAGAAACGCATGGGAGAACGTCAGTCTCGCCAGAGTAATCGTAAGACGAACTTCTCCAAACACTTTCGCCATTTCCCCTGTTGCAGTCTTCAGGCAGTAGCTGTTGGTGTTGTGCAGCCAGGAGCTTTTGACGATATCTCTTCTTACAATGGAGGCAGTGGCACCTGTGTCGATGGTGGCTACGCACTTCTTCTCGTTGATTAGTGCCTCCACTGTCAGGCTCTTGTTACCCCGTTTGGTTTGCGAAACTTGAATGGTGGTCCTGGGGGCCTCGATTCCAGTAACCAACTTCTGCCCCGCGAAGTTGGTCCTTACGCATCTCCCGACTGCTGGTTTTGGGAAGTCTGACCGACAGGATGCTTCCTCTCTGCTTCTCCTACTTCCGCAATGTGGACAATTTCCTCGTCTAGGTGCACTTCTGCACTGCCGTTGTAGGTGTCCGGTTTGGTTGCAATTCCAGCAACGGATTTGACTTCAGCGAGCTTTGACGGCTGTTCTCTGGCATGAGCATTCCACGACGGACATTTCCCTGACACGGTGTATTCCCTGGTATGCTTGGTCCGCAGCCTTCATTGACAAAGCGAATGCCAATGCCTCGGGGAGTGTTCGCTTTTCAGCCATCCTTACAGCCATTTGCAGTTGTCTGTCCTCTATGGCCTGAATAAAAGCTTCCACCGCCATTTCGTTGATAAGCTCCTCACCGGCTTTAGGGTATGAAAGATGGGCTAGTCGCTCTATATCCGCTTGCAACTGTTGGAGCGTTTCCCCCCTTTTCTGGACTCGACTACGCAGCTGAACCCTGTACACCTGCTGCATGTGTTCATCCCCAAACCGCATCTCGATAGCCTGAACCAGAGAGTCGTAATTCTGCTGTTTATCTTCCGGGATGGTCTGCAAAAGCTCGGCAGCTGGACCCCTCAGTGCAAGTGTGAGTGCAATGGACTTCTCTTCATCGTCCCAGCTATTGGTCATTGCGGCCGCTTCGAATTGCCTTTTATAAATTGGCCATGATGTTTGACCATCGAAGATAGGAGGCTGCATCTCCTTTCTTCTCAGACCGTCAGTGTAATATTCCCGTGCTTTCTGTCTCTTCACGTTGCTGAGCTCCTTAGCAAGATTTTCGACTTGCTTTCCTACTATCTCGAATTGCGTATCCACTTTTTCTAACTGAGTCTCTATCTTCCCGAACTGAGTTTCATGTTTCTCAAAATTTTCATCGAATCTGGTTTCGACTTTTTCGAGTTGCGTCTCGACCTTCTCGATTTTCTCTTCGATCACTTCGAATTTGGATTCCAAGTTCTTGTTTTGCTCATCAAGTTTACTTTCCAGAGCATCTAGAGAATTCTTTTGTTCGTCCATTGCTTTCTTTTGTTCATCCATTGCTTTCTTTTGTTCATCCAACTTAAGTTCTAGAGAATTCCTTTGGTCGCCCATTGCTTTCTTTTGTTCGTCCATCGCTTTCTTTTGTTCATCCATTGCTTTCTTTTGTTCATCCAGCTTAAGTTCTATAGAATTCTTTTGGTCATCGAGCTTATGACTTTGATCTTCTATTGCTTTCTTTTGTTCGTCCATGACTAACTTAAGTTGCAGGAGCGGACTTGTTATACCCGGGTCGGCTAATGTACTTGCTGGTTCCTCTTCCACGTCAAACTCTACGTCGTGCGGATTTTCTCCTTCCTGCTTTATTGCTTCTTCCAGACGAATCAGTAGGGCATCTTTTCCCCCAGTTGTGTCGAGATTCCGCTTACTGAGTTCTGCCTTTAGTTGAATTATAGTTAGTTTTCCCAATTTGCGACCCATTTTGCGCAACTAATTAACTCAACGCAGAAATCGTTTTTTTTTTTTTTTTTTTTCTTGTGCAATTTCACACCACGGAAATAGTTATTCACAGAATAAGTTTTATCCCAGCTTCTGACACCAATGTAATATGCGAGCTACGGCTCGAGTAGATAAAACGATATTCTGTGAAATTTATTTCTTTATTTTCTAGTCTATAGAACAATTCAAGTTCACACTATACTATTCTTCGCAAATTCTTTTCTTACAAGGTCTCTTTCCTCTCAAATCACTTTATCTCCTTTCAATTACTTAATTCACAAATCCAAACTAATTACTTTTTCTTGTTTACTCTCCACTTTCAATTTATCACCAAATTACAACTTCGCCCATTATCACTTTTCCAATCTCTTCGCCACAGTTTAAAAACTACTGTGTCTTTTTTTTGATCGCCATCTGTCCTTATATAGCAGAAGTTTCTGATAGCCAGAAACTTCTAGCAAATTCTTCGACCACTGGAACAAGAGAAATAATTCTTGCAGTTATAATTCCCTTTTATCCCTGATATTATTCGTCTCTTTCGTTGACATGAGCTGTGGAGACTTCGTCCCAGACACGAACCTCGAATGAAAGGACAGTTCGAACCAAAATTCTGCCAGAATGAAAAGTCACTTCGGAATTTGTTGCGTCATATTTTTAGGGGGCGTAGTTATTATTATGCTACAATATGTATGTTTTTTAATTGCAAATCACTCAGATATAAAATCTAAACAAAATCGTTAAACATTTTGTTTTTCTTAATCCGTTAAAATAATGAATTGTGAATCTACTGATCCTAGATATAAAATTTGAAGAAAACTCCAGCCGTTTAGGCTGCAGTCGGAAATACAGACAGAATTGGGAAACCCACTTTCGAGTTTTTCTACCTTATTATAGTAATGTCAAGTTTGATTAAAATCTCGAGACCGAACATTTTCAGGAAACCAATACATTATAGGTGCAAGTAAAAAGAGTAGGGCGAGCACAGTGCAAGACAAGTGCAAAACCTGCAATGGGGATTGAATACTGCAAAGAACTCCACTACAAAAGTCCGCATGAGCTGGCACAATAGATCTATCTGGTCGCAGTGCCTACACGTCATTTGGGCGTGGACATGCTCCTTTCAAAAAAGTCCGCATGAGATCTTGTTCAGTTACCAGCTAAACTGGACATAGCTAGGTTAACATAGAGGTGATGGGTTCTTATGGCGTGCCTAATAGGTCGTCAACAGTGAAACCATCCATATTTGTGGATTTGTGGCTGCTTCGTAGCTAAATTTTTTATCTATGGTACGGCAGTTACCTCGACGTATAACTCCAACCTTGAGGGCCAGATCCTTAGTTACAACCTGTAGGAAAAGGGTAAACCGAGGCCAGTAGCGCATTTCGGATAATGCGAGTACTGCCCATGAAGGATCTATCTGCCACCATCTTTTTAACAAAACCCTGACTCAGTCTTTAAAATCCTTTTAGACCTGAAATCCGAATATGTCGAAGTAGCCCATATAAG
The DNA here is from genome assembly GCA_963082735.1 of Pocota personata. NCBI lineage: Eukaryota > Metazoa > Arthropoda > Insecta > Diptera > Syrphidae > Pocota > Pocota personata. The sequence goes on from OY720431.1 coordinate 73,606,645, forward strand.
ATGAGCACTAAATAGTTTGTCCTAACTGGGACTGTCGAAGCTACCATTGACTCCATCTAGAGATTCTTCTGCTGCCACTTGGATCCAGTGAAAAGTTGTCGAAGAACTAGGCACCCGGTGTTCAGCGGGTGGATGTAAGAGTAAGAGTTGGTAGAGAGAGATTGGTTTAGGGAAACCTGAGACGTTTGTGCCTTCTTGAATGAACCTATCTACCATTTGTTCACGCTACCGAGTCATAAGAAGGTCAATTATAAGAAGGACGTTATAAGAAGGTCAATGTTAAAAATTGTTGTTAATGCTAGCCGAATGCTCACACTATGGCTTAAAGCCTTGAAGTATTTTGTCTGTCCTCGAGTCTCTTTCTCCCTTCTACCGATGCTTCTCTTCCAAACAGAAACTCTTTGTTATGCATAAAGTCATAAGCTTATAATTAAAACCCAAAAAAACTACCTTCAGGTACAACTAAAGCCGCTAACAGTCTGTAGGGCTGTTCTATAGGTACAATCCATAAGGGTGCTTCACTTACGGATCTCTTAGAGATTTTTGTTCGATTCCTCAGCGAAGACTATTTGTTAAGTGGAACAGAAATTCTCCGCTGAGGAAGAAATTAGGTGTCAAAAACATTTGTTTTAGCTGTCTTTTTTATTCTATCAATTTTAAGTAAAAGAGAAGAGGCGTCAAATTTTTCTTTTATTTCTTTTTGGTGTTGAGTTTTCCTGTTTAGATTTCGGTTTAATGTATACTGTTTGCTTTAATTGGTCTGCATAAGTCAATTGTGTGTTTATTTAATTTTTCTTAGCTTTGCTAATTTTGTTCACTTCATTATTTTTTATTTATTTCACACTTCCTATGACCCGCTGATTCTCACTCGCTATTTTTTTGTCGTCATCATAGATTTTGTCACTCTGTATGTATTTTAAAAGATCCACCGTAAATACGCTTTGTTTTTCATTTCTTGGACACTTTTTTCGCATATTTCTTGCGCTGTTTTAATTGTTTTTAGCCTATCGGTGTACCTATCCTCGATTGCTTCAACGTTTTGATTTCTACATAATGTTTTTTTAGTGAATCTTCGAACTTTTTCTTATATATGTATCATATATATTCTTTAAGTTAATTTTCATTTTTTTCCATTATTTCTTGCATATCCTTCAGGACAAAGTCCACATTGTGGATATATACGGTACAACCCTCACATATGTATATATTTTATCATTGGATTTGTGTCGAGAATACACTGCTTTATTGGTCAAGGCCGCTAAATTTTACCGCGATATGAACATTTTTGCCGCACTTTATTCCTGATTTGCATTTTCATTATGTATTTTACTCAAATAGCAGCTAAAGTTAAACCTCTCAATACAGCTGGATAAACCTCTAGTATTTCGAAAGCCGTAAATTATTTGAGATAAAATTTCGGAGCACTCACTAATACGTCTTCTCATCAAAATCTTTTTGTTAGAGAAATTCTGTGATAGAGATACAATGAAGTGTCTGTCTGTCTGTACACACGACTTCAGCATAGACTGACGGATTTTCTTTAAACTTCATATCTGGAGTTTGTGGGGTCGCGATTCGAGGCGAATTTTTTTTTCTAACTCCAAAATTAACGGTACTTTATTAATGGCCGTAAATAGCTGTAACGACTTTGATTTAATTCTATATTTAAGTTATGGTGTACATATGCTATGAGATGGCGTACCAAGTTTTCGCCAAAAAATACGTATAACGGTACTTTGCTTATTAACTGTTTCTTATTATTATTATTATAAATTTATTAATTCGTAAATCAATTACATAAATAATATAAAATTATAAGTAGCGCTAGCTGCCGCTTTCGGATAGTTGTAAAAATAAATTTAAATATAATTTTCTAGGTTGATAAAGTATCATCTTAACGAAGTATGTTAATGTTTTTTTCTGTGATATGGGTTAAAAGTACGGTAAGATTTTTGTTAGAGATGCTATTACATTTACGAGTATAAGGGATTTATTTGCATAAAAAGAGGTGGCTGATGGTAAGCGTTTGAATATCGTGGCAGTGATGGCAAAGTGGAGGAGCCTCTTTGGTGATTAGGTGTTTGTGCGTGATGCTAGTAAACGTCGGGCGGGCAAGAATGCAAAAAAAAAGACTTCCCATACTGTCTTGTCCAAAATTACCGACTTGTAAAGTCACTGAATCCAAAACTGTACTAACACCAATACAGAATACGCGATTGAGTCAATGGAATATAAACCATATGTCATTAACTCAAAAGAACTCAACGACTCAGTAAGAGATGGTAACCCGCATAAGAATAAAGCTGAAATTCTAGTTTCCCGCTTGAGACAGTGGAATCTGCTTGAGACAAGTGTTAAGATATCTGATCAAAAGAAGCGACATGAAGCGTTATTTTTTTTTTTTTACTAATGAAGATGGACTGTGTTACTGTAATGATGTAAAGGGAGTATTTAAAGAACTTGGAATCCCGTGCATTGCTGATGATTGACGTGCTCAACAAAAAGCTTAAAAGCTGTTCTTCTTCACAATGGTAATACATTTCCATATATTCTCTGGCTCATTCTATAGTTCTTGAAGGAAATTTTAACAGTGTGCAAATGGTACTTGATGCTACAATGGCTTTTTGATGGGAATGCAAAGTGGATATACAAAATATCCTTGTTATCTTTGCTTGTGGGACAGTAGAGCGGACGCAGAGCATTACAGACAGCAGTCACGGCCATAACGGTCTGAATTCAAGGTGGGAAATAAAAATGTCAACAGAGAACCGATTGCGGAACCTAAAAGTATATTGATGCCGCCACTGATATTAAACTTAGCCTTATGAAACAATTTGTAAAGGCTCTTAAAAAAAAGAATTCATATGTTTTCAAGTATTTAAGGAATTTTTTCTCAAAGTTGTCGGAAGCTAAAGTCAAAATTGGAATCTTTATAGGACTACAAATCAAGAAAATAATGGGCAATAGTGAATTGCCACAGTTACTCAACACTATAGAAAGACGACCTTGGGAATGTATAAGGGAGCTATTCTCGGTTTTCTTGGAAATAGCGGGGCTGAAAATTACAAGGAGCTAATTAAAGGTATGCCTGTGAGCTTTAAAAATATGGGTTGCAGATGTCGCTCAAACTGCACATGCTACATGCTCATTTGGGCTAATTTAAAATTAACATGGGGACATATTCGGAGGAGCAAAGTGAACGCTTTCACTTATTTGGATGGACTTTGAACGTCGTTACCAGGGGCAATACAATGCAAATATCATGGGAGATTATATTTGGACCTTAATACGATAAAGCCCAAACATTCATAAAAGGCTAACTAAATATTAATTTTTAGCATTTTTCAATAACTTATTTGTAAATAAAAAAAAAACATTACAAATTACATAATGCGTTGTTTAATATTTTTTGCATACTTGTAAAAGGGAAGCAAAATCCGTATTATATTTCTAGTAGCTACTTACTTTTTTAGGAAAAACTTTTTCTCTATTATTAGGAGAAAGAAATTTTTATTTTATTTTTTTGTTAATGAAGGTGAAAATCTCGAAAGACACAGTGGGGTTCGAAACCCAAAGTAGTGTGGGACTCTAATCGCACTAAAAACATCTCCTTGATCATGATCAATCAACTAGTGATCGACAAAAGATTTTATTTGCAAAGTTAAGTCGGTTTTGAGAAGGTATTATAATAATTTTAATACGGGCTCTCCTAATTGTCCAAAAACTTCATGGGGTTTGGTTCTCCTTAACCTACGAATATTATATCGTACATTTAAGGCGTCGTCTATCTCAGGATTAATATGCATCTGCAAACGCTCGTTGTGACGCATTGCGTACTTTTAATCTGTTACGAGGTCAATCTGCAAGTCTCGATGCAAGTCACTATTTCTAATATCACTATTCCCCGAAGGACCTTATTTTGAAATGTTTGTATTATTTGTACATTTGTTTTCTTTGTATAACCACATAGTTGGATACCATATGTTCAAACGGGATTTAGTATCTGATTATAATATATAATAGGATTTTATTCTCAATGGACAGTTCTGAGTTATATCCTAACAACCAATAAAGTTTTCTATATCTAATATTTAGGTCTTCTACTTTCTTTTCCATATGTTCCTTCCATTTCAGTTTAGCATCCTGATTCAGATACTTAGCTGTGTTAGAGTAAGGAACTACTTGATTATTAATAACGACGAGAACATTGGTTATTTTTTTATTTGTAAAATTGATATGGGTGGACTTTGACTCATTAATTTTAATTCGCCATCGCTATGTTCAATTACATATCTCGTTAACTCGTATTTTGTAGCTTTTCTGTTGCTTTAGCCGCACATCCATCTGTTGATAGAAGAACAGTGGCGTCTGCAAATGTGGCTGTCACTCGCATGCAGTATATACTCGTATATAATAAATATAGGGTGGCTCCTAGAACACTTCCCTGTGGAACACCTGCTTGTATTTCTTTAAGTTCAGAATACGCTGAACCATAGCGAACTCTAAAGGATCTATTTGCTATATAAGATTTAAGTAACTCATAGTACTTTCTAGGTAGATCCCTATGAAGTTTATACTCTAAACCTTTATGTCAAACTTTATCAAAAGCCTTTTCAAATATCAGTTTTTTTCAAGTATCAGTTGCTTAATTTCCGTGGGGTATCCGAAGCCTGTTTTTTTTTTTTTTTTTTGTTGATAACTCGATAAGCTAAGATAAGGCCTGTTGTACATAGGCAATGAATTTTTTTATTTTTTTTATAATCTGCGCGCACCAAAGGGAGTATTAATACCCTTTAATTGTTTCAGGGCACGGGCGTCAGGGAAAAGGGGGAAGAGGAACAGAGGAGGTACGTTGGCTTTGAATGTTTGAAGGTTGTAGTGATGGGGAAATACAGAGCCTGGTCGATCGTTCCACATTCGTGTTGTTCGGCTTATAAATGAATCCATATATTTGACAGTACGACCGAAGTTTGGCTTTATGGTAAACTGATGTGCATTCGAAGCATGTCGCGTATTGCAGTGAAATTTTGAAGGGGAGGAATGCAACTGGCTATTTCGCTGGAGCATTTTTTGTGGAAAAAACGATAAAACAGGGAGAGACAGGAGACATTTCTCCGATGTTCTAGTGAATGAATGGAAATCAAAATGTCTCTATCACCTATAATGTTTTGTTCAGTGTCAATATGTTTTGTTATGACAAGTAGAGATCTAAGGTTAATGAAACCTTCGAGATGTTCTCTGAATTTACACCAGTTCTATTGATAAAGCGTTGACTGTTAGGATTACAGGTGTATGATCCGATAACAGATCATCACTGCTTTTAACTTTAACTTCTTGTCTATTAATACCTTTCGTTATGAAGAAGTCAATAACATCTAGTATTTTCGTTGGGTCAGATGGCCAATTAGTTGGTGATCCAGTCGAAATAAATTCACAGTTAAAATTTCGTCCTGATTTGTAAATCTTCCTGCCTTTTGTTGTTATTAGTCTTGAACCCCAGTATGTATGTTGTTGTTGCATATGAAGTTGTTGCCTAACATTTGAAAAAGGTCAATTAGATCTTCCTCTGTAGGCGAGTGTTTGGGTAGGCAGTATATCGCAGCTATTTTAAATTCCTTGCTTTTAGTTTCTATGTTTATTGTCGGTACTTGCATTGTTTATTTAGCTATTTTTGGTAATTCGTAAGGCTCCAAGGTACTTTTCACAATTACAGCACTACCTCCCCTGGCACTGTCAGCTGGATGGGGAGAGTGGTAACAAAGATATCCAGGAATTCTAATCTTTGTTCCGTGTTTGAAATAAGTTTCAAAAATCAGGCAAACTTCAATATCTTTGTTAAATAAAAATACTTGAAATTCAGGGATATGTTGGAGACCATTTTTGCATTCCACGTTGCGACTTTTAGGTTATTTTTAATCATCAATATTTTGTTGATTTCTTCCTATTTCTTTGCTTAGCAGTTTAATTATTTTATCCTGATTAGCCTATCTTTGGATAATAGTAATAAGCATTTCCTTTACCGATATTTCCTCTTCTTTACGTGTATTTTTCAATACGAATACAATTTACTATCTACAGTTAGTATGCTTGTTTTAGCAGCAATTGTCACTTTCTCTAGTTTCATGTTTTCAACGTTTACTTGTTGTTTGCTTTTATTATTGGATGGATTTTGTTGCTTGTTTTTAGTAGCTTTGCTTTTCATTTCTTGGTATTCTTTTGTCATCGGACAACCTCTATAATTTGCTGAGTGATCACCATGACAGTTGATGCATTTTGCTTTCTGGTCTCTCTTTAGCGGACAACTTTTTGTGGGGTGTTGTCCTTCACATTTAACGCAAGCAAAATCTCTTTTGCAATAGCTTTACGTATATCCGAAAGCTTGGCATCGTTTGCATTGGGGTATTGAGTTTAAATTTTTTCAAAGTGGCTAGATCAATTCGTCAGTGATTTGTCTATATGTGACTGTCATCGGCATTTATTTTCCATTTATTGTTATTATAGGATGTGAATTTACAAGCTTTTTTCGTTTTTTGTTCGATTACCCTTTTTAACTCACCAAATCTGTCTACTCCTGGGATCAATATTGGTGGTAGTAATGGCTGTTTTTCCAAACCTTTTATCACTTGTCGTACCTTGTAAATTTGCTTGTTTTGCATCATGTTTTCTTGTAGATATTTCAGGACTTTTCTGCCTTGCGTTTTTTCGTATGCCTTTTGTTTTTCCTTAGATGGCCGTCTGTTTCCAGTGCGAGCTCCTCTTCTTCTTTGAGGTATTCTTTTTCTCTTGTCAGGTATTCTTGTTCATTATTTTGCTGGGCAAGTTGGGCAGGATATTTGTTAGAGTCGTCCAACAAGGTGATCCTTCTTTCCAGTTCATTTATCTGGTTTTGCAAACCTGCAACTATTACTTCAAGGCTTTTCCTTGCTTTAAGTTCAGCTAGCCATTCGTTGCAATAGTTTTTTGTTTTTGTTCTCGCTTGTGAATTTTTTTAGGTTCACTTTCAACTATACTGGTTTCAATTCCAGATTTCTGTTTTGTATTTTCGGAATACTTACAAGTATAGCGCTATCTTCGGCCGTAAGGCTTTTAGGCGCTATCTTTTTTGGTGGAGTTCTCGACGTGAGTGAACTCCTTCTTGAGTTTTGTTTAAGAAGCAATAAATGAAAAAATTAAAGAAATGAGAATCAAATAAGGAGAACCCAAGCACAAAATACGTGTTGACAGGTGTCATTAACCGGTTTTTGAAAGTTGGCTATTTCTCGTCTATCATTCGATCGATTTTGTTCGAAATCAATATTTGAACCATATTTGACATATACAGTGCTGGCACGCTAATTAGCACACCCTCATAAAAGAATAAACTTGTGCCTTATTTCATAATACAACATAATTTATAAATTATTATATGTCCATATTACATATTTAACAATCTCTAATCACATTTTGAAATGTTCAAATTTTGAAATTTCAGTAGGCTTTGCTTTATATTTTTTTTATTTTTAAAATAGATTGCCTTTCGCATTGGCATTTTAATTAGCACACTCAAACAAAAAATTGCGTTTCATTTAAAGCCGTTATTTTTCATTCATCCTATTGTTGTGGTGAGATATAAAGTATTATTTTGAAGTGTTTAAGTGCATTTAGAAATAGTTATGGGATTAAACAAGAGTTCTACGCCGGAGGAGAGGAGGTTAATATGGCTAATGTTCCAGAAGGAGCAAAACGTCAGCAAAATTGCACGGAACATAGATTGTTGGCGAAAAAAAGTGCAAAACGCTTTGAAGCATTATGAAACCCATGGAACATTTGCGGATAAAAGAAAATGCAGACACAGAAAAACAACGAAAAGAGAGGATTCCATTATAGTCCGACATGCTCTTAGAGATCCTTTTGCCACTTCTTCTGAAATTAGAGCGCGCATGGAGCAAGAATATGGTGTAAACATCGCGGCTAGGACGGTGCGACAACGGCTTTTGGAGAACAACCTTCGAGGATGCCAGAGTCTTAAGAAACCGAAGGTAACAGATGGTAATAGGAAGAAGCGAATTGCATTCGCAAGAGGCCATTTGGATTCTCCTTCATCTTTATGGAATTCAGTGATATGGAGCGATGAATCCAAATTTAATATCTGTGGTTCTGATGGAAGAACTTTTGTACGACGACCTCCAAACAAGCAACTAGATCCCAAGTACACCAAAAAGACGGTAAAGTTTGGTGGAGGAAGCGTAATGGTATGGGGTTGTTTTAGCTCTCATGGTGTTGGACCTCTAGTCCTTATAAAAGGTAAATTAGATGCTCTAGCATATAAGACTATGTTGTCGAACTACCTCATGCCATATCTTGAGAGTTTACCGCTATCATTGTACCGGGAAGCTGTTTTCCAGCAGGACAATGCGCCTTGCCATAAGGCCAGGTCTGTAAAAGAGTGGTTTGAAGAACACCAAATATCGGTAATGGATTGGCCCCCTCAGAGCCCAGACCTAAGCCCAATCGAAAATTTGTGGGCTATTATTAAGAGACATGTCATGGCTTTAAAACCGAGAAATGTGAAGGAGTTAGGGGGCACAATCCATCAAGAATGGTTTAAGATACCAAAGGAAGAGTGCGCACGCCTCACGTTTAAATTTTTTTTTATAAATTAATTAAGTATTAATATCAATAAAAGCAAACATTGAAGATCCTTATTAAATTGTTTTACTTTAACATTCGTTTTATCTTATCATAACTTTGTATGATAGGGTGTGCTAATTAGCGTGCCAGCGCTGTAGTATACTTCTTTAAAAAAAAGACTATGATTTTGTGTTAATTTTAAATCTGAGTGCTATCTTTGCAACTAAACAACATATATATATATATATAAATATATATATATATTTATATACGTGCAACCCAGTCGTGTAATTTATTTCTGTAATAGCTAATGTCTATTTATATAACCTGTTTATTTTAATGGAATTGTTTTCAAACTAGTAACTTATATTACGTATTATACTTACTTGAAATAATTTGGAATTCTAAGGGTTGGGTGACCAACAAGTCGAATTACAATGTCGATATCGCTATTTCAGCCATAATAATCACGATTTAGAAAGCTTGAATTTTCAAAAATGTAGTTGTTACAATTTTAGAGATTGTTATCTAAAATATGGCTTGTTTGATTGTCACCATCCTCTTCAATTTGCCTTTGGGGCCGATTCCTGCATTATTATGATTTCTAATAGAGTTAACATTTTTAATATCCATATGTCCTAAATATCTTATTAAATTATGTCATATACATATGTATTTGCTAATTGTATTTAATTTGTTTCTTCTATTTAGAGAACCACACTGATAGTATTTCGTTAACATTATATTTACACACATTAATTGTGTTTACATCACCAAGATCCTGGGCCTTGCTACATAACAAGAATATGGAAAAAATTCAACCAGTGTTACAAAAAATTTGCTGTAATATACAAGGTTTTTTAATTCAAAATGGGTTTTTTCAAACAATGAGAGTAATATAGCTTTTATATGGAAATGGGCGAATTAATTCTTTCTTTTTTACTGCTAGTGTATAATGTTAAGAGGATGTGTGCGAGAAGAACTATCATTAAAACCTGTTTCACTGAAAGCCATCATAACGCTATGCACTCGTCCACTAATCGACGGAGATTTCAGCGAAGCTTTGATTTCGAAATTTTTGACGGACATTTTATCAATCCCTGCTTTGATTTTACATTTAGAATCAAACGCTCCACAGTGCGTGCTTCAGCTGCAATCAATGAATATTCTTAAAAGAGCTCTTAAAATGTCTGAGAATGGAGATTGGCACAAGGAATTTTCTAAAACTGTTTCAGTGAGTAAAAATAAAAATGCAAAGTTGGAAAAAATATTCAATAGCTTAATTTAATTAATGAATTCAAATTTGGTGGCTATAGGGGACTAAGTCGTTGGCCTTCTTGGGGAATCTCATAAACTTGTTTCACATTGAAAATCCAGATGAAGCTAAATTGTTGGCATACCCATTAATGACAGTAAATATACGATGAAATACAAACGAAATAAAGGCTCTGGAAGATATTTTTCTAATTTCAGGAAGTTACAACTTATATATTAGAAAGAATTCCAGAAGCCGTTGGTACAAAGGGAGTGTTTTCCCAATGGCATGATCTGCTTGGTTGGTACACCCCGTCACAAGATTCAGCCCAAAACCAAAATGTACCTTTGCTTAAAAAACAATATCATATGTTATGGGGTCATAAGTGTATCAAGTTGCTTCTTGGAGATGTTCTTAAGGAAGTAAATAAAAACTTTGAACGACTCGAATTCCAACCTCCTCCTCAAAATTCTGGAAGCAATTTGTTACGCCGTGCACTCGAAAGAAGTTCAACTAAAGGAAGCTTGCACAAAAGTGGGAAGCAATGGAGAAAGTTAGACTCGCCAGAGTTTTTAAATGTTGCAAAAGTATGTTCAATGTTTTTTGCTGCACTTACAACATTGCCACAATTAAAGTTGGATATTTTATCAGGTAATCATTTAAATTGTGTTTTATGCCAACAGAGAGTGTACTAATTGTCTCTTTAGGAATATGTTACAATGATTCGATTCTGTATGATCTCTGGCAACTTATAACATCTGCTGGTCAATACTGTGGAATAAAGGAATACGTAGATCTATTGAAATCAGATCCCACCGGTTGTCAGCCGCAAATTTATATGCTTATGCTGTTTTCCGATTGTATGACGCATTACGTAACGTAAGTTTGCATTTTTTTTGTAAATAAATTAAAAAAAGTACATAGTACTAGTAGTTTGTGCATATTATATGTATAGTATAGAGTGGGTCACTTTTTATGGAGAAACAACATGTGTATCAATCAAATTCTAATAGCGGAACAATGTTGACCGTTGATTAGTTTAATAATAATCGTGCTAATGATATTAATTAAGATTTTCTTCTATAATCTTGAAATTTGTGAATCGTCAATTAAATTTGCTCAAAGTCAATTAAACGCATATTTCTAATTATTTTCACTATTTATCTGCCTCAAAATCAACTTTTTAACTAAAAAGTAATCTTTGATAATTCCACTCATCCATCCGGCATCAAAAATAATTCGATCTGTTTATTTTGTATCTCTTGCATTCCGAATATTCTGACGTGAATACGAGATAATATAGTATTCCGAACGAATAAAGAAACAAAAACTGTCATTGCGAACGAATAAAGAAATACATCCTATATCTACAAGAGCAGAGCGAAATTGTAGTCATAATACCTCGGCAGAACATGTCGAAGGACATTTTTTATATACGAGGTGAAAAGTTCTCGGCCTGACAATGAAGGACTGCGATTTTCAGTTAAAAAATGATTTTATTTTTCTACATAATCTCCCTTGACTTCAACATACTTGGTCAAGCGTTTCTTCAACATCAGTATTCCTTCTCGGAAGTGAGAGTCTGGAAGGCTGTGAAAATATTAATCTACGGCCCTCTCAACTTCTGCATTGAATGCGAAGCGTTTCCCAGAAACAAATTTCTTCAAGTTTGGGAACAGATGGAAGTCTGAGTGTGCCAAATCAAGTGAATAGGGGGGATGGCCGAGCAAATCGTACCCCAAATCCCGCAGATTTCCCATCGCCAACGCACACTTGTGTACAGGTGCATTGTCCTGGTGAAAAATGATTTTGTTCTTCTTCAAGCCAGGCCTCTTCTCGCGAATTTTGGCATCCAGCTGGTCAAGAAGGTTGGAGTAATATTCGCCTGCAATTGTTCTGCCTTTCTCAAGGTACTCAATTAACAGGATCCCTTTCGCATCCCAAAACACACTGGCCATGACCTTTCCGGCAGATGCGATCGACTTCGCTTTCTTTGGCGCTGAACCACCGGCTTCCACCCACTGCTTCGACTGCAGTTTCATTTCTGGCGTGTAGTGGTGGTCTCATCCATGGTGATAAATCGCCGCACAAAATCGGTCGGATCCCTATTGATCGAAAATCGTTTGCGCATTTGCTTTTGATCGGCATTCAGCAAATGCGGCATCCATCTTGCGCAGAGCTTTCGCATCCCTAAGTTTTTGTGCAAGATGTTTCGCACCCTCTCACTTTTTAACGGTTGACATGGAAGGAGCAGAGTCCCCGTAAACTTTTGTCAACTTTGGATAAATTTCCTTAGGGGTTAACCCATCCAAAACGAAGAATTTTATCACCGCACGATATTCAAGTTTATCCATTTTAACGAAAAACACGCAAGTCGTCTACTGCAAAAATTCGTGTTAAGAAACTACTTGAAAGAACAAGTTGAAACTTGTCATACGAGCTAATGAGAAGTGCACCCAGACAGAAAACATCAATTTTTGCTGATTGGAACGCCATCTCTGCGTCAGGCCGAAAACTTTTCACCTTGCTCTCGTAGTGTTTTTCCAGTGGCAGTCACAAAGAATTGACTCATACTCGTATCTCCTAAAGTATGCACATGATTGCAATAAATGTGGATAAAAGGTTATAAAAAGATCTTTAAGACTGTGAATAAAGTTTTTCCTAGAGCTTATGCTTTTCAAATACTTAACTTTAATGTTACTAACTGACCCAACAATTGAAATAATATAAAATTTTCATTTCCTGACAATCTTCACGAACTACACTAATCATACGCGAACAGACTACTCCAGGAATTTCACTGCAAAAAACCCATTTGACCCTTGTCCAGGTCCCGGAATACGGGGAATTCAGTGAATGCCGAGCTGCATACTACCGGACGGACCCATGGGCTGTTGATAGCGGAACGACCCTTAGATATAAAGTTAACTGTGAAGAAAAATGTATTTACAAATAAAAGGTCCCAAACAAGCAGCGAATATTGGAAAGGTGTGGAAGAATTTTCATTTTGGGTCTGCGATTTCCTAAGACATACCATTTTTGGCAGTTTTTTTATTTTTTTTCCTGAAACAAAAATTAACGAAGTCATGCATATGCATTCTTTAAATCGTCACCTTTCATTTGATAACCATATTGTATCTAATGATAGAAAAAATATTTGTTGAAGAATTGCAGAAAGGAGAAAACATAGCCGATCAAAAAATGTGCTCCGGTCGTTGACGCAGGTCACTTCTTCGCATGTGTATGCATTAATTCATTATATAACATATTGGCGCATATTGGCAGATGTTTGATAAGTTCTTATTATGTTATTGACAAACTCTAGTCTAACATTAATCACGACAGAACGTATGTTTAAGTGGTATTTAACTCTCTTAAACGTCAGAATTTTGTGAACGAAAACAAATTATATTAAGAATTTTGCGATGCGCGAGTGATTTATGATTTGATTTTAGTTTTGTAGTAATAAAAATAGTGTACCACGTAGGTAACGAACTAAATAAGATAAAGAAAAATGTCGGTCGATTACAATATTGATCAAAATTGTGGTATCTTGGTGGATATTTTCATATTTGCATATTTATTTCGATGTGTTTTCATGCTGCCTTTATTTGTGATATCATCTTAACGGTTCTTTTATCGTCCACGACTTTAAGATGCCTTCGGATTAATTCGCGCAGCACTTCTTTCTCTGTCTCTCCTACTCTTTTATAATCCTTGCCACTCATCGGTAGTTTTATAATATTTTTTAAAATTCTTACCTTATTTTTGAAGTTTTAAGTTTACATATTTTTGAAATTTTGTTTCAGAAAGTGTTTTCACAATAGGTTGAATATAATTTGTAGTAGAGTTGTAGTAGATTAGACGTTACACTCGTATTTAATTAAACAGAGCTGCCATATTCTCTATGAATACCAGCTGTGTCTAATCTGTGTGTTAACTTTAGACTATAGATCAGTTTCACTCGGGTTTAACTTATAACTCTAATCTCCTAAACATCTTTGCTTTTGAGCTTTCCTAAAAAGTTACTGAGTTGTTAAAACTCAATTCTGTTCCAAATTTCAACCTTCTACGTTTAACGGTTCAATAGTTATGAGGTTGTGATAGACCGACGGACGGGCAGACAACTGACTCTCACTATAGTTTTTGTTGTAAGTATCGGAACCCAGAAAGCCAAATAGAAGAACAAAACAATAAAAATCTTATATTTTGTTATTATTATTATCATCGGTGGCATCGGTGTAGTGGGTACTGTGTTTGCTTGTGACCCGAGCGGGAAACAGAAACAAACAACCACCGAGAATAAACGAGCAACGCACAAAATCTAAGTTTCTTCAACCAGGTTTCTGCCTGGTAGATACAATGGACCCCAAATCGAGTCAAACGGAACCGAAAATCACTCGAAGAATTTGCGTTCAAAGAGACGAAGGATATCTTCATCCGCCTTTGCTAACGTCCATGCTTCTTCGCCATAGAGCAGAACTGGGGTGATGAGGGTCATATATAGAGTCTCCTTGGTGTTTCTTGACAAGGCATTATTTTTCAATTGTCTTTTTAGCCCAAAGAAACAGCGATTAGCAAGTGTAACTCTTCGCTTGATTTCTGATGTGATGTTGTTGTCAGAGTTTAGCCGAGTTTGGATTTCTTAAGTGTGAAAATTTGGTCCTGACCCAAAACCGCACTGATAGTTGATGAAAGGCGTTCACACAATATGGCAGATAAGATCTTGTACGCGATGTTGAGAAGACTAATTCCTCTGTAGTTAGCGTAGTTGCGGGGGTCTCCTACCTTGTGGATGGGGCAAACGATGCTGAAGTTCCATTCATCAGGCATACTTTCCTTCAACCAAATCTTGGAAATGTGTTGGTGTATACTCTTCACCAATTCATCTCCCGCTGCTTTAAATAGTTTGGCAGGTAGGCCGTCCGGTCCAGCAGCCTTGTTAGACTTAAGTTTAGATAGGGATTTGTGTGGTCTTCGCCCTTTAACAGTGTGCAGAAATGTTTTTTCTACAGGTCCCTGTTCGGGTCTTGTTGCCTTGACACGTTCTTTTTAGTTTTTGGTGAAACTTCCGAACATTGTTCCTGGAGTAGCACCTCTCTGCTTCCTCGACCGCGCGCTTCTTATGCTCTTTGTTTTTCCTCCGGAGAAGTCCATGTTCTTCTCTCCTCTTTGCCGTTCTCGTCCTTCTGTGCAGCGCCGCTTAGTAGGCGAGTTGTTTTGCTACATGTTCTTGCCGGCACTCTTCATCAACCTAGTGTTTTCGTGGGGGTGGTCGGGTGAAACCCAGCACATCAGTTGCAGCATTTCTGATGGCTTCTTGGATCGATGCCCCTTCTCGAGAGGTTGAGAGATATGCGATCGACAAATGTTCTGGCGGTTTGTTGCGATTGCAGCCATCTAACGTTAAATCTCCTCACAGTATTTCTCCGTTTTTGTGGTGCCTGAGATATCCGCAGCCGTACTTTGGCTACAACTATCTAGTGGTCCGAGTTTATGTTGGCCGCTCGGAATGTTCAGACATTTAGAATACTGGAGGAGAGCCTTAGGTCGACCGCAACATGATCAATTTGGTTGACAATTTGATGATCTGGTGACCGCCATGTTCCTTTATGAATATTCATAAATTCACTCACTTGTCGAAAGCTTAAGACTTCTTGCCTAAGCCTACCGTTTATAACAAATCCGCACCCAAATAGACGCTGCTTCTGTTCTCTGTAGCAATCACCCTAATATAAGTCACAGTTTTTCATCCTTCTTTTGCCCGGTCCATCCCACCGCACTTCCTAGATGGCAGTAATATCTGTTTTGTTTGTAGCATTCTCGGGCGTCCGCTAATTGTTCGGCTGTACGCGGCCTGTTCAGGGTCCGAACATTCCACGTACAGATCTGAACGTCTTTGTGCTTTTTTCTTTTTGCAGGGTCGTCAACAGTAAATCGTTCCTTATTCGAGGCTTTTGGTTGCTTCGCAACAATGCGTTTTAACGTAGTTGACCCCCAACGTGGAGGGCCAGGCCTTTTTAGGACCCCTCGGATGAAAGGGGCCGGATATTCCGGAGTCAGTAACCCGCTTCGGGGAGATAAGAGCCGCCTGACTAGTGTTGAAATTCCTTAATGACCTCAGCTCCAAAACGTCGAAGTAGCTCATATAAATTATCTGCCATGCTGACTGTTGACGCCACCGTTGATTCAAACTCTTGAATTCATCCGCCGTACGTCCTATTACTTAAGCTCGTATAGTCAGTCATTTCGGACAGAGCATTATAGTGTTGCTATTTTCTTCTTGCTCAAAATTCGCGCTTATAAGTTTAGCAAGTCAAGTCCGGATGGACGAAACCAGTACCCGGTGGTTACCACAGGGAAGTAAAATAAACACAATTAATGTGTAGTAACAGTTACAGCACTGGGTATCACCGGTTAATGCCAATCAGTGCCTACCCAATTCCTACAACACTCAACCAGTATGCTAGTTTGCTGCTTATCAATTGTTTAGCAAGGCTTTGATGGACGATTTTTGTTACATTGTTGTGCTTTATTAGGTATTCTACCCCAGCTAAAGCAGAGCCCCCACTTTCTACTTCACATAACCGCAAAGAAAAAATCCAACGGCGTGATATCACGTGATCTTAGTGGCAAATTTTGGTCGCCGAACGAGAGATGACGCGGTTGGGAAACTCTGTGTGCAATGACTGCATTCTTTCTCGCGCTGTGTGGACGGTGGCGCCTTGCTGTAGATATTTCTTATGTCTTCCACATCAATATCGTCCAATTGGTGCCAAAAATAATTTATTGTCATGTCCAAAAATCTTTTGACTGTTGCAGTAGTACCACGAACATTTTCGTAGAAGTCCGGTCCAATCACGAATGTGTGGGGGAAATGAACAAAAATCAGAATGTTTAAAAATTAAAATTTGTTGGTTAAAATATTATTGCAAAATTTAAGTACAATATGTTTTCAATTTAAAACACCCATTAAATCCTCGAAGCGTTGTTATTTTATTTATTAATACAAATTTCAATATGCTGCACAAAATCTATTCAGACTCATAACATTCAATTGATTCATCAGATTCATCATTGAGTTCAAATCCTGAATAATATCTAGCTGAAGGTTGATTACTTCAAGCTGACATCAATCGAAACCGACTTTTTCGACTTTGGATGTCTTAAATGTGATATGGCTGAGTCGGATTTAAGGAGCAATTGGGTCATCAAATCCTCGTTTGTATGTTTTCGGGATGATTTTCTTGTGTGGGTGGTTTTTCCGGATTTCCTTATGGCTTGCATCCAAAGCTTTTTTTGAAAGAAGGCCAATAGGTATGTCGAATGATGAGATTATGTTTGCCACATGAAACTTGTGGACAATACCTGGCATGTAGTACCAATTGTAAAGTTGAATATACAGATCTTTCGTTTCGGTTAACAATTCCGAAAATTTCGGAATATCAATATTTTTCCCACAAGCCTGCCTGGCTTTGAAATTAAATTTTTTTTTATAAATTTTTCATCGATCCCTGTTATTTGAGATGTCAGTTCTGGATTTGCAAAGAAACGCAGTATTCCCGATAGAACCAAATTTAGGCTTTCTCCAAGTTTTAAAAGGGAGCCTGTATGTTATATGCAATAAACATTCAAAGCATCTTATCCAGCAATGCAAAGTAGAAAGCCCAAAACGATAATTTTTTCTGTATGTGCCTTATCACTGGCCGCTGGTGTATTCATCTCTCTAGGAGTTGCGCAACAAATATACATAACATTTCGATGCAGTATTTGTTTTTGATTATGATGATTGATGTAGCATACACTGTCATCTGGTTGATCAATTGCAGAACCATTTTTTGTGGTGAAATTGTTGTTAAGTTGGGTAATATATTCCTTCATTTTTCTCTCTTCATCTTTCAAAAGTGTTGCATCTTCTTTTATGAATATAAATTTGATTGGTTTGCAAAGCATTGTTGAGAATTAATGGGGATTTTTCCATAGAGTTATACCAGTAGTGCCTTCAACCAGTTTAAGAGAACAAAATGCAGTCAGAAAATTAAACTCGTCTGTATTTTCCGGGCCAGAGAATGTTTGCTTGTATTGACTATGCCCAGAACTCCCATCAAAGCCCCACTTACAAACTAATAAAGCTATGGTTTCACAGTTTATATTAATAATGTGGAGGTTCCCTGATGCGAACGTTTCTGAAGCTTATCTTTTAACTGACAGTAGTTCTAATTTTAACATTTGCAGAGAGTATAAACTAGGAAAGCAGTCTTTATGCAAAGCATTTACTATTGCTTTAAGCAACTTGTATTTTCTTTCGAAAGGTCCAAATCGAAATAAAGGGTCAATAAGGATATAACAATTTTGAATATTGTTACGGATGCACCTCAAATTGCGTACTAGACATCGAATCAGCAAATCCACATTCTCATAAAAGTGTGAGAATTTGCAACATTATCAGAATTGAAATTAGAAGAAATTATTTTCAAGTCACTTATTTTTCGTCAGTCGTCAAATAAACTACATTATTATTAATTAAACAAACGTTTCGATCTTTTTCTTTTTTTTTTTCTTTCATCGCTTCTTCATCATTTTTGTTGGTTGTTTCGGTGGGATTTTACTAAAGGTAATACTGGTGATAAAAGAATATCCCATAAATAAAAGCCAGCCTGACACTATCCGCGATTGGGGATATTATTTTTAATTTTAGTTAACGCGCAAGGCGTAACATTAAGATATCCCCTAGAACACGAAAAGAGGACACGAAAAAAAAAAAAAAAAAAAAAGGAAACATAATAACGTACGACGCGACGTGAATTAAGTCAAAAAAAAAAAAAAAAAATAGAAAAACTGTGCGACTAGTGAAGTTTCAAACAACTGTAGACCAAGTTCAACTGTAGACCAAGTTCCACATTGATTCAACGAAGGCAATTATATAATTTGTCTGTCTAGTTGGATAACAAGAAGAGCTTATATGTCAGTTAGTGGAAGTGATAGTGAAAGCGCGGAAAATAGCGAAAAAAATCATTCTAGAAAATACTCCCGAAATTAGGAACAGTTTACATCGACTAGTAATGGCTGAAATACCAATAGCAGTTTCAGCTGCTATCTTCATCTTTCATTCATCATCATTTTATAAAGTAGTTCAAATTTACGTGCGAATATTTTAAGTAGAGGAAAATCGGGTATTGCTTTACATGTTTCCACAAATTCCATTTTCTTTAACTTTTTTCAAGCAAGCGTAGCGACGATATGCAACACTCATAGCACGAGAAGCTAGGCAAAGCCCCGCGTAAGTTGTTGGCACTAAAATATTAATTTTGGTATTTAGGCTCACAGTAAAGTATCTGCGAAAAAAAGGCGAAAAATGTCCGACAGAATATTTTCTCTGTCTTTCGTATTGTAACATAATGTAGCATAATAACTACGCCCTCGAACAGACAACAAATTCCGAAGGGTCTTTTCATTGCTTCTTCTGAGGTTCGTGTCTGAAATTAGTCACCACAGCTCGGATAATATCGCGGATAAAAGAGAACAAGAGAGAATTATAACTGCACGAAATGATTGTCATCTTGGAATTATTATATCAGAATTTTTCTTGTTCCAGTGGTCGAAGAATTTGCTAGAAGTTTCTGGCTATCAGAAACTTCTGCTATATAAGGACAGATGGCGATCAAAAAAAGAGACACAGTTGGTTTAGAACCGTGGCGAAGAGATTGGAAAAGTGATAATGGGTGAAGTTGTAATTTGGTGATAAATTGAAAGTTGAGAGTGAACAAGAAAAAGTAATTAGTTTGGATTTGTGAATTAAGTAATTGAAAGGAGATAAAGTGATTTGAGAGGAAAGAGACCTTGTAAGAAAAGAATTTGCGAAGAATAGTATAGTGTGAACTTGAATTGTTCTATAGACTAGAAAATAAAGAAATAAATTTCACAGAATATCGTTTTATCTACTCGAGCCGTAGCTCGCATGTTACATTGGTGTCAGAAGTGGGATAAAACTTATTCTGTGAATAACTATTTCCGTGGTGTGAAATTGCACAAACAAAAAAAAAAAAAAAAAAAAAAAACGATTTCTGTGTTGAGTTAATAGTTGCGCAAAATGGGTCGCAAATTGGGAAAACTAACTATAACTCAACTAAAGGCAGAACTCAGTAAGCGGAACCTCGACACAACTGGGGGAAAAGATGCCCTGCTGATTCGTCTGGAAGAAGCAGTAACGCAGGAAGGTGAAAATCCGCATGACGTAGAGTTTGACGTGGAAGAGGAACCAGCAAGTACAGCAGCCGACCCGGGTATAACAAGTCTGCTCCTGCAACTTAAGTTAGTCATGGACGAACAAAAGAAAGCAATAGAAGATCAAAGGAATTCTATAGAACTTAAGCTGGACGAACAAAAGAAAGCGATGGACGAACAAAAGAAAGCAATGGACGAACAAAAGAATTCTCTAGAACTTAAGCTGGATGAACAAAAGAAAGCGATGGACGAACAAAAGAAAGCAATGGGCGACCAAAGGAATTCTCTAGAACTTAAGCTGGACGAACAAAAGAAAGCAATGGACGAACAAAAGAAAGCAATGGACGAACAAAAGAATTCTCTAGATGCTCTGGAAAGTAAACTTGATGAGCAAAACAAGAACTTGGAATCCAAATTCGAAGTGATCGAAGAGAAAATCGAGAAGGTCGAGACGCAACTCGAAAAAGTCGAAATTAGATTCGATGAAAATTTTGAGAAACATGAAACTCAGTTCGGGAAGATAGAGACTCAATTTGAAAAAGTGGATACGAAATTCGAGATAGTAGGAAAGCAAGTCGAAAATCTTGCTAAGGAGCTCAGCAACGTGAAGAGACAGAAAGCACGGGAATATTCCACTGACGGTCTGAGAAGAAAGGAGATGCAGCCTCCTATCTTCGATGGTCAAACATCATGGCCAATTTATAAAAGGCAATTCGAAGCGGCCGCAATGACCAATAGCTGGGACGATGAAGAGAAGTCCATTGCACTCACACTTGCACTGAGGGGTCCAGCTGCGGAGCTCTTGCAGACCATCCCGGAAGATAAACAGCAGAACTACGACTCTCTGGTTCAGGCTATCGAGATGCGGTTTGGGGATGAACACATGCAGCAGGTGTACAGGGTTCAGCTGCGTAGTCGAGTCCAGAAAAGGGGGGAAACGCTCCAACAGTTGCAAGCGGATATAGAGCGACTAGCCCATCTTTCATACCCTAAAGCCGGTGAGGAGCTTATCAACGAAATGGCGGTGGAAGCTTTTATTCAGGCCATAGAGGACAGACAACTGCAAATGGCTGTAAGGATGGCTGAAAAGCGAACACTCCCCGAGGCATTGGCATTCGCTTTGTCAATGAAGGCTGCGGACCAAGCATACCAGGGAATACACCGTGTCAGGGAAATGTCCGTCGTGGAATGCTCATGCCAGAGAACAGCCGTCAAAGCTCGCGGAAGTCAAATCCGTTGCTGGAATTGCAACCAAACCGGACACCTACAACGGCAGTGCAGAAGTGCACCTAGACGAGGAAATTGTCCACATTGCGGAAGTAGGAGAAGCAGAGAGGAAGCATCCTGTCGGTCAGACTTCCCAAAACCAGCAGTCGGGAGATGCGTAAGGACCAACTTCGCGGGGCAGAAGTTGGTTACTGGAATCGAGGCCCCCAGGACCACCATTCAAGTTTCGCAAACCAAACGGGGTAACAAGAGCCTGACAGTGGAGGCACTAATCAACGAGAAGAAGTGCGTAGCCACCATCGACACAGGTGCCACTGCCTCCATTGTAAGAAGAGATATCGTCAAAAGCTCCTGGCTGCACAACACCAACAGCTACTGCCTGAAGACTGCAACAGGGGAAATGGCGAAGGTATTTGGAGAAGTTCGACTTACGATTACTCTGGCAGGACTGACGTTCTCCCATGCGTTTCTGGTGGCAGATATATGCGACGAGTGCATCATCGGAGTAGACTTCATGAAAGCAAATGAAGTAATCTTGGACATCGGGATGCAAGTACTGAGGTATCGAAATGTGGAGATTCCGATGGTGTACGGAAATGAGAATGCCGTAACTCTCAGGACAGTCATCAGCAAAGACGAAGTTTTGCCGCCGTCTTCAGAGACAATCATTTGGACGAAGCTGGAAGGTGATCTTGGGAGCCACCGATTCTACATAGTAGAACCAGACCCAGAGAAGAATTCTCAAGACTACATCGTGGGAAAGACGTTAGTCGAACCAAAGAACACCATGGTTCCAGTAAGAGTTTTGAACGCAAGACCACACACTGTCAAACTAAGGCGAGGGGAGGTGACTGGAAAATGCACGCCGATTACCGCCGTCGCAACAATATCTGAACGTGATGCTCCAAAACCTCTCCCATCACCTTGGACAGCGGAAACGAGAGAGACGATTCTCCAGTCCAGTGAGCTGAATCAGGAGCAGCGAACTATGGCAGAGAATCTTATCAATGAGTACGCTGATGTATTTGCCTCACAGGACGGTGAATACGGCCGAACACACCTGGTAGAACATCGAATAGACACTGGTGATACTAGACCAATTCGTCAGCCTGCTAGGCGCCTTCCATTGGCAAAGCAGACAGAAGTTGCAGAGATGGTGTCGGCAATGGAGAAAGAAGGTCTGATTGAAAGTTCCAAAAGTCCGTGGGCATCACCGGTTGTACTGGTTAAGAAGAAAGATGGCAGCACGCGGTTCTGCGTGGACTATCGGCAGCTCAATTACGTCACCAAGAAAGACAGCTACCCTCTGCCACGGATTGACGACACGCTAGACACACTATCAGGAGCCCGATGGTTTTCCACTCTCGACTTGAAGAGTGGCTACTGGCAGGTACAGATCCATCCAGAAGACCGGGAGAAAACCGCCTTCACCGCAGGAAATGGGCTATGGCAATTCACGGTAATGCCATTCGGGCTGTGCAATGCTCCGGCGACTTTCGAGCGATTGATGGAATGTGTCCTGCAAGGGTTAACATGGAAAACCTGTTTGGTATACTTGGATGATGTCATCGTCGTAGGAAAAACGTTTGCGCAACACCGAGACAATCTAAGGGATGTATTTCAAAGGCTTCGAAGTGCCCACCTGAAGCTCAACCCCAAGAAGTGCGCCCTGTTTAGAGCGGAAGTCAAGTACCTGGGACACATAATTTCAGCGAAAGGAGTGAGAACCGATCCGGAGAAGGTCGAAGCGGTGAAAAACTGGCCAGTCCCCAAAGACAAACACCAACTAAGGAGCTTCCTGGGCCTAGCCACCTACTACAGACGGTTCGTGAAGGATTTTGCCGGGATCGCAAAGAACCTGCACCAGTTGACGGAAAAGGGAAAACAATTCAAATGGTCAATTGAGTGCGAGAAGAGCTTCAAGGCACTTAAACAACGGCTATGCGATGCCCCGATACTGGCTTACCCCACTCCCGGGGAAACGTTCGTTGTGGATGCAGATGCTAGTAATGTCGGGGTAGGAGCCGTACTCTCCCAGGTGCATGACGGCCAAGAGAAGGTGGTTGCGTACTTCAGCAAGGTGCTCTCTAAGCCAGAAAGGAACTACTGCGTGACAAGGCGGGAACTTCTAGCTTTGATCTTGGCTACGAAGCATTTTCACAAATACCTCTACGGGAGGAAGTTCGTTCTTCGCACAGACCATGCAGCCTTAAAATGGCTATTACAGTTCAAGAGTCCTGAGGGTCAGGTCGCAAGATGGATCGAAAGGCTGCAAATCTACGACTACGAAATACAGCATCGTAAAGGAAAACTCCACTCTAATGCGGATGCACTGTCCCGGAGACCATGCAGAACGGATTGTAAACATTGTGCGCGTCAGGAAGAACGGGAGCTGGTTTCCATCCAAAGAATGAGAGCCGAACCTATCGCCGGCTGGAGCGTAGATGAGATCCGGAACGCTCAGAAGGAAGACCCGGATATCGAGCCGATTCTGGCCTGGAAGGAGAACATGGAGAAACCGGATCATCAGGACATCTCTCACAGAAGCCCGACCTTAAAGGCATATTTTGCGCAGTGGGACTCCCTCCATGTCCAAGAAGGTGTTCTGAGAAGAAAATGGGAATCCTCCGACGGAAAGTCGTTTGTAATGCAGCTTGTCGTACCACGGACGAGGGTCAAGGAGGTGTTACAGGAAATGCATGGCGGGGCGACCGGAGGCCACTTGGGAGTGAATAAGACGTTAGAAAAGGTACGAGAACGTTTTTATTGGTTAAAAGCGAAGGAAGATATCGAAGACTGGTGCAGAAAATGCGACGTGTGTGCAGCTAGCAAGGGTCCGAGAATCAAAACTCGAGGTAAGATGCACCAATACAACGTGGGAGCACCTTTCGAACGAATCGCCATTGACATCGCAGGGCCCTTTCCGGAAACCGACAATGGTAATCGGTATATACTCGTAGTGATGGACTACTTCAGTAAGTGGCCGGAAGCGTTTCCGATCCCTAACCAGGAAGCCAGAACCGTGGCGGAGCAGATCGTCTACAATTGGGTTAGCAGATTCGGTGTGCCCTTGGAATTGCATTCTGACCAAGGGAGGAACTTCGAGTCAAGAATCTTCCAAGAGATGTGTCAACTACTCGGAATCAAAAAGACAAGGACAACCCCGCTTCATCCACAGTCGGACGGTATGGTGGAGCGTTTCAATAGGACTTTGGACGAACATCTCTCGAAGGTCGTAGGTGACTACCAACGGGATTGGGACCGGCAGATTCCCTTGTTTTTGATGGCCTATAGAAGTGCCGTGCATAGCACTACTCGACATACGCCGTTCGAAATCTTATTTGGTGGAATAGCTCGTTTACCCAGTGAGGTGAAATTTGGATCTCCTACCAATGAGCCCAGAAATGAAGAAGAGTACGTGGCGGACCTTAGGGAAAGGCTTAGGGACATACACCAAAGGACCAGAAGCCAGATTAAGATGACGAGCGACCGCATGAAGACCAGGTATGATGCCAAGGCAACAACGTCAGGATTCCAGGAAGGAGATCTAGTGTGGCTGTATAATCCCCATCGCCAAAAGGGGAAATCACCTAAATTGCAGCGGAACTGGGAGGGTCCATACAGAATAGTAACCCGCATCAACGATGTTGTCTACCGCATCCAGCGAGGACCAAGGGCCAAAATGAAAGTGGTTCATGCGGACCGATTGAGTCGATACAATGGCCGAAGTGAGGACACACTTGTTCGGGACGAACAAGTCTAAGAGGAGGGCAGTGTAACATAATGTAGCATAATAACTACGCCCTCGAACAGACAACAAATTCCGAAGGGTCTTTTCATTGCTTCTTCTGAGGTTCGTGTCTGAAATTAGTCACCACAGCTCGGATAATATCGCGGATAAAAGAGAACAAGAGAGAATTATAACTGCACGAAATGATTGTCATCTTGGAA
This sequence comes from Pocota personata, assembly GCA_963082735.1. Taxonomy (NCBI): domain Eukaryota; kingdom Metazoa; phylum Arthropoda; class Insecta; order Diptera; family Syrphidae; genus Pocota; species Pocota personata. The sequence continues at coordinate 73,631,912 of OY720431.1, forward strand.
TTATTATATCAGAATTTTTCTTGTTCCAGTGGTCGAAGAATTTGCTAGAAGTTTCTGGCTATCAGAAACTTCTGCTATATAAGGACAGATGGCGATCAAAAAAAGAGACACAGTTGGTTTAGAACCGTGGCGAAGAGATTGGAAAAGTGATAATGGGTGAAGTTGTAATTTGGTGATAAATTGAAAGTTGAGAGTGAACAAGAAAAAGTAATTAGTTTGGATTTGTGAATTAAGTAATTGAAAGGAGATAAAGTGATTTGAGAGGAAAGAGACCTTGTAAGAAAAGAATTTGCGAAGAATAGTATAGTGTGAACTTGAATTGTTCTATAGACTAGAAAATAAAGAAATAAATTTCACAGAATATCGTTTTATCTACTCGAGCCGTAGCTCGCATGTTACAGTATAATAGTTCGAATTTTTAATTTACTTCTTTCTAATGGGACCTCTCTATGTGCGAACCAAGTCGCGCTTTATTTAGTTTTGTTCTGTAATTTAGAGTTCGCGTCCGTTCAAGGAAGCAAAGGTGAAAATAAAAAAATGTATGTATTTGCTGTAGATTTATTAAAAATATTGGAAATATAGCCGAAGAAGCGAAGTGTAATATGAGAATCGGTATACATATGTGTTAAAACTGGTTTGAAAAGCACTAAACAATTAGAATTGTTTTCTGAATCGGATCGAGTCCTAACCATAGAAAAAAAAAGTAATATGTTTTTCCATTCGCTATTCATTGTAAAATGTCGAACGAAAGATGGCCATTCCATTTGTTTTACACTTTAATAGCACCTCGTCAGTTAATGTACAGAATAACTCGTTATATGATACTATAACTAGAGTTTTTTTCATTTCATACTTTTACTGACAGAGACAAATATTTAATAAAATTCCTAGTTATTCTATGAAACAACTGTATTATACACTTTAATGATATAATGTTATATGTATTCCATAATAATACATTGTTATCACTCTTGCAGAATTTTGGACGAATATGAAATGTACACAGAACAAAAACCATTTTTGTTGAATGACTTTGTTGGCCTTTCTCACTTTTTAAACAATTTTCTACATAGGATTATACAGGATAATATTCTGGGTAATATCATATTTAATATTAATTTTCCTGTATTAAAGCTATATTTTTTTATAGATCGAAAAAATTTAACATCATTACCTATATTTGTATCGTTGCACACGCTTTTACTATGTCTTTACCGCCGAGATTGCCGAAGGCCATTTGCTCCACCAAATCATTGGCTTATCCAAGAAATTAAGCCTTCGCATTTCTTGGCCGACTTGGAAAAAGGGAAAAAGCATACTCAAATTCTCTTGCAGAAAATGCCGCATATTATACCACACGAAGACCGCGTTAAGCTTTTCCGTAGATATGTACAAAATGAGAAAGCTGTACTCGGTCTTACAGAGTCAGCATGTGCATCGCCAAGATCAGCTTTAATTGTAATACATCGAGAGAGAATTGTTGAAGACGGCTATAGGCAACTTGCAGCATTGCGTGCACACGCTTTGAAAGGAGTAATCCGCGTGAGATTTATAAATCAACAAGGCCTTCATGAGGCTGGAATAGATCAAGATGGAGTTTTTAAGGAATTTCTGGAGGAAACCATTAAGAGAGTATTTGATCCATCTTTGAATTTGTTCAAAACTACATCAGACCAACGTCTTTATCCTTCGCCAATATCGTATGTTCAAGACAATCATCTGCAGCTATTCGAGTTTGTGGGAAGGATGTTGGGAAAAGCCGTTTACGAAGGAATAGTTGTCGATGTTCCGTTTGCTTCGTTTTTCCTCTCTCAATTGTTGGGCCAAACGCAGCAAGCTCTTTATTCCTGCATGGATGAATTGCCGTCTTTAGATAACGAGCTATATAGAAGTTTGACTTTTATTAAGCACTACAAGCAAGACGTGTCGGACTTGAATCTAACTTTTTCAGTTGATCAGGATGTAATGGGAAAGATTGTTACTCATGAGTTGCACCCTGGTGGGAAGGCTCGTGGAGTTACTGATCACAACAAGTAAATATTTTACTTATTTATTTATGTATAGTATTTCTGTTGCACGATGCATGGAAGACAAATTTACTTTTTAACTATTGTACCAACAACGGTACATATAATGTATAAATCATCAATTTCGAAGAGAGCTCATCCTGGATTTCTGTTTGCTCTGAATATTCACAAAGTGAATTGGTTTTAAGATTATTTCTGCTTCCTGGTATACCCATATAAAATTTTTCTTAAATTATTGACATCCGGTTCTGTATTTTAGTTACTGTTTAATTCTTCAGAGATGAGCCCTTTCCGAAATTGATGATTCATATGTGCGATGAAATAAGCTTCAGTAATTTATTTTCTTATCTTGTCTGATTCTCGGTTTATAAATTTCTCAAATCTAATTTTCGATTATTGTGTAATACATTAGAGGTATTCACTCTTCGTAGCTTTCGGGTTTGTATTGTTTTAAAATGATCAAGAAAATGTATAGTTTCCATTTTTGCTACACCGTAGCAATCAGCCTACGCCAAATGCGTATTACGAATCAGTTGTAGGATTGTAAATTAATATTGACGGTAGCCCACTATTAAATTGTTTTTAAATGAGAGATTTTTAGTCACTTTGAAAGTTTAAGATGTCATGATGACACATTTATTTACTAAATAGATTTTTAGAGAGTTGTTTAGAAAAATAGTTCTTTATCACAGAGAGTTTAGTCGAGAATGATATAATACAAGATTGCGCAGTTAGGTATAAAACAAATCGCACGTTCTGCGCATGACGTCACAGGGGACCCTCGATTTGACAGCTGTTTGTTTTTGCTGTAAATATCACAGCAAAATACGAGAATAAAAGTTGGCAGGTCCCCTGTGACGTCACACAGTTTTCAGAAAAAAAAAACATGGCGAACATGCGCAATGCATAATCTTGTATTCTCTTATTCTTGGAGTTTAGTAGCAATTTGATAAGGCAAGCTCGCACTTTGATGTAAGAAGCAGTGCCCCTGCTACTTATACATGTCGTGCTACTTATGTCGTCTATTAAAAAATGAATTAATATAGTAGATTTGTTGTTTTATTTTTTATCAAATTTTTGTCGCCTTAGCAACAAGTTAGTGTATCCTGATTTCTTTAATTTTTAAACAATTTCTATAGATGGACTACTATATAGCAACATATATAGCTGTAAAATACCTATCCCACGCTTCGGCAAGAGATTAGGCTCTGTGAATTTATGTATATAATAACTAACTTTCATATGACATGGCCACATGTGCCGTCTCCCAGAATAAACATTTCAGTCAAAGTACATATGTCTATCTATCCAATATGTATATGAATCAAAATAAAGTGGTTACAATTATATATATATATATATAGAGTCATCGACTGTCACTCGAGCCGACAACATTGTTCTTCCGTTAGTGTTCTCGCTCTGTTTTCGTTGGTGTCTTTCCCGCTATCTCCATAGCATTCTCTCTCACTCACACGCGTTTTAGTTTTCCTTGCGCAAAATAAATCAAGTCTAACGATTATAGTGGTTAAAGAAAATATCTAATATGGCCCCAGGGCCACGTGGTGTGCTAGAGGGTAATCCATTTGGCTTTCTCTCAGAAGAAATCCTGTTGGAACCCAAAAACAAAAGACGAAAAAGACCAAATTTCGAAAAGTGTACTCCTTTGACCTCCGATTCAAACCCAAAGTTCATAGTAATCTCCCCCTCCGATCCCACAAAACCTCTCTCTAACTTCAGTGTTTTCCTTCTCAAAAAAGGTATAGATAGCATAAGTACAGCATATGAGAGCATTTCTCAATTGCGTGATGGCAGCTTGTTAATTCTCGTAAAGTCAGAAAAAATCGCAAAAATCTTCTTATCCAAAAAAAAAACTCTCTAATGTATGTGACATTTCCGTGAAACTACATGATCAACTTAACACGTGTAAAGGAACTGCATATGCTCCGTGCTTAATCAATGTACCAGAGAAAGAAATAGTGGATGAAATGTGTTCACAAGGCGTAAAAGAAGTGTACAAATTTAACAAAACTGTTGACGGTAAACAAAGTCCATCTGGTCTAGTCCTCTTCACATTCAACCTTTTCCGACCCCCCACTACTGTAAACGTTGGTTGGTACAACATCAAAGTAGATGAATATTACCCCAATCCAATGCGGTGTCGCAGTTGCCAAAAAATAGGTCACACCGCCAAGCGTTGCAATGGCACTCCCTCATGTGAAGGTTGCAATCTTCCTCCCTACTCGCCCGAAAAATGCACCCGTATCTCATGTGCTAACTGCTCCGAAAGCCACCCATCATCTTTCAAAAAATGTCCAAAGTTCATCCAAGAAAAGGAAGTACTTAAAATCAAAACGATTAGGAAATGTACAATGGCAGAAGCCAGACAAGTTCTTAAGGAACAGTACCCCCCCCCCCGCAACATCCAACCCATCTTACTCTGAAGTTGCAAAAAATTCAACCCAAACTGAATCCACCAACCAAGTAGATAAAACCCCCATACAAAATAGCGTCGAAAATAACTCCAACTCCCCCACAGCCTCCAACCCACCGTCACACCTAAACGAATACACATCAACAACAACCTCCAAAACCCAAATAGGAAAATCGCAATATTTTACTCCAAATCCGTTGGTAACTGCCAACGACGATTCCAATACCCAAACAACTTCAACCCATTCAATCTCCCACCAGCAAAACCAGATTAGCTTCAATACCACCGTTCACCAATCACCACACAGTAACCCAAAACGCACACACCAAACTAATAATACTCAACTTACAGGTTTTCCACCATCCTCGCCAATATCTTACCTAACACAAGAACAAATAAAACAAAACAAATATTTTGTTAACGAACCCGAACGAATAGATGAATTCGACAAATAAATATAAAACTGCCCCCAACAAAAACGACCCTGGCGCTCATGGGCTGGATCAACCGAGCTCCTCATGGAGCTCGATTGACCCAGGTCTTGGTCGTCGGGGTCGAATCGTTCACCCCAATAATTCGCTCCAAAAGGGCTTCACACAGTATGCGCCGCAGCATACTGTGCAGAAGTCCTCCCTTCCTCAGCATAAAGCTCTACTTAAGGTTCTCCAGTGGAACCTCAAAGGTTACGTGAACAACTATGATGAGCTAAACTTGCTGATAAAAGATCAAGATCCCGAAGTAATATGCCTGCAAGAAACCCACTGTCCATACGATTCCACACCAATCTCTCCTAAAGCTTTCAATGCCTATTTTAAAAATCTGCCTTCGAATACAACTGCAAAGCAAGGTGTTGGACTGCTAGTTAAAAAGAATATCCCGCACAGAGAAATTCCTATCAACTCCAAATTAGCTTGTTCCGGCATAGAAATCTTACTACCGTCAAAAATTAGTATTATTTCCTTTTACATTCCACCACAGCAAACCTTTTCGAAAAACGATCTGGAGTCGATGTTGAACCAAGTTAGCCGCCTAGTCATAATAGCAGGAGATGTGGATTCATGGAACACCCTTTGGGGATCATCCACCACAAATAAAAGAGGGAAGATTATGGAAAGTTTTATTACAGATTCTAATCTTTCTATCTTAAATGATGGCTCACCAACCCACTTCTCCACCCACAGCACTCTTACACACGTCGATATCACCTGCTCTTCCCCAGAGCTTCTACCCAAAATACACTGGTACATTTCTGATGACCTCCACAATAGCGACCACTTCCCAATAATCACTATGGTAAACTTAGATCCACATTCCAAACAAAATCCCCCCCTCACTAAATACAAAATCGACTCAGCGAATTGGCGATTTTTCAAAAGTGAGGTATCCACTTTTTTAACCGACAAAAACCAAACAAAGAGGCTGCACTTATCCAAAAATCTATCAGGTCTGCTGCAAACAAAGCTATTCCTCAGACATCTCCTAAACACCACAAACGCGTAGTCCCCTGGTGGAACCAAGAACTCGCAGATCTCCGCAAAGACAAAATGGCAGCTTGGAAAAAATATAAAAAAAAACATAAACCAAGATAACCTAATAGCATTCAAAAAATCCAATGCCAAATTTCGGAGACAGCTCAAAATCGCCAAAACAAAAACCTTTGAGGATTTTACGTCCAGCATCAACCCTGACGTCTCCCCAGCTAAAATCTGGAATAGAATTCGAAGTTTAACGGGTAACCCCACATCACTTGCCATAAATTACATTAAAACACCGACTCAAACACTCTCCGACCCAATTCAAATCGGTAATTACATTGCCCACACCTGGCCCAGCTACTCAGATGACTCTAACTTTGCAAACTCCTTCAATAATCAAAAACACGAGGCCATTTCTAATACCACTGTCATGTGTCCGAGTAATTCATATGCTCAACTCATTGAGAGAAATATCTCCCTAACCGAACTTGAAGCATGTCTAAGTAAACTTAAAGGGATAAAATATCATACCCAATGATTAAAAACCTCCCACACGATGCAAAACAAAGACTCCTCAGACTTTATAACAGCATTTTTAGCACAGGTGTCATCCCACAAAGCTGGAAAACAGCTTCTATAATACCCATACCTAAACCCGAAAAAGACAAGTATACAGTTGAGGGTTTCCGCCCAATCTCTCTCCTTCCATGCGCTGCAAAAGTACTAGAAAAAATAGTTGCAAATCGAATACTTTGGTATGCAGAAACAAAACACCACTTTAGTCGAAACCAAGTCGCATTCAAAGCCAATCGAGGATGCACCAATGCCCTACTCTACATGGATAACTATATCTCTAGAGCACTGAGCTCCAAAAACCATGTGTCAATACTTACCCTAGATTTCGAAAAAGCGTTTGACAGAATAGGAATCCATGTCGTCTTAAATAAACTCAAAGAATGGGGTGTTGGCTCTAACATTTTTTATTATGTGAAATCGTTTCTCAGTAATAGGAAATTTTGTATTAAATCCAATAATTCCTATTCTGCCACTTTGCCCCTATATAACGGGATCCCCCAAGGATCACCCTTATCCGTTATTCGATTTTCCGTTGCATTTGAACATATATCCGACATCTTAGCAAAGCACAAGTATTTAAGTCAAAAGCCTAAATGTAAACGACATAAAAACACGTTTATCCAACGGAGTCAAAGACATTTTAAAATGGGCAAGCTCTTCCGGGGCCAAACTCTCGTTACCAAAATGTAAAGTCCTACATGTTTGCCGCAAGCAATCTTGTATACCCCTTATTATAAATATCAATAATGTACAAATAGAAAATGTTAAAAACTTAAAAATTCTAGGACTACTTTTTAATCATAAATATAAATGGAGTAGCCATTGTTTAGATTTTAGGAAGTCTCTAGCTGCAAGGTCTAATATCATTAAGTATTTATCTTGTAGAAAATGTAGTGTACATATTAACATACTTTGTAATATTACTAGACAGATAATTCTAAGTAAAATCGACTACGGCATCTACATCTATGGCAACGCTCCAAGTTCAACTCTGCAAATTATTAAACCAATTTACCATCAGGCAGCCAGATGCAGCGTTGGCGCTTTTCGCACAACGCCTATTAAAAACATATTGGCTGAAGCTGGTCTTCCTACTATCGAAGAGCGAAGAGATGCGGTGATTTCAAAGCTTTACTCGAAATTCACCTTTCCAAACAACTCAATAATTGACAAAGAAGTCAACCTTACGCTGGTACGCAAACGGATAGATAGAATTCCTTCCGCCATTTCTAATATCCTCAAATCCAATGATGACATCGAACCCCCTAAACGGGATTTTATCAACCCTACAGTTCCACAACCTCCATGGCTTATTGGCTCTGACTGTTTCATAATGGATTTAGCAATAAATAAGAAAACGGACACAAATAACGAGATACACCGCAAGCTATTCTTGAGTATTTCAGCCGATCTCAAAGCCAAAGGCTGGAATTTTATATTCACGGATGGATCCAAAACCATGGACAATACATCATTTGCAGTAACATTCGACGACGGTTACACGCTAAGGCTTGGAACTCTCCCACAATTCGCGTCCATCTTTACTGCAGAAGCCCTTGCCATCCTTATAGCCCTTCAGGCAACAATAAAATCGGGGAAAAAATATGTGATATGTACCGATAGCCTCTCCACCATAAAAGCTATCACAAACACAAGCAACAACACAGAGGTGATCAGTAACATTAGAAATATATTGATTAAATCTTTCAAATCCAGAAAACTCATGTGGATTCCTGGGCACGTTGGTATTCGAGGCAATGAGCTGGCAGACAAAGCTGCCAAATTCGCAAACAAAGCTCCAGTGTACCTATTCAATGTTTATACCAAGGCTGACCTCACCAAACACATTAAAAAAAGGATCTCTTCAGACGAACTAACTGATTGGAATCTGTACCAACACCACTACACCAAAACCAATCCCACAAAATCGCACCCTGCTTACCCCACAAACATCCCAAAAGTCAAGATAACAAACTTCGTTCGACTGCGGCTAGGTCACACTTCACACACTCATCTCCACCTACTAAAGAAGGAGCTTCCACCTACCTGCGATACCTGCCACACCGCCATTAATCTTCAACACCTGCTTCAACACTGTAATCGAGTAAGACCATTCATCAACAAAATATTCTGTGGAGAAAACGTCATCGAAATTTTAAAAAACCCAAACAAATCCAACATAGAAAGAATTAATGAATTTTCAATAAAGACAGGCATAGTTGTATAATTAACTCATAATTTAGATATAGTTAAATTAAATTAAGTAACATAGAGCGGAAGGCCTCTGCAGCTAGTAGCTCGTTAAATGAATTGTTAGCTTGTAATTTATTACATGTTTAATAAATATATAATAATAATAATACAATTTTATAAAGCATAACAAAAAGAAAAAAAAAGTATTATATGCACTCTACTAACAGGTGTAAACAAAATTAAACTCGATTTGCTTCTAAAGTAACCTTAAAGTGACAGCTATCAAATGTCAAAAGAAAACAAATCATAACATTGACAAAAGCGAGAATCAACAAACATAACCCCATCTACTTGTATAAACCCAAATTACTTTCTTGCCAACCCAATAATATCTTAACAAATTGAAAATAACTTAAATGTACATATATATATAACAGAATATCTAAAAATAAAATACAAATTTAAATTAGATGAATGCATACATATCCGTGATATAGCTAGGCGAATGGAATCTTCTACCGATATACTTATGTGCTTACAACAGTACTCTACATGATGACATTTGAGATATGAGTGGGTTTCAGTCAACATAAAGCGTTGGGGGATTTATTCACTCCGAACGTCCCCTTTCGCTTATTGTTGGCGCCTCTTGTGATATCGGAGAGTTAGTCATATAAACGTATTTACAATTGTTATACTACATAAAATATAAAACCTACCTCATTAAAATACTTATAAATGTCTCTACATTAGAGGGCCTGTTTGCAGTAGTTTTCTAGATTATCCCAGCCTTTTGTACCATTCAGGATTTCGCAGGTTTTGCTTTCAATAAGCGTGCTTTTCTTGCGTTGTTTTTATTTCTTGAAGAATCTACCTATAAAATGGATCACATCTCGTTCATTCAAGTTACAGAGTCTGTACATTTCTGAGAGGACTTTCCTGTATGTACGCATGCTTATTCAACCGTCACCGTGTTCAGTCGTATTTTCTTTTTGCTCCGTAAGCTAATAATATTATTAATTTGTCTTTAAATTTGTGCATAAGTAATTCCCGATTAATAATCAATATTTTGACCCATGCCTTGTTTTCGCTGACGCGCTCCTAAAAGCGTCGACCCACATTTCTCGCTGTTTGTTATTCGTTTGTTTACCTTTTCGTTTACCTTATAATTGCCATGTCTTGCTGAATCACTATCCAATCGTTGATAGCAATGCTGTCTGGGTTGCTTGTAAGGGCATCTGTTGCATATCATTCCATGCCATTTGTGTCGGGCTAGGTTAGGTTAGGTTGAGGTGGCTGTCAGCTCTTAGACCAGTAATAGGTCCATTTTGATACCACATAGGTTTGGGAAGCGGCCTCTAACCTACTCATTGAACCATTTGGAGCTTATAATGAAGCATAGGAGGTCCCTAACGTCTAATCTTTTCAGATCATTTAGGTCGTTGAAACAGAAGGCTCCTAAGAGGAGGAGTTACCTTCTTTGGGAGAGAGCTGGGCAAGCAGCTTCTGCAGAAATCATTTGAGAATACGCCAAGCCTTGTTACATGCTTTCTTATTAGACAGCGTCCAGTGATGACACTAATTACAGCGCTGATATGCAATCTATTGACAGAAATCGAATTTTTAGAGCGTTTCAGATCCAACTTAGCCAAATCTGTTTTGTCTCTAGACACATTGTACCACTTGTCCACCTAGAATTTGTCCTTTTCATAGCATCCAGCTTTAATTTAAGTTTGCATGTAGCGATTGGCATACCCAGTGAACTTTTGTCTGGAAGGATGGGTATTGTTGTTCCATGTCTAGCAAGTTCGTCAGCCTTACGATTTCCTGGAATGTCTCTATGCTCCGGTATCAAAATTAGGTGAATATTGAACTGCTCCGCCATCTCTATAAGAGACGATCGGCAGTCTGGAGCTGTTAGAGAGTTTATGGAGGATGATTCCAAGAATTTGATTGCTGCTTGGCTGTCTGAGAAGATGCAGATATCTGCATTTGATATCACGTTTTTCTTTAGCCAAGACAAGACTTCCCTTATTGCCATTATCTCCGCCTGAAACACGCTACAATGGTTTGAGAGACGAGAGAGGTTTAAGTTAAGCCTATCAGAGAAGACACCACCACCCACCCCGTTGTTAGTTTTTGAACCGTCGGTGTAAAATGTATCAGCTTATCTTCCGTAAAACCACATTCTTCCCAGAATGCTCTGCAAGGGATGGAATGATAACTTGGAAGTTTTTGTCAAAATTTAACTTGGGTATGGTGTAGTCAATGTTTAAAATAGCTGAGCTAGCCGCCATTTGCCTACCAAAAATGTCGAGGGGTGTTAATTGAAATAGAGTGTCCATTGCTGCAGAAGGTGTCGTTCGTAGTGCTCCGCTAATACACAGACAAGCTGAACGTTGGACTTTACTTAATTTCTTCTAGTTTATCACCTTGTCCAAGGCAATCCACCATACAAATACCCCGTACATAAGGATTGGTCTGATGACCGAGATATAGAGCCAGTAAGTTAATCTGGGTTGAAAGTCCGATTTGTTTCCAATGTCTTTTGCAAGAGAAGAATGTGACAGTGGCTTTCTTTATTCTTTCTTGTATGTTAGGTTTCCAGCTTAGTTTTCTATCCAAAATAAGACCCAAATATTTTGCTTCGTTGGAGAAGGTTAAGCTTATTCCATTAAAGGTTGGAGGGTCAATGGGTGGGATTTTATATTTCCTTGAGAAGAGGACTATAACGTGTTTACTGCTATAGCAACGTCGTCTGCATGATAACTTTACAACCCTCAGCTTCCAGGATTAGCAATAGTTCATTAACCACTAAATTCCAAAGAAGTGGGGATAGGACGGCCCTTGAGGTTCCCCTACTGACATATCTTCTAACAGATGTCCCACCCAGCATTGAGTTGATAATGCGACTATTAAACAGTAAATTAATCAACTCGCCAAGTGAGCTATCTACCTTCAAATTTTGCAGTGCTTTCATTATCGTAGATGAATAGACGTTGTTAAAAGCGCTTTCTATATCCAGCAAAGCTACCGTAGTGTACTCCTCATCATACAGGGAGTACACGATCTTATTAACTAACGTATGTAATGCTGTTTCTACTGATTTATCCCTACAGTATGCATGTTGAGCCGCGGACAGCAGTTGTGTCAATACTGTCACGTAAATGGATATCAATCAGTCGATTTAGTATTTTTAGAAGGAATGGTGATAGACTTATGGGTCTGAGGTCTTTTGGACTAGCGTGTGAATATGTTCCAGCTTTGGGTATGAAAACCACATTAACTTTTCTCCATAGTTTCGGAATATGGACCAGATCAAGACAGCTCTGAAATATAAGAATAAGAGTTGACAGGATAATGTCAGATGACATTTGTAATTCAGCAGGTGTTATCTCATCTGGTCCTGCGGATTTGTATGGTTTGAAGCTATGTAGCACCCAAAGGAGTTTGTCCTGCGCAATCAGACTTAAGAGGTTGGTTTTTTGAGCATTTGACTTGTTAGAGTCAATATTGTTGGCAGTTACTTGGGAAGTGTGTATCAAATAGTAAATTTAACGTATCTACACTGGAAGTTGTCCAAGACCCATCTGTTTTTAATAAACGGCTGGGTGTTGAAGAATTTATCGAGAGGATTTTTCTTGTCCCTAACCTTAACCAAAGGACAAGAGGAAGACATCGTTTAATTGAGGGATTGCTCGGGGACTTCAGAGTATCAGAGGTAACCAATTTCTTCAAAGTTTCCTTATATTTGAGCCAGTTAGTTTTACGAATATTTCTGTAAACCAATGGGCTTGAAGGATCGTCATCAAACTAAATTGAAGATATCGGTGGTCAGAAAAAGAGTTTATTTGCATCCAACTCGTCCTTCTTATACACCTTCAGGGTAAAAGCCTTCGGTCTTCGCCAAAGGAGCAAGAGATTCATTAATGATCACAATAAGCGCGCATCTATAAAGTCCCCACTGCTCCTACAGCTTAGCGACTTTGCAGTTGTGAGTTGGAAGCGATGTATTGCTGATTTGGAGGATCTGGAGAATTTCTTCCGTGTTGGAGGGTTCGAGTTATCGGTCTGGGATATCCTTCCTTGCTACAACCTCGAGTTTAGCACCAGCCACAAGATTTCTTATCAGCACAAACGATCAGCTTGACATGTCCTTGATGTCAACCGCCGTCACGACAGTTGTGAGGCGGGTCAGGATTTTCTTTCATGACTTTGAGAAATCAAATCGCCAGTTTGGCTGGGATCATCCTCCATTTATCTGGAGCGATTGTCCCATATTGTCGGTTTAAATAAAAGAAATAGGATGTTCATCAAAGAGTCTTCTGACAACCTCATTTTCTTTTGGGATGAATGCAAGAACACCTCACTCACATTCGTGTTCCTACCGATAAAGAGCCTCAGTGACTCCAATGACTCTTACCAAAAAAGTCTCACAAAAAAGATCACGAACAAACATTCTAAATTAGAAAGTAGTGTTAAATGAGTTGACGACTTAGGCAACTCGGTTCAGACCTCAACCGACCTTACCAAATCCAAGCTCGGTTCGTCCAGCCGCCCCTCGCAAGCTCATCAAACATTTTGGTACAACATGAACACCTTTTGAGAGGCGGCGTAGACTGGACAAACTAAGCTCAGAAGACCATCAGGTTACCACCCTCCTCATCAAAGGCGTCCCTCGTAACGCCGATGTTACTTAGATCATGAAATTATTTGAAAATAATTTTACTATCACCATCAGCTAATGCAGAATGTCTGCGGACGACCTTACTGCTTTCGGTAATTATGTATACTCTAATAGAGTCTCACACCTCCAACGGAGCCGAGTAGACAACGACAAATGTGTTCCGCACTAACACGCCGTCTTTGCCAGCATATAAATCACCCTCCCATACCCCTCTTCGTAACAACGTTCCTCTCACCTTTTACTACCAAAACGTAAGAGGCCTTCGCTCACAAACCCGTACTGTTTTGTGCAAATCTCATGCTCTCTCTTTCGATATATATGTTCTAACTGAAACTAATCTGATCGCCGATATAAAGAACCAGGAGTTATTCCCCCTACTTTTAATGTTTTTCGAGATGACGATCTTACCCCCTTAACCTTGACTCTCCTTGTCGGCGCATCTTACTGGCCGTCCACAATGGCCTTGACTCTTCTCTCATTGCTGTTTCTTCTTCTAAACTCGACTTTGTATCAATAAAAATAGCACATAGGTCCCTATCAGTGGCGTGGCGTCCATACAAGCCGATTCCTTCCGGCTTCCCTTTTCAAATATCAAATTTTTATTTTGCCACTTGCCAACCATCACATTCAATTATTTGTTCATCAAACCATTTTTCATAACTTTATACACGCTCGAAGATGAAATGCTGCTTTTGAGAAGCCGTTCATTTTCCGACTTATGCATTCATTTCTTCACAGTACGAACTTTCAACTCTATTGCTTTCTGGCATATAGTAGGAGTTTATTTGCGATTTCTTTGTCTAACATACATTCGCTTATGAGAAAAATAACCCAGGATTTCTCGGCTTTTTTGGATGAACATTGATGGAGGAGAAAGGTTTTAGTTCGAAGAAGTTTTTTTTTTTTTTATTGTAGGCAACAAAATAAGCCGACGAAAATCGGGTTATTGGGTGATGTAGTGGTTCGAACGGCGTTTGGAGTTTTTCTTACTTGTTGGGTATTTTTTTTTTTTTTGCAAATTTGAAATGACAGTTGCAAATCGGTTGTGTAATTGTGCGTGATTTATTGAAAATTTGGATGCAATTTTTTGTGATTTTTGTGACTGCTAATAATTAGAAAATTTTAAAAATTTAGCAATTACATATTGGTAGTTAAGTTAGTGCTTTAAATTATTATAAAATAGTGAGTGAGCTAAGTGAATAGTTATTAGCTATATACCAAGTAAGTAATTATAAATCTACTCAAGAGGTGCCCCATTGAACATTCTTATAATTCTTAGACAAGATGTCTCTAGTTAATTTTGAGTGTTGTTTAACTGATTTTCTTCTAAAAGAAACCCACGACTTCAGTAAGCTTTCTTTTTTGTAAAAAAAAAAGTTATAGAACTAGGTCGCTCGATACCATCAATGAAAATTGATTATTTGCATGAATTTGGCGAATATCGCATAGAGACTTCTTTAGGGAATTCTTACGAGGCTCATAATAGAAAAGTTGATCGCAATCGCGATTTAATGAAGTGTTTCATAGACACTGTAGTTCTTCTAGGAAAACAAGAGCTGGCATTTCAGGGTATCAGAGACTCGATGGCAATATCATTCGCGTATAGTGAACGTCTTATTCAATTGCAGAGAAGACATAGAGCTTGCGAAGCAAGAGATCGAGAGTTTTGAGTCATGGATTCATTCTGAATTTTTAAACTCATTTGACTCAATCTATGAGAGCGTAAGTAACTGCTCAGAATCTCCACGCAAACGCTGACTACTTAATATTGATTCAAATACAAATTATAGCCGAATTTTTGTAGCAATTATAGATAATGTTACAAGTCAGATTAATAATAGGTATAGTTCATTTAGTTCATATATTTTCTTTGATTTATTAAACAAATTAAAATATGAATATTTTTCTAATTCAATGCCGGATTACAAAATATCTTCTTTAATTACCCTATTTCATGGAATTTTTAATTTTACTACTTCAAAAAAAGAAATTCAAAGTTTTATACGCTACCCTTTCACTTAAAAAGCTTGAGGTTTTTCAACTTTATAAGCATTTTAATACGGAAATGCTTAGAGATACTTTTTCTCAAGCTCTAACATTGTGTGGAATCTTTTTAACCCTGCCTTTGACTGTGGCCTCTGTCGAAAGATCTTTTTCGACTTTAAAAATAGTCCACACTTAAGAAATTCCCACAAAGAAGAAAGATTCTCAGAACTGGCACTTTTATCTATCGAAAAGCACCTTCTTTTAGAAATTAAAAATAACTCAAATTTTTACGAAAGAGTTTTAGCAGAATTCGTAACAAATTGGTAGTACATAATTGTGATTGTTAATTTTTTTATATTTAACAACGCCCCGAGTTATCAATAACTTACATAGATTATTCTGCCCAGAACGGCTTCTTTCGAAGCCCCTTTTTTTATGCGATGAGTTCATTGTCTACGTAAATTCCAATGACTTAAATTATAACAAAGGTGGCTTAGATTGCATATCTTAAGTCTGTGTTTCGAATAAGCACCGAAATGGTAAGTCTTGAATAAAACATTTTGCTTAACATTTTTTCGGCTTCCCTCTTGAAATTTCACCCCACGCCACTGGTCCCTATTCGTTATGTGTTGTCACATTCTACCGTGCCAACCTATCGAATCTTACCAACTTGCTAACCTAACCTAATAATTGACACAGTGACTCCTTTATTTTTGGCGACTTTATTCTGCGACAGTTGCAGTGGACTCCATCAGATGATCAATTCTTTTTTATCACTTCTTTTTCATGCCAAGTCGACTAAGGAATGTCTCAAGACTTTGCCAAGTTAGTGATATCTACAAACTATGTGAGTAGTCAACTAGACCTTATTTTCACAACAGATCCCAATAACTCTATCAACTATCTCTATCAACTATTGATAACTTTCACCCTCTTCTTTCACTTTTCCACATCTCTTCACTCCAGTCCACTCCATCCACAGACGCCCTCTCCATTTTTTTGCAGAGAAATATTTAATTCAATTTCTCTTTATCTATCTTTTTTTTGCCATAAAACATTATTTACATCCCCTTCTTGATATAATCGTAGACTTCGCACCTTACGTAACAAAAGAAACAAATTTTGGACAGTTTCCTTCGCACCAATTCTTTTTCCGACTATTCCAACTATCTCGGTACTGTGGCAATGGAATCAGTTAAACATCATTCTTCTTAGAAGACTATCACTTTATTACTGACTAAACGGTTGCTTACATAGAGTACTCCAGTTATGGTATTACTTACTATTACATATATAGTAATGTGTGGGTGAGATGAATATATAGATATATATATATGATATATATGATATATAGTAATAATCGGATGGCGCAATATCTGGGGAATATGGCGGGCGGGGTAGGACTTCCCATTTGAGCGTTTCCAGGTAGGTTTTAACGGGTTTGGCAACGTGAGGGCGAGCGTTGTCATGCTGTAGAATCACTTTTTCGTGCCTCTGCTCGTATTATGGCCGTTTTCCGCGTAGTGCTCGGCTCAATCGCATCAATTGAAGTGGATACCGTTCCCCAGTGATGATTTCGTTGGGTTTCAACAGTTCATAATAAATGACACCGACTCGGTCCCACCAAATACACAGCATGTATCTATCGGCTAAAGAAATGTATTGAAATTATGTGGAGAAATTAAAAAAAAGATGAAGATTACGTATCTAAAGTTAAAATTATTTTTATGTTTTATTATTCAATCAACTAAGTGAACTTTTGTTTGTCCTTACGTACAAGTTTTTAATTTTAAAGCTTACATACATATGTCTACTGTCTATCTTAATCATTTTTAGAACTTATTGAATTCAAGTATTTAATTTGAAAACATTATGTCCGCGGTCTATCTTAATAATTTGTTGAAACTTATTGAGTTCAAGGTTTTTTTTTTTTTAATTTATTTCATGTGCTTTTATAGATTTTACCACTTCTTGTTTTCGAATCTATTATATTTGGCATTGTTAAACTTGACTCTGGATTCGATCTAATAAAACCACTACTTCGTCTGTACATGTTTTTGTTCCCATCTTCAACAATGTACGAGCCCATTTGCTTGATTGATGCAAGTAAATATATTGACCATTCTGAAAAGCGTTTCTAGTTTTAGCATGTTTATTATAATTCTTGGTGTAATTTTTAATTTTGTTTGGATGTTGTTGTTGTACGTCTTCATTTATTGTTGGGACAAGTAGTTTTTCACTGATCGGTAATTTAGTACAAAGACGTCTATTATTCAGTAGTTGTGAAGGTGAGTATGTCATGTCTTTTACTGGAGCGTTTCGGTATTCAAGTAGTGCTGTACAAAAATCCTCATGAGTCTTACTTTTCGTAAGTATTGCTTTAAAGATCCCTACTTCCCCTTCCGCCAACGCATTTCCTTTTGGATATAGTGGACTGTGAGTTCTTAATTCCATATTCCAATTTTGTAAAAATTCTTTGATCTCAAATTGCAATTCATTACAATATTTTCAATGTCTTTATCCATTCAAATCCAGAATATTATTTCCTTCGCCCGCTTTTTAGTTTTAGAAATTCCAAATTACTCTCATGAAGCAACTTTAACATTTTGTTTTTCATTGTATCTGGGATAACTATATGATTTTCAAAAATAGAATTCCTTCATCCAAATATATCGAGTCTTTTATTTTGTAATATGGTTTTATTTTATTACTACATTTTTCTTTCGATTTTGGTCAGCCATCAAAACAGAACATCATAATTTTCTTTAAGTTTTCATCTTTCCCCGTTTCAACTCTCAATTCGTTTTCCGAGCTGTCCGTAGTGTCTTGATAAATAATTCGCAATATGCATAAATTTTCCAGGAACCCATTCCAATCTAATGTTGTAATTCCACAGTTTCAGTAACATTCATTGTAGCTTACTAGAAGGAACCTTATGTATTTCTTTGTTAATAAGAGATTCCAATGGTTTATGATGATTTTGGATTGTAATCGTTTGTCCATATATGCAATAATGAAACTTTTTTACAGTGAATAAGACTGACAATATTTTTTTTTCGATTTGCGCATATCTTGTTTCCCTTTCTGATAGAGCTCTACTAACAAATGACACAACTCTATCATAGTATTCTGAATTAATCAACAACCAATTCCACTTTGATTTGAATCACTTTGTATTAAAATTGGACTTTGCGGATTGAATGGTGCAAGTGCGACTGCTTTACATATCTCTTTTTTTATTTGATCCACGACCTGACTGTGCGATTCAGTCCACACATATGTTGAATCTTTCTTTAAAAGATCTCTTAAAGGAGAACTTATTTCAACTAAATTGGGAATAATAACACCTAAACAATTTTGAACTTCCATTTTATTTTTTTGGCATATATATGTTTCCCGTCAAATATCAATCATATATAACTCAATTTAGGTAAACAATATTGAAATTTGTCTTCTTTGAATTCAATATTTTTTTCTTCAGCTGCGTCATGTGGCAATGGAATCAGTTAAACACCATTTTACTTGGACTAT
This sequence comes from Pocota personata, assembly GCA_963082735.1. Lineage (NCBI taxonomy): Eukaryota > Metazoa > Arthropoda > Insecta > Diptera > Syrphidae > Pocota > Pocota personata. Next base: position 73,650,818 of record OY720431.1, read on the forward strand.
CACTTTATTACTGACTAAACGGTTGCTTACATAATGGTGAGATGAATATATAGATTATCTATGTACATACTCTATAGGTACCTACTTTTAATTCACTCAGCTTTTACTCTCTACCAGTGTTATCTAAATATGCCGGAAGCCAATCTCATAAACGATCCTAAGTCTTTTTTCCAATTTCAGAACTATAAAAGAAAATCTGACAGTTACCCTACTTACCCCTCTTTCGAAAACAAATCATCAACCGATCCACTTACCATTTTTTAAACAATCGTTTGCCGACAACTCCTTGATGCCAGATTCCTCTTACTTCAATTTCCTACTTAACTTCTCCATTGCCCCTTTTCTCTCTCAAACCTTTGATCCTATTCTTATCGAAAATAAGTTACAATGAGATGGTCTTCCCTTAAAAAGTGCTCTTCCAACCTTTTCCTCCCCCTTTCTTACATTTTTCGTCTATCCCTTTCACAATGGGAATTTCTTCAGGTTTGGAAAACCTCTTTTATAATCCCAAACCCCCACCCCCACCCCCTTCATAAGAACGAAGTAACTAATTATCGTCCCATTGCTAAACTTTCTCATATACTCAAAATCTTCGAAAGTATTTTATACCAGGTCTTAAGCTTTCAGTGCATATTTCTTATATCTCTTTGTCAACATAACTTTCTGAAAGATAGATAAACTACTACAAATCCCGTCGAATTAATCCCCTTTGCCATCTCTGCCTTAGAGAATGGAATGTTATTGCAACCGATTTCAGTAAAGCTTTTGATTAGATATCTCATCAACTAATCCTTTTCAAACTATCCACCCTCGGTTTTGAACCCATACTGTTAAAATGGATATCTTATTTCCTGTAAAACCGTTTTTATAGTATTCGCTTCAGGTCCATCCTTTCAGTTCCGTTCTTGGCCACCTCTGGTGTTCCACACAGCAGCCATCTAGGTCCCCTTTCTTCATCCTAACTGTAAAAGATCTTGAGAGGGTCATTAAACACTCCTCTCTATCCCTCTACGCTGACGATACCAAATTTTTGAAGCCATTTCTTCATCCCAAGTTCCTAGTCTCCTTCAACAAGCCCTCGATAGTTTTTCGATCTGGTGCCTCAAACATTTTTTAGAGCTCAACATCGCCAAATGCTAATCTATTACCTTGTCTTGTAAATGCAACACGACCCCTCCCCGACTTTACCTTCTCCAACGTCTCTCGTTTAATCTCTTCGCAGCCTAGACATAATGTACAACAGGGAGCTAAATGTTCATTCGCATATCGATAAGATAATCCTTAAAGCCAACTCATCACTTGGTCTATGTAACCAGTCCCCTTCCAGATAATCGAGAATCTTCGAAGTCTGCCCTGGAATGGCGCTGTTATTTTGCCTCCCTATCAAGACTGCTTCAATCTCATTAACTTGAATATCCTTGAAGAACGTAGCGACGTAGCAGACATTCTCTTCATTCATCGACTCCTCTCAGGTTCTGTCGATTACACGAAACTCTATTTTCTCTATTTAACACTAACTCTCGTAATTTACGATGTCCTCGTCTTTTCTATTTACCGACCCACTGCACCTCTTATTGCTCCAATGAACCAATCTCCCGTATGCTGCGGTAGGTTAACTCAAGCCTTACAGTTTTCGATTTCAACCGTAGCACTCCCCGTCTAAAACTCTATCTCCTCCATTGATGTTAGTTTTGAATCTTAGTTTTTAAGTTAGTTTTTAGCTTGTATTAAGCCGAATAAATGGGATTCCGTTCTCGCTCTAAAGATAATACAATTTTTTCAAGTTGGTACTTGAGGTGTTTGTATATCCTCCGTGTACTCGTACTGTGTATATAGTATTGTGATTACGTGCTAGTCGATTTCATTACGAACAGGGAAATCATAACTATTTTGTGAAAACAGGTATTATTACTGTTCATCGTTTTAATTAAGTATGTAACGTTCTGTCTGTCGGATTGTGCCTAGCGATTGTTTGCTCTAAGGTGCAGATGGCCCTAGACGCAATCGACGATCGGTGCGCTAGGAATGGGCTTTCAGTTAATCCTCTCAAAACCGAGGTGGTTCTCTTTACGAGAAGGAGGAAATTGACTGGTCTGACTCAGCCAGTTCTAAAAGGCGTCACTATCGAACTCTCCAAGGAAGCCAAATATTTAGGAGTAATCTTAGATATCAAGCTTCTTTGGACGAAACATGTCGAGCTGAAAACTTCCAAAGCTCTGTCAGTCTTTCGGCAATGCAAAGGTGTTTTCGGCAAGACTTGGGGCTTGTCGCCAAGGAAAGTCCTTTGGATCTACAAGGCAATGATAAGACCCTTCCTCTCATATGCGTCAGTTGTTTGGTGGAATAAGCTCTCACGTAAATACGTTACTGCTGCTTTCGCCAAACTCCAAAGAACGGTCTGTCTCGGCTGCTTGGGAGCTTTCCCCAGTACGCCTGGCTCTGCTCTAGACGCCTTGATGAACCTCCCCCTTTGATATTTATATCATGGTGTGTACACTCAGAGCCATCTTCCGTTTAAAAAGAAGTGGTTTCTGGCACGATTCGTACTGGAGTTTTGATGACGTTGCGACACGATTATCCTACGACCCCTGTCTCATGGATATGCCATTTGATGCAATGACACCTGAATTACAGCTGCGGTGCAAATTTGAAGTCAACTTTCCCCATGTTCAGGATTGGCTTTGGCAGGAGTCTGAGCCAGGAAAGGAATGTAGTCGCATTTTCACGGACAGCTCTAAAACTGGACAGGGGTCTGGTGCTGGTGTTTTCGTGGAATGCTACAACATGAGACTTCACTTCTCATTGGGAAAATACACATCTGTCTTCCAGGCAGAAATATATGCTATCCTAATGGCTGCGGACTATATTGGTAAGAACAGGTGGAAGGGGCGAAGTATCTGCGTCTGTAGTGACAGTCAGGCTGCGCTTAAGGCCTTGCTCAATCCTTTATCCATTTCCAAAATAGTTCGAGAATGCAAAACATACTTGAATTCGGTTGGGAGGCTGAACTCACTGAATCTTGTTTGGGTCCCAGGACACAAAGGGATAACAGGAAATGAGATCTCTGACGAGCTTGCTAGACAAGGCTCAGAAGAGAATTTCTCTGGACCTAAACCCACGTTGGGTTTGTCAGCATCCTCGGTTAGGGCTTCCATTGACGACTGGGTTTTCAGTGAACACAATCGAAGATGGCATGACTCTCCAGGATGCAGGCAGACTAAACGAATGGTCCCCGTTATCTGTAAGAAATCTGCGGCTTTCTTGCTATCTCTTAGCAGAAAAGACTGCAGACACCTTACTGGCGCTCTTACGGGCCACTTCGCCTTTGCCAAGCACCTCCATATGCTAGGTTTGAGCACTACCCCTGTCTGCGACTCCTGTGGAGAGGGCGATGACACTGCGGAACACTTCCTATGTGATTGTCCTGCCTTTGCTCGGATCAGGTGGCAGATTTTCGGTGCTGATGTGGTGAGTGCTGATGACCTAAGCTCTTCATCACTGAAGCGTCTACTCGTCTTTTTACAAAAGACGAAAAAAATACATTAATATAGGGTTCTCTGCATGGTTGTACAATGGACCTGTTTTTGAGTCTGAGTGCTCCAGCAGGGTGTACCCGCCCCGACAAAAAAAAATGTAACGAAATAAAGAATGTTCTGGAATCTATAAAAACAATTTTAAGCACCAGGAAGTGGTGGGATCCTCTCCGAGTTTTTGAAGTATTCAACGCCAAACTTTGTTAATTATCTAATGGAGTTTTATAATAAAATATACGAAAGTAGTGAGATGTCAAAGGATTTTAAAAGATAGTACTGTACCGGAAAACTATAGAGGAATATCGTTTTTTAGTTCAACCAGAAGAGTTTCTGCACATTTAATGTACAACGGGTTAGAGAAATGAATTGAAACAATAACCGAGGTTTTCGTTCAGGATATTCGACCGTGAACAACATTTTGTTTTATTAAGTACCGTTAAATATTTCATAGAATACAAAAAAAATGTACTGTTTTATGTGGACTTCAGGGCCGCCTTCGACAAGTTAAACAGAAATAGAATAGAATTGGTATCAGAAACAGCAGCGGCAGTCTGCGATGGATCGCAATGTCTTTTGAAATATCAACCGGAGTGCCACAATGATGTGACTGATAATGAACATATGTGACTGACAGGATTACCAGGTAGAGTTAATTTTGTGGGCCAACAAATAAAAGTTTTATAATGTGCCGGCAACTTAATCCTTTTGCCCGAAAACTCCACAATGCTTCAATGAATGATTTTCAAATTGGAAGCTAATTACATCAATGCCCAACCGGATAAAAACCGTAATAAAAAAAAAAGGAGGGACTACAAAGTATTAACATCTTCAGTTCTCGGAAGTTTGAGAAGCCTGTTTCCTGTAATAAAAATCATAAACTCGAATAGCAATAAAAACTATCATTATGCTTACACATTTACTCACTTGTTTATTGTTTTCCGAATCTAAAATGTATTTCAACAAATTAACGTTCGGTACAGATGGATCTTGATCTATAATACTAAAATTAGTTTTTTCACTATGTCGGAATTCTATGTCCGTTACCGTATATTGCAGCTTAGAGCCTTAAAATTAATACAAACAACACAAATTGTACAAAAGGGAATGATTTAGCAGACTGTGCAGCGAGAAGGGTTTCTGAAGAAACAAATACTATTCCATACTCGCCACCGAAGAGAGACTTCTTGTAGTTAATAAACAATAACCTACGTACTTTAACCGGCTTTCTAACGGGGCACTCTAAACTCGGGGATCATTTAAGGAAACTAGGTATAACAAACGAAGGCCTTTGCAATTTTTGCAATGAGTCCAGTGAGACTCCGGAACATCTTTTGGAGTCATGTGGGGCACTGACCCACAAACGATTGAAATGCTTGGGCCAAGTACCAACTATCAGATGAGGATAAACCAACCATAGATCCACTTTGCATTCTCAAAGAGAAACTGGATTAGATTCCTAAGAGAAACTGGATTAGAGAGGGTGCTCAAGGGTGAACTATCCTTGCCAAGGCTAAGAAAGAGTGCTTGACCCTCGATAACAATTCTGAAGGAATTATATTCTGAGGGAAACTCTAATGACGGAATAAACCTCTCCTAGGTATTAGAAGGGAGCACAATAGACCATTAGGTCGCAGTGCAAGTTAACCCTACACAAATAATAAATAATAATAATAATAACACAAAAGAAAGGAAAAGTGGAAATCCTACAGCCACCTCAAGTTTTATTATCATCCCTCATTATATCCAACATGCACAACACCTCGAATGAATATATATTTTATACGACTTCGACTCGACCACACTCAATTAACACACAGCTATGTCCTCAACAAGGACAGCCCTCCAATTTGTTACCTCTGCCAATCGAGTTATATCTTATCAGTTAAACACCTTGTGTACAATTGTTTTAAAGTAAATGATATGTGTGAAGCACTTTTTAATAAAAAATTAATTGACCTTTTGTCAATACAGTCTATCGAAAATATTAAAAATTTCTACAAACTTCTGTTAGAACTGAAAATTACTAATTGATACTTCATAGTAAAATGCCTTGCATCTCAAAAAAAATAAACCGGGTATTAGTAACCAATTAATAATGATGGGAGGTACGAGATGTATATACATTAATGTTTGGTTTGATCTAAAGAAGTACAGCTCAACACTTATCGACTTCTTATTGTCAGTGTCATATGAATGTGCCGTTTTCGAATGGCAATTTGTTCGATTAAGAGAAGCTTCTCATGACAATTTCTCGGATATTTGTCAGATGTTGGCGAGAGGCGGGACCGTGAAAAAACATTTTTGGTATTTTTCAGGTCTCGAACCATGAGTCTCCCGCTCAGTGATCACGCACATAATAACAATCAACAGTCGAAAACAGCTTAAGATTAAAACGGAAAAACAATCCATGAGAATCTAGGAATATTGTAGAAAAATGTAAAAGAAAGGATAAGAACAACAGGGCAATCCGGAGTTATGAAGTAGAGAACAAATTTTAAAGAACTTTCTCAAAAAACTCTATTTTACAAAAACAAATTCATCGAAACAAGGCATCCTAAGAAAACATGAACTTTAATAAACGAGATAATGGGTAGGAAACATGCGAGTGTAGATGATGTTTCCCCGATTTTGATTGACCGATGAACTTTATAGACAAACATAAAATAATACACAAAAGTCAGTATGATTAACAGAAAAATAAAAGTACGAACAAACTGCTTGGAGAATTCATCAATGTTATCAATGAGAGTCTCTACAAAAACCATCACTTACTTGTTCTATTTTTGATTTCAGTAAGACTCTCGGAGTCACGAAAAATACTTGAAGCACTTCAGCGGGTTCAAATTCGAGTTAGCCTCGCATACTGTCCAAGTTTTCAAAAAAAACATCTTTCAGTCGGAATTCAGTAGTGTGGTCGGATGGTATCATGACAATGGCCTCGTCGGCAACACGTCTAAAACAAAGCTGATGCACATTCGATGGTCACATCATCGGGCAACCCCGATTCACATAATTCAACAAATCTTCGAAATGACAGTCACGATGCTAAACAAGCTGCCATGATAACTTTAAAGTAAAGTATAACTTACTCTTTGTGAAATTCAAAACCTTTAAAAAAATTATTAAAATACTTCAACTTTAAACCTGAGATAATCTTAAAATCTATTCTAATATTTTAAAGTGAGCTCGAACGTAACATACATATATGAATTGCGTATTTAATCTCCTGCAGGCAAGCCAGAAACTTCGCAGGAAACACCAACATGTTCGTTTATCCCTTAGAAGGGATATTGAGCAAACAATAAGATTTTTACATTAATCCACTAGTTCAAATAAGACTTTCACAAAAAAAGAAGTTGTACGCGTTTTTTGTGGACTTTAAGGAACGAATGTTGAAAATTCTTATTCCGCTCACTTGAAGTAGTCTGTGATTATAATAGTCTGGAGTTAAAGTGACTCATAATCATAACATGAAGCCAGATTTACAGTCAAAATTGGTTAAAGCAGAAAGTGCAATTGGATTTATTTGGGGAAAAATATTCAAGAGTGCGAACCATCTAGCGTAAAGTTCAGAATATTTGAAGCAACAATAGTGCGCCGTCTTGGGATTATATTATTATTATAGAAGATAGGAATCTGTTGAAGTTATTTGAACATTCTTTATTCGAAGAATATGATATCCTTGGAAATAGGTGTACCCTGATTATATATCATGTCTTTGAAGTTTAGCGAGACGTATATCTTGAAATTAATGAATATGGACGAAGACAGACACCCAAGAAAATTAGCCACTTGTATTGTACAAAATAAATGTCTGTGGTTCAAAGAATGGGCAGACTTGTTAACCGAATGCGGAATCATATTCTACCTGAATTGCAATAATGTTAACTGGTGGAAGCGAACATTTTTGGAAATTATTCAGACCATAGACGAAAATGAGCGATATGGTTACATTTGTCCCGTCCTTCGCGAAATAAGAAGAGTTCATTTCTTAAAAAGTGATACCATTGTACATTTGCTTCTTCTTGCTATTGGCTGTATTGGCACACGTCTATAATTTTAACATGATTTGATATAATTTGATGTAGTTAGTTTTTTTTTACTTTTTATTTACTTAGTTATAATCTTCTCATGTAATGTTATAAAGCATACTTATTTATCTACTTAATATTAACGATAAAACATAGAAAACTACCAACAGTGAATACCCTTATTATTCTGTTTACTTGTTCCTATAGGGCAAGTATTGTTTTTCTGAAAATGTTCGATCTCGAGATTTTGATCAATTTTGGTATTACTATTATTAAGGGGACTGCACAAAGTGGGTCTGGCAGCTATCCAACTGTATGTATGCACCCCGGACTGTAGCCTAAACAATTTGACAAATTTTCTTCTGGGGTCCATAGGCAAATGTCCGGGGACGAAACTGTAATTTTCATTCTATGTTCGAAATTAATGGTACTTTACTTAAGACCAATTCAAAATGCAATTTTCTCAAAACACCGGTTTAACGATTCCAATAAAAATTTTGTATCTGAGATAGAGTCTGCGTACTCAGCTTTTCGCTATAAAATTGAATAACGGTACTTTACTTATTAGCAAACTTGCGAAAATTAGCTATTTTTGGAGGATATGGCTAAAACGATTTTATTCAAAAGAGGCACCCAAGTCATTTTCGACATATGTACATATAGCACATAGCACATTTTTTTGGCATTTTTGACATGGTCACAATATTTTTTATTTGTTTTTAAAAAAGGGCAACATAGATAACGCAATCCAATCAAATCCAGATTAGATGTCATAATTTAAAAAAATAGTGTTTTGTGAATTGTTCCAGAAAAAAGTTTTTTAAGGGTTTAGATTTAATAATTATCTGTTTTTAAAAATAATAATTAAAGTTGCCAAATTTCGAAAATTGGTAAAAGAAATCATAGAAGGTTTATTTCTCGACAATTTGAAAGCTCAGTGTTCATTAGTAATAAAACTTGTAAACGTTTTCTCCTGGAAGTGCTAGCCGGATGCTTTTAAACAGAAAAATATTAGGGTTTGAGTGGGCTAACTTATGGAAGTATTAATACTAGTGGACACACTGTTTAACATTTTTATTATATATGATTTTTATGAGATTTTAAATAGTCTGTTCTATGGACTTACATATATAATATAATATGTGATAGTTTGCTTAATCCTTTGTTATTTATTTGTTCTTAATTTCTTTCAGGATAATTTACATCCATTACATGGCCTATTTTCACATGCATACCCAAATAAGAGAACAAACTGCAGCATTCAATCGTGGATTTCGAAGCATAGTAAACCCTGAATGGCTGTCCTTGTTTTCAGCTCCTGAGCTCCAGAGATTGATTTCTGGCGATACATCTCCTTTAGACTTGAGAGATTTACGAAAACATACGCAATATTATGGAGGATTTCACGATTCTCATCGAGTGGTTGGCTGGTTATGGGATATTTTAGCTAAGGACTTTAGTGAGGAGGAACGGAAGCTTTTTTTAAAGGTACTTATTTTAAAAATAATTTTTTTTTAAGGGGCGGTGCCGATTAGGAATAAAACTCAGAAGTTCGAATCAACAAGGACTAGCCGGTGAGTAAAGAGTATTCAGAAGTCTTCCTGCAAAATGTAGTCACAATTAAGTCTATTGGACTTATTGAAAAATGTAGAAAAATGGAAGATGAAAAGTATTGAAAGCGGGGCGAATGATTCTTCTGTCTAGACATGAGACAGAATCGTGGTATATAAAATCAAAGAATTATGCTAGAGATGGGCATATATCACTTTTTCTCGAATTAAAATCTCGAATATCGAGTATAAAATACTGGCTAGGTCTCAAATATGTATGTACCTCGAATAATACCACGATATTTATAAAAATATATTTATTATTATTATTATTTATTAACATTATAAAGGGTCTTTCATTAAGTGCTTCCTATCTTTAAATTTAAATAAAACAAAGTGTGTGTGAGATATCATCGAAATTTTTTATTCGTTTGAAAGGCCTATCGATGCCATTATGTATGGAATATACACACATACATAATCTGATCCTCTTTTACCCTAAGGTGTCGAGGTTTCTCCTGTGCGATGTCTTCCTTTCTTTCACGAAATTCTTCCATTTGGTTCTATCTCTTGCTATCGTTTTTCCCTAGTTCCACGTTTGTCCCTCTGTTCCTAGTATATTTTCCAGTGTCCAAACCATCTTAATTTTTTGTTCTCCATTATCCTTCTGGCTGATTCTATTTTTAATTCTTTTCGGATATCTTCGTTTCTTCTTTTGTCTATTCTTTTTACTTTCCTTAGATATTTAATTTCCATAGCTTGAATGCTTTTATATTGCCTATCTGTAAGAACCCAGTTTTCTGCTCCATGTAGTAAGACGGGGAGATACATTGTTTTGTAGATCGAAATTTTTGTGTTTCTATTGACCAGGACTGTAAAATTTCGGTTTGCTATTTTGATTCTCGTTCTTAGTTCCATTCCTATATCTCCCTTGCTATCGAAAATGCTACCCAAATATTTGTATGGAATATAACATCGTTCAAATGCCCGCTGCGGCTTCTCTGGGTGGCGCACATCCGAAATGTACAAATTTTCCTTGACTCTGGCACATAAATCAGGCTGAATTTGACCGATGGCATAGGTTATGTTGGCTTTGAGGGCCGCTGTGGTTTGTGGCTTATTCGCATAGACCTGCGACTTCAGAAAACCCCACAAGAAAAAGTCTAACGGGGTCAAATAGCACGATCTCGGTGGACAGTTCACATTATCTCCACTTGAGATGACCATGCCTCCGAATCGCTCGTGCAGAATTTCCGACCTATAACGCTCGCCGTTGACGATGATGGCCTGGCCAACGTCGTTCTCAAAGTCAGCCAAGGAAGCCCAAAATCCACACCAAACAGTGACTTTTTCGGGATGCATTGGGCGCTCCTGGATCTCATGTGGATTGGTATCGTCCCAAATTCAACAATTTTGTTTGTTGACGTACCTATTCATCCAGAAATGGGCCTCACCGCTGAAGATGATTTTTCGATGAAAATTAGGGTCAGTTTCCAACTGCTCCAGAGCCCATTCAGCGAATACACGTCGTTGTCTATGGTCGTTTACCTTCACCTCCTGGGTTAGTTGAATTTTGTACGGGTGCAGGCCCAAGTCAGGACGCAAAATTCGTCAAGTTGTGGTCTGCAAAAGGCCAAGTTCATGTGAGCGACGCGAAATCGACTGCCTCGAATTCTCCTGCGCACTCTCACGGACAGCGGCAATGTTTTCGGCAGATCTTGCGTTTCGTCGACGTACGGGTGTTGGTTGATCGTTTACTGAACCAGTGGACTCAAATTTATCCACCACACCACTAGTCCTCTCGGAAAGACGATTATGGCGACCGTAAAATGGGCGAAGCGCGCGGAACGTTGCCCGAACAGAACACCCATTTTGAATTGAAAAGAATTTTATTATTCGCAAGTGTTGTTGAACGCTATATCCGTCCATGGTGATTTGGCAAAACAGACTGAATAAATGACAGCCAATTTGACAGATGTAGCTTCAACAAAATGGCCGCTATCAACTGTCAAAGTTCGGAAGTCCCTGTATTTGATTTTATTACAAAGTTGTTAATAATAGATAGATTTCGAACTGTGGGTTGTTTTAAGATTTCAATAATCGAACAATTTTTAAATATGTCATTTACAATCGGTGTTGTAAGCAAGCAGTTACTTAAACCTAAAATATGGTTGATGTCTATGGCGAAGTTACATACTGTGCAAATGTCGAGGTTTTCTTTTCTGGGGAGATGTTGGTGGGTAGTGACTGTGTGTGCCAAGCGAAGCCGTACAAAGTTGGTGATCTAGGATTTTGGGGTGGAAGTTAGGTAGGAGTTTGTCTGTATTTATCCTGGCATAATGATGTTGATATAAGTTCCGGTCATTAAGTTGATTTGTTTTAATATTTCCTTTGATAATGCTGGTTTAGTAACAAAATCAGACATATGAAGAGGCATATTGTGTGCAAGATTAGCAGCTCTATCAGCTTGTCCATTACCTTGGATCCCGACATGTCCAGGACCCACATTAATTTGATTTTGTTAGGGTGCTTTATCAGTAGATCTCTAATTTTATTAAATACAATGGCGTGTTTGTTATAGCTTTTTATTCCATTAATTACTGATAATCTGTCTGCGGCTATAACGTATTTACCACGCGTTTAACTATTAGTATGCTTGCCGCTTCGTACGTAGTACAGGACCGTCTTCGAGCGTGATTGCGAATGAACACTTTCAGCAGTTTTTGAGCCGTCGGTAAATGCAAATTTTCATCCTTTGGGATTTTAGATCTGATGCTATACCCCTAAACAGTGCACAAAAAATTGCGTTGCTGAAATTTTGGTTCTGATTCCCAGTTAGATGCATTATGAAAGAGTTTAAATTTGTAAGCCATGGTAGATAGTCAGATGTGGACTTTCCATAGTATTTCATTGGCAGATTCATTTGGGTGGGAGGTTCTACAATGCGGGCAAATGAATTTAAAATCTTTGTCTGAAATTGAGCAATACGAAAAGGAAAGTTTTGCGAATAGTTTCCCTTTTATGGCTGTGATTCGCTCTTCTTCGTTCAGGATCTAGTCTGAGCCAATATCTTCGAATATTTACTTACTAACTTTAGATGACATCTTCAGTCAAACCATCTCCATTTTTGCACATGAATTTGGTGGAGGTCATTTTTCACTATCTATTCGCTCTAACGTCCTAGCTATTTTTGGCGATTAATTCGAATCCTTCGGACTAGGTCGTTGTCGCTCTATAACCGGTACAGTTGTCGTTGTATCTTATTCTCCATGCCCCTTCAATATAAATGGGACCAAAAATCACTTAAAGCATTTATCTTTCCAGAGGTGTTTTCATCCGCCTTTGATAATGTCCATACGTCTGCATCGTATAGCAGAACTGGGATAACGTGGGTCTTTATAATCTCGTTAGTCGTTCTTCTTCGTTTGATCTCAGCAGTGATGTCGTTTTCAGAGTTATAATTATCTATTGTGACGTTTTATCCTAGCCTCCAATGTTGAGTGTCCTTTTTTTGATATTTTGTTTTGCCCTCGTTAACCGCTAAACCCATATTTCCCGCTTCTGTCTCAATACTTACGAACAGCCACTAATTAATAACTACTACTTGGTACTTCCAATAATGTCAATGTCCTCGGCATACGCGAGTAGTTGTACTCGTACATACTTTTTAAAGATCTTACCTCTGATATTGAATTGTAAATTTTGTAGAATCCTTTCAAGCAGCGCCGATCTAGGATTGGATTAAAAGAGGGTTTAAATTCCGTCTGGAAATCATTAAAATTGCAGCGAGTGGGAGTATTATAAGGGGTGGGATTTCAAAAATCTTTATCAAACGCATACATAATTCGAAAAAATGTAGTGGGCACTCTGCCGCGCAGCCACTTCTTTTCACCTCGAAGGCGTGCGAGGATAGCACACCTGTCGTAGATCTTAAGACGAACTATTAAGTCATTTGCTTCATATAACGTGTAACAAATGAAGATGCAAGAGGTACGTCACACATTCTAAAGGGTTAATCCTACTACCTTATGGGTTTTAAATTTCGATTAGTCTGCCGTTCTTTATGTTGAAGGCTACATAATGAGGAAATCGCCCTATAAGCCTTTCTTTTAGACGGTCTACTCCCGCTACTGATACCTATTGCTCCTTGTTATTGACAATATTTTGAGGCCAATCAAATGCTGGTGTTTTTGCATTTGTGTAATCCAGTTATTTTGGTCTGCCTTTTTTGCGCGATTGTGTAGGAACATTGATTTATATTGCCTTTTTGACGGGGTTCGAAGAATCTCTCCTTTGAACATGACAATACCAGCTGAGCCGGTCGTGCTCTATTTTGCTTGTGATGGGTTCTTTTACATGAAGGCTTCCTCGAATCTTCGAACTTGTTATTCTATCAAGCTTTGTTACTCCTGCTGTCACGCTAAGCGCCTCCATCTCAGCTGCCGTTAATGTGCCCTCTACTTTTTGTACATTGTCCAGCATTATGAACCGTATATGAGCGCCAGACTTACAACTGCGGTGTAGAGCCTACCATTTTTCGATCACAGAAGATAGCGGAGTTTTCATCAGAAGCTCCTTCGCTATTGATCATAAATTTTTGAGTTTTTTTTTGTTAAAAAAATTTTATCCAAACAAAATCTTACATATTTTTATATATTTCGACTCCTTCGAAGTTCAGCTTTAACGTCGCATGGTGATTTTTTTTTCCTTGGGGTACATTATATCCCCAAAAGTGCCCCATAAAAATATCTTTTATAATTGTTTTTCTTGCTTACTGTTAGTTCACCATCTACTATTTTTTCTTTGCAAAATTTCAGCTCTTTAAGTAAAACATTAAACAAATAACTTGAGAATGGGAGCATTGCTTAATATGTTTTAAAAAGAAAAAAAAAAAATATATATTTCTATCCAAATAAATCCAAAGAAATAGCTTTTTGTTATTGTTAATATTTTGGCAATTATTAAATACTTGTTACATAACTGATAATATGGCGGAAAAGAGTAAAACCCAAAACAGATGTGCAGAAATAATGTACCACTGCATGTAGAAAAAAAGTTGCCTTTTGCCTGCCGTCGTGCGCACACGCGATCTTAACGTTCTGCAAACGTTGCGACAAAAAAAAATCCATCTAATAAGGAAAAAAAAAAAAATTTAAAAATTAAATAAAAATATGGATCGCGCGAGTAACATATGCAAGTGCAACGCCACAACTTACGGTCAGTCCACCCACCAACAGTCACAGTCATTTCCCAAACATCAGCAACCGTCAACAATACCAATACAGCGGACTCAACAATATTGGACTATAAAAACGAGCAATCAATGAATGCCAGGCGGCCAATATTTCGTCTATAGCTATTGATGATCGCAACGACGCTAAAGACGGCGGGTCATTATTAGCTTAGTGATAAGTAAAGTTACGCGGTAGTAAGTTTACACAAAAATTGATAAAAGGTCCCCATTGACCCAAGAAAGTTTTTTCTCTCGCGGCGCAACGTAAAACATAAGTCGCGCGCCAAATCAAGTTAGTGCAGTGCAGTGCAAAACAATAAATCAATAAATAAATAAATAAATAATTAAAAAAAAAAAGAAATAAACAATTCAGTGCCGGTGTATCCCATCCTTTCACCCCCACTCACTAGCTGTTGCGCTATTTCGTTATCGCAATTTGAGCATGTGTTATACATATATGTACATACTTCTAGTTACGATGACTGAGAGATTGTAACATTTGATGTATAGCGGCTGTGAATGTTTATCCGAATAGCGGACCTTAGCTGATTGTCGTTTGGGTATAGCACCTGCGACAGTTTGTTTTGGAAAACTATTCTTTGGATCTGCACTTAACAGCTTCGCTTAGTTATGTCAGAGTTGTTTCTTTTTGTGTTTCTAAGTTGTAGTGATGATGGAATTTAGGGTTAATTTTAACAAACATTCGTGGGCTTCGAACGTCTTTCTTTTTAAATAATTCACTACTGCTTTAATTACAGTGCCCGTAGTGCGGACAGCAACTCAACTTTTGACGAATTTGATGCGCTGTCCGATTGCATCACTCGAATTGTTTCCTACTGAAATCGTCATTGCGGCCGATTTCAACATACACAATTCGGATTGGCTTCAACATTCTGGCTAGGCAACACTCGAAAGAAGGTATGTTGAACTTTTCGCTGAGGTAAACAATTTGACTCAGCTTGTAAATGAGTCTACGCGTATACCGGACATTGAAAGTCATTCCGCGAACACTTTGGACTTGTTTCTTACTTCGCACCGTGATAAATACACAATTGATATTTTAGCGCCTCTAGGTCGGTCTGACCATAATATCGTATCAGTTAAATTCTCGTACTCCTACCACACAGTTAAAGCAAAAACTCCTAAAAGAAAAGTACGGCAATACGAGAAAGCCAACTGGAGCGGCTTTAATAGCTTCTTTAGGAGTTTTGACTGGTCTCCATGCTTCATCGATAGCGACGTGGATGCCGCTGCTGATATGATCACTGACACTATCCTCTTAGGTATGAATGACTTTATTCCTAACAGAATAAAGAGCATTAAACCTAAGGCAAACTCGTGGTTTGACCAGAGCTGTAAAGAGGCTGTCAGGTTGAAAGAAGTAAGTTTTCGGTCTTATAAAGCCAACAAATCTGAGGATCACTTGAGCGAAACTAAGATAGTTGCGCTTGATATTTCAAAGGCATTTGACAGAGTTTGGCATCAGGCTCTTTTGCCGAAAATGCGTGCATATGGTATCGATGAGTCCCTTCAATGGATTAGAAATTACCTTTCGGGGCGTTCAATACAAGTTGTCTTGGACGGCTTCAAGTCTGCAATTTCGCTCTCCGACTCTCTTTCTTATTTTTATAAATGATCTCTTGTCTCCAGCTTCTAGAAATCCATTCCTTCGCTGATGAAAGTACCCTCAGTTTTTCATATTCGTTCCCTAACTCATGTCCTTGTTCTTTGGTCGTAGAAGGGGAACGGCAACTTATATTAAACACATTAAATTTCGACCTGGACAGCATAATCAAATGGGGTTCAACCAACAGACTGGAATTTAATGCTTCCAAAACACAATACTGTCTTCTGTCTCTCAAGCGAAACCAAAATCCTCAACCATTATCCATGGATGGTACTTGCATCATTGAAACCGAAAGATTTGCCATTCTCGGTATGTGTATTAATAACCATCTTCGATGGAACGATCACATATTCGAGGTCCCCAAAAATGCTGCAAAATGTCTAGGATTCCTTAAACGGTGCAAGAAATATTTTACCCCGTCTGATCTGGCCTCAATTTATAAGGCATTCATCCGCCCTAAGCTGGAATATAACGCCCATATCTGGTCTGGTGCACCCAAGACCGTTCTGCACATTCTAGACAGGGTATAGAATCGCTCGTTAAAGCTTATAGGTGATAGAGACATTGTGAATTCCATACATTCACTTGAACATCGGAGAAATGCCACACTATTTTATCGCTTTTTCTATAAAAAATGTTCCAGCGAAATAGCCAGTTGCATTCCTCCCCTTCAAAATTCACCCGCAATACGCGACATACTTCGAATGCACATCAGTTTTCCCTAAAGCCTAACTTCGGTCGTACTGCTAAATATAGGGATTCGTTTATAACCCGAACGACACGAATGTGGAATGATCTACCAGGCTCTGTATTTCCCCATCACTCAAACATTTAAAGCCAACGTGCACAGGCTTCTCCTCTATTCCTCTTCCCCATTTTCCTAAATGCCCATGTCCTGTGACAGTATAAGGGTATTCATATTCCTTTTTGGCGCGCGAAAATTACGAGTATATAAAAAAAAAAAATCGACTGGGCAAGTGAATGCAGATTGCGCATTTCTTAACCCTCCAATGCTTTATTCGACATTGGATTCAAATTCAACTGTACTGAATCCTGTAAAAATGGAAACAGTTATTAACAGGAACCATTTTGAGCCATCTATTGCTTGATAGGCGAAATGTGCTATACTCAGTTATCGGCAACTGTATATAATATCGAAAGTTACTGAAACTGTTTACCTAGTTAGTTGGTCTTCTCGTTTGCCATTCAAACTTTTTCTGAACTAGATATCATTTTCACAAAGAAATAAGGCAATAGAGTATAATAATATTCCATCTCTCAATCAACGAAATAATAGATTCCTTAACATAAAGCTAACTTGCTACTATAGATATTATTATTACAGAGGAACTCGAAAAATTAGGTCTCGCAATTCTTGTCCTGTCTATCCGTCTATCTTTACCTCGGACTGCAGCCTAAACGACTGGACGAATTTTCTTAAAACTTTATATCTAGGGTTTGTGGAATAATGTTCAGATGAGAAATCACAATTTTCATTTTAACCTCAAAATTAATGGTACATTACTTAAGGCCAGTTTTGACTCTTACAATTTCGATCAAATTTTACATCTCAGGTAACACTGACGTTTCCAATATAACTTCATATCCAGTTTTTCGCTTAAAATTTTAATAACGGTACTTTACTTTTTTGAGAAATTTGGGTATTTCTCGGATTGATATCTAATTCATCTTCGATTGACAATATTGGGTATATTGTCAAAAAGGCGGTAATTTTTTAGGCGTCACTTTTAAATTTTTAAATCTGAACAATATGGTAATGAACATATTGTAATATGCGAGCTACGGCTCGAGTAGATAAAACAATATTCTGTGAAATTGTTTTCTTTATTTTCTAGTCTATAAAACAATTCCAGTTCACACTATACTATTCTTCACAAATTCTTTCCTCTCAAATCACTTTATCTCCTTTCTATTACTTAATTCACAAATCCAAACTAATTACTTCTTCTTGTTAACTCTCAACTTTCAATTTATCACAAAATTACAACTTCGCCCATTATCACTTTTTTAATCTCTTCGCCACGGTTTTAAAACAACTGCCCCCTTTTTGATCGCCATCTGTCCTTATATAGCAGAAGTTTCTGATAGCCAGAAACTTCTAGCAAATTCTTCGACCACTGGAACAAGAGAAATTCCAAGATGACAATCATTCTTGCAGTTATAATTCCCTCTCATCCGTGATATTATCCATCTCTTTCGTAGACATGAATTGTGGAAACCGCAGACACGAACCTCGAATGAAAGGACACTTCGAACCAAAATTCTGCCAGAATGAAAAGACACTTCGGAATTTGTTGCATCATACTTTCAGGGAGCGTAGTTATTATTATGCTACACTGCCCCCCTCTTAGACGTGTTCGTCCCGAACAAGTGCATCCTCATTTCGGCCATTGTATCGACTCAGTCGGTCCACATGAACCACTTTCATTTTGGCCCTTGGGCCTCGCTGGATGCGGTAGACAACATCGTTGATGCGGGTTACTATTCTGTAGGGACCTTCCCAGTTCCGCTGCAATTTAGGTGATTTCCCCTTTTGGCGATGGGGATTATACAGCCACACCAGATCTCCTTCCTGGAATCCTGACGTTGTTGCCTTGGCATCATACCTGGTCTTCATGCGGTCGCTCGTCATCTTAATCTGGCTTCTGGTCCTTTGGTGTATGTCCCTAAGCCTTTCCCTAAGGTCCGCCACGTACTCTTCTTCATTTCTGGGCTCATTGGTAGGAGATCCAAATTTCACCTCACTGGGTAACCGAGCTATTCCACCAAATAAGATTTCGAACGGCGTATGTCGAGTAGTGCTATGCACGGCACTTCTATAGGCCATCAAAAACAAGGGAATCTGCCGGTCCCAATCCCGTTGGTAGTCACCTACGACCTTCGAGAGATGTTCGTCCAAAGTCCTATTGAAACGCTCCACCATACCGTCCGACTGTGGATGAAGCGGGGTTGTCCTTGTCTTTTTGATTCCGAGTAGTTGACACATCTCTTGGAAGATTCTTGACTCGAAGTTCCGCCCTTGGTCAGAATGCAATTCCAACGGCACACCGAATCTGCTAACCCAATTGTAGACGATCTGCTCCGCCACGGTTCTGGCTTCCTGGTTAGGGATCGGAAACGCTTCCGGCCACTTACTGAAGTAGTCCATTACTACGAGTATATACCGATTACCACTGTCGGTTTCCGGAAAGGGCCCTGCGATGTCAATGGCGATTCGTTCGAAAGGTGCTCCCACGTTGTATTGGTGCATCTTACCTCGAGTTTTGATTCTCGGACCCTTGCTAGCTGCACACACGTCGCATTTTCTGCACCAGTCTTTGATATCTTCCTTCGCTTTTAACCAATAAAAACGTTCTCGTACCTTTTCTAGCGTCTTATTCACTCCCAAGTGGCCTTCGGACGCCCCGCCATGCATTTACTGCATTTTCCAGTCACCTCCCCTCGCCTTAGTTTGACAGTGTGTGGTCTTGCGTTCAAAACTCTTACTGGAACCATGGTGTTCTTTGGTTCGACTAACGTCTTTCCCACGATGTAGTCTTGAGAATTCTTCTCTGGGTCTGGTTCTACTATGTAGAATGGGTGGCTCCCAAGATCTCCTTCCAGCTTCGTCCAAATGATTGTCTCTGAAGATGGCGGCAAAACTTCGTCTTTGCTGATGACTGTCCTGAGAGTTACGGCATTCTCGTTTCCGTACACCATCGGAATCTCCACATTTCGATACATCAGTACTTGCATCCCGATGTCCAAGATTACTTCATTTGCTTTCATGAAGTCTATTCCGATGATGCACTCGTCGCATATATCTGCCACCAGAAACGCATGGGAGAACGTCAGGCCCGCCAGAGTAATCGTAAGACGAACTTCTCCAAACACCTTCGCCATTTCCCCTGTTGCAGTCTTCAGGCAGTAGCTGTTGGTGTTGTGCAGCCATGAGCTTCTGACGATATCTCTTCTTACAATGGAGGCAGTGGCACCTGTGTCGATGGTGGCTACGCACTTCTTCTTGTTGATTAGTGCCTCCACTGTCAGGCTCTTGTTACCCCGTTTGGTTTGCGAAACTTGAATGGTGGTCCTGGGGGCCTCGATTCCAGTAACCAACTTCTGCCCCGCGAAGTTGGTCCTTACGCATTTCCCGACTGCTGGTTTTGGGAAGTCTGATCGACAGGATGGATGTTATCACCGCCGGATGCTTCCTCTCTGCTTCTCCTACTTCCGCAATGTGGACAATTTCCTCGTCTAGGTGCACTTCTGCACTGCCGTTGTAGGTGTCCGGTTTGGTTGCAATTCCAGCAACGGATTTGACTTCCGCGAGCTTTGTCTTCATCCATGACGGCTGTTCTCTGGCATGAGCATTCCACGACGGACGTTTCCCTGATACGGTGTATTCCCTGGTATGCTTGGTCCGCAGCCTTCATTGACAAAGCGAATTCCAATGCCTTGGGGAGCGTTCGCTTTTCAGCCATCCTTACAGCCATTTGCAGTTGTCTGTCCTCTATGGCCTGAATAAAAGCTTCCACCGCCATTTCGTTGATAAGCTCCTCACCGGCTTTAGGGTATGAAAGATGGGCTAGTCGCTCTATATCCGCTTGCAACTGTTGGAGCGTTTCCCCCCTTTTCTGGACTCGACTACGCAGCTGAACCCTGTACACCTGCTGCATGTGTTCATCCCCAAACCGCATCTCGATAGCCTGAACCAGAGAGTCGTAGTTCTGCTGTTTATCTTCCGGGATGGTCTGCAAGAGCTCCGCAGCTGGACCCCTCAGTGCAAGTGTGAGTGCAATAGACTTCTCTTCATCGTCCCAGCTATTGGTCATTGCGGCCGCTTCGAATTGCCTTTTATAAATTGGCCATGATGTTTGACCATTGAAGATAGGAGGCTGCATCTCCTTTCTTCTCAGACCGTCAGTGGAATATTCCCGTGCTTTCTGTCTCTTCATGTTGCTGAGCTCCTTAGCTAGATTTTCGACTTGTTTTTCTACTTTTTCGAACTGAGTCTCTATTTTCCCGAACTGAGTTTCATGCTTCTCAAAGTTTTCATCGAATCTAGTTTCGACTTTTTCGAGTTGCGTCTCGACATTCTCGATTTTCTCTTCGATCGCTTCGAATTTAGATTCCAAGTTCCTGTTTTGCTCATCAAGTTTGCTTTCCAGAGCATCTAGAGAATTCTTTTGTTCGTCCATCTTAAGTTCTAGAGAATTCTTTCGTTCGTCCATTGCTTTCTTTTGTTCGTCCAGCTTAAGTTCTAGAGAATTCCTTTGGTCTTCTATTGCTTTCTTTTGTTCGTCCATGACTGACTTAAGTTGCCGGAGCAGACTTGTTATACCCGGGTCGGCTACTGTACTTGCTGGTTTCTCTTCCACGTCGAACTCTACGTCATGCGGATTTTCACCTTCCTGCGTTACTGCTTCTTCCAGACGAATCAGTAGGGCATCTTTTCCCCCAGTTGTGTCGAGATTCCGCTTACTGAGTTCTGCCTTTAGTTGAATTATAGTTAGTTTTCCCAATTTGCGACCCATTTTGCGCAATTAATTAACTCAACACAGAAATCGTTTTTTTGTTTTTTTTTTTTTATTGTGTAATATCACACCACGGAAATAGTTATTCACAGAATAAGTTTTATCCCGCTTCTGACACCAATGTAATATGCGAGCTACGGCTCGAGTAGATAAAACAATATTCTGTAAAATTGTTTTCTTTATTTTCTAGTCTATAAAACAATTCCAGTTCACACTATACTATTCTTCACAAATTCTTTTCTTACAAGGTCTCTTTCCTCTCAAATCACTTTATCTCCTTTCTATTACTTAATTCACAAATCCAAACTAATTACTTCTTCTTGTTAACTCTCAACTTTCAATTTATCACAAAATTACAACTTCGCCCATTATCACCTTTCTAATCTCGTCGCCACGGTTTTAAAACAACTGCCCCCTTTTTGATCGCCATCTGTTTCTGATAGCCAGAAACTTCTAGCAAATTCTTCGACCACTAGAACAAGAGAAATTCCAAGATGACAATCATTCTTGCAGTTATAATTCCCTCTCATCCGTGATATTATCCGTCTCTTTCGTAGACATGAACTGTGGAAACCGCAGACACGAACCTCGAATGAAAGGACACTTCGAACCAAAATTCTGCCAGAATGAAAAGATACTTCGGAATTTGTTGCATCATACTTTCAGGGAGCGTAGTTATTATTATGCTACAATATGAACAAGTACGTGGGATCATGCTTAAGACATTCACGTACAGACTATGGTCGCTCAGCCTAAATTAATTAAATCATTATGCTCATCTACAATGCTAATGTGGATTTGATCGATTTTAACGCATCAATATAAGTAAGATATAAATAATATTTAAATAATTAAATGATAAATCAAAACTAAAAGTGTTCTAAGTTGAGATGAACTTAGAACTAAAATTTCATGTTCTCATTGAACTTAGAATGAAATTTTTTTCAAATAATGTTTTTTTGGAGAAAGAATTGAAAGAGTCACAAACGAATTAACGACTGTAAAAATAAATGAAAAACTGTATCCACTTTACGTTATAACTTGTTCTTTATTGTTTCTGACCCTGGTGACTGCTGACCGACAAGTGACTGTATGATTTCCACCCTAGTTCCCATGAAACATCGCTTTTAGTTACTACTGTAAAATTAACAGCGAATCGTCATTTTACATAAGAAGTTCGATGACTACTTGAACTTGAATTTGAACTTTGAATTTCTTTAAATACGTTAATACAGTTACATTTTGATTTTTGGGTATTATATGTGTGTTTTTACATGTATTGTGTTTCTACATGTATTGTGTTTCTACATGTATTGTGTTTCTACATGTATTGTGTTTCTACATGTATTGTGTTTCTACATGTATTGTGTTTCTACATGTATTGTGTTTCTACATGTATTGTGTTTCTACATGTATTGTGTTTCTACATGTATTGTGTTTCTACATGTATTGTGTTTCTACATGTATTGTGTTTCTACATGTATTGTGTTTCTACATGTATTGTGTTTCTACATGTATTGTGTTTCTACATGTATTGTGTTTCTATATGTATTGTGTTTCTACATGTATTGTGTTTCTACATGTATTGTGTTTCTACATGTATTGTGTTTCTACATGTATTGTGTTTCTACATGTATTGTGTTTCTACATGTATTGTGTTTCTACATGTATTGTGTTTTTACATGTATTGTGTTTCATAAGAGTTGACCTTGAACAATTAATGCCCCCTATGTTCCTCAGAAATAATACATCCTTTCTCATTGTCTGTGTCAGTCATGATCAATTTGGTAAAGGGGAGATAACTGCTGACCTCGTTTTGCATTTCGCCATGTGTTAGAGGGAGAGGATGCATTGTGCGGATGTTGACATTTGTTGACAAATCAATGTCGTGTTTTCACGTGTTGGTCGGTGGTGCAAAAAATATTTTCTAATAAAATGTGTTTGATGCCTTCTTGACAACAGAATCATTCTCGAAGTTCTGCAACCATTCGTGGGAGTCCTTGTGAATTCGATGGGTGATTCTCATCGTTGATGAACATTATGTTGACGATAAAAAAGCAAAACAAGTATGAGTAGAATGTTTTGTAAACAAAGGTATAATTAAAACAAATTTAAAATTAAAATTTTAGTTATCTGCACTTGGAATCCTGCCTGGGGAGTGCGTGATGGTAATGCATATTGCATTGCACCTGGGGTGAGTTGATGGTAGATTAGCTTATATAAATTCCAGTTGTCGCGAAGTTCCATGCACTTTGTTAATGTAACGCTTGCCTAAGGCGCTGGTTCACGATCGACTTCGCGGACAGATCCTTTTGGCTGTCAGTTTAAGGTTTTCAGCCCTTTTGAATAAACGTGCATTCCATCGTCAACCAACCCCGAATGAAGTCGTGAACCAGGTGCCAGCAAGTAAGTGATTTTATTAAGATATTTATTTAACATTATACCGACTAATACGTTTTTAGAAAATAAACTCTCTCCTAAATCCAACCCAACAAATTGGACGAATTGAGGTGTTTTATTTGTGGCATTACGTGTGGAAGGTTGACGACACAAGTTGTTGTCTTTTTTTTTTTTTATTTAATATTCATACGGGTAGGGGGATGTGAATTATTTTGTATGTTATGAATTCAATGGTTCAGATACCGGCAAGGGGATAATTTTACGATTGGTCGTTTGAGTGTCTATGTTTGCGTTTTTATCGTCGTGACGAGCCAGACCTTTCGAATCAGGATGTAATTCATGCTAGAAAGAATCATCATTTTACATAAGAAGGTCAAAACTTGAACTTGACTTACGTTAATACAGTAACATTTTGTGTTTGCGAAAAAAAAAATAAAATATTTTTTAATAAAATGTGTTGGGAACCAACAAAAAGTTATACATTTTTTAATTTTTATTTATTTATTTATTTATTTATATTTCATTCAATAAATACTAATTAACAATTTCAGGTTAATACAGTCTTAAGAATAATATAAAAGTCTTACATACTAACTTAAATCGTGTCTTTTAATATGAAAATTCATTGAGAAATATGACAAATACATCCTATAGTAATAAAACTACTCGTAGTTACGGATGTATGGAGCATATAAAAAACCAAAAGAGAATTTATTGTGGGGTGAAAAATTTGTATTTAAATTTAAATTTGCATGGTAGCTGAAATACAAATTAAAAAACAGAAGCTAGTTACCTACTTAAAAAAGAAAAAGCAAATCATCAAAGTTAAACTAAAACTCTAACAAGATTATTAATTTCGCTAAAATCAAAACTAAACAACCACTTTTTAATTTGTCTATTGAAAGAAAAGGATTTACGAGTAGTTCAAATGGTAGCCGATTAAAAAGTCGAAGTGCTAAGCTCCGCCTTTCTATTTTATAAGTCCATTTATTGACGAGTTTCGGACGCTTCTTTCGTATAGAAAGAAAAAACATAGTGCTCTTGTGGTACAAAGGACAATTCTTTACGTTAATAAAAAACTTTATTTGCGAATAGTTGAACTCAGAATAAATATGCAGATAAGTGTGAATCCATGATTAACCAACAAGTCTCAGTCGCACAAAGGATCACAGTCATGTTGTCCTTTCCCCAAAGTGTTATGCTCGCTGGCATGGTTGAAGGTAGTTCTGAGTGTGACAGTTATTGAAGTGGTTCACATTTTTACTTGCACATCTAAGGGGAAATATCGGTTTCCTGAAAATTTTCGATCTCGAGATTTTGATCTAACTTGACATTACTGTGATAGAGAGACCCAATAAAGCGGGTCTCTCAATTCTGTTTGTCTGTACGCACGACTGTACGGTAAACAACTGGACTGAATTTCTTCAGACTTTATATCTGGGGTTTATGGGATCACAATTCGAGGCGAAATCTGAATTTTCATTCTAACCCAAAAGTTAACGGTACTTAACTAATGGCTGATTCAAAATTGGATTTTTCAAAATACAACTTACACTTTTGTTAATCAAAACACGAAAAATTGCCTACGAAAGTTTGCGAAACTAAAAATGGTGTCCCTGAATTGAGAATGGATATGTGCATAAATAGTTTGTAAACTCTAAATCAGGAGTCGCAAAATAACTAATTAAGTTGAATCATTTGTTCTTAATGAATAAGTTTAACACGCCTATGCACTGCAGTTTTGAGAGGACGATGGGTGGAAAGACAGATGGATCAATTTTTTCTTTTGTAGGTAGGTACATATAGGGACAAGACGTCTGGTGCCTCTAATCCAACACATTCTTTCTCTGATGACATTAAACATGGAATGGAAACGTTGGTTCATTAATTCGCGATCCTGACGGCATAAAAGAAGGGATGCAAGCTGTAGACTGGATTTTAATGCTTCAAAATCTCAATAATATTAGCGATACTTTCATTGCCAAAACCGAAAAACTTTCAATTCTCGGTCATAACGCTACGAAATGTACTTCAATCATTATATTTAACTACTAACTTTTGAGAGTATTCATTGATCAGGAGAGCATTTACCGATGGGATTTGGCCATTGAAAACGGTACTTTGAAAAAGATTTCATTAATGTCGGATTTGAACCACGAACCGTGAGATGCTCAAGCTCAGTAAATACGCCACGATAAGCCACGCCAATCCACTACTCAACACTAGATACTTAACATTTTATAAGCCAACTACCACGTTAAGGATGTGAGAACCAACATCCAACTTTTGATAATTTTTTTTTTTTTTTATAAATTTTACAGGGGCCCGCTACTGAATATCCTTGCTTTAAATTCTCCTGTGGAAGCAACCGCCTGTTAAAGGAATTTCTTCGTCTTTCGTATAAAAACGAGTAGACGATTCAGTGATTTAGAGACCAGTGCTGTCTACTTCGGTTTCAAAGATCTGTAACCTGAAAAAGGGGAATGGCAGTACAATCGCAGAGCAAGTAATTCGTAGTATCCGTCGCCCACTTCACAGTCCTCTCAGATGGTGGTGCCTAGCACTTTAAGATAATTGGCAAAAGTATCGTATGCTAGGAGAGGAAAGAGCATACTTCAGTTTTGATAAAATTGTTTGTGATGACGTTCGGGAACAGGGAAATTATCCTGTCGAATTTTTTAATTCGTTGACTGGTAGCGATTTATTCTGGCACACTTTTACCACTTACTCAACGTACACAGTTTCCAGTCATTCCTGCATTTGCAATGACTATAAATAAATCTCAAGGTCAAACATTCGAAAGTAGCTGCTTTATTGCGACAACCTGTGTTTACCCATGGACAATTGTATGTTGCTGTTGGATTGCGATTTTATATTTCGGATACTTCTGATCGAAGGTATTTATTTAATGATGATAACAGAGTTTTCACAAAAAATATTTTTTATAGAGAAAGCCCTTAATTCCAAAAACAAGCTATATTTCAGCATGATATTATACTTAATATTTGTTTCTGTAACATGAATAAATTTTCGATAATTTTCTAAAAATGAGAAAAATGTTATTAATATTAAACGTGGTGTAAGAAGGAAATTTTGTGTGTTAATGGTTGGTCTCATACAAAAGGTATACGTTGACATGGTGGATGAGTTTATCAGATCAAAAAGAGTTTAGAATCTAAACCAAATACCTTAAAAAAATAAAATTTAATTTTCCCTAGAATACGGTCAAATTTAGGCCGCTGGGTTTTCCTAGTACATGTTAAGACGCTTATTCCGCACCCATGGCTCCTGGATATATGTCATGTGAGCTTTACTATGCAACACGGAGAGCCAGCTGCTGACAAAAGCAGTTGCAGCCTTGGAATGACGCAGATTAATCTGAGTAAATATCATGGATAAATACTGTGGTATCCGTCCGTATTCGCACTCAAATGAAAGTTAAGTGGAATTGAATCGGTGGATTTTTCTGCAACAGCCAATTTTTGCACTGGTTTCATTTAGACCTTGTGCGCAGACACCAATTAGACGTATTTTAGAAGGGCGAGCAGCGGGTTCGCACACTCTTAAGCCTTCCCGTCGCTACAAGCTGAAGGTAAGGAAGGAAACTGTTGTTACAACCTCTTAGAAGAAAGTGGACTTCGCTGTCACCATTTATCACCGAAGTTCACGGACTCTGAGGATATATTTACAATAAAACTCAACCATCACCGTAAATAGCTTTGAGAAAGCAAACAATTTACCTAAACAGCTGTAATTTTGCACAAAAATAGTAGGAACAAAATTGTAAAAAATTATTTGTCTTCTAGCACAAACAGTTGTTGAAAAATATTGGAATACGTGGGGCGAAATCCTACCATACGTTACCCCGCCTTCATTCACTTTTGATGGTTTTCAGAAAGACATATCTATCTATACCCCATTTTCTCCACGTCTGTTTCAATACACATGAAAGGTAGGTATGAAAACCAGCTGCGTTCTTCTAATTATATTAATGATCGTACCAGTGATGTAAGCTTCAGAATTTTGTACAATCCGTTCAAGTATGATGTTAAAGAAATCACATGATAGCGCGACACCTTGACGTAGTCCTTTTCCGACATCCAGAGCCTGATGGAGCGGCGTGCATTCTCCAACGCCATCCTACACAGACGGACGAGTTTGGCAGGGATGTCAAAATTTGGCTCAGTATAACGTGTCTCTATATACATACGTTATTATAGGTGCCTTTAAAGTCGATGAAAAGGTGGTGAGTATCGATTTGAAGTTCCTGGATTTTTTCCAAGATCTGCCGCGATGAAGATATCTGATCTATTGTGGACTGTCCTGACCTAAAACCATATGGCAGATAAGATCACATGCTCGAAATTGGTAAAATCAAGTAAGAAGTCAATGATGCTAAATTCTGGTTTACCTCGTTTACCCTTTGAATGTTTGAAGTTGCATCTGCAATGGAACTTTGTTTTCTTATAAGTTCATTCAACTGTTATTCATTCTTATAAGCATTATAAATTTGATTTTGTATTTTATCCGAATTTTCTTGGTCAAGGATACCAAACAAGCTATGCGCTAATGTCTCAACAATATCGAATGGAGATCTTGCTGCTCTGGTTCTTTCATATTTTTTTTTTTTATTTCGTAATGTTTCTATAATTGGGGCGTAGTAAACTTACTGAGCTAAATCATTTGTGCATATTTCTTCCATACGGCTAATATATGATTTCAGCCCTTCGAACTCTTGCCAATACGTGGACATATTATAGTAGATGAAGATCTTCCAATAAGTGTTTACTGTTCGAAGCCTGCCAATATCTTCAAAGTAAATGCCAACGCCGTCATCAAGTTCCTTAACGTTTACTTCCTCTTATGTTTGGCATAATGAGGCTGGTATTAATTGAAGTACTAGGCGAACCGCTGAGAGTAATGTCACCTTTTTGGGTTTTTTAGCTCTTAGACTTCTCGTGTGCTTTCGTCCGATTCAACTTGGAACTTTTTCTTGTCTATCTGGTTCATCAATTGGATGCGGACAAAGATTATGTATCGCTCGTTGGAATGTCCCATTTTGCGATTTGACATTAGCTACGTGTACTTTATTATCGCTGCCCTTAAAGATCTCGACAACACGTCCCAATTTCCAACGCATCGGAGGAGTATTGGTATCCTTGATGAGAACCAGTGTGTCCGTCTTAAGGTTGCCAGACTCAACTTTCCACTTGGTTCTTTGCTGCAACAGATGTAAATATTCCGTCGACCATCTTTTCCAGAAGTGCTGTTGAATTTGTTGTATCTGCCGGAACTTGTTGAGGCTTCTCGTTCTGTATTCTGTAACATCTGGTTCGGCTAAGGCTGTTAGAGGACTTCCAATTAAAAAATGTACAGGTGTTAATGCCTCCACTTAATTCCATGTTTGGTATGTTTTTCCACTTAATTCCATCTTCAAGGCACGTAGAGTGGATGGTTGACTGTAGTCTTTCTGAGTTGAAGATCTTCGTTAGTTCAGCTAATTCATTTTTTGCGCCAACAAAATTCGTGGCATTGTCACAGAATATTGTATGGCAAAGGCCTCGCCTGCCTACAAACCTTTGAAAAGCGTAAATGAATGCTTCGAAGGACAAATCACCTACTACCTCTATATGTACGGCTTTAGTAGAAAAGCGAACAAATACTGCCAAATATGACTTAGTAGGACTCTTACCTCTGACCTTGTAATGATATTCTATTGGCCCCCAAAAGTCCACTCCAGAATGATAAAAAGGTCTATGGGAAAGATTTCCCATAGCTGATTAATAGATTTTATCTTTGATGTAAAGCATTTGATGCACCTGATGATCACTTATCGAGCTGCGTTTCCAACACCCAAAATCCAATACTGTTGTCTCGAAAGTGATATTAGCGCTCTGTAAGACGCGTGCATGTATTTACGATGTAGCTGCGTTAAAATCATTTTGGTTATAATATTATTTTTTGGGATTAAGGTTTGATGTTTGGCGTCTGTCAAAATTGTCGCGTTTGCCAATCTTCCACCCACCCGAATAAGTTTTGTTCTGGTATCAAAATATGGAGAAAGAGATGATGCTTATGGATTTGATCTCTTTCAAAGCACGATAGTCCTCTGGAAACGACACCTTTTGTGTATACACAAATAACTAGCGGGTTCTTTCTTCTAGTTCTTCAACAGTTAACTGATCTGTGTTTCTCAGCACCCTTGGCAAAATGAAAATATTTTTGTTAACGTATTGTAATATGCAGGCTACAGCTCGAGTAGATAAAACGATATTCTGTGAAATTTATTTCTTTATTTTCTAGTCTATAGAACAATTCAAGTTCACACTATACTATTCTTCGCAAATTCTTTTCTTACAAGGTCTCTTTCCTCTCAAATCTCCTTTCAATTACTTAATTCACAAATCCAAACTAATTACTTTTTCTTGTTCACTCTCAACTTTCAATTTATCACCAAATTACAACTTCACCCATTATCACTTTTCCAATCTCTTCGCCACGGTTCTAAACCAACTGTGTCTCTTTTTTTGATCGCCATCTGTCCTTATATAGCAGAAGTTTCTGATAGCCAGAAACTTCTAGCAAATTCTTCGACCACTGGAGCAAGAAAAATTCTGATATAATAATTCCAAGATGACAATCATTTCGTGCAGTTATAATTCTCTCTTGTTCTCTTTTATCCGCGATATTATCCGAGCTGTGGTGACTAATTTCAGACACGAACCTCAAAAGAAAGCAATGAAAAGACACTTCGGAATTTGTTGCCTGTTCGAGGGCGTAGTTATTATGCTACATTATGTTACACTGCCCTCCTCTTAGACTTGTTCGTCCCGAACAAGTGTGTCCTCACTTCGGCCATTGTATCGACTCAGTCGGTCCACATGAACCACTTTCATTTTGGCCCTTGGTCCTCGCTGGATGCGGTAGACAACATCGTTGATGCGGGCTATTATTCTGTAGGGACCCTCCCAGTTCTGCTGCAACTTAGGTGATTTCCCCTTTTGGCGATGGGGATTATACAGCCACACTAGATCTCCTTCCTGGAATCCTGACGTTGTTGCCTTGGCATCATACCTGGTCTTCATGCGGTCGCTCGTCATCTTAATCTGGCTTCTGGTCCTTTGGTGTATGTCCCTAAGCCTTTCCCTCAGGTCCGCCACGTACTCTTCTTCATTTCTGGGCTCATTGGTAGGAGATCCAAATTTCACCTCACTGGGTAAACGAGCTATTCCACCAAATAAGATTTCGAACGGCGTATGTCGAGTAGTGCTATGCACGGCACTTCTATAGGCCATCAAAAACAAGGGAATCTGCCGGTCCCAATCCCGTTGGTAGTCACCTACGACCTTCGAGAGATGTTCGTCCAAAGTCCTATTGAAACGCTCCACCATACCGTCCGACTGTGGATGAAGCGGGGTTGTCCTTGTCTTTTTGATTCCGAGTAGTTGACACATCTCTTGGAAGATTCTTGACTCGAAGTTCCGCCCTTGGTCAGAATGCAATTCCAAGGGCACACCGAATCTGCTAACCCAATTGTAGACGATCTGCTCCGCCACGGTTCTGGCTTCCTGGTTAGGGATCGGAAACGCTTCCGGCCACTTACTGAAGTAGTCCATCACTACGAGGATATACCGATTACCATTGTCGGTTTCCGGAAAGGGCCCTGCGATGTCAATGGCGATTCGTTCGAAAGGTGCTCCCACGTTGTATTGGTGCATCTTACCTCGAGTTTTGATTCTCGGACCCTTGCTAGCTGCACACACGTCGCATTTTCTGCACCAGTCTTCGATATCTTCCTTCGCTTTTAACCAATAAAAACGTTCTCGTACCTTTTCTAACGTCTTATTCACTCCCAAGTGGCCTCCGGTCGCCCCGCCATGCATTTCCTGTAACACCTCCTTGACCCTCGTCCGTGGTACGACAAGCTGCATTACAAACGACTTTCCGTCGGAGGATTCCCATTTTCTTCTCAGAACACCTTCTTGGACATGGAGGGAGTCCCACTGCGCAAAATATGCCTTTAAGGTCGGGCTTCTGTGAGAGATGTCCTGATGATCCGGTTTCTCCATGTTCTCCTTCCAGGCCAGAATCGGCTCGATATCCGGGTCTTCCTTCTGAGCGTTCCGGATCTCATCTACGCTCCAGCCGGCGATAGGTTCGGCTCTCATTCTTTGGATGGAAACCAGCTCCCGTTCTTCCTGACGCGCACAATGTTTACAATCCGTTCTGCATGGTCTCCGGGACAGTGCATCCGCATTAGAGTGGAGTTTTCCTTTACGATGCTGTATTTCGTAGTCGTAGATTTGCAGCCTTTCGATCCATCTTGCGACCTGACCCTCAGGACTCTTGAACTGTAATAGCCATTTTAAGGCTGCATGGTCTGTGCGAAGAACGAACTTCCTCCCGTAGAGGTATTTGTGAAAATGCTTCGTAGCCAAGATCAAAGCTAGAAGTTCCCGCCTTGTCACGCAGTAGTTCCTTTCTGGCTTAGAGAGCACCTTGCTGAAGTACGCAACCACCTTCTCTTGGCCGTCATGCACCTGGGAGAGTACGGCTCCTACCCCGACATTACTAGCATCTGCATCCACAACGAACGTTTCCCCGGGAGTGGGGTAAGCCAGTATCGGGGCATCGCATAGCCGTTGTTTAAGTGCCTTGAAGCTCTTCTCGCACTCAATTGACCATTTGAATTGTTTTCCCTTTTCCGTCAACTGGTGCAGGTTCTTTGCGATCCCGGCAAAATCCTTCACGAACCGTCTGTAGTAGGTGGCTAGGCCCAGGAAGCTCCTTAGTTGGTGTTTGTCTTTGGGGACTGGCCAGTTTTTCACCGCTTCGACCTTCTCCGGATCGTTTCTCACTCCTTTCGCTGAAATTATGTGTCCCAGATACTTGACTTCCGCTCTAAACAGGGCGCACTTCTTGGGGTTGAGCTTCAGGTGGGCACTTCGAAGCCTTTGAAATACATCCCTTAGATTGTCTCGGTGTTGCGCAAACGTTTTTCCTACGACGATGACATCATCCAAGTATACCAAACAGGTTTTCCATGTTAACCCTTGCAGGACACATTCCATCAATCGCTCGAAAGTCGCCGGAGCATTGCACAGCCCGAATGGCATTACCGTGAATTGCCATAGCCCATTTCCTGCGGTGAAGGTGGTTTTCTCCCGGTCTTCTGGATGGATCTGTACCTGCCAGTAGCCACTCTTCAAGTCGAGAGTGGAAAACCATCGGGCTCCTGATAGTGTGTCTAGCGTGTCGTCAATCCGTGGCAGAGGGTAGCTGTCTTTCTTGGTGACGTAATTGAGCTGCCGATAGTCCACGCAGAACCGCGTGCTGCCATCTTTCTTCTTAACCAGTACAACCGGTGATGCCCACGGACTTTTGGAACTTTCAATCAGACCTTCTTTCTCCATTGCCGACACCATCTCTGCAACTTCTGTCTGCTTTGCCAATGGAAGGCGCCTAGCAGGCTGACGAATTGGTCTAGTATCACCAGTGTCTATTCGATGTTCTACCAGGTGTGTTCGGCCGTATTCACCGTCCTGTGAGGCAAATACATCAGCGTACTCATTGATAAGATTCTCTGCCATAGTTCGCTGCTCCTGATTCAGCTCACTGGACTGGAGAATCGTCTCTCTCGTTTCCGCTGTCCAAGGTGATGGGAGAGGTTTTGGAGCATCACGTTCAGACTCAGACTCAGACTCTTACTGGAACCATGGTGTTCTTTGGTTCGACTAACGTCTTTCCCACGATGTAGTCTTGAGAATTCTTCTCTGGGTCTGGTTCTACTATGTAGAATCGGTGGCTCCCAAGATCACCTTCCAGCTTCGTCCAAATGATTGTCTCTGAAGACGGCGGCAAAACTTCGTCTTTGCTGATGACTGTCCTGAGAGTTACGGCATTCTCATTACCGTACACCACATTTCGATACCTCAGTACTTGCAACCCGATGTCCAAGATTACTTCATTTGCTTTCATGAAGTCTACTCCGATGATGCACTCGTCGCATATATCTGCCACCAGAAACGCATGGGAGAACGTCAGTCCTGCCAGAGTAATCGTAAGTCGAACTTCTCCAAATACCTTCGCCATTTCCCCTGTTGCAGTCTTCAGGCAGTAGCTGTTGGTGTTGTGCAGCCAGGAGCTTTTGACGATATCTCTTCTTACAATGGAGGCAGTGGCACCTGTGTCGATGGTGGCTACGCACTTCTTCTCGTTGATTAGTGCCTCCACTGTCAGGCTCTTGTTACCCCGTTTGGTTTGCGAAACTTGAATGGTGGTCCTGGGGGCCTCGATTCCAGTAACCAACTTCTGCCCCGCGAAGTTGGTCCTTACGCATCTCCCGACTGCTGGTTTTGGGAAGTCTGACCGACAGGATGCTTCCTCTCTGCTTCTCCTACTTCCGCAATGTGGACAATTTCCTCGTCTAGGTGCACTTCTGCACTGCCGTTGTAGGTGTCCGGTTTGGTTGCAATTCCAGCAACGGATTTGACTTCCGCGAGCTTTGACGGCTGTTCTCTGGCATGAGCATTCCACGACGGACATTTCCCTGACACGGTGTATTCCCTGGTATGCTTGGTCCGCAGCCTTCATTGACAAAGCGAATGCCAATGCCTCGGGGAGTGTTCGCTTTTCAGCCATCCTTACAGCCATTTGCAGTTGTCTGTCCTCTATGGCCTGAATAAAAGCTTCCACCGCCATTTCGTTGATAAGCTCCTCACCGGCTTTAGGGTATGAAAGATGGGCTAGTCGCTCTATATCCGCTTGCAACTGCTGGAGCGTTTCCCCCCTTTTCTGGACTCGACTACGCAGCTGAACCCTGTACACCTGCTGCATGTGTTCATCCCCAAACCGCATCTCGATAGCCTGAACCAGAGAGTCGTAGTTCTGCTGTTTATCTTCCGGGATGGTCTGCAAGAGCTCCGCAGCTGGACCCCTCAGTGCAAGTGTGAGTGCAATGGACTTCTCTTCATCGTCCCAGCTATTGGTCATTGCGGCCGCTTCGAATTGCCTTTTATAAATTGGCCATGATGTTTGACCATCGAAGATAGGAGGCTGCATCTCCTTTCTTCTCAGACCGTCGGTGGAATATTCCCGTGCTTTCTGTCTCTTCACGTTGCTGAGTTCCTTAGTAAGATTTTCGACTTGTTTTTCTACTTTTTCGAACTGAGTCTCTATTTTCCCGAACTGAGTTTCATGCTTCTCAAAGTTTTCATCGAATCTAGTTTCGACTTTTTCGAGTTGCGTCTCTACCTTCTCGATTTTCTCTTCGATCACTTCGAATTTGGATTCCAAGTTCCTGTTTTGCTCATCAAGTTTACTTTCCAGAGCATCTAGAGAATTCTTTTGTTCGTCCATCTTAAGTTCTAGAGAATTCTTTTGTTCGTCCATTGCTTTCTTTTGTTCGTCCATTGCTTTCTTTTGTTCGTCCATTGCTTTCTTTTGTTCATCCATTGCTTTCTTTTGTTCATCCAACTTAAGTTCTAGAGAATTCCTTTGGTCATCGAGCTTATGACTTTGATCTTCTATTGCTTTCTTTTGTTCGTCCATGACTAACTTAAGTTGCAGGAGCAGACTTGTTATACCCGGGTCGGCTACTGTACTTGCTGGTTCCTCTTCCACGTCAAACTCTATGTCATGCGGATTTTCACCTTCCTGCGTTACTGCTTCTTCCAGACGAATCAGTAGGGCATCTTTTCCCCCAGTTGTGTCGAGATTCCGCTTACTGAGTTCTGCCTTTAGTTGAATTATAGTTAGTTTTCCCAACTTGCGACCCATTTTTGCGCAACTAATTAACTCAACGCAGAAATCGTTTTTTTTTTTTTTTTTTTTTTTTTTTGTGCAATTTCACACCACGGAAATAGTTATTCACAGAATAAGTTTTATCCCAGCTTCTGACACCAATGTAATATGCAGGCTACAGCTCGAGTAGATAAAACGATATTCTGTGAAATTTATTTCTTTATTTTCTAGTCTATAGAACAATTCAAGTTCACACTATACTATTCTTCGCAAATTCTTTTCTTACAAGGTCTCTTTCCTCTCAAATCTCCTTTCAATTACTTAATTCACAAATCCAAACTAATTACTTTTTCTTGTTCACTCTCAACTTTCAATTTATCACCAAATTACAACTTCACCCATTATCACTTTTCCAATCTCTTCGCCACGGTTCTAAACCAACTGTGTCTCTTTTTTTGATCGCCATCTGTCCTTATATAGCAGAAGTTTCTGATAGCCAGAAACTAAATAGCAAATTCTTCGACCACTGGAGCAAGAAAAATTCTGATATAATAATTCCAAGATGACAATCATTTCGTGCAGTTATAATTCTCTCTTGTTCTCTTTTATCCGCGATATTATCCGAGCTGTGGTGACTAATTTCAGACACGAACCTCAAAAGAAAGCAATGAAAAGACACTTCGGAATTTGTTGCCTGTTCGAGGGCGTAGTTATTATGCTACATTATGTTACAGTATGTTAACCAAATTAATCTCAATGTTTTTATTACCTCGGAATAATGAAAGGTAACTAACTTTTCACTATCTTCTTCAGTGATTCCTTCTAAAATCATTGAATTATTTGAACAAAACTTTTTCAGTACAAAAATACCTGCTTTGAGTAGGCAAATTATTTCATTTAGCTACGCTTGAGCACCCTCAATAGTCTCTGACCACCCGCAACTTCGTTGATGAGCTTTCGGCCTTCATGACGCAATGATGAGGTATGACGTAGTGTGTCTATGGAATTTCGTCTTTGGAAATGGGTGTCATATGACCCAATGCTGCATAGTCCTTCATGAAACTAATGTATGATTCTTTAAGCTTGTCGTCCCTGCTTAGTTTGTTTTTCGAGTCTCCTAACATCATCCTTGGATCCTCTCTAAATCGTAGTTTTACGACGAATTTACCTGTGGAATTCAGCGTCGTAATCTTTTTGAAATGCTTCTCACACTGGTGTTCTTCGCTCACGGTATTAATGGAAGTTTCATGGCCTTTGGTTTCCCAGAATGAACGCACAAGTTTGTCCAACGATGACAAGGGAGGCTTCGTCGCTATGTGACAATGAGCAGCCGTGTTTGGAGCTGGAGTACTTCCAGCTACAATCCAACCTAACGTCGTGTTACGCAGAATTGGCAAATCGTTTGACACCCTATATTCTCCTGCTTGCAACAAGTCAAAGAAAAGCTCAGCTCCCAAGAGCATGTCGATTTGGTTGTTAGCTTTGCAAGACGAAGGATATGCTTACTTGATTTGCTAACTTGATTGCATCTCCCACAGGGATAAGTCGATTTTTCGGCTGAAGTGGTAGTCACTTATATGAGACATAACCATCGTTGCTTTGAATGGTGATGCTCTGGCCTCAAACAATATTGAGGTCACAAACTTGTACTTACACTCCTGCGCAGCTATTCCGCTGATTGGAGTATCCATGCCACGTTTAAATGATGTCGTCACAAAGTGCAGCTGGGACTCATAGTCAAGAAGAGCTCTGAACGGGATTCGTATACCATATGAAGAAATCACATTAACCACAGCCGTAACTAGATGCATTGGTTACTTATGGATTTTGTGGCTCTGAGACTTATGGATGAGATCGATTTTCTGCTAGCGTGTTTGCTGGTGCAGCAACGTACTGTGTCGTTCATGTAGTATTTTTGGTATCTTCGGGACTAGCATGATTGAGAAAATTAGCCTTTCTTCAGACAATTTCTGCACAACATCAGCCTTTGAACAGCCTTTCCTCGGTCCACATCTGAAAGAGACAAAAATTTAGTGCAATTGTAGATACCATGTTTTATGACTCAATACAATTAGGTACTACAAACCGAGAACAATCCTTATTGCTTGGTGGTTGACAACGAAAGAGATCGAGTAAGATCAATTATGCTTTAACATTACTAAGATTAGTGACTTTAGACAAAAATAAGTACAATTGGAATTACAACAATAATAGAAAATAGAGAAAATTAGATATTATAACAATTTAAGGAGAACGTTACATGTGACAGAATATTTATAGTAAATTAATAATAAATTGAGTTACTGAATTAAACATTATGAATTTAGTGTGATTTTGAAACTAATTACATCTCAGATTATAAAACACCATGCTTACTTGAACTGCAATAATTGCAAATAGCTGTTAGGTCCTGGCCAAACTTTGAGGCAACGACCCGCGCGGTCTTCTTTCCATCGCCATATCTGCTGATGGCCTCTAGACTCTGGAACTTCCTCCTGTTGTCACGGCTACTGATGGCCTCTAAAGTTTTGAACCTTGATTCGACGAACATCAGGAACTCTACAATGGTTGGGCTGTCCTCGGGTCGTTCATCGAAAATTCGAATAGTTCCCTGCTCTCTGTATCCAATTTTTGTATTCTGAGGCTGGCACTTGTTGCGGTGATCACTGACTGCATCAAAAGCTTATTTAATTGAAGTGTCAGCAGCAATCTTTTGTTATTGAAACGTTCAACAAGCACGTTCCATGCTACTTCGTAATTGCTATTCGTTGACTCGAAGTTTTGAATTAGTTCCTCAGCTTTTCCAGTTACGTTAGCTCGCAAGAAGTAAAGCTTTTGTGCCGGTGGGATTGGTTGGTCGTGAACCATTTGCTTGGTCGTGAATTATTTGTCGTGGAATTGCAGCCAATTCAAGTATTCACCATCAAACTTGGGAAGCTCTGTTTTTGGGAGCTTCATCATTATGTTTAAGGGCTTTGGCTCACTGCCCTTTTTCTGAAATTTTGAGATGTCGGCGAAAAAGTTCAGCAATGTCATCCTCCACGTCATCATGTAGTTTCTTCCCAGTTCTGTTCTATACTCCTTGCTTTTATTTGACAGAATTAGTCACTTCTTTGTCGTGGTGCTTCTTGTAATGACTTGCTGAGTGACCTCTTTAATATATTGATTAAGAGGCCAAATCTTTCTTTGTTGGTGATGTGACCTTTCGGCGTGATAGATTGTTGTTGTCTTGATGCTAGGTGGGTTCTGCGTAAATTCCCATCTGGAATAGCCTTATAATAGGTCTTGTGGCCTTCCTATGGGCTTATGAGGCTTTTCCGCTAATGTCTTGAAGAGTCCTTGCGACCATGTCAATTCGTCCACTCCAGCGCCGCTTTCTGAAGATGTTTTATTCTCCTTGTAAGTTTCATCTTGCACCGAAAACAGGGCTATTTCAAACTCCTTTAGAGTATCTTCTGGTTTGGTTACTTCTTGAATTCGACGAACCACATCGATGCGCATGCTGTCCGCTATCTTTCGCACTAACTCGTAATAATCCCTACTAAAATAAGGGTGTTGAAGTTAGTCAGAACATTTCTCACGGATTTCAGTATCCCTCTTGTCAAAGACTTTCCATTGGCACTCTAGCTTTTCCTCTATCTTGTTGAGATAATCTAGAGTCTTTCTGCTGGGACTATCCTTGCTGTAATTTCTGAAAATCGTGCATATTATTTCTCCCAACTGTTCCTGTTCCCCATCATTGCCGGTGTTTTGGTTTTCAGCCATTGTTGTTGACTTCACTTTAACTAGAATCACTTCACCCCTTTTTTTTATGATTAACTTTATGACCATAAACATACTTTCTTACAAGCCACCAAACTATTTTGGTGTGTGTCCTGTCACGGTCGCCAAAGTGTATGTTAAGTTAAGCTGTTTTATTACATAGTATGGAAGTCAAATGAATAAACTAAAAATTTGGATTTTTTTTTTTGTTTTTGTTATTAAGATCGTTCAAAATTCACACCCCGATGGTTCACGAACAACTACTACCAAATGTTTTATCATACGAATAATACTTTCGATTATTCATATGAACCCGAACAATCGCCACTCATTCGAGTATGGGAACCGACAATATTATCACAATTACTGTGGAAATCCGATAATCGTGGATTTCCGAAACTGTTATTGAAATGGAGATCTTTTGAATTGTGTAGTAGTGAACGATCTTAATAAGAAAATCTTAACAGACATTATGATCTCGGCAAAACGATTAAGTTGATTACTTATCGCTTTGATATCGGCCTGCTTATCAAAGAATATAATAAGTTTTCATTAGGGCGTTTGATCGTATTTGAATGTCTTACCAGCCCTGCGGATTAGCAGTAGTTCTGGCTTCAAGACAGTAACAGAGTCATGCAGGTAATAGGACTTTGATGTATGTATTTAGTGACAACGACCCCGTATTTTGTTTTTGAACCATAGTTGGTTGATGAGTCTACACTTTTCATAAACCCACCGATTTCCATTCCTCTCCTGGTGGGGAAATCCACAGAAAATCCTGAAGTTCAGTCTTCAGCTGAGTATTGAGCCTGTATGCACTGCAGCATTCGATGCTCTTAATGACCCTTGTTATTATAATTGTGTCACCTGAAAATAAGGTGACAACTATAAATTTCTATTCTCTTAGTCGATTCAAGTGACACACAAAAGTGAGGACGGAAAAGTTTTGTTCCCGCATTGAAAATTCGTTTAATATTGCAGGAACATACCTAAAATAAAATGAGTTATCAATATGCTATTTCTACTACGAGAATAAGGGTGAATACATAGATCAGGAGCTATAAGGTGTAAGAGCATAATTAGCACGTCTGTTGGACATGACCGCAAGACGCCATTGGTATACATATATTGCTGCCGTTCGTTAAACGCTTTGCAATTAATTAATGCTATCAATTTTATTCAGCTCGGTCCACCAGACTAGTGACCTGTGTGTACAAATTGGACCTACTAAAGTTGTGTACATTTATAGAGTCACTCCTTTCTTTCCAAAGGTTCCATTGCAGAATATACATGCCTTTTTACCCCGATAATAATATCCAGATACATACATTCGTTACGAGAGTGGTTGTCCGTTCAACTGGGAAGGGATAAAGCCAGAAGTTTTGGTTTGGTTAGTGAGGAACATACATACTCATAAGTTCTATTTTTTCTCTATTAACACCAACTTCACAACCTGTAGCTCATGTAAATAATTGGCATATCATCGGCTGAAAATTTAATTTAAAGTTCAAATTTGAATTAAAAAAGGACGATAAGACCTCCTTTTCAAGGTTCCGTATACAGACCACGGAACTCTATTGCTCTCCCTGGCGCGTCCTTTTGTCACCACCTTCTTCCTCCTAAACTAAAAGTTATATGCACGATTTTTACAGAATCAATGCAGAATAATAACATAAACACAATGCCTGTTTAATTTTTTGAAAAAATCTTTATCTCTTTATTTTGGAAGTGTGTTCAGTACAAGCAAATGTCGGAATAGGTTTAGTTTTATTCGAACTAAAAATTTTAAATTTGTGCTCACAGTGTCTGCGAAAAATGGGTGTCCCTCCTCCTCGCGTTTCAAAAGTACTAGCCCCAAGTACTTGAACAAACCTAGCTACTTGCCTGGCGTTAACAATGTGTTGTAGGTAGATGAATTTACGTGATCTTTGTTTTTAATCTGGACCCCGGACGACAGACGGACAGGCAAATAGACAGACATAATTGGAGGAGCCACTTTTATGAGTTTCTCTATTATAGTAATAGCAAGATTGATCAAGTAACTGTGCCATGTACAATTATGTTCATAAGAAACCGAATCGTCAATGGACGACAAGAATCACAGAGTTCAGCCTTGCAACCGAATTCAGAGAGTTTTTGCATTCTAGAACTACCTTGGAAATGGTCAATGGCCTAAACGCAGCCTGACTGTCACAACAGACGAAAATACTTTGACCCTTCCACCTATTCCTTACAACATAGTTCATGGTCATTAGGATTGCATAAGTCTCCGTTTGGAAAACAGACGAATATTTGCCTTATGGAAAATGCAGCCTGATATTGTTGTCCTCGCCGGACCCCTGACTGGTTTTGGAACCATCCATGAAGATTCGGCTACAAGTTCTCCCTGGTTCAGACTCTGGTCTATCAATTTTTAAGTTAACTATCAGTTTTCAAAGTGAAATATTAAATAACAATTTAATATAATATTAAAGAACAAAATAAATAAAAATAATAAAATGAAATAAAATAAAATAAATAAAATAATGGATCGTTCGAAGTAAATACGAAGTTAAATTATTATATAGCATGGCACCAGAAATCTGCGGAGAGAACTAGAGAAATCCCAGTCTTCATTATAACAATAGAAGGCGTTTGTGTTACTTCGGGCGCAAAATAAGAAGAAGCGACTAGAAGAAGTGGCTAGAGCTCACAAAATTGGAACATTGAGGTCTGGAGAAGGGTTCTTTGGACAGATGAATCCAACTTCGAACTGTTTCGAACGAAGGTAAGGTTTTCGTTCGCGTACTGCCGATTGATTTTGATGTGAGGAGTCTTTTCCTTCAGCGGAACTATTTAGTTATCTTGTTCGTATCGACGGCATTTTGAAAAAAGAGAACTTCAGAACCATTCCATAGGTAGATGAGAATGCTATTCCAAGAGGGCTTCAGTTGATTGGAGAAGGGTACGTCTTTCAACAAGAAAATGACCCTAAACACACTTTAAAGTTGTGTTCAAGCTTTCTGACTGACTAATATAGCTTTTGACCATGCCATGGACATCACCGGCGTAGCCCAGTTGGCCAAGGCTTGTGTTGAATATTCAAACCTGCGCTGTAGCAAGTTCAAAGCTAGTCGGCACGGATGATATTTTTATTTTTTTTTTTTTAATTTTTACGAGTAGTCACAGTGACATTTCAGACAACTGTAGAGTGGATGATGTGATTAAAGACGGTCGAAATCTTCCTGAAAATAGAAATGAAATGGAAACCGAAGAGTGGTTAATATAATAGTAGGTAGTATAACACCAACAGGTGTTTTGCATCAAGGTAGATCTGGTTAAAACTGGATTTGAGGAGAACGAAAAAACTTTATAATTAACACTAACAGCTTAGGCTTTGTAATATTGTAGTAGTCCATGGATACCATTACAGGTACTTTACAAGATTGGGTATTTCTTAAAACAATTTCTGTAGTAGCTGTCGAAATAAAGAAAAAGGCGAAACGACCACTCATATTCTGTACACGGGCCCTGTTGTATGAATATTAAGAAAGAAAACGCTTGGAGGATTCTTTCAAAAAATCTAGGGAATTTGTCATATTTACAAATTTGTTCATATCTGCAAAAGCAAAAGATTTGTATCTGGGACCTAATAGTTCAACAAGTGTGGAGTCATCGATTAGAAAAGGTTAAATAAATGTCATATAATGTCATGGATAGACAGATGAAATTAATATTTTCGAAGTAATACTTCGAGCTATTAATCTCCTTAAGTTTGTCTAACTATTATTTTTTATCTCATATATCTCAAATTGTATTGTACAATTGCATATTTGCATTAAAAAGGTTAATTCTTACACATACTCGTAAGTCAACATTGAAAAAAAATATCATAAAAGCAAATCATACAAATTCATCATTTACAATCAGTTTGAATTGACGAACAAGGCAATAATACATAATACTGTTTTCTTTTCTATTTAGTTTGTCACAAGCTGTTCTAAACCACCTTTGTTAGGATTTGCGCACTTAGAGCCACCGTTCTCAATTAGATGTGTAGAGGTTGGGGATGATGAAGATACTGGAGATACTATTGGGAGCGTAATTCGCGGATTTTTTACAATTCGCAAAAAAGATCCTCTTAATAGGCTTCCAACGTCTTCTACTTGTTTTAATTTATTGAAATTGCCAAACTATCAAAAAAAATCAACGCTAAGAGACAAATTACGTTATGCCGTATGCAGTAACACTGGATTTGAGCTCTCATAGTCACATTTAAGAGGTAAGGTTAAATGCAAATTCTTTATCTACAAAACTTTATCTACTTTCTTCCATTTATTTAGGATCATACTTACATAATGTATTCAACATAACTAACTAAATTCTTAAAAGATTCGATATTTTTAATTAAACATTATTTCAGCCAAAAATAAAAAATAATAAAAGCATCAATTGATTTAAATTATTAATATAAATGTACATATTGGATATGTATCTGTGATAGATTAAATTGTGTTATTAAAGTATATACATATACATAAAAAGATATTTGTAAAATAAATAAATGATGTACATAATGTAATGTATAAGATGTATAGATATCAATTTCTTATAAATAAAAGATCATTTGTATAACAAACCCAACGAGCTGAAGTGGACTGCCTTTGAATTATCAGTTTTTTACTTACTGCTATAAGGCAAGATAGAGAATCTCGAAGATGGCGTACCAATTTTCTACCAAAAAATACGTATACAGTACTTCTTAGTTTTTAAAAATTGGCTATTTTTCGGCATTTGGTTTAATCGATTTTGTTCGAAATTAATATTTAAACCATATTTTTAATAGTAAGGTTATGGTATACTAAGTTTTAGAAAAATGTCAAAGTAAGTTTTTTGTGAATTTTAGCGGTTTTTTTTTTATCCGATGGAAATCTTCAAAAGACTCGGTAATAATCGGTACCAAGTAGTGTGGGACTTTTACCGCACTAAAACCACCGGTGAATCAGGACCAATCTATGAGAGATCGACAAAAGATTTTTCTTTCTTAATTTATAAATCGCATTGGGGGAAGTTTAAAGTTATAACACTTTCCAATAGCTTTTAGACCATCAG
Organism: Pocota personata; assembly: GCA_963082735.1. Lineage (NCBI taxonomy): Eukaryota > Metazoa > Arthropoda > Insecta > Diptera > Syrphidae > Pocota > Pocota personata. The sequence continues at coordinate 73,695,324 of OY720431.1, forward strand.
CTCATGAGGCTTGGTTCTTCTTAATCTCCGAACATTGTTTCGTACATTTAAGACGGTCTCCATTTCGGAGTTGGTATGACTTTGCAGTCGCTGATTGTGTGATACAGCGTGTTTTTTAACCACTTCTGTAACCATTTCAATTTGAAGGTCACGATGTAGATCGCTATTTCTTGTATACCAAGGGTCATTAATTATTCCACGAAGGACTTTGCTTTGGAATTTTTGGATGGGTTCAGCATTAGTTTTCTTTGTACCGTCTGTCCAAACGGGTTTCAGTACTTGCTTATATAACATTAATTTGTTCTGGATAGATAGGTCAGAGTTCTTTCCTAGTAACCAGTACATTTTTCTTCAAGTGAAGTTCTTCTCTTTTCTTTTTGATGTGCTTTTCCATTTAAGCTTTGCATCCAAGATCATTCCAAGGTATTCGGCCATATTGGAGTAAGGTACTGCTGTACTGTTTATAAAAATTGGAACATTGTTTATGTTTTTGTTTGTAAAGTTTATATGCGTCGATTTTATTTCGTTTAATTTGATACGCCATTTTTGCGTCTAATTACTAAATTTATCGACTGCATTTTGCAATTTTTGAGTAGCCTTCGTAACGGATTTATCTGGCACCAATATTGCAGTATCATCAGCAAAGGTGGCCATGATAGCGTTGATGTCCACTGGAATATGCCTTGTATATAACAGATACAGGGTTGGTCCTAGTACACTTCCTTGTGGTACACCGGCTTCAATTTTCTTTAGTTCCGAGTAATTTTGGTCGTACCGTACTCTAAAGAGTCGGTTGGTAACGTAGGATTTCAGTACTTCGTAGTACTGCCTAGGGAGGACCCTATGCAGTTTGTACTCAAATCCCAAGTGCCAAACCTTGTCAAAGGCTTGAGCAACATCTAAGAAAATAGCAGAGCAAACTTGTTTTTCTTCAAGTGCCTTTTCCACAACATCCGTAATTCGATGCACTTGGTCTATCGTGGAATGTTTATTTCTCAATCCAAACTGATGGCTCGGAATTAGTCTTCTTTCTTCTATTATTTTGCTAAGCCTTTTCAGGAGCAGTTTTTCGAAAACTTTTGCCATTATTGGTATAAGCGATATTGTATAAGCGATGTTACTTCTATTGGTGGCTTACCTTGTTTAGGTATAACAATGACTTCTGCAATTTTCCAATGATGTGGCACATATCTTAGTTTAAGGCATGCGTTTATTATAAATTGGAGTTTCTTGAAGGCTATTGAAGGCATTTCTTCTTTGAAAACCTGAGCAGTTATTAGATCGTACCCTGGTGATTTTTTGTTAGACAACTTATGTTGACACATGCTTCTTACTTCTTTGAGCGTGACAAAAGGTATTTCACATTCGTCGTTTCTATCAACAAACTGTAAGGGATCTGTAGCTGTGTTTGCTGGGAATGGCTTTAAAACATTTGCGAGATGTTTAGCGAACAGCCTTTTGTTTCGGGTTTCCGATCCATTTACCATCTTGAGATTTTATTGTTGGGTTTTGTGTCTAAGGTCTTTTTAGGCGCTTAGCTGCTTTCCATAAGGAGTATTCGGTAGAAGCATCTGTCGTCAGACTTTTCAGGAATCTACTAAGTAAATCATTTTTGAACTCACAGATTCTTTTTTTAACTCGTTGTTAAGACAGTTAAAAACTGCCTTATCATCTGGGAATCTCGTAGTTTGCCATTTTCTTCGAGCTCTTCTTTTTTCCAATATCAGCTCCTTTATTTCGACAGGATATTTTACTTCTGTTTCTCTCGAGTTCGAAATAGTTGGAGTACTTTCTACTGCAGCCTGTTGCACATCAGCAATAAATTGTTCTACTTCATGATGAATTTGTTCAATTGTTTGCATAGGGGATCTTAGGTTTATAAAACTGCCAAGTTTGTCTCTGAATTCATTCCAGTTTGTTCTCTTATTCACGAGCTTATGATTACTTTTTTCTATTATTTCTGCTTCGCTCAGTGATAAAATTACTGGAGTATGATCTGACGATTAATCGTAATTACCTTCGACACTTATATGATTTCGTTTAATACCTTTAACTACGAACAAGTCTATAAGGTGTGGTATTTTGTTAGTATCAGATTGCCAATATGTTGGCGAACCAGAAGAATAAAATTCCCAGTTGAATTTGCGGCCTGCTTGGTATAGCCGTTTACCTTTCGTAGTTATGAGCCTAGATCCCCAGTGGGTGTGTTTAGCATTGAAGTCGCCACCAACAAGGAAGTTATGTCCTAACAAGTTTAGGAGTTCTGCAAAGTCTTCTTCAGTTGGAGAGCGACTCGGATGGCAGTATATAGCTGCTATTTTAAATTCTTTCTTTTTTATACCAATACTATTTGTTGTTACTTGCATGTTTTCATTAGTAAACATTGGTTCTTCATAGTGTTTCAAGCACTTTTTTATAAGAATTGCTGATCCTCCCCTAGCTTTGTCAGCTGGGTGCGGAGCGTGATAACATGTGTAGTTTGGTAGTTTGTTATCAAGACTTTGTTCTATAGCGAGGTGAGTTTCGGACACCAAACAAATGTCTATAAGTCTAAAAAGATGTTTAGTTCTGATACATGTTTTAAAAGACCGTTTGCATTCCATGTTGCGATTTTAAGTGTTCTGTCCATCAATGTTTTTTAAGAGTGTTTCCGTCACGTCCAATTACCACAATGTGACGTCAGCATGAGATAAAGGGAGGAATGCACCCACGCATGAAAATTCCCCATGTGGGGAAATTTTCCCCTTTTTGAAAAATTCAACTGTCATTAAAGAAGTATAAAAACTGAAGATAAAGGGTTAAATTAAAGAATTTCGGTTATAACGTTTTAACAGGTGGTTTTCTTTTATTCTCAGTTAAATTCGGTTAGTTTACAGAGTTTGTCCGTTTCTTTTAATTCGGTATAAGTCCCGAACATTTGGTCCTTCTACGCCTTTTTTAAAATTGAACAATAAGTGATTCGGCAAATTTTATCATCCTTTCATAAATTGGAAACCTGCATAAAGATCGAGAATTTCATTTGCATCAGCATCGCAGTTTCTCCATAAAGTGTGGATACATAGAGGGATTCCGTCAGGATCCCAGTTTCTCCATAAAGATTGTATTCATCGAGGGATTCCGTCAGCATCCCAGTTTCTCCATAAAGATTGTATTCATCGAGGGATTCCGTCAGCATCGCAGTTTCTCCATAAAGATTGTATTCATCGAGGGATTCCATCAGCTATCGCAGTTTATTCTTCTGGAGTGTGGGTAGTGTGGAAACAACACTGGAACAAACAGCTGAAAATTAACAAGTAAGTGCATTTTTGTTTTGTACTAAGTGGATATATTTATTTGTTAAGTGTGTTTATAAGAATTGCAATGCAAAATGAAGTACAGTGAGTTAGAAAAAACCTTAAAACAATTAGAGAAAGATATTGTGAATTTCGCTAAGACAGGTGTAGCCAGGCGTACAGCGAATTACTTGAAGGGTCGGTTGTGTATGTTGGAAAAGACTATGGAAACAGCGGAAGTTCAATATGCAAAAGAACTTTCTTTGTTGGTTGATGGCGGTGAGCAAAAGGAAGCGACGGTAGAGGCCATTTACGACAAAATCAGAGAAGGCTATTTCGACTATCGCAACGATCTGCTTGACTGTATTGAAATGGCAGAAGCTTCCAAGAAGGTACCGAACGACAAACCGCAAGATACCACACAAGCTGTACCAACTACGTCCAGGTCGGCGGAGATAAGGCTTCCAAAAATCAACTTGCCGGTTTTTTCAGGTAGCTACGAGACCTGGCGCGCCTTTCGCGATTTGTTTGTCTCGTTAATTCACGACAATGCGTCGCTGTCTGAAATCCAAAAGATGCATTACTTAAAATCAAGTGTGTCTGGTGAAGCTGATAAACTTTTGGCTCACCTGGGTATGGATAGCGGGAATTATTCCAAAGCGTGGGGAATCTTAAAGGTACGATCATCAACATTTCTTAGTGAACACCCAGTTGAAGTGTTTGTTTAACCAGAACGTGCAGAATCGATAAAGGAATTTTTGGATACGTCGACCGAAGTAGTCCACAGCTTGGCTAACTTGAAGGTTCCCGTTGAACATTGGGATGTAATCCTCATTTTCGTACTGCTGCAAAAACTGCCTGCAAAAACACAGCATCTATGGGAGGAGAAGTTAGGATCCAAGGCTGATAGCAAAGCATTGGCAACATTTGCTGAGTTTACCCAATTCTTGGAAACTAGGTTCCGTACGTTGGAGGCAGTGAACCAGCAGCAAGTACGAGTCGCGCCGAATCCGATCAAGCCTATAGCCCACCGAAATGTTCTGCATACAGCAGCCAACAATGTAAATTACTCGTGCCAAATTTGCAGCAAGGGTCAGCACGCTATTAGAAAATGCAATAGGTTTTTGAAATTGAGTATTGCTGATAGGTGTAAACAAGTAAAAAGATTAGGGATCTGTAGAAATTGTCTAGCATATAGCCATACTTCTGATCTGTGTTCGAGTAGTCGGCGATGTTACTACTGCCAACAACCACACCATTCGCTTCTTCATTTCAACAGCAATCCGACGGTGCGGCAAGCGAACTCTTTCGCCGCACAAGGACACACTCTAGCGCAATCCACTTCCTCGATGAACGCTGGTGCACCTACTTTGCAACCACCTGAAACAGAAACGTTATCAAGCAGGCCGAATGTTAACACATTTTATGCAACGCACCCAACAACACACGTTTTATTAGCAACTGCCCTAGTCAAGGTGCGCTCGGCGACATGCGAATCGCTTTCACTGCGAGCTTTGTTAGACTCAGGCTCAGAGGCCAGCTTTATAACAACATCAGCTGCTCAATTGCTTTGTCTTCCGCAAAGGCCAACCTCCGTCGAAATTTCTGGGTTGGGTTTGGTCAGCAGCGGCATTTGCTCAAAGGTGGTAGATATCTCCTTCACTTCTCACCACTCAACGTTTAGAGCGTGCACTCAAGCTCTCGTGCTCAAGTCGCTGTCTGGGCATCTTCCGACCCAAACTTTGACAACTACAGGTTGGGAACACCTGAATGGTCTGACTTTGGCGGATCCCAAATTCGATCAGTCAGCCAAGGTGGATCTACTGCTGAGCAGTGGTGTCCTAGCTGATATTCTGCTGCCGGAGATGGTCAAACCAAGTAACAGCAATTTACCCGTCGCACAGAAAACCAAATTAGGGTGGATTTTATACGGTAGAGCTCCCATAGTACCCCATCGAATCAACAATTTCCTCCAGACATGTTCCATCGAGACAGAACTGCGTAGATTCTGGGAGTTGGAAGAAATTTCTTACAAACCTTACGAAAGGCCGGAAGACATCGAGTGTGAGAAACACTTCGTAAACAACGTTCGACGCCTAGCTGATGGCCGTTTCTAAGTGGCCCTTCCGTTCAAGGGCGATGTTTATCCTATTCTGGGCCGATCAAGAGAAGGTGCTCTCACGCGCTTCAAGAGTCTGGAAAGGAGGCTAGAAAGAGATCCAAGTTTAAAACAACGCTACACAGACTGTCTCGAAGATTACCTGAATCTTGGCCATATGGAAGAAGTAGAGGAAGGCTCTATTACGGATCTTCATTTCTATTTTGTGCCACATCATGCCGTTCTTAAGGAGGGGAGCTCGACTACTAAGCTCCGAGTGGTGTTTGACGCTTCGTTCAAAACAACTGATGGCGTTTCATTGAACGACCGGCTGATGGTAGGTCCGGCGCTCCAGCACAACATCACGGACATCATTCTAAGATAGAGGCTCTATCGGTACACCTTTACCGGAGATATAGAGAAGATGTATCGACAAATTAGGGTACCGGAACGGGATGCTAATTACCAGCTAATACTTTGGCGCAAGCAACCATCCGACATTTTAAAGACATATCGTCTCAAAACGGTGACTTTTGGCACAGCACCGGCCCCACACCTGGCGATTCGCACACTTCAGGCATTAGCAGAGCAACTCGGAGAGCACCATCCCAGAGCAGCTAGGATGATCCGAGACGAAATGTACGTCGACGACTTGATTTCGGGAGCCGAAACCTTACGAGAAGCTAAAGAAAAGATGGACGAAATTAAGAAGATTTTAATGGGAGCTGGTTTTCACCTACGAAAATGGACCGCCAACCATGAAGGACTTCTCAATAGTGTACCCATTCAGGATCACGAGGCATCCTTCTCGTTACCCACTGAAGGTTCGGATAGGGTGAAGACATTGGGTATACAGTGGCTTCCTGTTAACGATGAATTCTCGTTTAATTACACTCCCTCAGAAATTCATCAGCCAACGAAGCGGACCATACTATCTTCGATAGCACGTCTTTTCGATCCGATGGGTTGGATCGCACCATCCATCACCAAGGCGAAAATCCTCATGCAGCTTCTCTGGGTCCGCAAACAATCCTGGGATGATCCCGTCGATCCTGATATTCTGGAAGATTGGAGGACGTTTTACAAGGACTTGCAGGCTATTAATAATCTACGTATTCCAATTGCGCGTTTCTGGCAAAGCTAATCGCCTGCAATTACACGGTTTTTGCGATTCGTCAGAAAAGGCTTATGGAGCAGCGGTGTACCTTAGAGTAGAAGATGAAGACGGCAACATCCATATGCACCTGATCATGGCCAAATCGAAGGTATCACCAATAAGTCCAGTCATTCTTCCGCGTTTGGAGTTGTGTGGAGCTGTCATGCTTGCTAAGCTCATACACCACATTGCACAAACTCTTGAGGGGAGAGGCATTTCCACCTTCGCATGGACAGACTGTGCTGGATACGTGCAGAGCCCGCGAGGTGGGAAACCTTTGTCCGAAACAGAGTCGGGGACATCCAACGTTTGACGAAGGTTGACATGTGGAACCATGTTCCTACTTACCAGAATCCGGCAGATTTGGTCTCGCGAGGAATACTACCATCAGCGCTGGTCCAAGCCACTTTGTGGTGGAACGGGCCCACGTTCTTAAGGTCTGAATGGGACTTCGAATTTCCAGAGCAACCAGCTGACTTGAGCACAGATGAAGGGAAGAAGACCGTTCAAGCTTATCATGCCAACACTAAATCACCGACAGTAGTCTTAGTCAGCTGCTTCATCGATCCTCTAGCCATAGCCGACTCCTCAGAATAACCTCGTACTGCAGAAGATTCGGAACAAATTCTCTAAAGCGGAGCTCAAAACGAACTCGGGGACCAATAAATCCTTCGGAACTCGAAACGGCAAGAAAGGTTCTGGCACGCTTAGCTCAAGGTGAAATGTTTCCGCAAGGGATAGCGAAGACTAGAAGCATGGGTTCCCTGAGTCCTTTTACAGACGGTGACGGCATTCTTAGAGTCGGGGAAGGCTCAAAAACGCCAATCTCTCCTATGATCAGCAGCATCCAATAATCCTGGAACCAACGCATCACTACACAAAACTGATCATCAATGAGGCACACGGCAGGACTCTTCATGGCGGCATCCAATTGATGATGGGGTACCTTCGCAACAAATATTGGATCCTCCAGTTGAAAAGAGCTGGTGGAAATTCATTCCACCCGCTTCCCCCCATTTTGGAGGGCTATGGGAAGCGGGCGTAAAGAGTGTAAAATACCACATCAAAAGAGTTGTCGGGAATGGGACACTCACTTACGAAGAGCTAGCCACGCTTCTGACACAAATTGAAGCGTGCCTTAACTCAAGACCTTTGTGTGCCCTATAAGAAGACACTGATAACTTCCATGTCTTAACGCCAGCACACTTCTTAATCGGTCAAGACGTCCTTACTGTTCCGGAACCGGATTTAGCATCGGGAAAAATAAGCTTGAACGACCGGTGGAAGGCGATCCAACTCCGCATGCAGACGTTCTGGAAACAATGGCAACAGGAGTACCTGACACGGCTGCAACACAGACCGAAGTGGCTGAAACAGCAACCGCCTTTAAAAATCGGAGACTTAGTCCTCCTTAAGGACGAAAGACTCTCACCCTCACAGTGGAGTCTAGGTCGCATCGTGGAAACCTGCCCAGGAACAGACACACTAACACGCGTCGTCAAAGTAAAAACTCAACAAGGAACTCTAGAACGACCAATCACAAAACTTTGTCCGCTACCAACAAACGAACCGCAAATAATCACTAATTAAACATAAATTCAGCACATCCAGGAAACACAAAAACATGCATCAAAAAAAAAAAAATTTTTTTTTTCATAACACATCAAACACATTTTCAAATACACGGATGGTAACTTGTGCACACCACTGTCATCAGACAAAACATGATTCAAACACACTCAAATCTAAAACCGAAATCACTCAACTATTACTTTCAACCGAACTCGTCCGCATAAACCGCAACCCAAAACAAGTACACACTTTCATAGAGTCCACTACACCACACTCACTCATTCATTCTATCACCAAATCCAACACTCTTAAAAAAAAAAAAAAAAAAAAAACCACAACCAACTCATCATGCAACCCATTGAAACGCATTTCTTCAAACACCCAACTCCATTCATCATTCTCCACACACACACGCACGCATGCATGCACATCATCGATGGACGCCAGCAAAGTTCATCTCAGAATATTTTTTTTTATTATTTTTAATCAATGAATATAATAGTAATACATATACACTATAATTTATCGTACTCACCTGGATTACATTGAAAAGGAAAAAAAAAATTAAATTAAAATTAAAATTAAATAAAAATTAACACACGATTTAATACGCGTACCACCGAAACTAAACGACCGCATATACATATACGACGCGTACGCAAGTACACCAAAAACAATACTGCAGCAGGAGAACTTTTCTTCGCCATAGTTATCGAATTCTACACCAACGCCAGCTGGGCATTGTCACAAATACCATGCAAGCTACAATCAACGATCTTTACCCTCATATACACACTGTTCGTACCTTATCATATGCAATAATCTCTTGTTTCGTTTCATGTCCCCAAACGCATACATGCAAATTATAAGGGGATAAGAAGGCAGCAGAAGGGGCGGCAGAACATAATAAAGGCAATAAGCTGATAGAAGACTGCAGAAGTATCCTGATGATCTTCGCTCATCGGTGAGGGGGGAATGTTTACGTCACGTCCAATTACCACAGTGTGACGTCAGCATGAGATAAAGGGTGGAATGCACCCACGCATGTAAATTCCCCATGTGGGGAAATTTTCCCCTTTTTGACAAATTCAACTGTCATTAAAGAAGTATAAAAACTGAAGATAAAGGGTTAAAATAAAGAATTTCGGTTATAACGTTTTAACAAGTGTTTTTCTTTTATTCTCAGTTAAATTCGGTTAGTTTACAGAGTTTGTCCGTTTCTTTTAATTCGGTATAAGTCAAGAACAAAGAGCGACTTCTTCGCTTAGCTGTTTTATGTTTAAATCTTGTTTATCGATCATTTTTAGGATAAGTTCCAGCATTTGTTTTATAGATGTTTCCTCGTTCTTCCGCACATTTTTTACAATCTGAGAATAGGATTTATTTTCATCACTTTTGCTTAGTGCAATTGCTTTTGTCGGTAGATTTTTAGTTTTGTTTTCGACCGTTGCTTTTTTGTTTTCAACTATTGCTTTTGTATTTGTTGAGTTTCTAAGCTTGTTCCCAGTTTTGTTTTTTCTTTTTGTGTCTTGGAATTTTTTGGCGACTGGACATCCTCTGTAACTGGCAGTTAACACATTTCGCTTTCTGTTCTTTGCCCATGGGACAGTTTTTAGTTGCATGCTTGCCTTCGCATTTAACACAAGCAAACTCGCGATTGCAGTATTTTTGTGTATGCCCAAAGGCTTGACAGCGCTTACATTGTGGAACAAACTTTGACTTTCGCAGTGGTTCAATTTTAACAACTATGCCCATAATTGATTTAATACTGTAACATAATGTAGCATAATGCAAAAAATTCCGAAGCGTCTTTTCATTCTAGCATAATTTTGTTCCGAAGTGTCTTTTCATTCGAGGTTCGTGTCTGCAGTTAGTCTCCACAGTTCGTGTCCACGATAAGAGACGGATAATATCACGGATAAGAGAGAATTATAACCACAAGAGATTATTGGCTGCAGCTGTCATCCTGGAATTATTACAGCAGAATTTTCTTGTTCCATTGGCCGAAGAATTTGCTAGAAGTTTCTGGCTATTAGAAATGCGGCTATTTAAGGACAGATGGCGACAGGGCAGTTGGTTTTGAACCGTACGAGGAGATTGGAAAAGTGATAACAGCCGAAGTTGTAATTATGTGATAAATCGAAAGTTGAGAGTTAACAAGAAGAAGTAATTAGTTTGGATTTGTGAATTAAGTAATTGAAAGGAGATAAATGATTTGAGAAGAAAGAGACCTTGTAAGGAAGGAGTTTGCGAAGAATAGTATAGTGTGAACTTGAATTGTTCTATAGACTAGAAAATAAAGAAATAATTTCACAGAATATCGTTTTATCTACTCGAGCCGTAGCTCGCATATTACATTGGTGTCAGAAGTGGGATAAAACTTAATTCTGTGAATAACTATTTTCGTGGTGTGAAATTGCACAATAAAAAAAAAAAAAAAAAACATTTCTGTGTTGTTAATTAGTTGCACAAAATGGGTCGCAAATTGAGAAAACTAACTATAATTCAACTAAAGGCAGAACTCAGTAAGCGGAATCTCGACACAACTGGGGGAAAAGATGCCCTACTGATTCGTCTGGAAGAAGCAATAAAACAGGAAGGTGAAAATCCGCATGACGTAGAGTTTGACGTGGAAGAGGAACCAGCAAGTACATTAGCTGACCCGGATATAACAAGTCTGCTCCTGCAACTTAAGTCACTCATGGACGAACAAAGGAAAACAATGGAAGACCAAAACAAGTCTCTGGAACTTAAGCTCGATGACCAAAAGAAAGCAATAGACGACCAAAAGAACTCTCTAGAACTTAAGCTGGACGAACAAAAGAAAGCAATGGGCGACCAAAGGAATTTTCTAGAACATAAGTTGGACGAACAAAAGAAAGCAATGGACGAACAAAAGAATTCTCTAGATGCTCTGGAAAGCAAACTTGACGAGCAAAACAAGAACTTGGAATCTAAATTCGAAGCGATCGAAGAGAAAATCGAGAAGGTCGAGACGCAACTCGAAAAAGTCGAAACTAGATTCGATGAAAACTTTGAGAAACATGAAACTCAGTTGGGGAAGATAGAGACTCAGTTCGAAAGAGTAGATACGCAATTAGAGAGAGTAGGAAAGCAAGTCGAAAATCTTGCTAAGGAACTCAGCAACGTGAAGAGACAGAAAGCACGGGAATATTTCACTGACGGTCTGAGAAGAAAGGAGATGCAGCCCCCTATCTTCGATGGTCAAACATCATGGCCAATTTATAAGAGGCAATTCGAAGCGGCCGCAATGACCAATAGCTGGGACGATGAAGAGAAGTCTATTGCACTCACGCTTGCACTGAAGGGTCCAGCTGCGGAGCTCTTGCTGACCATCCCGGAAGATAAACAGCAGAACTACGACTCTCTGGTTCAGGCTATAGAGATGCGGTTTGGGGATGAACACATGCAGCAGGTGTACAGGGTTCAGCTGCGTAGTCGATTTCAGAAAAGGGGGGAAACTCTCCAAAAGTTGCAAGCGGATATAGAGCGATTAGCCCATCTTTCATACCCTAAAGCCGGTGAGGAACTTATCAACGAAATGGCGGTGGAAGCTTTTATTCAGGCCATAGAGGACAGACAACTGCAAATGGCTGTAAGGATGGCTGAAAAGCGAACACTCCCCGAGGCATTGGCATTCGCTTTGTCAATGAAGCCTGCGGACCAAGCATACCAGGGAATACACCGTGTCAGGGAAATGTCCGTCGTGGAATGCTCATGCCAGAGAACAGCCGTCATGGATGAAGACAAAGATCGCGGAAGTCAAATCCGTTGCTGGAATTGCAACCAAACCGGACACCTACAACGGCAGTGCAGAAGTGCACCTAGACGAGGAAATTGTCCACATTGCGGAAGTAGGAGAAGCAGAGAGGAAGCATCCTGTCGGTCAGACTTCCCAAAACCGGCAGTCGGGAAATGCGTAAGGACCAACTTCGCGGGGCAGAAGTTGGTTACTGGAATCGAGGCCCCCAGGACCACCATTCAAGTTTCGCAAACCAAACGGGTTAACAAGAGCCTGACAGTGGAGGCACTAATCAACAAGAAGAAGTTTGGAGAAGTTCGTCTTACGATTACTCTGGCGGGACTGACGTTTTCCCATGCGTTTCTGGTGGCAGATATATGCGACGAGTGCATCATCGGAATAGACTTCATGAAAGCAAATGAAGTAATTTTGGACATCGGGATGCAAGTACTGAGGTATCGAAATGTGGAGATTCCGATGGTGTACGGAAACGAGAATGCCGTAACTCTCAGGACAGTCATCAGCAAAGACGAAGTTTTGCCGCCGTCTTCAGAGACAATCATTTGGACGAAGCTGGAAGGTGATCTTGGGAGCCACCGATTCTACATAGTAGAACCAGACCCAGAGAAGCATTCGCAAGACTACATCGTGGGAAAGACGTTAGTCGAACCAAAGAACACCATGGTTCCAGTGAGAGTTTTGAACGCGAGACCACACACTGTCAGACTTAGGCGAGGGGAGGTGACTGGAAAATGCACACCGATTACCGCCGTCGCAACGATATCTGAACGTGATGCTCCAAAACCTCTCCCATCACCTGGGACAGCGGAAACGAGAGAGACGATTCTCCAGTCCAGTGAGCTGAATCAGGAGCAGCGAACTATGGCAGAGAATTTTATCAATGAGTACGCTTGGATCTGATAAAATCCACTGGCTAAATCTAGTGTTGTAAAATATTTCGAATTGCCTAGTTGTCCAAGGATATATTCGATACTTGGTATAGGATAAGCGCCCGTGATTGAACTTTTTCCTCGTTGACTAAATGGTCTAGTTGGAGTTGATTTTTTTTTATAGTTTGATGAGTTTACATTGTAAACGTGGTAATCATTTATATTTTCGAACTCTAAATTCAAATTCTGTCTTCGTTATTGGATTTTAATACTATTATATGTACAAATCCATTTATAGGTTTAGTGATACACTTGTGGTGCATGCAGATGCTTTTTCATTGAGATCCCACCACCTCCAGCATTTGTTGTATCGCGAAGTAGACGAATACCGCTTCAGTTTTTGTGATATTTTATTCTAGGCGACTTAGCTTGTTCGGTTACAAAACTAGACTTACTTTATCATAGTTTTCAATGTTTCCTCTATGCCTTTCATTTCCTCATCCAACGTATACTCTTTAGATCAAATGGGTAATTCGATCCATGCAATGCATTCTTGTGCTCACTGGATATCGATACCTTTTGACCTTTTCATTTGTTTATTGTGGGTACTTGGCTGTTCGCCGCTGCGGGTCAGTATTACTAGGATTGGGACACATGTGTCGCAGTGAGTTAGTGTTATACGTTTGAATTAGAATAGGGACAAATGTGTCGCGAAGTAGGGCAGTAGTACTGTTGTGCAGCACACAACATGTACTATCTCAATAAAATGATACCTATGAATGCGATATTTGAGCTTTCTACAAGGTAAACCACCAGTGCTCATCACTTATATGTCCATCTTGCAGTAGAACGAACGTCCTTATACATATCGAAATTCCCTCTGCTACAGGACCAGTAAACTTTGGAGTTTATTCCCAGGAGACTTTCTTTCACATAATTGACCATAAGATCTCTATTATATTAAGGTCAGAGACATTCGTTCCAAAATCAGATCTCACCGTGTTGTCGCCTTTTTTTGGTCTTCCGCTCCCATGTTGCCTCTCCACACCGCCCGTAGACCCTAATTTCTTCAAAAGCCTTCTCACAGTGGTTTCGTGGCATCCCACACGACTGTGATTCGCGTAATTGAAAAATTTTCGCCATGAAAAGCAAAAATACGTCCTTTATCTTCTTCGCACAAAACCATCGTAAAATTCCTTAACTGTTCACAGAACAGTTTGTCGCGGTCTGGAGCACTAATGCGTATCGACTTGAGTGTTTTTTTTCTTTTATGCATCACAAAGAATAAGCATATCACAGGAAAACTGCAATCGTACCTACATATGTGTTAAAAATATGAGAGGAACGCACCCGGTAGTCATAAAACCATACAATTTTCATATTTATAGTGCGGCATTTTTTTTTTTTAGCACGGGTGTATGCTCATAAATATGTACATCTATGTGTATGTGTATACTTATTTCTTCTATGATATTTTTTACCTTGTTTTTCTCGTAAATGGTGACAGATATAAAAGAAATATTGTTCATTAAAGTGTTAGTAAATATAAAGAGGACTTGTATGGTGACCTCGAATGACTTTCAATGTCCTTGGCTTATGCATTCGTACTACACGCGGCAAAGGATATTTTAGATACTTCATTTCATTTCATTTAATTTATTTATAAAGGGTGGTTAAATTTTAAGGGCCGATGTTGAATGTGAACCACAACTAAACGTCAAGTTTTTTTCTGCATTTCATTTGACATTTCTCAATTTAAGACTAACTCAATTTGAACCATGGAAAGATACACAATCGAGCAACGTGTTAAAGTTATTCAGGCTTATTATGAAAATGGGCATTCAAATCAAAATGCATATCGTGCATTTCGTGATTCTTTCGGTCAATTTAATCGTCCAAATGTGCGTACAATCGGAAAAATCGTGGAAAAATTTGTGCAAACCGGGTCTGTAGGAGATGTGAAAACACCAGTGCATGCTCGTACAGCTCGTACTGCAGAAAATATTGCTGCTGTTCGCGATAGTGTGGCTGAAGAGCCGTCCACCTCAACTCGTCGTCGTGCCCAACAATTGCACCTCTCACGCTCGTCGTTGATGAACATTATGCATAAAGACTTGCATTTACGCGCTTACAAGGTGCAATTGACTCAAGCACTAAAGCCTCTTGACCATTTCAAGCGTCGTCAATGGTCACAATGGTGGCAAGAAATGGCAACAGTGGATGATAAATTTTCGAAGAAAATCATCTTCAGTGATAGGCACATTTTCACCTCAGTGGATTCGTCAATAAGCAGAATTGCCGCATTTGGGCGAATGATAATCCAAGATTGATTGTCGAAAAACCAATGCACCCACAAAGAGTGACTGTTTGGTGCGGTTTATGGGCTGGCGGCATCATCGGGCCTTTTTTTTCCAAAATGAGTCCGGTCAGGCAGTTACTGTGAATGGTGTTCGCTATCGTGAGATGATAACGAACTTTTTATGGCCCGAATTGGAAGATATGGATGTGGACGATATGTGGTTTCAACAGGATGGTGCCACTTGCCACACAGCTAACGAAACAATGGCTCTTTTGCGCGACAAATTCAATGGCCGTGTTGGCGATGTCAAGATCATGTGATTTGACACCGTTGGACTTCTTTCTTTGGAGTTATTTGAAAGAAAAGGTGTACGTCGATAAGCCAGCAACAATTCAAGAGCTAAAGGATGAGATAATTCGGCACATTAACGGCATAGAACCTCAATTATGCCTCAGCGTCATCGAAAATTTGGACCATTGGATGGAGGTGTGCCGCCGAGGCCGCGGGGGCCATTTGGCCGATATTTTGTTCCATACATAATTGAACCATACCAATATTATCATAATGAAAAGAAACGACAGTAATTTTCTAAATAATTTGTGTTTTATTCAAAATCAACATCGGTCCTTAAAACTTAACCACCCTTTATATGCACATCTTTTACAATAGATTTAAAATCTTAAAACGCTAAAGTTACAAAAATTAAATATTGTAATATGCGAGCTACGGCTCGAGTAGATAAAACAATATTCTGTGAAATTATTCCTTTATTTTCTAGTCTATAGAACAATTCAGGTTCACACTATACTATTCTTCGCAATTCTTTTCTTACAATGTCTCTTTCCTCTCAAATCACTTTATCTCCATTCAATTACTTAATTCACAAATCCAAACTAATTACTTCTTCTTGTTAAATCTCAACTTCGCCACAGTTTAAAAGCTACTGCTCCCTTTTTTGATCGCCATCTGTCCTTATATAGCAGAAGTTTCTGATAGCCAGAAACTTCTAGCAAATTCTTCGACCACTGGAACAAGAGAAATTCCAAGATGACAATCATTCTTGCAGTTATAATTCCCTCTCATCCGTGATATTATCCGTCTCTTTCGTAGACATGAACTGTGGAAACCGCAGTTCGAACCAAAATTCTGCCAGAATGAAAAGACACTTCGGAATTTGTTGCATCATACTTTTAGGGGCGTAGTTATTATTGTGCTACACTGCCCCCTCTTAGACGTGTTCGTCCCGAACAAGTGCATCCTCATTTCGGCCACTGTATCGACTCAGTCGGTCCACATGAACCACTTTCATTTTGGCACTCGGTAATCGCTGGATGCGGTAGACAACATCGTTGATGCGGGTTACTATTCTGTAGGGACCTTCCCAGTTCCGCTGCAATTTAGGTGATTTCCCCTTTTGGCGATGGGGATTACACACCAGATCTCCTTCCTGGAATCCTGACGTTGTTGCCTTGGCATCATACCTGGTCTTCATGCGGTCGCTCGTCATCTTAATCTGGTTTCTGGTCCTTTGGTGTATGTCCCTAAGCCTTTCCCTAAGGTCCGCCACGTACTCTTCTTCATTTCTGGGCTCATTGGTAGGAGATCCAAATTTCACTTCACTGGGTAAACGAGCTATTCCACCAAATAAGATTTCGAACGGCGTATGTCGAGTAGTGCTATGCACGGCACTTCTATAGGCCATCAAAAACAAGGGAATCTGCCGGTCCCAATCCCTTTGGTAGTCACCTACGACCTTCGAGAGATGTTCGTCCAAAGTCCTATTGAAACGCTCCACCATACCGTCCGACTGTGGATGAAGCGGGGTTGTCCTTGTCTTTTTGATTCCGAGTAGTTGACACATCTCTTGGAAGATTTTTGGCTCGAAGTTCCGCCCTTGGTCAGAATGCAATTCCAAGGGCACACCGCTAACCCAATTGTAGACGATCTGCTCCGCCACGGTTCTGGCTTCCTGGTTAGGGATCGGAAACGCTTCCGGCCACTTACTGAAGTAGTCCATTACTACGAGTATATACCGATTACCATTGTCGGTTTCCGGAAAGGGCCCTGCGATGTCAATGGCGATTCGTTCGAAAGGTGCTCCCACGTTGTATTGGTGCATCTTACCTCGAGTTTTGATTCTCGGACCCTTGCTAGCTGCACACACATCGCATTTTCTGCACCAGTCTTCGATATCCTCCTTCGCTTTTAACCAATAAAAACGTTCTCGTACCTTTTCTAGCATCTTATTCACTCCCAAGTGGCCTCCGGACGCCCCGCCATGCATTTCCTGTAACACCTCCTTGACCCTCGTCCGCGGTACGACAAGCTGCATTACAAACGACTTTCCGTCGGAGGATTCCCATTTTCTTCTCAGAACACCTTCTTGGACATGGAGGGAGTCCCACTGCGCAAAATATGCTTTTAAGGTCGGGCTTCTGTGAGAGATGTCCTGATGATCCGGTTTCTCCATGTTCTCCTTTCAGGCCAGAATCGGCTCGATATCCGGGTCTTCCTTCTGAGCGTTCCGGATCTCATCTACGCTCCAGCCGGCGATAGGTTCGGCTCTTATTCTTTGGATGGAAACCAGCTCCCGTTCTTCCTGACGCGCACAATGTTCACAATCCGTCCTGCATGGTCTCCGGGACAGTGCATCCGCATTAGAGTGGAGCCTTCCATTACGATGCTGTATTTCGTAGTCGTAGATTTGCAGCCTTTCGATCCATCTTGCGAACTGACCCTCAGGATTCTTGAACTGTAATAGCCATTTTATGGCTGCATGGTCTGTGCGAAGAACGAACTTCCTCCCGTAGAGGTATTTGTGAAAATGCTTCGTAGCCAAGATCAAAGCTAGAAGTTCTCTCCTTGTCACGCAGTAGTTCCTTTCTGGCTTAGAGAGCACCTTGCTAAAGTACGCAACCACCTTCTCTTGGCCCTCATGCACCTGGGAGAGTACGGCTCCTACCCCGACATTACTAGCATCTGCATCCACAATGAACGTTTCCCCGGGAGTGGGGTAAGCTAGTATCGGGGCATCGCATAGCCGTTGTTTAAGTGCCTTGAAGCTCTTCTCGCACTCAATTGACCATTTGAATTGTTTTCCCTTTTCCGTCAACTGGTGCAGGCTCTTTGCGATCCCGGCAAAATCCTTCACGAACCGTCTGTAGTAGGTGGCTAGGCCCAGGAAGCTCCTTAGTTGGTGTTTGTCTTTGGGGACTGGCCAGTTTTTCACCGCTTCGACTTTCTCTGGATCGGTTCTCACTCCTTTCGCTGAAATTATGTGTCCCAGGTACTTGACTTCCGCTCTAAACAGGGCGCACTTCTTGGGGTTGAGCTTCAGGTGGGCACTTCGAAGCATTTGAAACACATCCCTTAGATTGTCTCGGTGTAGCGCAAACGATTTTCCTACGACAATGACATCATCCAAGTATACCAAACATGTTTTCCAGGTTAACCCTTGCAGGACACATTCCATCAATCGCTCGAAAGTCGCCGGAGCATTGTACAGCCCGAATGGCATTACCGTGAATTGCCATAGCCCATTTCCTGCGGTGAAGGCGGTTTTCTCCCGGTCTTCTGGATAGATCTGTACCTGCCAGTAGCCACTCTTCAAGTCGAGAGTGGAAAACCATCGGGCTCCTGATAGTGTGTCTAGCGTGTCGTCAATCCGTGGCAGAGGATAGCTGTCTTTCTTGGTGACGTAATTGAGCTGCCGATAGTCCACGCAGAACCGCGTGCTGCCATCTTTCTTCTTAACCAGTACAACCGGTGATGCCCACGGACTTTTGGAACTTTCAATCAGACCTTCTTTCTCCATTGCCGACACCATCTCTGCAACTTCTGTCTGCTTTGCCAATGGAAGGCGCCTAGCAGGCTGACGAATTGGTCTAGTATCACCAGTGTCTATTCGATGTTGTACCTGGTGTGTTCGGCCGTATTCTCCGTCCTGTGAGGCAAATACATCAGCGTACTCATTGATAAGATTCTCTGCCATAGTTCGCTGCTCCTGATGCAGGTCACTGGACTGGAGAATCGTCTCTCTCGTTTCCGCTGTCCAAGGTGATGGGAGAGGTTTTGGAGCATCACGTTTAGATATTGTTGCGACGGCGGTAATCGGCGTGCATTTTCCAGTCACCTCCCCTCGCCTTAGTTTGACAGTGTGTGGTCTTGCGTCCAAAACCCTCGCTGGAACCATGGTGTTCTTTGGTTCGACTAACGTCTTTCCAACGATGTAGTCTTGAGAATTCTTCTCTGGGTCTGGTTCTACTATGTAGAATCGGTGGCTCCCAAGATCACCTTCCAGCTTCGTCCAAATGATTGTCTCTGAAGACGGCGGCAAAACTTCGTCTTTGCTGATGACTGTCCTGAGAGTTACGGCATTCTCGTTTCCGTACACCATCGGAATCTCCACATTTCGATACCTCAGTACTTGCATCCCGATGTCCAAGATTACTTCATTTGCTTTCATGAAGTCTATTCCGATGATGCACTCGTCGCATATATCTGCCACCAGAAACGCATGGGAGAACGTCAGTCCCGCCAGAGTAATCGTAAGACGAACTTCTTCAAACACCTTCGCCATTTCCCCTGTTGCAGTCTTCAGGCAGTAGCTGTTGGTGTTGTGCAGCCAGGAGCTTTTGACGATATCTCTTCTTACAATGGAGGCAGTGGCACCTGTGTCGATGGTGGCTACGCACTTCTTCTTGTTGATTAGTGCCCCCACTGTCAGGCTCTTGTTATCCCGATTGGTTTGCGAAACTTGAATGGTGGTCCTGGGGGCCTCGATTCCAGTAACCAACTTCTGCCCCGCGAAGTTGGTCCTTACGCATTTCCCGACTGCTGGTTTTGGGAAGTATGACTGATAGGATGGATGTTATCACCGCCGGATGCTTCCTCTCTGCTTCTCCTACTTCCGCAATGTGGACAATTTCCTCGTCTAGGTGCACTTCTGCACTGCCGTTGTAGGTGTCCGGTTTGGTTGCAATTCCAGCAACGGATTTGACTTCCGCGAGCTTTGTCTTCATCCATGACGGCTGTTCTCTGGCATGAGAATTCCACGACGGACATTTCCCTGACACGGTGTATTCTCTGGTATGCTTGGTCCGCAGCCTTCATTGACAAAGCGAATGCCAATGCCTCGGGGAGTGTTCGCTTTTCAGCCATCCTTACAGCCATTTGCAGTTGTCTGTCCTCTATGGCCTGAATAAAAGCTTCCACCGCCATTTTGTTGATAAGCTCCTCACGCAGCTGAACCATGTACACCTGCTGCATGTGTTCATCCCCAAACCGCATCTCGATAGCCTGAACCAGAGAGTCCTAGTTCTGCTGTTTATCTTCCGGGATGGTCTGCAAGAGCTCCGCAGCTGGATCAATCAGTGCAAGCGTGAGTGCAATAGACTTTTCTTCATCGTCCCAACTATTGGTCATTGCGGCCGCTTCGAAATGCCTCTTATAAATTGGCCATGATGTTTGACCATCGAAGATAGGAGGCTTCATCTCCTTTCTTCTCAGACCGTCAGTGGAATATTCCCGTGCTTTCTGTCTCTTCACGTTGCTGAGCTCCTTAACAAGATTTTCGACTTGCTTTCCTAATTGGGTATCCACTTTTCCAAACTGAGTCTCTATCTTCCCGAACTGAGTTTCATGTTTCTCAAAACTTTCATCGAATCTAGTTTCGACTTTTTCGAGTTGCGTCTCGACCTTCTCGATTTTCTCTTCGATCACTTCGAATTTGGATTCCAAGTTCTTGTTTTGCTCATCAAGTTTACTTTCCAGAGCATCTAGAGAATTCTTTTGTTCGTCCATTGCTTTCTTTTGTTCGTCCATTGCTTTCTTTTGTTCGTCCATTGCTTTCTTTTGTTCATCCAGCTTAAGTTCTAGAGAATTCTTTTGTTCGTCCAGCTTAAGTTCTATAGAATTCCTTTGGTCTTCTATTGCTTTCTTTTGTTCGTCCATGACTAACTTAAGTTGCAGGAGCAGACTCGTTATACCCGGGTCGGCTGCTGTACTTGCTGGTTCCTCTTCCACGTCAAACTCTACGTCGTGCGGATTTTCACCTTCCTGCGTTACTGCTTCTTCCAGACGAATCAGCAGGGCATATTTTCCCCCAGTTGTGTCGAGGTTCCGCTTACTGAGTTCTGCCTTTAGTTGAGTTATAGTTAGTTTTCCCAATTTGCGACCCATTTTGCGCAACTAATTAACTCAACACAGAAATGGTTTTTTTTTTTTTCTTTTTTTCTTTTTTTCCTTGTGCAATTTCACACCACGGAAATAGTTATTCACAGAATAAGTTTTATCCCACTTCTGACACCAATGTAATATGCGGGCTACGGCTCGAGTAGATAAAACGATATTCTGTGAAATTTATTTCTTTATTTTCTAGTCTTTAGAACAATTCAGGTTCACACTATACTATTCTTCGCAATTCTTTTCTTACAATGTCTCTTTCCTCTCAAATCACTTTATCTCCTTTCAATTACTTAATTCACAAATCCAAACTAATTACTTCTTCTTGTTAAATCTCAACTTTCAATTTATCACAAAATTACAACTTCGCCCATTATCACTTTTCTAATCTCTTCGCCACAGTTTAAAAACTACTGCCCCCTATATATATATAGCAGAAGTTTCTCACAGCCAGAAACTTCTAGCAAATTCTTCGACCACTGGAACAAGAGAAATTCTGATGTAATAATTCTTGCAGTTATAATTCCCTCTTGTCCGTGATATTATCCGTCTCTTTCGTTGACATGAGTTGTGGAGACTTCATCCCAGACACGAACCTCGAATGAAAGGACAGTTCGGACCAAAATTCTGCCAGAATGAAAAGACACTTCGGAATTTGTTGCATCATACTTTTAGGGAGCGTAGTTATTATTATGCTACAATTTGTAGAGAGGCTACATCCTAATACATTTTTCGATAGGGTCGATATATGATCAAAACGATTAAAATTATAGATGTACCTGACAACGTTATTAAAAGCCACAGTAAGGTTTCTTTTTTGTCTCGTAGTTGAGGCTACAACAAATTTCGCACCCATAGAAAATTGTTGGCATTATTATGCTTTTTGCAATGCTTAATCGAATGTGTTGAGGTGTAAAACTTTTGGAGAGGGACAAGCTTCGTAAGCAGACGTAAATTTTACCGATCACCAACCGGACGTGGCAGCTCCAACTAAGTGTGTCATTGAACCATATGCCTAGATTTTTAGCTTTTTCGACATATTGTAGTACAGTATTACCCAAATAAATAGCTGGAATTTAGATTTTTTTATATTTAATTCAAGTTTGTTAGCTTTGGACCAGTGCATAATGTTTATAAGATCAGAGTTTAATTTACCAGCCCCGTCTTCGATCGTACCTAATAGTCGTCAGCATACATATGCAATGATGAGAATTCAACAGTAAGTGGAAGATCTTTTATAATTATTGAAAATAGTAACGGCCCTAGTATTGATCCTTGCGGTACTCCTGACTCTAATTCAATGAAGTCTGACAAATTTTGACAGCTTGATTTCTTCCGCTGAGATAGGATAGCATCAAATCAGCAGCAGTGTCAGAAAAGCGAAATTGGTACTTCATTTTGGAGACGAGTATTCTGTGGTTTACTGTGTCGAATGCCTTTGAAAAGTCAAGGAGTCCCAGGAACGAAACAAGATCATTATCCATGGCACGTCTAAGATCGTCCGTAACTTTTAGGACAGCCGAAATACAACTATGCTGTTGCCTAAAACCAGACTGATGAATGCTCAAGAGTTTGTTATTTTTAATGTAGCTGGAGATTTGCTCATGCAATATTTTTTCCATAACCTTAGATATAAACGGGAGCATAGATATCGGTCTAAATTCAGGTGGAGATAAACGAGTGGCTTCCTTCTTTACAATGGGTATAACTTTTGCTACCTTCCATGCAAGTGGAAAAGTCTTAATTAGGATGATTGTGTTGAAAATATGCGTTAGAGTAAGCAGAATATGTGGAAGTAATATCTTTAAGAATAGAGGATGAATATCATCCAATCCCATAGCTGTCGATTTTATTTTGAGTACAGCTCTTACCACATCAGTTTCATCTATTGTATTAAATTGAAAATTCCTCTGGTTATTAGCATTAATAGGAGTAGCAAAATTAGAATCTGTAAGATCTAGTGAGAGGCGTTGAACTTTGGCAAACTCTGCGTTCATGATGTCTGGATTGACGTCATTAAGACATTGAGATTTCTGCCGACCTACACCTAGCTCCCGTATGTTATTCCATAAAATTTTTGATGGCAAGTTTTTATCAAATCGTTTAGAATAAAATCGGCTCTTAGCTTCCCTGACAAGGATGCCCACTCTATTTCTCAACCTACGAAACGAATCGTAAAGCTCGGGCAATCTGAAATGCTTCCAACGTTTGTACGCCAAGTTTCTCTGCTTCATAATTTCTTCAATTTCAGGAGAAAACCATGAACTTGCCTCATTTTGCAGATATTTTGTTTTGAGTGGCACACGTTCCTTAAACAGACTCTTGATAATTTCCTGCAGACAGTTAACCTGATCATTGGGAGAGGTCATGAAATAAATTTGCTGCCAATTCATGAACAAAGTGTGTTCCTCCAACATATTTAAGTTAAGTCCTCTAAAGTCCCTATACTCATACGAGATAGGTATTTTTAGTATATCTATTTTTAAGGTCACAAAGAGGAGATCATGTTTGGAAAATGCAGGTGCTGATAGCTGAGAATAGAGTAAAGTGTTATGAGGGTTATTAAGCAGAAATAGGTCCAACAAGGTAGCCGCTGAGCCCATAAAATGAGTTGGATTATTTATATTCAATGGTTCTAAGCCTAGGGTGTTTATACGTTCCAAAAATAATCTCGACTCTTGGTTAAGTAGATTACAATTGAAGTCACCACACACAATAATTTCTTTATAAAGGGCAGTCTTATTCTCTAGCGTTGAAAAGAATGATGACAAGTCAATGGTCTTGTTGGGCCTATATACTACTCCGAGCAAACATTTGTTCTCACCGCTAAGAATTTCAATAAAACTATACTCAATCGGAGATGCAACATCCGATGAAGCGACGCTTTTAAAATTAATGCAATTCCGTAAGTAAATAGCTATCCCACCACCAATTCGATTACTCCTGTCAGCGCGAAACAATTTGTAGCCTTTTACACGAAACAAAATATCAGGAAAATTAATTTGAAACCAAGTTTCCGTCACACAGATAATGTCAGTACTAGACCCTTCAAACAAATATCTAAATTCATCAATTTTTGGGAATAGACTTTGTGCTTTAATGTGGCAAATACGAAGTCCACTAGCCTGCTTACACAAAATATTTAACATTACACGCAAGTTCATGTTTACGTCATCGATAGCAGATATATTGTTGTTAATCATTTTCAAAGTATTCAAAGAAAAGTCTACCCCTATAAAAGACAGAAGACAAATCACCCAGCATAATAACAAAACAACATTCAGAGATTTGGCAGATAAATATAAGATTAAAGAAGGGAATAAAAAAGAAAGCAAAATAATAAAGAATATAAAAATAATACTGAGTTGAGAACAGCTTACGAATCACGATGATCATCTTCAGTATGCATTCTTCTATTATTGGCAATTGAGTTCAAGCTTTCGATGGTATTGTAATATGCGAGCTACGGCTCGAGTAGATAAAACAATATTCTGTGAAATTTATTTCTTTATTTTCTAGTCTATAGAACAATTCAGGTTCACACTGTACTATCCTTCGCAATTCTTTTCTTACAATGTCTCTTTCCTCTCAAATCACTTTATCTCTTTTCTATTACTTAATTCACAAATCCAAACTAATTACTCCTTCTTGTTAACTCTCAACTTTCAATTTATCACAAAATTACAACTTCGCCTATTATCACTTTTCTAATCTCTTCGCCACAGTTTAAAAATCACTGTCTTTTCTATTGATCGCCATCTGTCCTTATATAGCAGAAGTTTCAGATAGCCAGAAACTTCTAGCAAATTCTTCGACCACTGGAAATAATTCCAAGATGACAATCATTTCTTCCAGTTATAATTCTCTCTTTATCCGTGGCATTGTCAGCTATTGCGAACCTCGAATGAAAGTACAGTTTGGAATGGGCTGTAGGAGCGTAGTTATTATTCTACATTATTGTTGCATACTTTTAGACGATGTTACACTGCCCCCCTCTTAGACTTGTTCGTCCCGAACAAGTGCGTCCTCACTTCGGCCATTGTATCGACTCAGTCGGTCCACATGAACCACTTTCATTTTGGCCCTTGGTCCTCGCTGGATGCGGTAGACAACATCGTTGATGCGGGTTACTATTCTGTATGGACCCTCCCAGTTCCGCTGCAATTTAGGTGATTTCCCCTTTTGGCGATGGGGATTATACAGCCACACTAGATCTCCTTCCTGGAATCCTGACGTTGTTGCCTTGGCATCATACCTGGTCTTCATGCGGTCGCTCGTTATCTTAATCTGGCTTCTGGTCCTTTGGTGTATGTCCCTAAGCCTTTCCCTAAGGTCCGCCACGTACTCTTCTTCATTTCTGGGCTCATTGGTAGGAGATCCAAATTTCACCTCACTGGGTAAACGCGCTATTCCACCAAATAAGATTTCGAACGGCGTATGTCGAGTAGTGCTATGCACGGCACTTCTATAGGCCATCAAAAACAAGGGAATCTGCCGGTCCCAATCCCGTTGGTAGTCACCTACGACCTTCGAGAGATGTTCGTCCAAAGTCCTATTGAAACGCTCCACCATACCGTCCGACTGTGGATGAAGCGGGGTTGTCCTTGTCTTTTTGATTCCGAGTAGTTGACACATCTCTTGGAAGATTCTTGACTCGAAGTTCCTCCCTTGGTCAGAATGCAATTCCAAGGGCACACCGAATCTGCTAACCCAATTGTAGACGATCTGCTCCGCCACGGTTCTGGCTTCCTGGTTAGGGATCGGAAACGCTTCCGGCCACTTACTGAAGTAGTCCATCACTACGAGTATATACCGATTACCATTGTCGGTTTCCGGAAAGGGCCCTGCGATGTCAATGGCGATTCGTTCGAAAGGTGCTCCCACGTTGTATTGGTGCATCTTACCTCGAGTTTTGGTTCTCGGACCCTTACTAGCTGCACACACGTCGCATTCTCTGCACCAGTCTTCGATATCTTCCTTCGCTTTTAACCAATAAAAACGTTCTCGTACCTTTTCTAGCGTCTTATTCACTCCCAAGTGGCCTCCGGACGCCCCGCCATGCATTTCCTGTAACACCTCCTTGACCCTCGTCCGCGGTACTACAAGCTGCATTACAAACGACTTTCCGTCGGAGGATTCCCATTTTCTTCTCAGAACACCTTCTTGGACATGGAGGGAGTCCCACTGCGCAAAATATGCCTTTAAGGTCGGGCTTCTGTGAGAGATGTCCTGATGATCCGGTTTCTCCATGTTCTCCTTCCAGGCCAGAATCGGCTCGATATCCGGGTCTTCCTTCTGAGCGTTCCGGATCTCATCTACGCTCCAGCCGGCGATAGGTTCGGCTCTCATTCTTTGGATGGAAACCAGCTCCCGTTCTTCCTGACGCGCACAATGTTTACAATCCGTTCTGCATGGTCTCCGGGACAGTGCATCCGCATTAGAGTGGAGTTTTCCTTTACGATGCTGTATTTCGTAGTCGTAGATTTGCAGCCTTTCGATCCATCTTGCGACCTGACCCTCAGGACTCTTGAACTGTAATAGCCATTTTAAGGCTGCATGGTCTGTGCGAAGAACGAACTTCCTCCCGTAGAGGTATTTGTGAAAATGCTTCGTAGCCAAGATCAAAGCTAGAAGTTCTCTCCTTGTCACGCAGTAGTTCCTTTCTGGCTTAGAGAGCACCTTGCTGAAGTACGCAACCACCTTCTCTTGGCCGTCATGCACCTGGGAGAGTACGGCTCCTACCCCAACATTACTAGCATCTGCATCCACAATGAACGTTTCCCCGGGAGTGGGGTAAGCCAGTATCGGGGCATCGCATAGCCGTTGTTTAAGTGCCTTGAAGCTCTTCTCGCACTCAATTGTCCATTTGAATTGTTTTCCCTTTTCCGTCAACTGGTGCAGGTTCTTTGCGATCCCGGCAAAATCCTTCACGAACCGTCTGTAGTAGGTGGCTAGGCCCAGGAAGCTCCTTAGTTGGTGTTTATCCTTGGGGACTGGCCAGTTTTTCACCGCTTCGACCTTCTCTGGATCGGTTCTCACTCCTTTCGCTGAAATTATGTGCCCCAAGTACTTGACTTCCGCTCTAAACAGGGCGCACTTCTTGGGGTTGAGCTTCAGGTGGGCACTTCGAAGCCTTTGAAACACATCCCTTAGATTGTCTCGGTGTTGCGCAAACGATTTTCCTACGACGATGACATCATCCAAGTATACCAAACAGGTTTTCCATGTTAACCCTTGCAGGACACATTCCATCAATCGCTCGAAAGTCGCCGGAGCATTGCACAGCCCGAATGGCATTACCGTGAATTGCCATAGCCCATTTCCTGCGGTGAAGGCGGTTTTCTCCCGGTCTTCTGGATGGATCTGTACCTGCCAGTAGCCACTCTTCAAGTCGAGAGTGGAAAACCATCGGGCTCCTGATAGTGTGTCTAGCGTGTCGTCAATCCGTGGCAGAGGGTAGCTGTCTTTCTTGGTGACGTAATTGAGCTGCCGATAGTCCACGCAGAACCGCGTGCTGCCATCTTTCTTCTTTACCAGTACAACCGGTGATGCCCATGGACTTTTGGAACTTTCAATCAGACCTTCTTTCTCCATTGCCGACACCATCTCTGCAACTTCTGTCTGCTTTGCCAATGGAAGGCGCCTAGCAGGCTGACGAATTGGTCTAGTATCACCAGTGTCTATTTGATGTTGTACCAGGTGTGTTCGGCCGTATTCTCCGTCCTGTGAGGCAAATACATCAGCGTACTCATTGATAAAATTCTCTGCCATAGTTCGCTGCTCCTGATTCAGCTCACTGGACTGGAGAATCGTCTCTCTCGTTTCCGCTGTCCAAGGTGATGGGAGAGGTTTTGGAGCATCACGTTCAGATATTGTTGCGACGGCGGTAATCGGCGTGCATTTTCCAGTCACATCCCCTCGCCTTAGTTTGACAGTGTGTGGTCTTGCGTTCAAAACTCTCACTGGAACCATGGTGTTCTTTGGTTCGACTAACGTCTTTCCCACGATGTAGTCTTGAGAATTCTTCTCCGGGTCTGGTTCTACTATGTAGAATCGGTGGCTCCCAAGATCACCTTCCAGCTTCGTCCAAATGATTGTCTCTGAAGACGGCGGCAAAACTTCGTCTTTGCTGATGACTGTCCTGAGAGTTACGGCATTCTCGTTTCCGTACACCATCGGAATCTCCACATTTCGATACCTCAGTACTTGCATCCCGATGTCCAAGATTACTTCATTTGCTTTCATGAAGTCTATTCCGATGATGCACTCGTCGCATATGTCTGCCACCAGAAACGCATGGGAGAACGTCAGTCCTGCCAGAGTAAGCGTAAGACGAACTTCTCCAAATACCTTCGCCATTTCCCCTATTGCAGTCTTCAGGCAGTAGCTGTTGGTGTTGTGCAGCCAGGAGCTTTTGACGATATCTCTTCTTACAATGGAGGCAGTGGCACCTGTGTCGATGGTGGCTACGCACTTCTTCTTGTTGATTAGTGCCTCCACTGTCAGGCTCTTGTTATCCCGTTTGGTTTGCGAAACTTGAATGGTGGTCCTGGGGGCCTCGATTCCAGTAACCAACTTCTGCCCCGCGAAGTTGGTCCTTACGCATTTCCCGACTGCTGGTTTTGGGAAGTCTGACTAACAGGATGGATGTTATCACCTCCAGATGCTTCCTCTCTGCTTCTCCTACTTCCGCAATGTGGACAATTTCCTCGTCTAGGTGCAATTCTGCACTGCCGTTGTAGGTGTCCGGTTTGGTTGCAATTCCAGCAACGGATTTGACTTCCGCGAGCTCTGTCTTCATCCATGACGGCTGTTCTCTGGCATGAGCATTCCACGACGGACATTTCCCTGACACGGTGTATTCCCTGGTATGCTTGGTCCGCAGCCTTCATTGACAAAGCGAATGCCAATGCCTCGGGGAGTGTTCGCTTTTCAGCCATCCTTACAGCCATTTGCAGTTGTCTGTCCTCTATGGCCTGAATAAAAGCTTCCACCGCCATTTCGTTGATAAGCTCCTCACCGGCTTTAGGGTATGAAAGATGGGCTAGTCGCTCTATATCCGCTTGCAACTGTTGGAGCGTTTCCCCCCTTTTCTGGACTCGACTACGCAGCTGAACCCTGTACACCTGCTGCATGTGTTCATCCCCAAACCGCATCTCGATAGCCTGAACCAGAGAGTCGTAGTTCTGCTGTTTATCTTCCGGGATGGTCTGCAAGAGCTCCGCAGCTGGACCCCTCAGTGCAAGTGTGAGTGCAATGGACTTCTCTTCATCGTCCCAGCTATTGGTCATTGCGGCCGCTTCGAATTGCCTTTTATAAATTGGCCATGATGTTTGACCATCGAAGATAGGAGGCTGCATCTCCTTTCTTCTCAGACCGTCGGTGGAATATTCCCATGCTTTCTGTCTCTTCACGTTGCTGAGTTCCTTAGTAAGATTTTCGACTTGTTTTTCTACTTTTTCGAACTGAGTCTGTATTTTCCCGAACTGAGTTTCATGCTTCTCAAAGTTTTCATCGAATCTAGTTTCGACTTTTTCGAGTTGCGTCTCTACCTTCTCGATTTTCTCTTCGATCACTTCGAATTTGGATTCCAAGTTCTTGTTTTGCTCATCAAGTTTACTTTCCAGAGCATCTAGAGAATTCTTTTGTTCGTCCATTGCTTTCTTTTGTTCGTCCATTGCTTTCTTTTGTTCGTCCAGCTTAAGTTCTAGAGAATTTCTTTGATCTTCTATTGCTTTCTTTTGTTCGTCCATGACTAACTTAAGTTGCAGGAGCAGACTTGTTATACCCGGGTCGGCTGCTGTACTTGCTGGTTCCTCTTCCACGTCAAACTCTACGTCGTGCGGATTTTCACCTTCCTGCGTTACTGCTTCTTCCAGACGTATCAGTAGGGCATCTTTTCCCCCAGTTGTGTCGAGGTTCCGCTTACTGAGTTCTGCCTTTAGTTGAGTTATAGTTAGTTTTCCCAATTTGCGACCCATTTTGCGCAACTAATTAACTCAACACAGAAATCGTTTTTTTTTTTTTTTTGCTTGTGCAATTTCACACCACGGAAATAGTTATTCACAGAATAAGTTTTATCCCACTTCTGACACCACTAATATGCGAGCTACGGCTCGAGTAGATAAAACAATATTCTGTGAAATTTATTTCTTTATTTTCTAGTCTATAGAACAATTCAGGTTCACACTGTACTATCCTTCGCAATTCTTTTCTTACAATGTCTCTTTCCTCTCAAATCACTTTATCTCCTTTCTATTACTTAATTCACAAATCCAAACTAATTACTCCTTCTTGTTAACTCTCAACTTTCAATTTATCACAAAATTACAACTTCGCCTATTATCACTTTTCTAATCTCTTCGCCACAGTTTAAAAATCACTGTCTTTTCTATTGATCGCCATCTGTCCTTATATAGCAGAAGTTTCAGATAGCCAGAAACTTCTAGCAAATTCTTCGACCACTGGAAATAATTCCAAGATGACAATCATTTCTTCCAGTTATAATTCTCTCTTTATTCGTGGCATTGTCAGCTATTGCGAACCTCGAATGAAAGTACAGTTTGGAATGGGCTGTAGGAGCGTAGTTATTATTCTACATTATTGTTGCATACTTTTAGACGATGTTACAGTATTAATTAAAAGCGTTTTCTCTGCTGGGCTGGCACGTACGTAAACTCTTCCACCTCTGGTATGCATGCTTGAATTGATTGTCTAAATATAGACAATCGAAGGAGAATATGAATTCTCTACAATTTGGGGTTTTAAAAAAAAATAAAAATTTAATTGATATTTTTAAAATATTTTGCTTTTTACGGTGATCGATAAGCTTTATTTTCAAACGTGAATAATATGCGAAATTGAGTACAAATTGTAAGTCCATTTGTTCCTAAGGGAAAGTCTTGTTCACCAACGGCTAACTTTTAACTAAAAAAATTTTAGTATCCCCTCCCTGTATGCCATGGAATTTGTTGTTTGTATTGTAAGTCAAGTTTGTATGTGTAAGAATGAAATAGGAATGCTTCTTCTTCTTCTTCTTACGGCGAAGTTATGATCCTGAGTAGAAGAATCACAACCCTCCCACTTTACTGCATCCCTACTGGTCCGCCTGTGGGGTTTGCCTGAAATAGGAATGCATCTTACAAATTTGAAATCCACATCGTCATATTCTTCAATTGGATTTCGATAGCATCGATGAACTTTTCGACAAACAATCCATCCCCGATCTTCATTACCAGATGAAGACCAAAGAGATGATTCTAGGACCCTAAATATGTAAAATAAAAATAAGGAATATTTCGAAAGTGTCTTACCTATGCATTCTGATCAATGTCAAAACTCTAAAATTTGGGAAATACTACTAATGTTTTCATTGTTGTTTCTGTACACATTGGTAACACTGTTTGGCGGAATGTAGGAGACAAAAATAAATAACTGACAACGAAAGTCGTCAACAAAATCGACACACAAAAACATCTGTCCAACATCATCGCCGAGCCGAAACCGGATTTTCTTAAAACTTAGCATAACTACTCTACAACACTAATAATGAAACACGTATTTCAGCATTTGACATTTTCCATTGAATTTCTAAAGCATTTATAAACGACAAATGCAAAATCCACGCTAATTCTAGTTGCTCCACCAAGGTTGGTAATAACATCATTGGGGCCTTTAACATTAGAAAAGGCTACATCGAACTTCGCACTCTTTTACAGGGGTTTTGTACCAATAAACTTGGCTTTATTTTACGTTAATGTTACATGAAGTAAGGATGCAATAATTTAGACCCCTTTCCGCGGGTGGGACGAAGTCTAAATTAAGAACTCATTTGGTTAAAGTTTTATAGAAAACTCACAATTTATTTTTCATTAATTTCGTGTTATGTACAAAAAAATATGCTTATTCTACAATGATTTCAGTTCAATTACAAAACTCTTTTTAAATTTAAATGTGATTCTTTAGGCTTAAAGGAGAATAGCAATTTCTGGCCTAGAGTGAACAGAAATGGAACACATATATGTACGTATGTATATGTCTACCAATTGGTAGTATTACTTCCGAAAAAGTCAAGGCATATCTAACATATTGTAATATGCAGGCTACGGCTCGAGTAGATAAAACGATATTCTGTGAAATTTATTTCTTTATTTTCTAGTCTATAGAACAATTCAAGTTCACACTATACTATTCTTCGCAAATTCTTTTCTTACAATGGTCTCTTTCCTCTCGAATCACTTTATCTCCTTTCAATTACTTAATTCACAAATCCAAACTAATTACTTCTTCTTCTTGTTTCTCAACTTTCAATTTATCACAGAATTACAACTTCGCCCACCGCACACTTTTCTAATCTCCTCGCCACAGTTTAAAAACTACTGTTTTCTTTATTGATCGCCATCTGTCCTTATATAGCAGAAGTTTCAGATAGCCAGAAACTTCTAGCAAATTCTTCGACCACTGGAAATAATTCCAAGATGACAATCATTTCTTCCAGTTATAATTCTCTCTTTATCCGTGGCGTTGTCAGCTATTGCGAACCTCGAATGAAAGTACAGTTTGGAATGGGCTGTAGGAGCGTAGTTATTATTCTACATTATTGTTGCATACTTTTAGACGATGTTACACTGCCCCCCTCTTAGACTTGTTCGTCCCGAACAAGTGCGTCCTCACTTCGGCCATTGTATCGACTCAGTCGGTCCACATGAACCACTTTCATTTTGGCCCTTGGTCCTCGCTGGATGCGGTAGACAACATCGTTGATGCGGGTTACTATTCTGTATGGACCCTCCCAGTTCCGCTGCAATTTAGGTGATTTCCCCTTTTGGCGATGGGGATTATACAGCCACACTAGATCTCCTTCCTGGAATCCTGACGTTGTTGCCTTGGCATCATACCTGGTCTTCATGCGGTCGCTCGTCATCTTAATCTGGCTTCTGGTCCTTTGGTGTATGTCCCTAAGCCTTTCCCTAAGGTCCGCCACGTACTCTTCTTCATTTCTGGGCTCATTGGTAGGAGATCCAAATTTCACCTCACTGGGTAAACGAGCTATTCCACCAAATAAGATTTCGAACGGCGTATGTCGAGTAGTGCTATGCACGGCACTTCTATAGGCCATCAAAAACAAGGGAATCTGCCGGTCCCAATCCCGTTGGTAGTCACCTACGACCTTCGAGAGATGTTCGTCCAAAGTCCTATTGAAACGCTCCACCATACCGTCCGACTGTGGATGAAGCGGGGTTGTCCTTGTCTTTTTGATTCCGAGTAGTTGACACATCTCTTGGAAGATTCTTGACTCGAAGTTCCTCCCTTGGTCAGAATGCAATTCCAAGGGCACACCGAATCTGCTAACCCAATTGTAGACGATCTGCTCCGCCACGGTTCTGGCTTCCTGGTTAGGGATCGGAAACGCTTCCGGCCACTTACTGAAGTAGTCCATCACTACGAGTATATACCGATTACCATTGTCGGTTTCCGGAAAGGGCCCTGCGATGTCAATGGCGATTCGTTCGAAAGGTGCTCCCACGTTGTATTGGTGCATCTTACCTCGAGTTTTGGTTCTCGGACCCTTACTAGCTGCACACACGTCGCATTCTCTGCACCAGTCTTCGATATCTTCCTTCGCTTTTAACCAATAAAAACGTTCTCGTACCTTTTCTAGCGTCTTATTCACTCCCAAGTGGCCTCCGGACGCCCCGCCATGCATTTCCTGTAACACCTCCTTGACCCTCGTCCGCGGTACTACAAGCTGCATTACAAACGACTTTCCGTCGGAGGATTCCCATTTTCTTCTCAGAACACCTTCTTGGACATGGAGGGAGTCCCACTGCGCAAAATATGCCTTTAAGGTCGGGCTTCTGTGAGAGATGTCCTGATGATCCGGTTTCTCCATGTTCTCCTTCCAGGCCAGAATCGGCTCGATATCCGGGTCTTCCTTCTGAGCGTTCCGGATCTCATCTACGCTCCAGCCGGCGATAGGTTCGGCTCTCATTCTTTGGATGGAAACCAGCTCCCGTTCTTCCTGACGCGCACAATGTTTACAATCCGTTCTGCATGGTCTCCGGGACAGTGCATCCGCATTAGAGTGGAGTTTCCCTTTACGATGCTGTATTTCGTAGTCGTAGATTTGCAGCCTTTCGATCCATCTTGCGACCTGACCCTCAGGACTCTTGAACTGTAATAGCCATTTTAAGGCTGCATGGTCTGTGCGAAGAACGAACTTCCTCCCGTAGAGGTATTTGTGAAAATGCTTCGTAGCCAAGATCAAAGCTAGAAGTTCTCTCCTTGTCACGCAGTAGTTCCTTTCTGGCTTAGAGAGCACCTTGCTGAAGTACGCAACCACCTTCTCTTGGCCGTCATGCACCTGGGAGAGTACGGCTCCTACCCCAACATTACTAGCATCTGCATCCACAATGAACGTTTCCCCGGGAGTGGGGTAAGCCAGTATCGGGGCATCGCATAGCCGTTGTTTAAGTGCCTTGAAGCTCTTCTCGCACTCAATTGTCCATTTGAATTGTTTTCCCTTTTCCGTCAACTGGTGCAGGTTCTTTGCGATCCCGGCAAAATCCTTCACGAACCGTCTGTAGTAGGTGGCTAGGCCCAGGAAGCTCCTTAGTTGGTGTTTATCCTTGGGGACTGGCCAGTTTTTCACCGCTTCGACCTTCTCTGGATCGGTTCTCACTCCTTTCGCTGAAATTATGTGCCCCAAGTACTTGACTTCCGCTCTAAACAGGGCGCACTTCTTGGGGTTGAGCTTCAGGTGGGCACTTCGAAGCCTTTGAAACACATCCCTTAGATTGTCTCGGTGTTGCGCAAACGATTTTCCTACGACGATGACATCATCCAAGTATACCAAACAGGTTTTCCATGTTAACCCTTGCAGGACACATTCCATCAATCGCTCGAAAGTCGCCGGAGCATTGCACAGCCCGAATGGCATTACCGTGAATTGCCATAGCCCATTTCCTGCGGTGAAGGCGGTTTTCTCCCGGTCTTCTGGATGGATCTGTACCTGCCAGTAGCCACTCTTCAAGTCGAGAGTGGAAAACCATCGGGCTCCTGATAGTGTGTCTAGCGTGTCGTCAATCCGTGGCAGAGGGTAGCTGTCTTTCTTGGTGACGTAATTGAGCTGCCGATAGTCCACGCAGAACCGCGTGCTGCCATCTTTCTTCTTTACCAGTACAACCGGTGATGCCCATGGACTTTTGGAACTTTCAATCAGACCTTCTTTCTCCATTGCCGACACCATCTCTGCAACTTCTGTCTGCTTTGCCAATGGAAGGCGCCTAGCAGGCTGACGAATTGGTCTAGTATCACCAGTGTCTATTTGATGTTGTACCAGGTGTGTTCGGCCGTATTCTCCGTCCTGTGAGGCAAATACATCAGCGTACTCATTGATAAAATTCTCTGCCATAGTTCGCTGCTCCTGATTCAGCTCACTGGACTGGAGAATCGTCTCTCTCGTTTCCGCTGTCCAAGGTGATGGGAGAGGTTTTGGAGCATCACGTTCAGATATTGTTGCGACGGCGGTAATCGGCGTGCATTTTCCAGTCACATCCCCTCGCCTTAGTTTGACAGTGTGTGGTCTTGCGTTCAAAACTCTCACTGGAACCATGGTGTTCTTTGGTTCGACTAACGTCTTTCGCACGATGTAGTCTTGAGAATTCTTCTCCGGGTCTGGTTCTACTATGTAGAATCGGTGGCTCCCAAGATCACCTTCCAGCTTCGTCCAAATGATTGTCTCTGAAGACGGCGGCAAAACTTCGTCTTTGCTGATGACTGTCCTGAGAGTTACGGCATTCTCGTTTCCGTACACCATCGGAATCTCCACATTTCGATACCTCAGTACTTGCATCCCGATGTCCAAGATTACTTCATTTGCTTTCATGAAGTCTATTCCGATGATGCACTCGTCGCATATGTCTGCCACCAGAAACGCATGGGAGAACGTCAGTCCTGCCAGAGTAAGCGTAAGACGAACTTCTCCAAATACCTTCGCCATTTCCCCTATTGCAGTCTTCAGGCAGTAGCTGTTGGTGTTGTGCAGCCAGGAGCTTTTGACGATATCTCTTCTTACAATGGAGGCAGTGGCACCTGTGTCGATGGTGGCTACGCACTTCTTCTTGTTGATTAGTGCCTCCACTGTCAGGCTCTTGTTATCCCGTTTGGTTTGCGAAACTTGAATGGTGGTCCTGGGGGCCTCGATTCCAGTAACCAACTTCTGCCCCGCGAAGTTGGTCCTTACGCATTTCCCGACTGCTGGTTTTGGGAAGTCTGACTGACAGGATGGATGTTATCACCTCCAGATGCTTCCTCTCTGCTTCTCCTACTTCCGCAATGTGGACAATTTCCTCGTCTAGGTGCACTTCTGCACTGCCGTTGCAGGTGTCCGGTTTGGTTGCAATTCCAGCAACGGATTTGACTTCCGCGAGCTCTGTCTTCATCCATGACGGCTGTTCTCTGGCATGAGCATTCCACGACGGACATTTGCCTGACACGGTGTATTCCCTGGTATGCTTGGTCCGCAGCCTTCATTGACAAAGCGAATGCCAATGCCTCGGGGAGTGTTCGCTTTTCAGCCATCCTTACAGCCATTTGCAGTTGTCTGTCCTCTATGGCCTGAATAAAAGCTTCCACCGCCATTTCGTTGATAAGCTCCTCACCGGCTTTAGGGTATGAAAGATGGGCTAGTCGCTCTATATCCGCTTGCAACTGTTGGAGCGTTTCCCCCCTTTTCTGGACTCGACTACGCAGCTGAACCCTGTACACCTGCTGCATGTGTTCATCCCCAAACCGCATTTCGATAGCCTGAACCAGAGAGTCGTAGTTCTGCTGTTTATCTTCCGGGATGGTCTGCAAGAGCTCCGCAGCTGGACCCCTCAGTGCAAGTGTGAGTGCAATGGACTTCTCTTCATCGTCCCAGCTATTGGTCATTGCGGCCGCTTCGAATTGCCTTTTATAAATTGGCCATGATGTTTGACCATCGAAGATAGGAGGCTGCATCTCCTTTCTTCTCAGACCGTCGGTGGAATATTCCCGTGCTTTCTGTCTCTTCACGTTGCTGAGTTCCTTAGTAAGATTTTCGACTTGTTTTTCTACTTTTTCGAACTGAGTCTCTATTTTCCCGAACTGAGTTTCATGCTTCTCAAAGTTTTCATCGAATCTAGTTTCGACTTTTTCGAGTTGCGTCTCTACCTTCTCGATTTTCTCTTCGATCACTTCGAATTTGGATTCCAAGTTCTTGTTTTGCTCATCAAGTTTACTTTCCAGAGCATCTAGAGAATTCTTTTGTTCGTCCATTGCTTTCTTTTGTTCGTCCATTGCTTTCTTTTGTTCATCCATTGCTTTCTTTTGTTCATCCAACTTAAGTTCTAGAGAATTCCTTTGGTCGCCCATTGCTTTCTTTTGTTCGTCCATCGCTTTCTTTTGTTCATCCATTGTTTTCTTTTGTTCATCCATTGCTTTCTTTTGTTCATCCAGCTTAAGTTCTATAGAATTCTTTTGGTCATCGAGCTTATGACTTTGATCTTCTATTGCTTTCTTTTGTTCGTCCATGACTAACTTAAGTTGCAGGAGCAGACTTGTTATACCCGGGTCGGCTACTGTACTTGCTGGTTCCTCTTCCACGTCAAACTCTATGTCATGCGGATTTTCACCTTCCTGCGTTACTGCTTCTTCCAGACGAATCAGTAGGGCATCTTTTCCCCCAGTTGTGTCGAGATTCCGCTTACTGAGTTCTGCCTTTAGTTGAATTATAGTTAGTTTTCCCAATTTGCGACCCATTTTGCGCAACTAATTAACTCAACGCAGAAATCGTTTTTTTTTTTTTTTTTTCTTGTGCAATTTCACACCACGGAAATAGTTATTCACAGAATAAGTTTTATCCCAGCTTCTGACACCAATGTAATATGCAGGCTACGGCTCGAGTAGATAAAACGATATTCTGTGAAATTTATTTCTTTATTTTCTACTCTATAGAACAATTCAAGTTCACACTATACTATTCTTCGCAAATTCTTTTCTTACAATGTCTCTTTCCTCTCAAATCACTTTATCTCCTTTCAATTACTTAATTTACAAATCCAAACTAATTACTTTTTCTTGTTCACTCTCAACTTTCAATTTATCACCAAATTACAACTTCGCCCATTATCACTTTTCCAATCTCTTCGCCACGGTTCTAAACCAACTGTCCTCTTTATTGATCGCCATCTGTCCTTATATAGCAGAAGTTTCAGATAGCCAGAAACTTCTAGCAAATTCTTCGACCACTGGAAATAATTCCAAGATGACAATCATTTCTTCCAGTTATAATTCTCTCTTTATCCGTGGCGTTGTCAGCTATTGCGAACCTCGAATGAAAGTACAGTTTGGAATGGGCTGTAGGAGCGTAGTTATTATTCTACATTATTGTTGCATACTTTTAGACGATGTTACATTATGTATACATACGAGGGTGGGTCTTATTGATCCACCCTGAAAAAGAAATAAGGAACACTCTTTTCGGTATAAAAACATTTTATTTTTCAACATAGTCTCCTTTTAGCTTTATACACTTCATCCAACGTTTCTCCAATTCTTTGATGCCCTCGAAACAATGCGATTTCTCGAGCCCCTCAAAATAAGCGTTTGTTTCAGCGATGACCTCTTCATTCGATCCAAATCTCTTACCTCAGAGCCATTTCTTCATGTTGGGAAACAAGAAATAGTCGCACGAGCTAAATCTGGGGAATATGCGATATGGGAGGTGTTCCTAGCCTAACTCATGCAATTTTGGCATTGCGACTGCGGACTTGTGCGCCGGTGCGT
Organism: Pocota personata; assembly: GCA_963082735.1. Lineage (NCBI taxonomy): Eukaryota > Metazoa > Arthropoda > Insecta > Diptera > Syrphidae > Pocota > Pocota personata. The sequence continues at coordinate 73,734,365 of OY720431.1, forward strand.
TGTTCTGGTGAAAAAGAACTTTTTTCTTCGCCAAATGCGGCCATTTTTGCTTCAAATCGGCTTGGAATCGATCCAGCAGCTCTGCGTAATATGCGCCGGTGATCGTTTTACCCTTTTCAAGGTAATCGATGTGAATAACACCGCGCGCATCCCAAAAAACTGTCGCCATGACCTTGTTTGCTGACAAACCCGCCTTGGCCTTCTTCGGCTTCGATTCACCAGAAGAAGTCCATTGTTTTGACTGTTCCTTGGTTTCTGGTGTGTTGTGGTGAATCCAGGTTTCATCCACGGTTACGAAACGGCGCAAAAAGTAAGCCGAATTTTTCTGGAACATCGCCAAACACACCTTTGAAGTTGTCAAACGAATGCGTTTGTTGTCGATTGTGAGCAAACGCAGCACCCATCTTGCGGAAAACTTTTTCATGTTCAAATATTTATATAAAATCGAAATCACTGAGCCATGTAATAAGCCTGTGGCCACTTCACTCGCCGATCGTCCATTACGAGTATCAAACCATGGATTTTGTCGACCATTTCTGGTGTGGTGACCTCAATTGGGCGACCAGAATAGTCGGCGTCACTTATGCTTGAACGACCGCACCGAAATTGAGTAAACCAGTGAATGGTTCCAAACGATGGTGAAGAGCCCCCATAATATAATATTTGTCAAGCTTTTGTTTGGTTTCCGTGATAGTTTTTTCTCGCAAAAATAGTGTTTAATGAGCACTCGAAATTCACTTTTTTCCATTTTATCGAAAATGCTAGTAGGCGTCTATATAAAATGGCTGCCACAACAAAACTATTTGACAGATCTGTCTGAAAATTTATGTGCGTTTTTTTGAAAGATGATTCTTGACAAAAAAAAAAAAAAAAGAAATTATTGTAATTTAAGGTGACGACACAATTTGTGTTAATTTTCATGGACTTATTGACCCACCCTCGTGCGTACAGTCTTGTAAAAAGAAGTGCTCGCTTTTATCTCTTAAATGTGTTCGCTCAATACACTCATAGCGATCACCCTCTGAATCAGAAGATGAAAAATAAAGTAAATTTTCCAATTTTAATTGAAGACGATAAATACAAAACTTTTCCTCACACAAAAATAAATACTGTAGCATAATAATAACTACGCTCCTACGACTGAATTTTTGAATTTTTTTTTTTTTTTTTTTTTTTTTTTTCCGAGGGTAGGTAAAAAATCTTCATGAAGACACTATGAGGATCGGTAGCGCGTGCTCATAGTAGTGTGAGATTTTTACTCACTAAAAAAACCTCCCTTCGTAATAAATTTCTTTGATTACATACTACAACTAAGTTTTGACTTATCCAGCAGTTTTTCTTTCACGTATTGAGATCGTTTGGCAGGTCCCTTTCCATTGAAAGTTCCTGCTTGTTCCGCAAATTAGGCGCGGTTTCTTGCTATCGCGTTAAATCGAAAGGTTTAGTCCTTTGTAGACGACGCAGTAGATTCCTCTCATCTAGAATTCGAAGGACTTCATTGTTAACGTGTCCTTGTAATCTGTCTTTATGCTTACGCGCGAAGTTTTTGATTTCATATTCGACTGTCGCAATTCCTAAATCTCTATGGATATCGCTATTTCTAATAAACCACGGTGCATTAACTATTGATCTTAGCACTTTATTTTCAAAAGTTTGTAAAATATTGACATTACTTATTTTGGTACAACCCCAAAGTTGTATTCCATATGTCCATATCGGCTTTAGCACTTGCTTGTATAAAAGCAGTTTGTTCTCTACATTAAGCTTGGAATGTTTTCCAAGTAACCAGTACATTTCTCTGTATTTGGTTTCGAGTTCTTTACGTTTTTTTCTTCACGTGCGATTTCCACTTCAGCTTAGCATCAAGTATCATTCCAAGATACTTAGCCTCGTTTGCAAACGGAATTTGAACCGAGTTTGAAAAGATGGGCAAATTATTTATTTTCTTATAAGTAAAATTGACATGAACAGATTTGTTTTCGTTTAAAGCTAGTCGCCAAATCTTTGTCCATTCATTTACTTTATTCAATGCTTCTTGCAATTTTTCAGTCGATTCTTCGATCGTTTTACCCGTTGCCAGGATGGCAGTGTCGTCGGCAAATGTAGCTAATACGGTGCCTTCTTCTTGCGGTATATCGCGAGTATATAATAGGTACAAAAGCGGTCCAAGGACACTTCCCTGCGGCACCCCAGCCCTTATTTCTTTAAATTCCGAATATTCGTTTCCGTGTTTGACTCGGAAAAGTCGATTCGTCAAGTATTTTTCTAGAATATTATATAAGTGTTCCGGCAGAACTTGTCGTAATTTATATTTCAAGCCTTCATGCCAGACCTTGTCAAAAGCTTGAGAAACATCAAGGAATATGCTCGAGCAAATCTTTTTTTCTTCGTAAGCTTTTTCAATTAAATCAGTTATTCTATGCACTTGGTCTATTGTTGAGTGCTTGGTTCTAAACCCAAACTGGTGATTGGGAATAAGAGATCCTTCTTCTATAACCGGCTGTAATCGCTTAAGTACTATTCTTTCGAAAACTTTAGACATAATCGGCAGCAGCGAAATAGGTCTATACGATTTTTTATCATTCGGTGGTTTTCCTGGCTTCAGAATCATTATTACTTCCGCGACTTTCCATTGACTCGGAACATATTCTAATCTTATCGCTGCGTTTATAATGTAAAGGAACTTAACTAACGCTTTTCTAGGTAACGATTTAAGAAGCTCTCCTGTGATTAGGTCGTATCCAGGAGCTTTATTCGGTTTCAGTTTCTTTATTTCTTGTTGAAGTTCGGTCAGCCTTGCATTTCTTACTGTGTAATTGTGAAATGCTATATCCGACGCATTATCATTTTCAGCAAGCGCTTGCCCATCAAATGGTTTAAATGTTTCTTCTAAATGGGCGGCAAAGACTTCTGCTTTGTCTTTATCATTCTTGGCCCATTCGTTGTCATTTTTCTTGATTGGGGCCGCTTGTATTTTCGGCTTTTTAATGCCTTTTATAGCTTTCCAGAGCGAATAATTGGAATCTTTGTCCGCTGTTAAGCTTTCAATGCTGGTTTGTATTGTCCGGTTTTTAAAATCAATAATGGCCTTTTTTAGCAAGTTACACAAGCGATTCAAATGCGATTTATGTTGCGGAGCACGAGTTTGTTGCCATTTTTTACGCGCTTTTCTCTTCTCCCTTACCATTTCTTTTATTTCCGGTGGATATTTTTGGGCATGATTGATTGGCGTTTTCCTTTGATAGGGAGTATTTTTCCACGCGGCGCGCTGCAGAACTTCAACAAAACGATCAATTTCTATTTCGAGTTCAGAAGACGTCCTAAGTGATACTCTCAGTTCGGTAAGTTCTTCAACGTCTTTTTTAAAGCCTTCCCAATCAGTTTTTCTGCTAGTTAGTCTAGCAGGTACATTTTTTTTAATTAGGCGTTCGGTCATCGTTAGAATGATAAGGGAATGATCGGAAGAAAAATCAAAACTTTCATCAATTTTAATACATTTGTCTGGTATTCCTTTTACAACAAAGAAATAGATCAGATCGGGTATTTTGTTGTTATCAGTCGGCCAATATGTTGGTTTACCAGTCGAGTGAAAGTCGCATCTGTGTTGCATGCAGGCGTTGTAAAGTGCTCTGCCTTTTTGTGAGACACATCTTGAACCCCAGAAGGTGTGTTTTGCATTAAAATCACCGCCAATAATAAAATTCGGTCCAAGAGAGTTGAAAATATTTGTAAAATCATTTTTTTCAAGCCTGCAACGCAGTGGACAATAAATAGACGAGACATTGAAAGAGTAATGTCCATTTTTCACGCGTACAGTGCTCACTTGCATTGTTTCAAGCTCTATCATAATCTCTTCAGAGTGTTCGATGCAATCTTTTATGATTAAAGACGATCCGCCTCTGGCTCTTTCCGACGGGTGATAAGCGTGATAGGTACTGTATCCAGTAATGTTTACACGCGATAGTTTCGTCAGGTGAGTTTCACAGATCAAACATATGTCAATGTCATTTTCCCGTAGAAATATTTCTAGCTCTTCTAGTCTTTGTATGAGACCGTTGGCGTTCCATGCAACAATTTTAAGAAGTTTCGTCATGTTCGTTTTCAAAATGCCCCTATTGTTAAGCTTATATTCAAGCTTCTCCAACCTTTCGACAATTAGCGTGTTTGTTTTTGTTTGCTCCTCAAGCCTCGCAAGGATAATAGAAAAGACGTGAGATACGGGGTTTTCCGAATTATCAGTGTTCGTTTTTATTGATGTTGATGCTTGAGCACGCGTCTGCATGTCAGAATCTGATGGCTTTTCTTTAGGTGCTTTTACCTTAACGCGGTGTGGAATTTGATCGGTGTTTGATGTCGCAGCTTGAGCGTACGTAAGCGCGCCAGGGTCGGCTCGATTGTCTCTAGTCACCTTTCTTGCAGCAGTTTTCGACTTTTCCTTATTTACCGGTTTTGAGGGTGGGTTTTCCGGCTTCATAAGTCGATCTCTTCTTTTTTGTAATTCTTTGGCTACTTCACAGCCTCTGTAATTAGCCGGATGCTTACCATTGCAGTTAATACACGCTGCAGGGGTTTTTTTGTTTACACCACACTCTTGACTAAGATGTTTACCGGCGCATTTGACACATCGCGGTTCTTTTCGGCAATATGTTTGCGTATGGTTGAATCCTTGGCATCGCTTGCACTGAGGTATCAACCTTGTATTCTTGCGCATGGGTTCGATTTTGACTACGACATTCAGAATTGTTCTTATTTCGTAAATCTTTTCTAAACTGTCAGCCTTATCAAAGGTTAGCATAAAAAGAGGAAGCTCGCGCTTAACCATCGTTTCCTCGCCTTCCAATTTTTGCTTTTCCCGTTTAATTAAGTTTACCGCATCGACGATTTTAAAGTTTTTGTTCTTCAAATCGTGAACAACGTCTTCCTTTCGGCATGAGGCATGAAGTCCTCTAGCTACGACTCGTATCGGTCTTTCAGATTTATTTTCATAAGTATACCACTGGATTTTTTCAGTATTCAGTTTATTAGATACTGAGCGGTAACTGTCTGAGTCCTTTACGTTTACTTTCCATTTGTTGTTGTTGAGCGATGTTACTTCAAAATCGGATAGCAACAAAGGTTTGAGAAAAGAATGCAGTTTATTATAGTCTGCAATTCCGATCACGTATATTGGTGGCGGTGGTCGTACCTTATTTCGTTGATTTTCTTCGGCACGCGTGATTATTTTGTCAGGCTGTTCTTTACCTTCTCGTTTATTTTGCGTGTTTTCTTGCCTCGTTAACATTTCGGGCGAAGAGCCAGCTTTTCGTTTTTTGACAGGCCGTTTTTTTAGAATCCAATTGGTTTCCCGACTTAGTTCTTCATCATCCGTTTTATAATCCGTGTTATCGGGGACGATTGAACTCGCAGCAGACTCATTACGAGGTTTCGATGTATCATTAAATGCTTTATTTTCTGCTTTAAGTACATTTAATTCCTTTCTTAGTTCTTCGCAGAGAAGTTCCATTTTACTTAGCCTGGTCCGGAGTTCCATATTTTCGTCCGTTAGGCTTTGAATTTTCGCTGAAGTCCGTTGTTCGTGCGCCGACACTATCGATGTCGCCGGACTTCTAGTTCCGCACGTTTTCATGGTAGATCTTGATGTTGGAGATCTAACTACCCTAGTACCTTTTTTAAAAGGGTCAGATGAACGCAATAAATGGCTCTCCCCAGAATCCGTAGAGCCGACCTCCGAAGAGGGTGGATTTTCCAGTGTACCTGGACTGCCACCAGGGGACTCGATACGTGACAATTCTTATGTGATTATCCCAGTGTAGCCACTCGATCACTCGGATAGCGTATGGATTTCATTATATTGTATTTATTATATTTTTAATATTATCTATGTAATCATTTAATTCTAATATATCGATTTTATTTACTACAATAAGTAAATTAACTTTAGTTACTTTCTCTAACTTAAAATTTGTGGTTAAAATATAGTCCGCTATTATTGTTTAATTTTTTGGTTTCGATATTCCCGGCCGTGGACTTGAGGAACTAGATGATCCTGCAAAGTACGGTCGAATGTTAGCTTTATTATATTGTAGTATGCGAGCTACGGCTCGAGTAGATAAAACGATATTCTGTGAAATTTATTTCTTTATTTTCTAGTCTATATAACAATTCAAGTTCACACTATACTATTCTTCGCAAATTCTTTTCTTACAAGGTCTCTTTCCTCTCAAATCACTTTATCTCCTTTCAATTACTTAATTCACAAATCCAAACTAATTACTTCTTCTTGTTAACTCTCAACTTTCATTTTATCACAAAATTACAACTTCGCCCATTATCATTTTTCCAATCTCTTCGCCACGGTTCTAAACCAACTGCCCCCTTTCGATCGCCATCTGTCCTTATATAGCAGAAGTTTCTGATAGCCAGAAAATTCTAGCAAATTCTTCGACCACTAGAACGAGAAAAATTCTGATGTAGTAATTCCAAGATGACAATCATTCCTTGCAGTTATAATTCTCTCTTATCCGTGATATTATCCGTCTCTTTCGTAGACATGAACTGTGGAGACTAACCGCAGACACGAACCTCGAATGAAAGGACACTTCGGACCAAAATTCTGCCAGAATGAAAAGACACTTCGGAATTTGTTGCATTATACTTTTAGGGAGCGTAGTTATTATTATATTACACTGCCCCCCTCTTAGACGTGTTCTTCCCGAACAAGTGCATCCTCATTTCGGCCATCCTCATTTCCCGCCTTGTCACGCAGTAGTTCCTTTCTGGCTTAGAGAGCACCTTGCTGAAGTACGCAACCACCTTCTCCTGGCCATCATGCAGCTGGGAGAGTACGGCTCCTACCCCGATATTACTAGTATCTGTATCTACAATGAACGTTTCCCCGGGAGTGGGGTAAGATAGTATCGGGGCATCGCATAGCCGCTGTTTAAGTGCCTTGAAGCTCTTCTCGCACTCAATTGACCAGTTGAATTGTTTTCCCTTTCCCGTCAACTGGTGCAGGCTCTTTGCGACCCCGGCAAATCCTTCACGAACCTTCTGTAGTAGGTGGCTAGGCCCAGGAAGCTCCTTAGTTGGTGTTTATCGTTGGGGACTGACCAGTTTTTCACCGCTTCGACCTTCTCTGAATCGGTTCTCACTCCTTTTGCTGAAATTATGTGCCCCAAGTACTTGACTTCCGCTCTAAACAGGGCGCATTTCTTGGGGTTGAGCTTCAGGTGGGCACTTCGAGGCCTTTGAAACACATCCCTTAGATTGTCTCGGTGTTGCGCAAACGTTTTTCCTACGACGATGCCATCATCCAAGTATACTAAACAGGTTTTCCATGTTAACCCTTGCAGGACACATTCCATCAATCCCTCGAAAGTCGCCGGAGCATTGCACAGCCCGAATGGCATTACCGTGAATTGCCATAGCCCATTTCCTGCGGTGAAGGCGGTTTTCTCCCGGTCTTCTGGATGGATCTGTACCTGCCAGTAGCCACTCTTCAAGTCGAGAGTGGAAAACCATCGGGCTCCTGATAGTGTGTCTAGCGTGTCGTCAATCCGTGGCAGAGGATAGCTGTCTTTCTTCGTGACGTAATTGAGCTGCCGATAGTCCACGCAGAACCGCGTGCTGCCATCTTTCTGGTTCTGGTTCTACTATGTAGAATCGGTGGCTCCCAAGGTCACCTTCCAGCTTCGTCCAAATGATTGTCTCTGAAGACGGCGGCAAAACTTCGTCTTTGCTGATGACTGTCCTGAGAGTTACGGCACCATCGGAATCTACACATTTCGATACCTCAGTACTTGCATCCCGATGTCCAAGATTACTTCGTTTGCTTTCATGAAGTTTATTCCGATGATACACTCATCGCGTATATCTGCCACCAGAAACGCATGGGAGAACGTCAGTCCCGCCAGAGTAATCGTAAGACGAACTTCTCCAAATACCTTCGCCATTTCCCCTGTTGCAGTCTTCAGGCAGTAGCTGTTGGTGTTGTGCAGCCAGGAGCTTCTGACGATATCTCTTCTTATAATGGAGGCAGTGGCACCTGTGTCGATGGTGGCTACGCACTTCTTCTTGTTGATTAGTGCCTCCACTGTCAGGCTGTTGTTACCCCGTTTGGTTTGCGAAACTTGAATAGTGGTCCTGGATTCCTCGATTCCAGTAACCAACTTCTGCCCCGCGAAGTTGGTCCTTACGCATTTCCCGACTGCTGGTTTTGGGAAGTCTGACCGACAGGATGCTTCCTCTCTGCTTTTCTTACTTCCGCAATGTGGACAATTTCCTCGTCTAGGTGCACTTCTGCACTGCCGTTGTAGGTGTCCGGTTTGGTTGCAATTCCAGCAACGGATTTGACTTCCGCGAGCTTTATCTTCATCCATGACGGCTGTTCTCTGGTATGAGCATTCCACAACGGACATCTCCCTGACACGGTGTATTCCCTGGTATGCTTGGTCCGCAGCCTTCATTGACAAAGCGAATGCCAATGCCTCGGGGAGTGTTCGCTTTTCAGCCATCCTTACAGCCATTTGCAGTTGTCTGTCCTCTATGGCCTAAATAAAAGCTTCCACCGCCATTTTGTTGATAAGCTCCTCACGCAGCTGAACCATGTACACCTGCTGCATGTGTTCATCCCCAAACCGCATCTCGATAGCCTGAACCAGAGAGTCGTAGTTCTGCTGTTTATCTTCCGGGATGGTCTGCAAGAGCTTCGCAGCTGGACCCCTCTTTGCAAGTGTGAGTGCAATAGACTTCTCTTCATCATCCCAGCTATTGGTCATTGCGGCCGCTTCGAATTGCCTCTTATAAATTGGCCATGATGTTTGACCATCGAAGATAGGGGGCTGTATCTATTTTCTTCTCAAACCGTCAGTGGAATTTTCCCGTGCTTTCTGTCTCTTCACGTTGCTGAGTTCCTTAGCAAGATTTTCGACTTGCTTTCCTACTCTCTCGAATTGCATATCCACTTTTTCAAACTGAGTCTCTATCTTCCCGAACTGAGTTTCATGTTTCTCAAAGTTTTCATCGAATCTAGTTTCGACTTTTTTGAGTTGCGTCTCGACCTTCTCGATTTTCTCTTCGATCGCTTCGAATTTAGATTCCAAGTTCCTGTTTTGTTCATCAAATTTGCTTTCCAGAGCATCTAGAGAATTCTTTTGTTCGTCCATTGCTTTCTTTTGTTCGTCCAGTTTAAGTTCTAGAGAATTCCTCTTTTCGTCCATTGCTTTCTTTTGTTCGTCTAGCTTAAGTTCTAGAGAGTTCTTTTGGTCGTCTATTGCTTTCTTTTGGTCATCGAGCTTAAGTTCCAGAGACTTCTTTTGGTCTTCCATTGTTTTCCTTTGTTCGTCCATGACTGGCTTAAGTTGCAGGAGCAGACTTGTTATATCCGGGTCGGCTACTGTACTTGCTGCTTCCTCTCCCACGTCAAACTCTACGTCGTGCGGATTTTCTCCTTCCTGCTTTATTGCTTCTTCCAGACGAATCAGTAGGGCATCTTTTCCCCCAGTTGTGTCGAGATTCCGCTTACTGAGTTCTGCCTTTAGTTGAATTATAGTTAGTTTTCCCAATTTGCGACCCATTTTGCGCAACAAATTTTTATTTTTTTTTTTTCTATTGTGCAATTTCACACCACGGAAATAGTTGTTCACAGAATAAGTTTTATCCCACTTCTGACACCAATGTAGTATGCGAGCTACGGCTCGAGTAGATAAAACGATATTCTGTGAAATTTATTTCTTTATTTTCTAGTCTATAGAACAATTCAAGTTCACACTATACTATTCTTCGCAAATTCTTTTCTTACAAGGTCTCTTTCCTCTCAAATCACTTTATCTCCTTTCAATTACTTAATTCACAAATCCAAACTAATTACTTCTTCTTGTTAACTCTCAACTTTCATTTTATCACAAAATTACAACTTCGCCCATTATCACTTTTCCAATCTCTTCGCCACGGTTCTAAACCAACTGCCTGCTCTCGATCGCCATCTGTCCTTATATAGCAGAAGTTTCTGATAGCCAGAAACTTCTAGGAAATTCTTCGACCACTGGAACAAGAAAAATTCTGATGTAATAATTCCAAGATGACAATCATTTCTTGCAGTTATAATTCTCTCTTATCCGTGATATTATCCGTCTCTTTCGTAGACATGAACTGTGGAGACTAACCACAGACACGAACCTCGAATGAAAGGACACTTCGGACCAAAATTCTGCCAGAATGAAAAGACACTTCGGAATTTGTTGCATTATACTTTTAGGGAGCGTAGTTATTATTATGTTACAATATTTTTGCTTATTATTTGGTAACTTAGCGATGACATAGTCTTCATGTACTTGCAGTATTTCAAATGGACCTTTGAACCTACTTTCTAATTTTCCTTTAACTATACATTTCTAACTAAAATCTTATGCCCTACTTTATATTCTATTGGCCTTCCTATTTTCTGGTCATATCTTACCTTAGACTTTTTGTTTGATTTCAATGTATTTTGTATCGCCTTAGAACTAGTCTGAATTAACTTTGCTTGTAATTCATCTAAATTATCGAACATGGCAAAGATCTTTTAATTCACTTGTTGATTACCTATGTTTCCAAAAACTAATTCGTGTGGCGTATAACCTGTAGTACTGTGCCTAGTTGTATTATAACAAAGCTAGCATTCGTTCATCCCAATCTTTCATGCTGTCTTTAGATTTTTTGTTAATCGAAAATGTGCACTTTCAATTGCCCCGTTTGCCTGTGGATAAGCAACGCTCGTAGTTATGTGTTTCATGTTTAATATCTTACACATATTTTCGAATAATTCATTGCAGAATTCATTACCATTGTCGGTTAAAATTATCTTTGGGCCACCGTCTCCATTTCCTTGTTTTTAAGTGGTATGAATTTAGTGCCTTTTCAGATGTGGTGACTATCGTCATAGGTTTCCGAATTACATTTTTTAGTTGACAATGTTCGCAATTCTTCACGTTCTCCTCCACGTTTTTCTGCATAACTTTCCAATAGAATTTTTTCTTTAATTTTTCATATTGTAACATAATGTAGCATAATAACTACGAACCAAAAAGATGCAACACATTCCGAAGTGTCTTTTCATTCGAGGTTCGTGTCCACGGTAAGAGACGGATTATGTCTAAAACGACGTTGCAGAATTAAGAGAGAATTATAACCGCAAGAGATTATTGGCTGCAGCTGTCATTGGAATTATTACATCAGAATTTTCTTGTTCCAGTGGTCCAAGAATTTGCTAGAAGTTTCTGGCTATCAGAAATGCGGCTATATAAGCACAGATGGCGATCGAGGCAAGGCAGTTATTTTTCGAACCGCACGAAGAGATTGGAAAAGTGATAATCGGCGAAGTAGTAATTTTGTGATAAATTGAAAGTTAAGAGTTAACAAGGAGAAGTAATTAGTTTGGATTTGTGAATTAAGTAATTGGAATGAGATAAAGTGATTTGAGAAGAAAGAGACCTTGTAAGGAAATAATTTGCGAAGAATAGTATAGTGTGAACTTGAATTGTTCTATAGACTAGAAAATAAAGAAATAATCTCACAGAATAACGTTTTATCTACTCGAGCCGTAGCTCGCATATTACATTGGTGTCAGAAGTGGGATAAGACTTATTCTGTGAATAACTATTTCCGTGGTGTGAAATTGCACAATAAAAAAAAAAAGTTAAAGTTGAGTTAATTAGTTGCGAAAAATGGGTCGCAAATTGGAAAAACTAACTATAATTCAACGAAAGGCAGAACTCAGTAAGCGAAATCTCGACACAACTGGGGGAAAAGATGCCCTACTGATTCGTCTGGAAGAAGCAATAAAACAAGAAGGAGAAAATCCGCATGACGTAGAATTTGAAGTGGAAGAGGAACCAGCAAGTACAGTAGCCGACCCGGGTATAACAAGTCTGCTCCTGCAACTTAAGTCAGTCATGGACGAACAAAGGAAAACAATGGAAGACCAAAAGAAGTCTCTGGAACTTAAGCTCTATGACCAAAAGAAAGCAATAGACGACCAAAAGAACTCTCTGGAACTTAAGCTAGATGAACAAAAGAAAGCAATGGACAAACAAAAGAAAGCAATGAACAAACAAAAGAATTCTCTAGAACTTAAGCTGGACGAACAAAAGTAAGCAATGGACGACCAGAGGAATTCTCTAGAACTTAAGCTGGACGAACAAAAGAATTCTCTAGATGCTCTGGAAAGCAAACTTGATGAGCAAAACAAGAACTTGGGATCCAAATTCGAAGCGATCGAAAAGAAAATCGAGAAGGTCGAGACGCAACTCGAAAAAGTCGAAACTAGATTCGATGAAAACTTTGAGCAACATGAAACTCAGTTCGGGAAGTTAGAGACTCAGTTTGAAAAAGTGGGTACGCAATTCGAGAGAGTAGGAAAGCAAGTCGAAAATCTTGCTAAGGAACTCAGCAACGTGAAGAGACAGAAAGCACGGGAATATTCCACTGACGGTCTGAGAAGAAAGCAGATGCAGCCTCCTATCTTCGATGGTCAAACATCATGGCCAATTTATAGAAGGCAATCGAAGCGGTCGCAATGGCCAATAGCTGGGACGATGAAGAAAAGTCTATTGCACTCACGTTTGCACTGAGGGGTCCAGCTGCGGAGCTCTTGCAGACCACCCCGGAAGATAAACAGCAGAACTACGACTCTCTGGTTCAGGCTATCGAGATGCGGTTTGGGGATGAACACATGCAGCAGGTGTACAGGGTTCAGCTGCGTAGTCGAGTCCAGAAAAGGGGGGAAACGCTCCAACAGTTGCAAGCGGATATAGAGCGACTAGCCCATCTTTCATACCCTAAAGCCGGTGAGGAGCTTATCAACGAAATGGCGGTGGAAGCTTTTATTCAGGCCATAGAGGACAGACAACTGCAAATGGCTGTAAGGATGGCTGAAAAGCGAACACTCCCCGAGGCATTGGCATTCGCTTTGTCAATGAAGGCTGCGGACCAAGCATACCAGGGAATACACCGTGTCAGGGAAATGTCCGTCGAGGAATGCTCATGCCAGAAAACAGCCGTCATGGATGAAAACAAAGCTCGCGGAAGTCAAATCCGTTGCTATAATTGCAACCAAACCGGGCACCTACAACGGCAGTGCAGAAGTTCACCTAGACGAGGAAATTGTCCACATTGCGGAAGTAGGAGAAGCAGATAGGAAGCATCCGGCGGTGATTACATCCATCCTGTCCGTCAGACTTCCCAAAACCAGCAGTCGGAAAATGTGTAAGGACCAACTTCGCGGGGCAGAAGTTGGTTACTGGAATCGAGGCCTCCAGGACCACCATTCAAGTTTCGCAAACCAAACGGGTTAACAAGAGCCTGACAGTGGAGGCACTAATCAACAAGAAGAAGTGCGTAGCCACCATCGTCACAGGTGCCACCGCCTCCATTGTAAGAAGAGATATCGTCAGAAGCTCATGGCTGCACAACACCAACATTTGCTGCCTGAAGACTGCAACAGGGGAAATGGCGAAAGTATTTGGAGAAGTTCGTCTTACGATTACTCTGGCAGGACTGACGTTCTCCCATGCGTTTCTGGTGGCAGATATATGCGACGAGTGCATCATCGGAATAGACTTCATGAAAGCAAATGAAGTAGTCTTGGACATCGGGATGCAAGTACTGAGGTATCGAAATGTGGAGATTCCGATGGTGTACGGAAACGAGAATGCCGTAACTCTCAGGACAGTCATCAGCAAAGACGAAGTTTTGCCGCCGTCTTCAGAGACAATCATTTGGACGAAGCTGGAAGGTGATCTTGGGAGCCACCGATTCTACATAGTAGAACCAGACCCGGATAAGAATTTTCAAGACTACATCGTGGGAAAGACGTTAGTCGAACCAAAGAACACCATGGTTCCAGTAAGAGTTTTGAACGCAAGACCACACACTGCCAAACTAAGGCGAGGGGAGGCGACTGGAAAATGCACGCCGATTACCGCCGTCGCAACAATATCTGAACGTGATGCTCCAAAACCTCTCCCATCACCTTGGACAGCGGAAACGAGAGAGACGATTCTCCAGTCCAGTGAGCTGAATCAGGAGCAGCGAACTATGGCAGAAAATCTTATCAATGAGTACGCTGATGTATTTGCCTCACAGGACGGAGGATACGGCCGAACACACCTGGTACAACATCGAATAGACACTGGTGATACTAGACCAATTCGTCAGCCTGCTAGGCGCCTTCCATTGGCAAAGCAGACAGAAGTTGCAGAGATGGTGTCGGCAATGGAGAAAGAAGATCTGATTGAAAGTTCCAAAAGTCCGTGGGCATCACCGGTTGTACTAGTTAAGAAGAAAGATGGCAACACTAGGTTCTGCGTGGACTATCGGCAGCTCAATTACGTCACCAAGAAAGACAGTTATCCTCTGCCACGGATTGGTGACACGCTGGACACACTATCAGGAGCCCGATGGTTTTTCACCCTCGACTTGAAGAGTGGCTACTGGCAGGTACAGATCCATCCAGAAGACCGGGAGAAAACCGCCTTCACCGCAGGAAATGGGCTATGGCAATTCACGGTAATGCCATTCGGGCTGTGCAATGCTCCGGCGACTTTCGAGCGATTGATGGAATGTATCCTGCAAGGGTTAACATGGAAAACCTGTTTGGTATACTTGGATGATGTCATCGTCATAGGAAAAACGTTTGCGCAACACCGAGACAATCTAAGGGATGTGTTTCAAAGGCTTCGAATTGCCCACCTGAAGCTCAGCCCCAAGAAGTGCGCCCTATTTGGAGCGGAAGTCAAGTACTTGGGGCACATAATTCCAGCAAAAGGAGTGAGAACCGATCCAGAGAAGGTCGAAGCGGCGAAAAACTGGCCAGTCCCCAAAGACAAACACCAACTAAGGAGCTTCCTGGGCCTAGCCACCTACTACAGACGGTTCGTGAAAGATTTTACCGGGATCGCAAAGAGCCTGCACCAGTTGGCGGAAAAGGGAAAACAATTCAAATGGTCAATTGAGTGCGAGAAGAGCTTCAAGGCACTTAAACAACGGTTATGCGATGCCCCAATACTAGCTTACCCCACTCCCGGGGAAACGTTCATTGTGGATGCAGATGCTAGTAATGTCGGGGTAGGAGCCGTACTCTCCCAGGTGTGCATGATGGCCAAGAGAAGGTGGTTGCGTACTTCAGCAATGGGCTCTCTAAGCCAGAAAAGAACTACTGCGTGACAAGGCGGGAACTTCTAGCTTTGATCTTGGCTCGAAGCATTTTCACAAATACCTCTATGGGAGGAAGTTCATTCTTCGCACAGACCATGCAGCCTTAAAATGGCTATTACAGTTCAAGAGTCCTGAAGGTCAGGTCGCAAGATGGATCGAAAGGCTGCAAATCTACGACTACGAAATACAGCATCGTAAAGGAAAACTCCACTCTAATGCGGATGCACGCTTCCGGAGACCATGCAGAACGTATTGTAAACATTGTGCGCGTCAGGAAGAACGGGAGCTGGTTTCCATCCAAAGACTGAGAGACGAACCTATCACCGGCTGGAGCGTAGATGAGATCCGAAAAGCTCAGAAGGAAGACCCAGATATCGAGCCGATTCTGGCCTGGAAGGAGAACATGGAGAAACCGGATCATCAGGACATCTCTCACAGAAGCCCGACCTTAAAGGAATATTTTGCGCAGTGGGACTCCCTCCATGTCCAAGAAGGTGTTCTGAGAAGAAAATGGGAATCCTCCGACGGAAAGTCGTTTGTAATGCAGCTTGTCATACCGCGGACGAGGGTCAAGGAGGTGTTAATGGAAATGCATGGCGGGGCGTCCGGAGGCCACTTGGGAGTGAATAAGACGCTAGAAAAGGTACGAGAACGTTTTTATTGGTTAAAAGCGAAGGAAGATATCGAAGACTGGTGCAGAAAATGCGACGTGTGTGCAGCTAGCAAGGGTCCGAGAATCAAAACTCGAGGTAAGATGCACCTTCACTTCAATAAGTGGGCGGAAGCGTTTCCGATCCCTAACCAGGAAGCCAGAACCGTGGCAGAGCAGATCGTCTACAATTGGGTGAGCAGATTCGGTGTGCCCTTCGAATTGCATTCTGACCAAGGGCGGAACTTCGAGTCAAGAATCTTCCAAGAGATGTGTCAACTACTCGGAATCAAAAAGACAAGGACAACCCCGCTTCATCCACAGTCGGACGGTATGGTGTGCCAATAGAAGTGCCGCGCATAGCACTACTCGAAATACGCCGTTCTAAATCTTGTTTGGTGGAATAGCTCGGTTACCCAGTGAGGTGAGATTTGGATCTTCTACCAATGAGCCCAGAAATGAAGAAGAGTACGTGGCGGACCTTAGGGAAAGGCTTAGGGACATACACCAAAGGACCAGAAGCCAGATTAAGATAACGAGCGACCGCATGAAGACCAGGTGTGATGCCAAGGCAACAACGTCAGGATTCCAGGAAGGAGATCTAGTGTGGCTGTATAATCCCCATCGCCAAAAGGGGAAATCACCTAAATTGCAGCAGAACTGGGAGGGTCCCTACAGAATAATAACCCGCATCAACGATGTTGTCTACCGCATCCAGCGAGGACCGAGGGCCAAAATGAAAGTGGTTTATGTGGACCGACTGAGTCAATACAATGGCCGAAGTGAGGACGCACTTGTTCGGGACGAACAAGTCTAAGAGGGGGGCAGTGTAACATAATGTAGCATAATAACTACGCCCTATTCCTATCTTCATTTGCTAGATCTCGTATCATTTCCTCAATTATTTCATCTGCCTCTTCTAATGATTGAGTTTTTTCCTCTGGATTTACGTCCTCTACTTGTTGTAACATCCTCACATTCGTTGACAGTTCATCAGCAACTGCATTCTCACTACCCTTTTGTATCTGGTTTCATACTCAAACTCCTTCAGTTTGAGCCTCCACCTAACTGAACGAGATCTTTTACATTAAATAGCCAAGTCAATGGCCTATGATCTGTCTGAACGACGAATTTCCTCCCGTATATGTACGGTCTAAACTGCTTCATGGCCCATATTATGGCCAAGCACTCCTTTTCGGTAGTGCTGTAATTTTATTTAAAGTTCTACTTACATATTGGATCGGTCAATCTTTGCTGTCACTGTTGACTAAGGACGGCTCCTATTCCTTTGTTTGAAGTGTCAGTCGTTATTATAAACATTCTATTATAATCTGGGTATTGTAGAACTGGAAATTTGGTAATCGCATCTTTCAACTTTTCGAATGATTCTTGTTTTTCCCTTCCCAAGTTAAATGGTACGTATTTCTTTAATAATTTATTTAGGGGTTTTGTTATTTTACTAAAATTTTGCACAAACTTTCGGTAGTAACCTACCATCCATAAAAATGACTTAATTCCTTTCTGGCTATATAGTGGTTGCATTTCAACTATACTATCTATATTATTTTGATCAGGTTTTACCCCTTGATCAGTTATCAGATGACCCAAATACTGGACTTCCTCGCGAAGAAATTCGCACTTGTCCGGTTGCAGTTTTAGATTAGCAGCCCTTATTTAATCAAGTACCTGCACTAATTTCTCATTATGTTCTCCAAGAATCTGTCCATATACTACGACATCATTATGGTAAACAAAGCATTAAATCCCTTGTAGCCACGTTAATAGAGTGTTCATGAGGCGTTGAAAACATGCCGGAGCATTTTTCAACCCGAAGGGCATTCGAGTATATTCGAAGAGCCCGTACGGAGTGCTAAAGGCAGTCTTCTCGATATTTTTTTTTATTAACTGGGGTTTGATGAAATCTTGAGGTCAGATCGAGTGTTGTAAAATACCTCGCTTTCCCTAATTGGTCAAGAATTTCATTAATATTCAGTAGGGGATAGTTATCGGCTATCGTTAATTAATTTAGCTTACGATAGTCTATGACCATCCTCCATTTCTTGCTACCAATAGCATTTGCCTTCTTTGGGACGATCCAAAGAGGAGAGCTCCATGGTGAACTACTATCTCGTATTATCCCTTCTTGTTTTAATCTTTCAATCTGGTTACGCACTTCTTCCTCGTGTACCTTTGGGTACCTGTATGTTTTTGTGAAGATCGGTTGAGGTCTTTCGATAGTTCTTATTTAGTGTTTTGTTACATTAGTTTTCGTAAGGTTTTCATCTTTTATACTGAAGATATCATTATATTCCTTAATGATTTCCAAAATACTTTCTTTTTCTTCCTTGTTCATATGGTTCGTCCTAACATTTGCCGTTACCTCTACTACTCTCTTCACTTTTTCTTGACGTTTTATTTCGTATTCAACTAGGTTCCTACCTACAATTCTTATCTTGCTGATGTTTAAGCTTTCCTCAGTAGTACTTAAAATCGTCGCTAAACATTCACCATTATTATTCCCTGTTATACATTAAGAAACAATTACGCCTCGCTTTATTTCTTGTTTAGGGATAATTATATCTTCCTTGATAATGATACCATCTTTTAATTTTACTGCCCTAAATGTCTCACTCCTCGGCTTTAAAAATGTTTCATCACTTAAATATTTCAAAGTTATCTCTTCTTTTCAATCTCTAATTATTCCTTCCTTATAATGTTTGGAGTAACTTCCTTCCCTAAGAAAGTGGCTACCCAGTATTGCATCATAATTGCCAAGTAGATCGTTTTCTATGACTTGCATCGATACTTTACTCGCCCTCAACTTTCCTTTATTATTCGGAAACAATTTAATGTCCTTAACAACTTCACCCATTGTTTCTTGAGGTTTACTTCCCAACCCCTTAAACTTAATTACTTTAGTGCGATCAACTTCGTACTTGCGCTCGTAGACACATTTTGCACAAGTCCTTGAAACTTCCGGTCCTGTATCAAAGATAAACCTTTCTACTTCATTATTGATGATATGATGAATTTCCAACTTTATTGAATATTGCAAAGTCCTTTACAATTCCAATTCCTTATTTCTTTGTTTACCGCACCGAAATTGAGTAAACCAGTGAATGGTTCCAATCGATGGTGAAGAGTCCCCATAATATAATATTTATCAAGCTTTTGTTTGGTTTTCGTGATAGTTTTTTCTCGCAAAAATAGTGTTTAATGAGCACTCGAAATTCACTTTTTAACATTTTAACGAAAATGCTAGTAGGCGTCTATATAAAATGGCTGCCACAACAAAACTATTTGACAGATCTGTCTGAAAATTTTTGTGCGTTTTTTTGAAAGATGATTCTTGACAAAAAAAAAATTATTGTAATTTAAGGTGACGACACAATTTGTGTTAATTTTCAGGGACTTATTGACCCACCCTCGTAACACGGTTGCCGCGTTACCCCATATTTTTGTTTTGATAAACCTGAAAAAATATCCTTTTGGGTGTTTGTGGCCAATTCTATTGCGTCATTGCACGCCCCCCTGTGGGTTAGGGAACAGAATATACCTACGGTGGGCATGCCTGTCGTAAAAGGCGACTAAAATGCCAACCCGCCGCCTTTCCTAAGATTACGGCAAAAAAACTTAATGCAATGAACAAAACAAACGGTGTTAATACCCCAGATGGCAGCCCAGTTCAACTGGAAATCCACCCTGGCAAGAGGCATGCTCTACGGATTCTGGGGAGAGCTATTTATTGCATCAACATTTAATTAACCCATTTAGGAAAAGCGCAAGGCTACAAAGATCTCCGCCTCAAAAGACTTCTCCTAAAGCACAAAATAAGAGTTTCGCGAAACCGGATGTATTAATTCGGGAAACGCAAACCTAGAAACAGAGTACTCTGGAAAAAGAAAACACCGAGCTCCGAAAGAGGCTCGACGAAATGCAACATAAACCTAATCGCAAAGCGCAGCGAAAAGCTGAAAAGCAAATTGAAAGCAAACGCGCCCCTCCTCCAATAAATATTACAGGCGTTGCAGACTATATTTCTCTGCGAAAAATTTTAAAAACAACGATCGCTACTGAATTTAAAGTAACTTCCTTGCGAAACGATGCATTGAAAATCAAGGTTAATGACGCTGAGGGCTATCGGGCTGTATCTCAAATACTTAACAACGAAAAAATTCAATGGCATACTTATGAAGACAAGTCTGAGAGACCTTTGAGGGTCGTAGATAGAGGACTTCATCCACCATGCGCTAAAGAATACGTTATAGGTGATAGAGGTTATAACATTCTTGGCGCTGTGAACCTCTTAAAAAAAGAGAGAAAACGACCCGACCGTGGAGAAGAAGCTATAGTGAAACTTAAACTTCCGCTTTTTGTGCTATCCTTCGATAAAACGGAAAGCCACGAAAAGATATACAATATGCGTACAATCATGAGTATGGTCGTTAAAATCGATCCGCTACGTGTCAACACGAAGACAATCCTTCAATGCAAGTGTTGCCAAGAGTTTAATCATGCTCAGGCGTACTGTCGGAAAGAGCCGCGTTGCGTTAAGTGCGCTGGAAAACACTCTTCTGAAAATTGTAGTTTATGCAAAAATTAAAAAGCAACTTGCATTAACTGCAAAGGAAGGCACCCAGCAAATTATCGCGGTTGCGAGGTCGCAAAGGAACTACAGATGCGACGGAGAAAATCTACAACGCCGACTGTGCGGGGAACGAAATCAGTCTATCGGGCTCCTAAGTCGGTAGAGCGCGTTGCTAAGCGAACTGAGCGGGCTCGTAAGCAAGTTGTACAGACTCCTAAGCCGGCTGAAAGGACGCTCGAATCAGGAGTGCAGACTCTTGAACCAGTCAATCAGCCCTCTAACCTGATTAAAAGTACGTCGAAGTCGTCCACTAAAAAGACTGAATGAAAAATAACCTCGGATAAGCCAACGAATCCCAGTTGTCTGACGTATTCTCAGGCTGCAGTCAAAGCAACCAGACGAAACGACGGGCCACCCACTGATCCGTTGAAAGAAATTCTGAACTGCATTTACGCTGAGTTCGAGGAACAATGTGAAACGAACAAACGAATTCTCGAACGTCTCAGTAACGTCGAAAGCTTTTGTATGGCTAACCTTATATCTAAATCTAAGTAGATATGGACTCTTTGCTTAAAATTTTAACATGGAATGCAAACGGACTCTTACAAAAATCTAACGAATTACAAATTTTTCTAATGAGAGAAAATATCGACATATGTTTGATCTCCGAAACCCATCTAACAAGGGATCCCAAATAAAGATAAGATGCTACGTTGGTTATCACGCCTATCATCCTTCTGATAGAGCGCGGGGCGGTCCGTCCTTATTCATTAAAACTAACATCGAACACTCGGTCGATATAACTTCAGTTGTGCGCGGTAATGGTTAAAAATAAACACCTGAGCTACAACATAGCGTCTGTTTACTGTCCGCCGCGATGCTCGCTTGAAAAAGACGACTACTTTCGTGTCTTCAATGCCCTTGGTTCAAATTTCCTTATTGGTGGAGATTTCAACGCGAAATACACCTTCTGGGGTTCAAGATGTACATCTTCTAAAGGAAAAATTCTCTACGAAGTGGCAAATGAATTCGGTTGTTGTTTTTATTCGACAGGAAACCTGGCCAACCGATTCAGAAAAAATTCCCGATCTTATCGATTTTTTCGTTTCAAAAGGTATTTACGATAAATTTATTACAGTCGAAGAAAGTTTTGATCACTCTTCTGACTACTCTCCGGTAATTTTACTACTTGGTGAAGCGTTGATCAGAAAAGAAGGACCTCCAAGACTTATTAGCAATAGAACAAATTGGGAGGGCTTTGGAAATGATTGCGAAACATATACGCCTTAAATGTAAAATACCTTGTGAAATGGAGGACGAAGTTGATCGTTTCGTGGAAGCAATCCAAAGAGCGGCATGGAGAAACACTCCTTCTAGAAGCTATAAGATTACCCGCAACGAAAAGTATCCAAGTGAAATCATTGAACTGGTGAGGGAGAAAAGAAAAGCACGAAAGAAATGGCAATCCACTCGTGCACCGCAGCGTAAAAAGGTCCTCAACCGACTATGCAATCGCCTTAGAGATAGTATTCGGGAATTTAAAAGCAATAAGATAGCGACCTACCTTGAAAATCTCTCCACAGGAAGAGAATCAAATTATTCACTTTGGAAAGCGCTAAAAGGCATTCGGAAACCTCAAATGCAAGCGCCACCAATTTGGAAAAACGATAGAACTTGGGCCAAGAGCGACAAAGAAAAGGCAGAACTTTTTGCTTTGCACTTAGAAGAAACGTTTAAGCCATTCGACGGCCCTTTGATAACACCCGACTCCCCAGTCACGACATCTGACAACTTTAAAGTAAAAAAAGTTGCATTGATTGAACTGAGGGAAGTGATTAAAAATCTAAAGTCGAAAAAAGCACCGGGTTACGATTTGATAACGGCGCAGGTGGTCAAGGAACTACCGAATAAAGTTCTTATCAAATTGCTATATTTGATTAACGCTTCGTTCAGATTACTCTACGTTCCGAGACAATGGAAAGTCGCCGAGATTATAATGGTCCCGAAACCAGGCAAACCTCTGAATGAGAAGAAATCATATCGGCCTATTTCCCTATTGCCGGTTATCTCTAAAATATTCGAAAAATTACTCTCTAAACGACAACTCTCTAAATGACAACAACGTAATCGACGAAGGGCGTCTGATTCCTGACCATCAGTTTGGATTTAGAATCCTTGGCCCGCTTCTATATGTACTCTACACGCGTGATATCCCACAGGAAAGAAACTGCGTCGTCGCCACGTTTGTGGACGATACGGCGATATTGACAACGGGCGATACAATTGAAGCAGCAACTGAAAAGCTGCAACATGCTGTTAACAAAGTCCACGCTTGGACGAATTCTCGGCGTATTGTGCTGAACAAAAAAGTGGACAGATTACCCCCATATTTAAACTCGGCTCAAATACCATATGCGAACTAAGCAAAATATCTAGGAATGACTCTAGATGTTAAGCTTAAATGGAAATCGCACGTAAAAAATAAACGCGACGAGCTCGAAAACAAACACCGACAAATGTACTGGCTACTCGGAAGACATTCGAAGTTGAGCCTACATAACAAACTGCTTATCTATAAGCAAGTGCTAAAGCCAGCGTGGACGTATGGTCTACAACTATGGGGTTGTACCAGGAAAAGCAATAGAAACATCCTACAAACTTTTGATAATAAAGATCGTTAGCGCACCATGGTACGTACGTAACGGAGATATTCATCGGGACCTGGGAATTCTTAGCGTCATCGAAGAGATAGCAAATTTTGCTCGTAAACACAGAGATCGTGTTCACGGCCATTGACTCGAATAATTCAATTCGTCGTCTGCAAAGGACAAAACCTTTTGACCTCGCGTCATAATATATGCCGGTCGTGAAAACAGCAGGAACTTTCATTGGAATTTAATCGGTCTAAAGTGCTACATTCTTTTTTAAATTACATACGAACATCTTTTTCCAAAAATCACAAGTCTCGTAAGCGAAAATAAAACTGCTGGATAAGCGTCGGCTTAGTTGTAGTATTGATCTTGAAGAGTGGTGTTTTTAGTGAGTAAAAATCTCACACTACCATAAGCAAGCGCGATCGGGCCTTATGGTGTCTTTAGAAGATTTTCATCCTCTCGGCAAAAAAAAAAAAAAAAAAATTGCACGCCTCTAGAAATCTGAAAACTTCCTCACTACTATTGTTAAAAGTTGTTATAATGGGGTTAATACATTTATCGGGACTTCAGCCATATCCAAACTTCCTAATACTCTATCTGAACCCTCAAGATCTGTCTTAGTATCCACTTCTTTCTCGCTACTTATCTCCTCTCCGACTTCTTCGCCGCTGTCAATCTCACTTTGAACTTCTTCTTCACTATCAAACAGCCTTTCGACTTTTTTCTCACTATTAATTTCGCTATCACTACCACTAGCCGACATAAAAGCTTTCCTGGTCATCCAATTCATTAACAAAATTTTATACCTTCCTTCGATATTTTCTAAGCACTTTAGGCTTTTCCTTTTTATTTTTCCTGAAGGCAATTATATTTTAAACATCTACATCTACTGGAGTTCATTTAAACTTTAACAAGAATCGATACCGAATGATTCAGAAATCTCTCTTATTTTACTAAACCTTTTTAAATTGCTTAACTACTTATAATAATAGGAATGCGGCACTTACATCAACAAATTTACAATGATGGTTATCAAACTCGTATTATATTCAGGAACGGGTTCACACTTCACAGTTTCTATTACTTGAGCACAGCAGCTTCACGGATTCTGAATTCCTTTTTTCACGATTCCGCTATTCTACACAGCTTTAGATCATCACGGCAACTTCGTAACCCTTTGAAATTTAAGTCTTTACACTTTACACTGTTTTAGTTGTTGACTTTAAAGTCTATTATTTCTGTAGCACACTGTTTCTTGCGATTATTTCGTATATGAGGGATTTTTGCGCATTACACCGCTGCCACCAATTTTTTTTAAGTTACACCTGAATGTCACATAAAATAAACAACAATTTTAAGGAACAATTTCCACTCAGCGCGGGCTGGTTTTTCCTGGGGTATTGAAGCAGCGTTACCTTAGTCGACTTCACGAAAATTGCTATTCCCAGAAAACACATGCGAAAGAAAATCTTCCCGTTTTATGCTACTGAAATACAATAATAAAAAGGTACCAAGGTTTTCGTTTTAATATCTAATTTTTATTCGACACTTTGGTTAAGCAAGTACTCGTAAAAATGAACTCAGGTGCATTTTCATTCTATACCCCTCTTTATTGACTACGAGTAATTTAGCTGAGTTTACAAATTTCCAAGTGACTCGGTGTCGTGTATCTATGTATCATACATATAAATACACCCTGTATATGTATGATACATAGTTAATAGGGGATTTGTTAATGTGTATTTTTTCAACAAGCAGTGAAGCTTATTATTCAATAAAAATTAATAAAGCATTACAACATGGCATAGTGTCGTATGTTGGAGGCTGTGGTTGCTTATACTAGTGATTTCATAAACAATTAAGTAATTGTCAACTATGTTTTTGTGGCTTCGACAACATACTTAGGACTTCCAAGTGGGTTTCAGCTTCATTTTCGGGGGAAAGGGGTAATATTCTCCTCTTCCTGCAGGTTACAGAAAATGCAGTCTTTTTGCTCATGTTTCCGGAATTTGTTTGCATTTAAACTAAGTCCAGCGCGCGTCTTAAATGTCCATGTTATCAACTTTTTGCCATATGCATCATTATAGGCAAATCTGTCCACCTAATTCCCATCGTCATCCTCATATCTAAATACAGTTTTATGACTATACTTCAAATCTGGGCACTATAGTAATGGATCGCTCTTGCTACTGCATTGAATGATTTCTATTTAGCTGAGAACTTAACCGCCTTTTTAACCATACCCTAACCATGATATTGTAATATGCGAGCTACGGCTCGAGTAGATAAAACAATATTCTGTGAAATTTATTTCTTTATTTTCTAGTCTATAGAACAATTCAGGTTCACACTGTACTATCCTTCGCAATTCTTTTCTTACAATGTCTCTTTCCTCTCAAATCACTTTATCTCCTTTCTATTACTTAATTCACAAATCCAAACTAATTACTCCTTCTTGTTAACTCTCAACTTTCAATTTATCACAAAATTACAACTTCGCCTATTATCACTTTTCTAATCTCTTCGCCACAGTTTAAAAATCACTGTCTTTCCTATTGATCGCCATCTGTCCTTATATAGCAGAAGTTTCAGATAGCCAGAAACTTCTAGCAAATTCTTCGACCACTGGAAATAATTCCAAGATGACAATCATTTCTTCCAGTTATAATTCTCTCTTTATCCGTGGCGTTGTCAGCTATTGCGAACCTCGAATGAAAGTACAGTTTGGAATGGGCTGTAGGAGCGTAGTTATTATTCTACATTATTGTTGCATACTTTTAGACGATGTTACACTGCCCCCCTCTTAGACTTGTTCGTCCCGAACAAGTGCGTCCTCACTTCGACCATTGTATCGACTCAGTCGGTCCACATGAACCACTTTCATTTTGGCACTCGGTAATCGCTGGATGCGGTAGACAACATCGTTGATGCGGGTTACTATTCTGTATGGACCCTCCCAGTTCCGCTGCAATTTAGGTGATTTCCCCTTTTGGCGATGGGGATTATACAGCCACACTAGATCTCCTTCCTGGAATCCTGACGTTGTTGCCTTGGCATCATACCTGGTCTTCATGCGGTCGCTCGTTATCTTAATCTGGCTTCTGGTCCTTTGGTGTATGTCCCTAAGCCTTTCCCTAAGGTCCGCCACGTACTCTTCTTCATTTCTGGGCTCATTGGTAGGAGATCCAAATTTCACCTCACTGGGTAAACGAGCTATTCCACCAAATAAGATTTCGAACGGCGTATGTCGAGTAGTGCTATGCACGGCACTTCTATAGGCCATCAAAAACAAGGGAATCTGCCGGTCCCAATCCCGTTGGTAGTCACCTACGACCTTCGAGAGATGTTCGTCCAAAGTCCTATTGAAACGCTCCACCATACCGTCCGACTGTGGATGAAGCGGGGTTGTCCTTGTCTTTTTGATTCCGAGTAGTTGACACATCTCTTGGAAGATTCTTGACTCGAAGTTCCTCCCTTGGTCAGAATGCAATTCCAAGGGCACACCGAATCTGCTAACCCAATTGTAGACGATCTGCTCCGCCACGGTTCTGGCTTCCTGGTTAGGGATCGGAAACGCTTCCGGCCACTTACTGAAGTAGTCCATCACTACGAGTATATACCGATTACCATTGTCGGTTTCCGGAAAGGGCCCTGCGATGTCAATGGCGATTCGTTCGAAAGGTGCTCCCACGTTGTATTGGTGCATCTTACCTCGAGTTTTGGTTCTCGGACCCTTACTAGCTGCACACACGTCGCATTCTCTGCACCAGTCTTCGATATCTTCCTTCGCTTTTAACCAATAAAAACGTTCTCGTACCTTTTCTAGCGTCTTATTCACTCCCAAGTGGCCTCCGGACGCCCCGCCATGCATTTCCTGTAACACCTCCTTGACCCTCGTCCGCGGTACTACAAGCTGCATTACAAACGACTTTCCGTCGGAGGATTCCCATTTTCTTCTCAGAACACCTTCTTGGACATGGAGGGAGTCCCACTGCGCAAAATATGCCTTTAAGGTCGGGCTTCTGTGAGAGATGTCCTGATGATCCGGTTTCTCCATGTTCTCCTTCCAGGCCAGAATCGGCTCGATATCCGGGTCTTCCTTCTGAGCGTTCCGGATCTCATCTACGCTCCAGCCGGCGATAGGTTCGGCTCTCATTCTTTGGATGGAAACCAGCTCCCGTTCTTCCTGACGCGCACAATGTTTACAATCCGTTCTGCATGGTCTCCGGGACAGTGCATCCGCATTAGAGTGGAGTTTTCCTTTACGATGCTGTATTTCGTAGTCGTAGATTTGCAGCCTTTCGATCCATCTTGCGACCTGACCCTCAGGACTCTTGAACTGTAATAGCCATTTTAAGGCTGCATGGTCTGTGCGAAGAACGAACTTCCTCCCGTAGAGGTATTTGTGAAAATGCTTCGTAGCCAAGATCAAAGCTAGAAGTTCTCTCCTTGTCACGCAGTAGTTCCTTTCTGGCTTAGAGAGCACCTTGCTGAAGTACGCAACCACCTTCTCTTGGCCGTCATCCACCTGGGAGAGTACGGCTCCTACCCCAACATTACTAGCATCTGCATCCACAATGAACGTTTCCCCGGGAGTGGGGTAAGCCAGTATCGGGGCATCGCATAGCCGTTGTTTAAGTGCCTTGAAGCTCTTCTCGCACTCAATTGTCCATTTGAATTGTTTTCCCTTTTCCGTCAACTGGTGCAGGTTCTTTGCGATCCCGGCAAAATCCTTCACGAACCGTCTGTAGTAGGTGGCTAGGCCCAGGAAGCTCCTTAGTTGGTGTTTATCCTTGGGGACTGGCCAGTTTTTCACCGCTTCGACCTTCTCTGGATCGGTTCTCACTCCTTTCGCTGAAATTATGTGCCCCAAGTACTTGACTTCCGCTCTAAACAGGGCGCACTTCTTGGGGTTGAGCTTCAGGTGGGCACTTCGAAGCCTTTGAAACACATCCCTTAGATTGTCTCGGTGTTGCGCAAACGATTTTCCTACGACGATGACATCATCCAAGTATACCAAACAGGTTTTCCATGTTAACCCTTGCAGGACACATTCCATCAATCGCTCGAAAGTCGCCGGAGCATTGCACAGCCTGAATTGCCATAGCCCATTTCCTGCGGTGAAGGCGGTTTTCTCCCGGTCTTCTGGATGGATCTGTACCTGCCAGTAGCCACTCTTCAAGTCGAGAGTGGAAAACCATCGGGCTCCTGATAGTGTGTCTAGCGTGTCGTCAATCCGTGGCAGAGGGTAGCTGTCTTTCTTGGTGACGTAATTGAGCTGCCGATAGTCCACGCAGAACCGCGTGCTGCCATCTTTCTTCTTAACCAGTACAACCGGTGATGCCCACGGACTTTTGGAACTTTCAATCAGACCTTCTTTCTCCATTGCCGACACCATCTCTGCAACTTCTGTCTGCTTTGCCAATGGAAGGCGCCTAGCAGGCTGACGAATTGGTCTAGTATCACCAGTGTCTATTCGATGTTGTACCAGGTGTGTTCGGCCGTATTCTCCGTCCTGTGAGGCAAATACATCAGCGTACTCATTGATAAGATTCTCTGCCATAGTTCGCTGCTCCTGATTCAGCTCACTGGACTGGAGAATCGTCTCTCTCGTTTCCGCTGTCCAAGGTGATGGGAGAGGTTTTGGAGGACCACGTTCAGATATTGTTGCGACGGCGGTAATCGGCGTGCATTTTCCAGTCACCTCCCCTCGCCTTAGTTTGACAGTGTGTGGTCTTGCGTTCAAAACTCTCACTGGAACCATGGTGTTCTTTGGTTCGACTAACGTCTTTCCCAAGATGTAGTCTTGAGAATTCTTCTCTGGGTCTGGTTCTACTATGTAGAATCGGTGGCTCCCAAGATCACCTTCCAGCTTCGTCCAAATGATTGTCTCTGAAGACGGCGGCAAAACTTCGTCTTTGCTGATGACTGTCCTGAGAGTTACGGCATTCTCATTTCCGTACACCATCGGAATCTCCACATTTCGATACCTCAGTACTTGCATCCCGATGTCCAAGATTACTTCATTTGCTTTCATGAAGTCTATTCCGATGATGCACTCGTCGCATATATCTGCCACCAGAAACGCATGGGCGAACGTCAGTCCTGCCAGAGTAAGCGTAAGACGAACTTCTCCAAATACCTTCGCCATTTCCCCTGTGGCAGTCTTCAGGCAGTAGCTGTTGGTGTTGTGCAGCCAGGAGCCTTTGACGATATCTCTTCTTACAATGGAGGCGGTGGCACCTGTGTCGATGGTGGCTACGCACTTCTTCTTGTTGATTAGTGCCTCCACTGTCAGGCTCTTGTTACCCCGTTTGGTTTGCGAAACTTGAATGGTGGTCCTGGGGGCCTCGATTCCAGTAACCAACTTCTGCCCCGCGAAGTTGGTCCTTACGTATCCCCCGACTGCTCGTTTTGGGAAGTCTGACCGACAGGACGCTTCCTCTCTGCTTCTCCTACTTCCGCAATGTGGACAATTTCCTCGTCTAGGTGCACTTCTGCACTGCCGTTGTAGGTGTCCGGTTTGGTTGCAATTCCAGCAACGGATTTGACTTCCGCGAGCTCTGTCTTCATCCATGACGGCTGTTCTCTGGCATGAGCATTCCACGACGGACATTTCCCTGACACGGTGTATTCCCTGGTATGCTTGGTCCGCAGCCTTCATTGACAAAGCGAATGCCAATGCCTCGGGGAGTGTTCGCTTTTCAGCCATCCTTACAGCCATTTGCAGTTGTCTGTCCTCTATGGCCTGAATAAAAGCTTCCACCGCCATTTCGTTGATAAGCTCCTCACCGGCTTTAGGGTATGAAAGATGGGCTAGTCGCTCTATATCCGCTTGCAACTGTTGGAGCGTTTCCCCCCTTTTCTGGACTCGACTACGCAGCTGAACCCTGTACACCTGCTGCATGTGTTCATCCCCAAACCGCATCTCGATAGCCTGAACCAGAGAGTCGTAGTTCTGCTGTTTATCTTCCGGGATGGTCTGCAAGAGCTCCGCAGCTGGACCCCTCAGTGCAAGCGTGAGTGCAATAGACTTCTCTTCATCGTCCCAGCTATTGGTCATTGCGGCCGCTTCGAATTGCCTCTTATAAATTGGCCATGATGTTTGACCATCGAAGATAGGAGGCTGCATCTCCTTTCTTCTCAGACCGTCAGTGGAATATTCCCGTGCTTTCTGTCTCTTCACGTTGCTGAGCTCCTTAGCAAGACTTTCGACTTGCTTTTCTACTTTTTCAAACTGAGTCTCTATCTTCCCGAACTGAGTTTCATGTTTCTCAAAATTTTCATCGAATCTAGTTTCGACTTTTTCGAGTTGCGTCTCGACCTTCTCGATTTTCTCTTCGATCACTTCGAATTTGGATTCCAAGTTCTTGTTTTGCTCATCAAGTTTACTTTCCAGAGCATCTAGAGAATTCTTTTGTTCGTCCATTGCTTTCTTTTGTTCGTCCATTGCTTTCTTTTGTTCGTCCATTGCTTTCTTTTGTTCGTCCAGCTTAAGTTCTAGAGAATTCCTCTGGTCGTCCATTGCTTTCTTTTGGTCGTCCAGCTTAAGTTCTATAGAATTCCTTTGGTCTTCTATTGCTTTCTTTTGTTCGTCCATGACTAACTTAAGTTGCAGGAGCAGACTTGTTATACCCGGGTCGGCTAATGTACTTGCTGGTTCCTCTTCCACGTCAAACTCTACGTCGTGCGGATTTTCACCTTCCTGCGTTACTGCTTCTTCCAGACGAATCAGCAGGGCATCTTTTCCCCCAGTTGTGTCGAGGTTCCGCTTACTGAGTTCTGCCTTTAGTTGAGTTATAGTTAGTTTTCCCAATTTGCGACCCATTTTGCGCAACTAATTAACTCAACACAGAAATGGTTTTTTTTTTTTTTTTTTTGTGCAATTTCACACCACGGAAATAGTTATTCACAGAATAAGTTTTATCCCACTTCTGACACCAATGTAATATGCGAGCTACGGCTCGAGTAGATAAAACAATATTCTGTGAAATTTATTTCTTTATTTTCTAGTCTATAGAACAATTCAGGTTCACACTGTACTATCCTTCGCAATTCTTTTCTTACAATGTCTCTTTCCTCTCAAATCACTTTATCTCCTTTCTATTACTTAATTCACAAATCCAAACTAATTACTCCTTCTTGTTAACTCTCAACTTTCAATTTATCACAAAATTACAACTTCGCCTATTATCACTTTTCTAATCTCTTCGCCACAGTTTAAAAATCACTGTCTTTCCTATTGATCGCCATCTGTCCTTATATAGCAGAAGTTTCAGATAGCCAGAAACTTCTAGCAAATTCTTCGACCACTGGAAATAATTCCAAGATGACAATCATTTCTTCC
Source organism: Pocota personata (assembly GCA_963082735.1). Taxonomy (NCBI): domain Eukaryota; kingdom Metazoa; phylum Arthropoda; class Insecta; order Diptera; family Syrphidae; genus Pocota; species Pocota personata. Next base: position 73,765,795 of record OY720431.1, read on the forward strand.
AGTTATAATTCTCTCTTTATCCGTGGCGTTGTCAGCTATTGCGAACCTCGAATGAAAGTACAGTTTGGAATGGGCTGTAGGAGCGTAGTTATTATTCTACATTATTGTTGCATACTTTTAGACGATGTTACAATATGTTTCCAGGTTACTATTCTTAGCCTTCGCTTCTCTTTCCTTCAACTGATCGATCATAGATAGATTCGGGGCCTTGATGATGCCTAAGTATTTATACTTGAACTATTTGTATTTCAGTTTCATTAAAAAAAACATTATTAGAATTTCGCAGTTCCAAAGACACCGATCAGGCAAGTCTAAAGTGGCTAATGACTCAAAAGGATCTGTCTGGCCGTCTGGCTAGATGGAGTCTAAAACTGCAATGGTTTGACTACCAGACGTTTATGTATCCGACGGATTCGTATACAAAAGAACAGACATACGAACTGGTGATGCTATACAAGAAGACAGAGCGTGAAAATTCTCGATTCCGAAGGAGCTGCACACGATTCCGAAGAAGCTGCACACAATTCCCCATATTCAGGTCACGGGGGTATTCAAAAAACCCTTTTCAAAATGGAGGCAGATGGTCTTTTGAACAAGTATGGCTCCAGATGTCCAGAACTTGGCCAAGGCATGCGAAATGTAGCAAACCCGTCAGCACCATTTCTCGGCCGCCGGTGGGACAACAGACCATTACGGAGCGGCCTTTCCAGAGACTATATATCGACTTTCTAGGACCATACCCACGCACTTAGAACGGACACACATATATTTTTATAGTCTTAGGTCATTTTTCGAAGTTTGTGTTTCTAAAACCTATTAGGAAGACAATGACAGCTGAGGTAGTGAAATACCTTGAAGAAAGCGTGTTTCATATCTTTGGCGTACCGGAGTTTATCCATTCGGACGAAGATAAGGTCATACTTAAGCGGTGATTAAAAAAAAGATGGGATATATACGTCAGCGACGCGGTTTTTTATTGAGGAATGTAGTTCACGATGCGACTACGTTTGAACGCTACTACGCAGTATTTGACACCCACATGATACAACACGCGGGTGAGTATGATATCCTCCGCAAGCTAGATACGGTCAAAGATATGAACACGAAACAATAAGGATAAATTAGAGCTAATTAGGAGTAAAATATTTGACAATCTAAGGCTAGCACATCAGAAGGCGACTAGAACATACTACACACGAAGTAGAGATGTCAAATATAGGGAAGGACAGATAATATATAGACGAAATTTCAAACAAAGTAGTTTACCTGACAATAACAATTCTAAGCTAGGACCCACATTTTTAAAATCATTTGTTTTAAAAGCAAAGGGTAATTCTCTATATGAAATAAGAAATTTAAGAGGTGAGGAGGTATACCACGCCGAAGACCTACACACCTTAGCAAGTGATAGGAAACACCCTTGATGCTCTCATGCATGCCGTTGCTAGATTATCTGTGATATATATGTATGTATGTATTTGGTTTACGTCACCACATATATAAAGTTTTATTTATATTATAGGTGAGGCGACTTGGATGTATTCGAATACATCCCTATAATTCGTAGGTAGCACACGGGTACATTTACCTAAGCCTCTGTGATATACAAGCTGTGATAACCCATTAAATTAAGCTAGAAGAGGACTACGTGAAGCACTTGTCAGAGAAGACACAATAAGTGCCCGGCTAGCTCAGTCGGTATAGCATGAGACTCTTAATCCCAGGGAGTAGGCCCTTGCCATACGTTGGGTGATGTCAACAACAAACAAAAGACAAATAGAGCAAAGCGCTAGAGTAAGCCAAAAGGTAGATAACGAACCAGGAAAGGAAAAGGAAATTTTACACTGTATACAGCCGACAAAGACAATAAATTGGACAAAGAGAACAAAGAAAGTAGGGGAATTGGAGCAAAAAATTGGAGCAAAAAAGACGGACGGTTACTTTTCAAGTGCGATTAGTATAGAGCGATCTTAATGTAACTGGTGAATCCTTACGTGTAGGATAAATCAGAAGCCTGATATCCAACCATGATAAAATTGGACTGGATGAGTGATTGGCAGGCAATTTTATAGAGGCAGGTAAGGAGGGCTTCGGAGCTCCAGAGAACCAAACTGATTTTTTTTATACATCAGGCAGAAGCATTGAAAGTCGAAAGATAACTCAGGCCCCAGCAAAAATTGTGCCGCCTGCCGTACCGTGTTAAGACCGTTCCGAGGAACACACCGGTGCAAGCAGTAATAACGGTGGCGGCGACCCGCAAGAAGAACGGCAAGAAGAGGTGCTCCACGGGACCCAACGTTTTTCTGCTGTGAATTTCCTGAGTGGAAGATTTCGTTTTAGTTCGATAAATTTCCTTGCCACTTCAGATAAAATTTAATCAGTGTTGTGAACAACATAATTTCCACGTAATCAGCAGTTTACTGTGCACATGAAGGTGTCATATCACCGTCTGGGTACTGGTCATCCAACACCTGTGCGACCAGACAGTAGAGTTATCTAATTTTATGTTTGTCATTTTCATTTTCTTTGTAAAAATTGTATATAAATAGTCTAGAATTAAAGCAATGAGTGATTCGTTGAAAATCCATAGAACAAGGTGTTTGGTATTGTGAGACCCCCCACCAGAGGTAAGGCTCACATCTCATAAAATTAATTTTGTTCATCGTAACATTTGGTCCTTCGAAGCCAACGAAAAGCGTTATCAGGGCTTTAACACTGATTATTAAAAATATAAAATTAAATAACAATACACCCATTTCAAAGCTTACCAGGGCTACAAACACTGGTAAATACAATATTAGTGAAAAGCGTTGCCAGAGCTAAAAACACTGGTGCTAGTGATACTTGGAATCATCAATGGAGGATATCGGCGTCTATATTATTGTTGCCAGGCAGAAGGCCTTAGCGAAAGAGCTAGAACAGGTTCAAACGAACTTTGGAAAAGACAGCGCTGTACGTAAAACTCAAAGATATTAAGAAGAACGAATTAAAAAAATTAAATAAATTTGGACTGAATTTGAGAATAATCATGAAAAAATTCTTAATGTCGTAAAATCCGATACTCCCTATATTCAGAACAATACGTTTTTATTAGTGAAAATAGTTTACGAACAATTGAGAGCTAAATTGGAGAAAATTGATCCATCAGAGTTGGTATTAGCTGAATCAGATAAACAGAACCCCGCGCCATCCGGAAACGAATGTCAGCGACTCCGCCTAAGAAAGTTAGAGATAAAAATTGCGGCACTCATGAGGAGCATAGATTCCTTTGAACAAACATTCAAGAACTACTCTAAAGAAGTTCATGAGCATCAGCAAAAAATTCTACTTGATCAATGGAAAGTTTTAACGGAATTGCATGAAGAATTTCTGACCCATGCAACAAATGAAGATTACAAAACTTCATATCTAACGGAACACAGGTATGAAGGGGTTCAAGAAGACATAAATAACTGCCTATTTCAAATGGCTTCAAAAAAGTCAGAAATAACATTAGCTAAGGATTCGTCATCTAATCTAGAGGTTCGACTTCCTCAACTCAAAATCACAATATTCAAAGGGAACTATTTAGAGTGGCAGTCTTTTTGTGATATTTTCACAACAAGGTAACGCTTGGTATCACTGAAAAGATGGAGTATTTGAAAACACGTTTAGAAGGTGAACCATTCCTGCTCATCCAACATTTCACAATATCTAGTGAAAACTACCAGAGCGCATGGGAAACTCTTAAGAAACGTTACGACAAGGAACGGAAAATCGTATCACTGCACCTAGACAGGATGTTCAAAACAAGCCATCAGGGAGGCCAATCTACAGCAAGTCATTTAAAAGCAGTTCTAGATGCAAACAAAGAAGGGCTTGCGGCTCTCAAAAACATGGGATTTGAGACTTCTTCTTGGGGACCAATCATAGTTCACCTTGTTGTAAAACCACTGGATCCAGAGAGCAGAAACCTGTTTGAGCAAGGCATAAAGAGCCCAAATAAGGTACCAACGCAAGAAGAACTCTTTGAGTTTCTCGCAAGAAGATCCCAAGGTATTGGGATCATCTCGACAACGATCGCATAAGGACGAGAATAAGAACTCTGTGAGAAATTACCACATAGCAGCGAAGTTCAGTTGCATATTTTGCAAGAGGGATCACAACATCTACTCTTGCAGCAAATTTATGAATTGGACTCCAAGGGAAAGATGTGAGCAAGTCAAACAAGCCAAGATATGCATGAACTGTCTGAGACATGACAAGAAGATCACGTGCTCAAGTCTGCGAACATGTAAGCAATGTAATAAAAAGCATCATACACTGCTTCACCAAGAAAATTACGCTGGAAAACGGCAGAACGATTCGGGCTGTTCTGCCCCAATTCAATCACAGCCAGTTCAAAGTCATTACGGTCATCAAAGCCAAAGTGTGCTACTCGCCACAGCCATCGTTATTGGTACCAACGTTGATGAACATCGCAGGGAATTGAGGGCACTCATAGATCCAGGGTCCCAAGCAACACTCATTACAGAACAAGCTGCCCAGTCGCTACGCTTGCCGAAACAGAAGTTCTACGCAGAAATCAGTGGGTTAGGAGCAACGAATGCTGGCATAGCCCGCAATAAGGTGGAAGTCTCAATCGAACCAAGATTGAAATCAAACTTCAAACTATTAGTCTCAACACTTGTGTTACCAAAACTTACCAAACTGATGCCCGATAGAAACAACATCAACAAGTTTGAGTTGATTAGGAATCTTGAATTAGCCGATCCAACATTTTTCATTCCTGGACCTATCGATATGATATTAGGAGACGATGTGTATGGAGACATCATTCTCAATGGCATTAAGAAGGGTTCGAAAGGTTCCCCGGTGGCTCAAAGGTCGCATTTAGGATGGTTCATCACAGGCCGTACATCATCAAAAGGCGAAAATGTGAAAGTCGTAGGGATGGTCGCTCAAACAACAATAGAAAACCAACTTAAGCGATTCTGGGAACTCGAAGAAATACCTGAAGAGAGTCATCTGACACAATTGGAGCTGGATTGCGAACGGATTTACCAAAAAACCCACCATCGAGAACCCGACGGTAGATATACTGTAAGCATCCCTTTCAATCAGGAATTAATGCAAAAATACAGTCTGGGCGCATCAAGAGATAGAGCTGTGGCTAGGTTACTCCAATTAGAAAAAAGATTTGCCACTGACCCACAGTTGAGATTGGAATATATGAAATTCATAAACGAATTCATGGAATTGGGTCATATGGTCGAGATTACAAAAACAAAACCCCAAGACAAAAACATTTATTATATGCCGCATCATGCAGTTTTAAAACCAGACAGCTACGATTTTACAGCGGACATCGAAAAGATGTATCGCCAAGTAAAATTAAGCACCCATCATCAAGATTATCAGCGTATAGTGTGGAGGAGTTCGACAAAGGAACCAATAAAGGATTACAAGCTGACCACAGTTACTTATGGTACAGCTTCAGCACCATATCTAGCTGTAAAAACTCTACACCAGTTGGCAATAGATGAGCAGCAGAATTATCCAACCGCGTTCAAATTAGTGAGGAACGATTTCTATGTAGACGACCTAATGAGTGGAGGAGGCACGTTAAATGAGTGCAAGAAGATGCAACGTGAGTTGATTCAATTATTGGCCAGTGGCGGATTCCACCTAAGAAAATGGGCAGCAAATCACAAAGAACTCTTACCGATAATTCAAGATGTAAACGATCAAGGTAACATCAACTTGGATAAGGAAGAAGTCATCAAAACTCTAGGGATTCATTGGAATCCAACGGCTGATACATTTCAATTTAAAGTAAATATCGATAAGGCAACAGCAAAGTTGGGAACCTCATCGAAACGTGGGACACTTTCCGAAATAGCACGTCTTTTTGACCCATTAGGATGGTTGGCTCCAATAACCATCACCGCAAAGATACTCATGCAGCAAATCTGGAAAGCGGAACTCGGTTGGGACGAACCACTAACAGCTGAATTACAACAATGCTGGAATCAATTTAAATGTGAACTCCCAATTGCTGAAATTGAACTACACGGGATTTGTGATGCTTCTGATGCAGCATATGCAGCAGTAATATACTTCAGAACTACACATCAGAATGGAACACACAAGATCACTTTGCTTACGTGTAAAACTAAAGTAGCACCCATTAAACACAAACTCACAATTCCAAAGTTGGAATTATGCGGAGCCCACTTGTTGTCGAAATTAATGGCTGAAGTGAAGTGAGTAGTTGAGACTCCAGAAAAAAATATCTATGCCTGGACGGATTCAACAATCGTGTTAGCTTGGATAAAGAAGAGTTTGTTAAATGAAAAAGTATTTGTTTCTAACAGGATTGCCCAGATACATACAAATATTCACCCAAGTTCGTGGAGACACATAAGATCGACAGAGAATCCTGCAGACTGTGCATCAAGAGGCGTAACACCAACTAAACTAAAACATCATTCTCTATGGTGGAGTGGACCTTTGTGGCTTGAAAAGGCCATTGAATATTGGCCGACAGAATCCGAGAAACATAAACCTTCCGAAGCTGATTCCATGGACGCGACAGTCTCTTTAATTTCAACAGTAAAGAAAGACAACATCGTCGAACGATTTTCCTCGTATACAAGACTAATTAGAACGATTTCCTATTGTAAACGGTTTGCAATGAACTGTAAATATGAAGCAAACAAACAAACTGGAGACTTGACCACCTATGAACTTGAAGGTGCTCTAAAATCTATCATCCGTTTAATTCAACAAACCGAATTTTTAGAAGAAATCAGGTGCCTACAGAATGGACACAATCTTCACAAGAAAAGCAGACTCCTTGCCCTAACCGCACACTTAGACAACGAGAATATTCTTGTGGTCGGGGGCAGACTTGACAACGCAAGTCTATCAGAAAAGGAGAAGCATCCGTACATAATACCACGCAACAACATATTCACCAAATTATTAGTTAAACACGTTCATGAGAAAACACTGCATGGAGGAATTCAGTTAACATTGGCAACGCTCCGTCAGTCATTCTGGATCCTTCAAGCTAAATCTGTGATTCGTCAAGTAATCTATAATTGCGTACGATGTCATCGCTTTAATGCAGCTACAAAGGGTCAAATTATGGGAATGCTGCCAACTCCGAGGGTAACGCCATCAAGACCATTTACACACACTGGTATTGATTACGCAGGCCCAATTCAGATACTCATTTCAAAGGTAGAGGCAACCGATCGATAAAGGGCTGCATTGCGGTCTTTGTGTGTTTATCAACTAAGGCAATTCACCTGGAATTTGTCAGCGATCTCACATCAGAAGCATTTTTAGCGGCCGTTAGAAGATTCACGCCCAGAAGAGGATATTGCACACATTTCTACAGCGACTGCGGGACAACGTTTGTCGGAGCGAACAAAGAGCTTCAAAAACTTTCACTCAAGGCAATAAAGAAGCCGCAGAAAAGCTAGTTTTGGATGGCATACAGTGGCATTTCATTCCACCCGCCGCACCACATTTCGGAGGCTTATGGGAAGCCGCAGTAAAAGCAATGAAGTTCCACTTAAAGATAGTCATTGGGGATACTACTTTGAGATTTGAAGAGCTGTCCACATTTTTAACTCAAATCGAAGCCTGTCTAAATTCTAGTCCGTTGGTTGCATTTCAATTATTCATCTCTACCGCCTTTTCAAGCATCCTTACAATGATGCACTACCATAATACACAAACCATACTACTCAACATAATACTGGCAACACATCACAGTCAAATACATCCTTTAATTTTGACCGTGCAGCAGTTTAAAATAGAATTATCTCGCATACATGACAGCATACCAAGGAATATGATGATACCTGGAGACCGACATCATGAGCCAGTAATTCAATTGTACAAGACTTTACAACCAAGAGCAAGAGTAACTGGGCGAAACATCATAATAGAACTAACATTACCTCTCCTATATGGCAAAGAATTCAAAATGTATAAGATTCTTCCTGTCCCCACTTGGCATGATCAGAAGTTCACATATATTGTTCCATCAGCGAACTATCTAATAGTCAATATTCAGGGAGATCACTATTATCCTTTAAGCGAAGTTCACTTCTCTTCATGTAAACAAAGGTCCTCAGATATATATTGGTGTGAAATGCAGCATCCAATATATACAGCAGGATCAAGTGTAAGCTCATGTGAAATAGAACTTCTGCGGCATACACAAAGGTTACCATCATCATGCGTCACTCGAACCGTGCAGCCATAATTTTACTGGGTAAAGATGCAGCACACTAATACATGGATATTTAGTGCGCCTTATGAAATCAAAATAGACATCGCCTGTGGTTCGACAATAAACCCTGCTAAACAGAAGGAGACTGGGATTCTGAAACTTCAACCAAACTGCAGAATACACCAATCAACTATGATCCTTTTCGGGAAGCAAACCATAACAACAAGACTGAATTCTTCGTACCTTCCCATTCAAAACATTTCGGAGCATCTAATTAACTTCAACTATAAAAAAGAAGAAGATCCTATTTTGGCATCACACATCTCTAATCAAATCGTGAAGGTTCAGCACGATATTAGTCTCCAAAGGAACCAGGAGGTACTATTAAAGGAGATTAGGAATTACAAAATTCACCAACATTCATTGACCGGAGGCGTAGTGTTTTTACTAATTACATCAGTGGTCATCATAGTAATCAAAAGACTACGGTCGAGGTCAGCAATAAACATCCAATTGAAGCAGCAGCCTGAACCAGCACCTCGAGAACTGACCAGAAGACGCTCATCAGTGAATCAGGCTGAACAACCAACAATGTTTGCGGATGACCAATTCAGGGTGTAGGCAACAAGTCGTGGCGCCAACATGTTGTGAACAACGTAATTTCCACGTAATCAGCAGTTTACTGTGCACATCGGTCATATCACCGTCTGGGTGCTGGTCATCCAACACCTGTGCGACCAGACAGTGGAGTTATCTAATTTTATGTTTGTCATTTTCATTTTCTTTGTAAAAATTGTATATAAATAGTCTAGAATTAAAGCAATGAGTGATTCGTTGAAAATCCATAGAACAAGGTGTTGTGGTATTGTGAGACCCCCCACCAGAGGTAAGGCTCACATCTCATAAAATTCATTTTGTTCATCGTAACAATCAGATTTAGTGAATTTCCAAGTGAAAAGAAACGAGAAAAAAAAACAGAAACCAATAAATTTTTTTAGTGAATTTTTTTGAGTCCTATAAATTTTTTTAAGTTTCCGTTAATTTTAATTTTAGTTTCTCTGGACTCCATAAATTTTCCCCAGAATTTCTCTTTATTTTAAAATAGATTTAGTTTTAATAGAATTAGTCTAAGTGAAAAGCCCTTTCAAGCTTAAAATGAAATTTGTGAAAAATTCTGCTACGAATGTCTAGTGTCGCGATTAACTCCGCAAATAGGAGAGGAAAACCATCCTTCATTGTGCTGCCGGCAGGACAAAGGAAACCTAATAATAAATCTTGAGTACCTTTCTTAAGTTTAAAAAAAAGTTAGGTTTAGTTAGGGTTTAATTTCAGTAGTAGTTTTAAGTCTATTCTTTGTTATAATAAACCAAGTAGGATATAGGACCTATAAGAAATTAAATCTCAGTGGTTTTAATTATGTGTGGATAAGATTTTTTTCTAGTGTGTGATCTTTCTCCTGGCCAAGTACTTGGATTTTTCATTTTTTTTTTCTTTTTTATTATCTTTTTTTAAAGTCCGTCCACCGTCAGCGCAGAGTAGTTTTCTTCTCTTTTGGATTTTTTTTTTATTTTGGTACGGGATTTTGTGTGCTGAGTAGGTGATACAAAGTAAGGTGGACAAGAAATACCCCGTCCGAAGAGCTAAGCCGAGCAATCGCGAGCGTGCCGCCGTCTTGCTTACTAGCACCAAAGACGCCTCCGTGGCCAACCCTAGTTCACAACACTTAGCACATAGCAATCTTGTAATAATTTCTCCAGAAAAAATAGTGATTCTGTATAAATAACGGCTGCGAATGACCTCTCCAATGCGTCACAAAATCCATGTAATTCTATGCGGTTTTTTGATTCGTATTGGATCCATCGTGATATTTTAATTTCTTCTATATAAGAGAGTTGGCTCCTGAAGAACTTCCATTTTTGAGCGTTTTCATCTGAAAGTATTTCTCCGATTTCCAGAGTTGTTGTTGGATTATCTTTGCTCTTACTATAATTGAAGCTAGACATCCTAATGGGTCAAATAGCCTCGCTGTTTCTGACACTATTATCCTTTTTGTCAGACTTTTATTTGCTGTTTTAATATTCACCTTGAATTCAAACGTGTCGGACTCCGGTCGCCAGTATATTCCCAGGGTTTTAATGGGGTCGTAGCAAATTGTTTTGAATCTTCCTTCCTCTTGATCCTCTGATGTTATATTTTTCAAAATGGTGTTTATTATTGAAGTTGTTGAACTGTTTTTATCGCCAGATAAGACGTTCTGTGAGTCACGGTTTTTAGCCGATATTGTCTATATCTTTGCGTTGGGTTTTCCCTCCAAATTATACGCTGGAAGTCTATCTTTCTGATCCACTAGTATTTGACGGTATATTTTTGTATACAATTTTATGTTTTCTCCATCGCACTAGTATGGAGTACAAGTCCAGTTATATAACTGGACCTAAGCATTGTGTCATTTAAGCTTACTCCTAAACTCGCTCGTGACGTCGCATCAAAGACAACTCGAACTTTAATTGATGAGCTGTCTGGTTTGACGACTGCATGGTGCTGCAGATAGTACACTTCTTTCGTTGATTTCACAGTCGAAGTTGGTTTCACTTCTACCATGTGTCCTACATCAATATAATCCCGTATGAATTGTTTTGTCTAATTTGAAGGAATCGAGATAACGCTCTGTCCTCTGATTCACCCAATTTGCCTGTGTCTTCTTTGAACGATAGTCGAACAATGTACCTTCCATCTTCATCCCTCTTGTGCGTTGTCCTGAATATCTCTTCGCACCAAGCTTCTTTTTCCGTGAGACCTGTTTCTTCTTGCACTCCTTCTATTTCCGAAAATGATTTAAGTTGCTCTGTATTGGATATTAAATAAACCGTTGCTTCGTTTGCCTTGAAGGGATGTTGAATACATCCAGATAATAACCAACTTAATTGAGTGTTTTGAGCGACTGGAATGCCATGGTTGCCTTCAATCACACCTTCAAGAATTATGTCTTGTAAAATATCTACTCCTATCAGCATATCTACGGCCGCTTTCGTGTTGTATAATGGATCCACCAAAGGTAAATATTTAATATTTTTTTTTTTTTAATTCGCGAGCCAAAAGGAATATGAATACCTTTATACTGCTACAGGGCACGGGCTTTTAAGGAAAAGGGGAAGAGGAACAGAGGAGAAGCCTGTGCAGGTTGGCTTTAAATGTTTGAAGGTTGTAGTGATGGGGAAATACAGAGGAGCTTGGCAGATCATTCCATATTCGTGTCGTTCGGCTTATAAACGAATCCCTATATTTATCAGTACGACCGAAGTCAGGCTTTAGGGTGAACTGATGTGCATTCGAAGGATGTCGCTTATTGCGGGTGAAATTTTGAAGGGGAGGAATGCAACTGGCTATTTCGCTGGAACATTTTTTATAGCAAAAGCGATAAAATAGTGTGTCACCAGGCATTTCTCCGATGTTCAAGTGAATGAATGGAATTCACAATGTCTCTATCACCTACAAGTCCTAACGCGCGATTTTATACCCTATCAAGAATGTGCAGAACGGTCTTGGGTGCACCAGATATGGGCGTTATATTCCAGCTTAGGGCGGATGAATGCCTTATAATATGATCCCAATCCTTGTTTGCTTACTTACTTATGTCCTATATCCCCTTGTGGGTTCTACTACGCCTACGCGCCATCGTGTACGGTTTCTGGCAATGTGTCTCAGCTCTCCCCAGCTTTTCCCCAACTGCCGTGCTTCCTTCTCGACTGTTCTGCACCATGTGCGCAGGCACCTATTAACGAACGTTTGCAGCTTTCTGGTGATAGCGGTGGTCACTCTCCACGTGCTGCATCCATATAACAGCACGGATTCAACGTTGGAGCGGAACAGTCTTAGCTTGGTGTTCAAACTGATTGCATTGCTTCGCGATATTTTGAACAACATCCCGAACGCGGACTTTGCTTTGGCGATTCTGTTGGCGATATCCAGTTCGGTTCCACCATCGGTCGAGACAATACTCCCAAGATAATGGAAATCCCCTACTCTCTCTACCGGTTGTCCAGCAATGCATATTTGAGCCGATGAGTTCGTTCCAAGACTGATAATTTTAGTTTTTGCGGTATTAATTTTCAGCCCTACGACGCCAGCCTCCCTCTCCACATCTGCTGTCATTTGGTGGAGGTCCATAATTCTATGAGAGAGTAAGCATACGTCGTCAGTGTAGTCGAGATGTTTAAGTTGGGATGTGAGAGTCCATCGAATTCTTCCGTTTCCCGTCGACAAAGCTGCACGAAGCACATCGCTAATCACCAATAGGAATAGTATTGGTGAAAGAATGCAGCCTTGTCTTACTCCACTTTGGATCTCAAATTCCTCAGAAGACCTTCCTCTGTGCAGAACGTGACATTTGGACCCTTCGTAAGTAGCTTTGACAATAGCAATTAATTTATCAGGAATACCTCTCCTGCGTAAGGCACGCCAAATAAACTCCCTGTTAACACTATCGAACGCCTTCTCAAAATCGATGAACAACAGGTGAAGTGGCGATCTATATTCAACGCACTGTTCGATGATAATCCGCAGGGTGTTGATGTGGGCGACACAGGAGGATTCAGAGCAGAAACCTGCTTGTTCGGCATCGAGTGTGTCTTATAGACGTTGTTTGATTCGCTCCAGGAAGATTTTAGCTATTATCTTAGCTACAGCAGGCAGCACGCAGATACCTCTCCAGTTTCCGCACTCCATTAAACTACCTTTCTTAGGAAGCTTGACGATCATTCCCTTTTTCCACTCGTCAGGAAAGTTTCGGATTCCCAAGGAATGCCATCAAGTCCGACCGCCTTGTGCTTTGATCGCTGTAGTGATCTAATCCTTACTGGGAGGCGCGGTGCGTATTCGGGCATTTCTTACCTCGTACACCTCATTCCGATTTGGGAACATATCGCTAGCGAATACACGGTTTAAAACCGTTGCAAAATGCTCCTCCCATCTCTTAAGCTGGTCCTCATCCGAAATAAGCAAGGAACCGTCTAGGCTTTTCACTGGGTGTTGGCTGGAGCTGCGACCAACTGTCAGCTCTTTAGTGATTCTGTAGACGGTCCTACTATCGCACCTTCGTGCAGCATCTTCTGCTTCTGTAGCCAGCGCGTTGATGTAGTTGCGCCTGTCACGTCGCACGCTACGCTGAACTTCTCTCATCTTCATGCGATATAGGGACTCTAGCTCATTACTCCCTGCTGCTGGAGCGGCTGCAATGCGAGCTTTCAGCTGTTTCTGTTCGTCAATCCGTCTCCAGGTATCCTCGTAAAGCCACGCCTTATGCCTTTCCTGTGATCGACCGACAATTCTTTCAGCACCAGATGTAAAAACATTTTTCACAGCACACCACTGGTCTTGGATGGTTGTGGGCAGTGAGCTGCTGATTGCTTCCACACCTTGCGAAATGTGCTCCCTTAATTGTTGGCGCACTGAGGGATCACTAAGTCTATCGATGTTGAACCTGGGCATTCTTGTATTGTCGTGGGATCTTCGAACGGCAGCAGTGCGTAGTTCAAGAGTTAAGATGGTGATCTCGTACTATCCCCACATCTGCCCCTCGCCTGTTTCGGACGTCCAGGAGACTACTTCTAAAGCGGCGGCTGGTGGCAAAATGGTCAATTTGATTGGAGGTTGCTTGCTTGCCGTTGGAAACCCAGCTGATTTTGTGGCAGGTCTTGTGCTCAAACATGGTGCCACCTATCACACGGCGGTTGGCATTGCAGAAATCCACAAACCTTTCGCCGTTGTCATTGCGGTTGCCTAGTCCATTCTTCCCGATTACATGTTTGAGCCCTTCGTTGTCGTTGCCTACCTTGGCATTCAAATCCCCCATCACTATGACAATGTCTCCATTTGGTGTTGTATTGCTCTCCTTCTCGTCCTCAGACGAGCCCTCCGTTGGGGCATAACACTGTATGATGGTGACGCGTCGTATTCTACTCCGGAATCCATAAGGTTGCCAGGAAACTAGGCCTTTGCGTGCTGTTGGTGTTAGTAGCAGTCCGACTCCATATTCCCCGCGGACTTCCAGGTGGTCTTCCGGAATAGAGCAGTACAGTGTTATGCGTTGGGGACTGGTACTCACCCGCTTCTAACCATCTGATTTCGCTTACCCCCAAAATGTCCAGTCTACATATATCGCATGAATTCTTTTTCCAATTGAAGGAATCTGGCATTGTGAGGTCCTTCACTTCCCGAGTCGAGGAGCGTCTTCACATTCCAGAAACCTATCTTTGTCCGGGTACAATAGCCAAAAGTCGTCAACATGTGATCATTCTTTATCCGAGGCATAGTGGCGGTTTCTGTAGCAATTAGGGTTCGGTAACGCAGGTTGCTAGCTCACGTTACCTAGTCTAGAATCAAAGCCCTAGACAACCCGCACTTGCAGTTTTAGCCTACACGCATAAGGATTTATACGTATAGTTACCCGGGGACTACCACTAGGAGGTAAAGCAAGCACTTCATCACGAACTTGATTGTTGCGCTACTGGCCCAAGCCAAGTTTCGAGCAGTCATTACTTTCCCGATCAATCGCAATGCAGATCCCAATCCTTGGTTGTAAAGAATTCTTCCGGTAGTACACTTGTAAGCTTGTTTAGCACCAGGAATTCTCTCCATGATAGAAATTCTGATGGCTATGTGGACTGAATTGGTAGGTTCACCTTACTGTGAGGGTCAAACACTCTTTCTTTGCCTTGGCAAGGATAGTTCACCCTAGACCACTCTCTCTAATCCAGTTCGTCTTAGGAATCTGAGAATGAAAAGTGGATCTATGGTTGGTATATCCTCATCTGATAGTTTGTACTTGGCCAAGCATTTCAATCTTTTGTGGGTCAAGATTCCAGAAGATGATGGTGGCCGTGGTTTAGTGGTAACATCATCGCTTGTCACGCTGTTTGTTCACGGTTCAAATCCTGATGTCAAGAATCATCTATTTATTTCGCGTGAAATAAATAAAAAACTCTACTACGAAGGCATAACATTTCATTCATTTCTAGTGCATTTTTATTGGTAATTCATTAAACTTATAGCTAGACAAAAAACGCTTAAGACTAGCTTAACTAATTTAGCTATCTTATTCTAGTTTACTGGGCCTACGTGGGGGCTGTAAGTTAAACCTAATACTTAAAGCTATGTTTTTTTCTATTTTTATTATTCTATTAACTATTAATACTAAGAAAGAATTTTAAAAAAATTGAAAAAACTTAGTACATGAACTTATTTTTGATTTTTCTTATATATAAAACTTAAATTAAATCTCAAACTACTATTCTAAATAAGCCTATCTTATTCTACCTTACGTAATTCTATAAGTAAATTTTTTTTTTTGCTTTTTTAAATTTATTTTTTTTTGCTTTTTTGTCGAGTGCTGTTTTTTTTTTTTTTTTATCCAAGTACTGTGGATTTTTTTTAATTATTATCTATAACCTACCTAAACTATGTAAGTCGGTTATGTGCAAAGTACAGCCAACCTTAAACTTCAAACAGGCTCCCTGAATTATGGGGAAACGACGAAGAAGTCGACTATCCACAACTTTCCGAGCAACGTGGAAGATTAGCGGCACCGCCAATCTGTCCTGGATCAGACCTTTCTCAACAAAATAGAAGAACGCCTCTGGGGGAACAAAGCCGTTAAGGCGCACTCTCTCGTGATACTCGTAATTGGGGTAATAAGCCCCGGAGATCAAGTTGTTCATCGAGCTCATTGCTCTTCCAATGTGCCTTCGAATCAGCTTAATAACGAAATTATCTACTCTTATTAGGTTAGCTCTGTTATATAGGACCTTATTGGGATAGAATTTTATATACTGGGACTCTGGTGTTCTGTATAAATGAAGGCAAGCCCTCTCAAACACCCGAAACTTTTCCAACAAGCTTGCTCCCACGTTGATTCACACGGGGTATCCATATACGAGCATAAGGAATGAGGGCCATGTAGCAGATTACCTTTACCCTTACATCGAGTTGCTTGCTATAAAAAAGTTTCTTTGTAGGGACAAAAGCACCTTTGGCTCTGGCCAGAACAGCATATACAGGGTCTTCCAATAGGGACTTCCGAACTTTGTCAGTTGATAGCGGCCATATTGTTGAAGCTACATATATCAAATTGGCTGTCATTTATTCAGTTTGTTTTGCCAAATCACCACGGACGAATATAGCGTTCAACAACACGTGCAAATAATAAAATTGTTTTATCAAAATGGGTGTTCTGTTCGGGCAACGTTGCGCGCTTCGTCCATTTTACGGTCGCCATAATCGTCCTTCCGAGAGGACAATTCGCAGTGTGGTGGATAAATTTGAGTCCACTGGTTCAGTAAACGATCAACCAACACCCGTACGTCGACGAAACGCAAGATCTGCCGAAAACATTGCCGCTGTCCGTGAGAGTGTGCAGGAGAATCCAAGGCAGTCGATTTCGCGTTGCTCACAAGAACTCGGCTTTTCGCTGTCCACAACTTGGCGAAATTTGCATCGTGACTTGGGCCTGCACCCGCACAAAATTCAACTGACCCAGGAGTTGAAGGTAAATGACCATAGACAACGACGTGTGTTCGCTGAATGGGCTCTGGAGCAGTTGGAAACTGACCCTAATTTTCATCGAAAAATCATCTTCAGCGGTAAGGCCCATTTCTGGATGAATGGGTATGTCAACAAACAAAATTGTCGAATTTGGGACGATACCAATCCACATGAGATCCAGGAGCGTCCAATGCATCCCGAAAAAGTCACTGTTTGGTGTGGATTTTGTGCTGGCTTGGCTGACTTTGAGAACGACGTTGGCCAGGCAATCATCGTCAACGGCGAGCGTTATAGGTCGATGATTACCAGCTTCTTTTAGCCTAAATTGGATCATATGGACACCAACGACATGTGGTTTCAACAGGACGGCGCTACATGCCACACAGCTCACGCCACATTGGAAATTCTGCACGAGCGATTCGAGGGCATGGTCATCTCACGTGGAGGTGATGTGAACTGTCCACCGAGATCGTGCGATTTGACCCCGTTAGACTTTTTCTTGTGGGGTTTTCTGAAGTCGCAGGTCTATGCGAATAAGCCATAAATCACAGCGGCCCTCAAAGCCAACATAACCCATGCAATTGGTCAAATTCAGGTTGATTTATGTGCCAGAGTCATGGAAAATTGGACATTTCGGATGCGCGCCACCCAGAGGAGCCGCGGCGGACATTTGAACGATGTTATATTCCATACAAACATTTGGGTAGCATTTTCAATAGCGAGGGAGATATAGAAATGGAACTAAGAACGAGAATCAAAATAGCAAACCGAAATTGTACAGTCCTGCCGAAGAAATTCATCGATCATAGGAGGTCAATAGAAACATAAAAATTTCGATCTACAAAACAATGTATCTCCCCTTCTTACTACATGGAGCAGAAAACTGGGTTCTTACAGATAGGCAATATAAAAGCATTCAAGCTATGGGAATGAAACATCTAAGGAGAGTATTAGGAGTAAAAAGAATAGACAAAAGAAGAAACGAAGATATCCGAAAAGAATTAAAAATAGAATCAGCCAGAAGGATAATGGAGAACAAAAAATTAAGATGGTTTGGACATCTAGGATGTAAGAAGACAGACAAGTCAAAAGAATCTGGGAGGCGAGAGCATCAGGGAAAAACAAGAGAGGAAGACCCAAAAACGTCGTGGAACAGGACACTGGAAAATATAATAGGAACAGAGGGACAAACGTGGAACTCGGGAAAAACGATAGCAAGAGATAGAACCAAATGGAAGAATTTCGTGAAAGAAAGGAAGACATCGCATAGAAGAAACCTCGACACCTAAGGGTAAAAGAGGATCGGATTATGTATGTGTGTATATTCCATACATAATGGCATCGATAGGCCTTTCAAACGAATTTCAAAAATTTCGATAATATCTCACACACACTTTGTTTTATTTAAATTTAAAGATAGGAAGCGTTTAATGGAAAACCCTTTATATGTTTGTTAAAATATAGATATTGGCCTAAGCAGAGCCCCGGGTATCTGACTACACTTCGACATGCAAGTGGCTGTCCGTGCGGTCTCACGATTGAGAACATTTGCCAATTCTTTCTGGTATGCCTAGAGGCCCCAGACAGAAGTTGATCTTCAACTTCCAGTCATCGCTATATCGTTGAATCTTATCGAAGTCACGTTGCAAGAGAATCGCAATGACCTCGATTTTTGGTCCTGATCAGTACGCAATTAAGTCTTCTGCGTACACTATGGCATGAGATCGCTCGTGTAAATGTTGAAAAGGATCGGTGAATTAACCGCACCTTGTTGCAGACCGTTTATAATTAGTAATGTTCCAGCAGAAGTCGCATTGCCATTCTTGACAATGAACTGTCAGCTGGTGAGCATGTTATGAAGTATGTACAGCAGTGGTTTGCTTATGCTTAGCCTGCTCAGCATGTGGAAGAGTCCCTCTAACCATACGGTGTCGAAGGCCTTCTCCAATTCAATCAGGCAGGCAGCCGTACACTGGAGTGGTGTAGATATCCACCGCTTCTAGAGGTAGATGTCAAAGCACAATGTTCGATACCCCGTCGATTCCCATCCTCAATGGTCGAAGATCGCTTGGAGCTCCAAGCCATCGGCGATGACATTATTTGCAATGTTATCGTCATTGAACTTGGTGAAACCTATGTTCTCGGATCGCCAGTGCTCTATATCATTTCGAAGATAGAAGTTGTGCACAAGGACGCGATTTTCCAGGTCGTGGTTCGGCTAAATGGTATCATTCACCTTGTACATTTCCTGGAAAGTCGCTCCTATAGCCTCTACCTTCTCCTGCGGATCTTCGATCACAAAGAAGTTGTCAGCCTCTACTGCGTTATCTGGATCTATACCTGCTGTTATAAGTATTCGTCCATTGTTCGTCGTTCGGGGGATTTTAAGACATGGAAGGTCGTTTTGATTGTTGCTCCGAAATATTTTATTTATCTGCGGGAACATACTCGGATTGTTGGATTTTACAGCCCAAGTTTTGTTGTTCCAATGCAGATTTACAGAAGGTCTGTAGTTTTCCTTGATTAATTTCTGGATGTTTTTAATCAATGACTCCGAGTTTTGCCTGTCAGTAATCAGTCTGTACAAGGTTTTTAGTCTCGACAGCAGTCTAATTTTGTGTTGGTATACTGCGTCAATTGATGCATATGTCTGTGCTGTCAGTATGTTGATACCGAGGTATCATACTATCCATACAGTGCTTTGCAAAAGTATAACCGCACCCTGCTAGACAAAACTGTTTTTTATTGCTGGAAATCCCAAAAGAAAATATCGGGGATATTGCTATTTGATGCCATATAATAAAAAAATAATAAAGGACCTGTATCCGCTTAGAGTTTCCTGGAAAAGGCCTTTTACAGGGTACGGTTATACTTTTGCAAAGCACTGTTGTTCGCTTAATTGTCTCATCCATTTATTTTAGGTACTAGTCAATCTTCTCGTTTGTCAGATTCCTATTGGACGGTGGGTAGAGCGAGTTCGAGGAGAGTGCTCTTGTCAAAACTCTGGAGAATAGAGTCCAACGGATCCTACTATAATTGTAGGAGTACGTTTGGACAAATTCCTCCAACTCCGCTATTTCGTTGGGAATCGTTATTATGGCACTAGGTCCGCAATAGTCACTGTCATACACAAATGTGTGCAAGCAGTTTAAAGTTTGTCGGCCCGTTTCGGTCGGGAGTCACTTCTAGGAAACAAAGGACTATCTGATAGCGCCGAAGGGGATATGAATACCCTTAAACTGTTTCAGGACACTGGCGTCAAGGAAAAGGGGGAAGAGAAACAGAGAAGAAGCCTGTGCACGTTGGCTTTGAATGTTTGAAGGTTAAAGTGATGGGGAAATACAGAGCGCCGTAGATCATTCCACATTCGTGTTGTTCGGTTTATAAATGAATCCCTATATTTGACAGGACGACCGAAGTTTGGCTTTAGGGTAAACTGATGTGCATTCGAAGTATGTCGCGTATTGGGGGTGAAATTTTGAAGGGGAGGAATGCAGCTGGCTATTTCGCTGGAGCATTTCTTATAAACAAAAAAAAGATAAAACAGGGAGAGGCAGGAGACAGGAGACATTTCTCCGATGTTCTAGTGAATGAATGGAATTCACAATGTCTCTATCACCTATAAGTTTTAACGCGCGATTCTGTACCCTATCAAGAATGTGCAGAATGGTCGTGGGTGCACCGGGCTATATATGGGCGTTATATTCCAGCTTAGGGCGGATGAATGCCTTATAAATTGAGGCCAGATCAGACGGGGTAAAATATTTTTTGCACCGTTTGAAGAATACTAGACATTTTGCAGCATTTTTGGCGACCTCGAATATTTGATCGTTCCATCGAAGATGGTTATTAATACCCATACCGAGAATGGCAAGTCTTTCGGTTTCAATGATGCAAGTACCATCCATGGATAATGGTTGAGGATTTTGGTTTCGCTTGAGAGACAGAAGACAGCATTGTGTTTTGGAAGCATCAAATTCCACTCTGTTGGTTGAACCTCATTTAATTATGCTGTCCAGGTCGGAATTTAATGTGTTTAACATAAGTTGCCGTTCCCGTTCTACGGCTGAAGAGCAAGTACGTGAGTTAGGGAACGAATATGAAAAACTGAGGGTACTGTCATCAGCGAAGGACTGCATGGGATTAGAAGTTGCAGACAAGTGATCATTTATAAAAATAAGAAAGAGAGTCGGGGACAAAACAGAGCCTTGGGGAACACGAGAATTTATTTGGTGAATTGCAGCTCTAAAATCGAGTTTATACTCGACACTGTGCCGACCACATCAATTGAATAGTAGGTTCCCTCTAGGATTAATTGTGTTATTTCCCCAATCTCTATGTTTGGCGTTTAGATCTCCGGCCATGAGGAAATAATACTCCCCCGACTCTAGCCTCAGGCATCGAGAAAGTGTCTCGAGCTCTGTAATAAATAATGTAGATTGAGTAGCTCCAGGTACATAGAGTGCGACCGATGTACTTGGTCCACCATGGAGAGGGATGCACACGATACACGCTTCCAGCTCCTGGAACCTAGCAAAGGCATAACACTGGTAGTAGAATGGTCATATGGCTGAAAATGCAACTTGAGCGTGATGATGACATCAGGAGGACGGAAAAAAATACTGTAATTCATAAGCAACGACAAAAGCAAAACAAAAAAAAGCTCGCCAGTTATCTGGACGTTACCCTTGGAGTTTACAGAAACTTAATACCACCTGAGCTTCAAATCACTACATCAAATCTTTCTTTCTTTTTCTCTCTGTCTATCTACACAACGCCCGTACCCTGTAATAGTATAAGGGTATTCATATCCCCTTTGACGTGCGCAAATTATATACATATTGTAATATGCGAGCTACGGCTCGAGTAGATAAAACGATATTCTGTGAAATTCTTAATTTTTTTTAGTCTATAGATCAATTCAGGTTCACACTATACTATTCTTCGCAATTCTTTTCTTACAAGGTCTCTGTAGAAGCCAAACGCAACCGGCAACACTGACATGATCTTCATTAACCTTGAAACAATGCAAAATTGTGCTCCCACACACACAGAGTGCATTGTTCAATTGCAGTACTTTTGATTCTTTCCTCATGACAAATTCTCCGTTGTCCGTTCAGTTGTTAGAGAATAAACGTTCACTTAACACGTTGGCTTGGTCTTCTTCTTCTTCTTTTTGGTCGAATTATTTCCTCGCGTGTATATTTCCATATACATTTTTTGGTGCCTCCTGTGAGGAATGATTTTAATTTGCCCTAAGTACATCTTGGAAAACAGTTTTTTTATATAAAATTATTTGGTTTAATTGCGGATTACATCAAATTGCATCACGTTAAATATTGGCTTTGCGCAGGCGCTCTAGGACATTCGCTCACGTGTGGAGACAACGAGCAGCGACAGAATTCGCAGAATTTTTCCACCTGGCTCATCTTTGGACATTGGCACTTGTTATACACAGTGAGTAACGTGATTTGGTGTGTGCATTGGCAATGGCTGAGTTAAATCGACGCACATCCCAAGCCAACATATTGCGCCGTATGACCACGGCAATTCTGGCTGAGGGATTCACTGGCGCCCATACATGTGCCCAGGAATTAACCAGTCTAAATTTACATTTTGAGCGTTTTACTGCCGCTCATGATGTGCTAGTAGACGACGCAGACAATGATGAAGAATTAGATGCACATCAGCGGCTGTGGAACGATCTGGAGGATTTGTACAACCCAGCGGTGGCAAAACTTAAGCGATTGATGGTTCCTAAGGTTAAGCCATTGATTCCGGAGAATTCTGCAGAACTGCGATCTTCTGCCATGAGTCTTAAATTGGATCCGGTTACTATACCGAAATTTGATGGCTCACTTCGCAAATGGCTAGCGTTCAAGGATGCAATTCAAACGCTCATCGACAAACCAGGCATTCCCGAGTACTACAAATTGCAGAAATTGCGCGAGTCATTGGTTGGCGATTCGCTCGAAACGCTTGTTGGCAATCTCTACACTGGTGGCTATCAGGCTACTTGGGATGAGTTGATGAGACGCTACGACAACAAAAAACAATCGGCTGAGTTGCACGTCTCTCGCTTCATTGGCATCAAACCAGTCGCTATCGAAACTGGTGCGGGACTCTTGACTGTTGTGGACACCGTGCGTGAATCGCTTCGCGCATTGCGTGTAATGGCATTGCCAGTCGATCAATGGGATGCAATAGCCGTACCAATAGTCACATCAAAATTGCCACAAATCACACAACATGCATGGGGTATGCACACAAGTCAAAAGGATATTCCCAAATTGGATAATTTGCTGGAATTCGTCGAGAAACGAGCACAGAGTCTGTCTCTGGACATTATTCATTGGCCTGGCTTTTCAAACCATGGCACCGCAATGGGCTCATCACAGCGGCGTTTACCTAATGCACCACGATTGGTGAAGTCCAAACTGGCAGCGACTTCACCTGGCAATTGCGAATTTTGCGACAGCAGTATACATCGCATCAGTAGCTGTCCAAAGTTGTTGGCTTTATCTGTGGCTGAACGATTCAACAAACTACGCAGCTCTAATCTGTGCTTCAACTGTTTGAAGCCTGGACATGCAACCAAGGTGTGTGCAGGTGGCAACTGCCGCAATTGTCAAGGCAGACATCATACCTTGCTATGCCGCGGTAATTCTTCTGGCACCGCACCAGCCGCTAGATCGACAACAACATCATCAGCTACGATAACACCTGCAACATCAATATCTCAACCACCACAGAACTATCCTGCATGACTACCACCGTCGGCTAAGACGTTTGTGGTCATTGGCGAGCGATTAGTCTTATTGGCGACTGCCATTGTTCACATAAAGGACGGCTTTGGCTCTACTCATCGTTGCCGGATCATTTGCGACCCGGGCAGTCAGGTCAGTTTTATGAAATACCGCTTTTTTAATCAATTGGCTATTTGCAGGAAACCCTGTACAATTCAAGTAGAAGGTGTCGGTTCGGCCATAACACACACGCGTGGCCTCGCTACACTCAATTTGGCATCGTGCGATGGCACATTCGACATTGATGTGGATTTCTATTTACTCACTACCATCACTACACCGACTCCAGCAGCTGACATTGCACCGTCATGCTGGGAACATTTGCACACATTAGCTTTGGCAGATCCGTCGTTTGGTAGAACGGGTCGAATAGATGCTCTTATTGGCGCTGACGTGTGGGGTAATATCATACAAGAAGGCATAGTACGCGGTTCAGTAAATGAACCATTTGCACAATCAACTTCGCTGGGATGGGTGGTATTCGGACCAGCGACAGTAGACACTTCAATTATGGCATCAACGCGTTCACTTCACACAATCCATGACAATGTTGACGGTAGTGATGAACGTCTCGACCTGGCACTGGCTCGTATATTTGAAGCTGACGCAGACAACCAGGCAACGGTTACCGATAACGATGTATGCGAGAATGTTTTCATGGCTACGCATCGACGTGACTCCGATGGCCGTTACGTCGTCCAGATTCCTTTTCGTCCAGACGCACAGATTCTTGGAAACTCTCATCCACTGGCACTACGTCAATTTTATCAGTTGGAGCGTAGATTGGCGAACGACCCAGAACTCAAGGCGAAGTACGTAGCATTCATACAGGAATACATGGCTTTAGGACATATGAAGCATGCCTTGAACTTCTCATCTAAACCATCACAGCGATACGTGATACCACATCACCCAGTATTGGCAAAATTTCGCGTTGTTTTCAATGCTTCGGCGAAGGCATCAAATGGAGTTTCTTTAAATGACACGCAATTGAGTGGACCGCTCATACAAGAGTTGCTCACTCCGATCATCTTCCGCTTTAGACGCTTTGCAGTGGCTCTCTCGGCAGATGTAGAGAAGATGTTCCGCCAAGTTCGAGTTAACGAACGTCATCAACGCTGGCAGCAAATTTTGTGGCGCGAATCAACTACTGAGCCGATTCGCACTTACCAGTTGACTACTGTCACATATGGCATGGCATCGGGTCCGTACAACGCTGTTCGAGCAATGCAGCAGTGCGGCCGCGACAACTGTCATATATTGGCGAATGCTAACCAATCGGCGATCGCTCTCACAAGCATTCTTCGTGACTTCTACGTCGACGATTACTTAACGAGTGTCGAAACCACCCAACAAGCGATTCAATTGGCCAACGACGTCGATACAGTCTTGCAGCAAGGTCACTTTCATCTCCGCAAATGGCAGTCCAACGACAAAATGGCAGTGGCTGGAATCACAGGCAATCTGGGGACAGCAGATGACATCGAATTGAAACCTCCGGAGGTAACAGTACTCGGTTTGCATTGGAATCCAACAACGGATGAGTTGTTCTATCGAATCAACATTGGCGAAATGACATCTACAACCAAACGACAAGTGCTTAGCGATACCGCGAGATTATATGACCCAACAAATATGCTTGCACCCGTCATCATTGTGGCGAAAATATTTATACAGACCTTATGGCGTACTGGCTTAGAATGGGACTCTCAACTTCCAACGGAATTGATTCAAGAATGGTCCGATTATCGCAACAATTTGCAGCGGTTGCAACAATTACGCATTCCACGGTGTTTGCAGATGAAAGCATCGGTCACCATTCATTTACATGGCTTTTGCGACGCTAGCATCAAGGCATATGCAGCTGTTGTATACGTCTATACGACGAGCAGCAATGGCGACTTCACATCAGCACTCGTTACTGTGAAAACGCGTGTTGCACCATCTCGAGTCGATTAACTAGGCAATTCGACGACTACGATACCACGATTGGAGTTGTGCGCAGCACGACTTTTAGCGGAGACTATTGGCAGTACTAGACACGCATTGGACTTGGAGCAGGCACCCTGTACGCTATATAGTGACTCAGCGATTGTACATTGTTGGCTACGCAAACCAATTGCTACACTCAAACCCTATGTTGCAAACAGAGTTAACTACATACAGCAACATACCAACGTGGCTGATTGGCGACATGTTCGAAGTCATCTAAATCCAGCTGACTGTGCGAGCCGCGGGATTACAGCGGATTCTTTGGTTGGTCACCCGCTATGGTGGCATGGCCCGACCGAACTAATGCGAACCAACATAGCAAATGATATTCCATCACCTTCGGAGGCAGACGTAGAAGCGATAGCTGTAGAGTCTAGGCCTATTAAGGCTCATATTGTGTGTACTTCCCCACAGCTTATCATACAAACGAGATATCGCTGTGGCAAGGAAGTCATCACCATCGATTTAGTCGAACGTTTCTCTTCTATTGGCTGCCTAATACGAACAACTGCGTATGTGCTTCGTGGCAATCCAACTCGATGACAATATTGGCATCACACAGTGGTGGAGTGTGACGAAATGGCTATGGCTTTAAAATGGCATCTTCGAGCAGAGCAAGACAGGTACTTTTGCAGTGAAATTCAGCAACTAACCCATTCTCGACAGGTGGCAGTTACAAGTAAGTTGGCACCGTTGGCGCCATATTTTGATTCAGAGGGCATATTGCGAGTCGGCGGTAGATTACGAAATTCTGACCTATCTACGGATCAAAAGCATCCAATCATTATGGCAAAAGAGAGCACCCTGTCGCGACTCATCGTACGAGACATTCATCTCATTAACTCCCACGCGCAGGCTACCCTCATGCTGCAAGTACTCCGACATCGTTATTGGGTCATCAGCGGCCGTGCGCTCGTAAAACAATGCGTATATGAATGTGTCATATGCCGACGACACACTCAGCGAATGGCTCAGCAACAAATGGCATCATTACCGGCGGCGCGGGTTGTGGCATCACCACCCTTTTCTTTATCTGGCATCGAATACTGTGGACCTTTCAACATTCGGATTGGGGCAAAGCGCAAACGTACGACAAAGAAAACATATGTGGCCATCTTCGTCTGCATGGCCACCAAGGCTGTCCACATCGAGCTGGCGGAGGATTTATCAGCAAGAGCATTTCTCAACGTTTTTGCACGCTTCATTGGCCGGCGTGGCCCATGCAGTCACCTTTACAGCGACAATGGCACGCAGTTCAAAAGGGCGAACAAACTTCTTCAAACCGACCTGGTCGAATGGCACAGTGAATACACACAACAGCAATTGGCGAATCAACAGACTCAATGGCATTTCATCTCAGCCGCAGCTCCCCATCAAGGCGGTCTATGGGAGGCCGCCGTTAAGTCGGCGTTTGCTACGCGTAGTTGGTGGACAGACACTATACTACGATCAATTACATACATTGCTTGTGCGAATTGAGGCTTGCTTAAAATCGCGACCGTTGATTGCAATACATGATAGCGTGGATGACCGTTTGGCATTGTCTCCAGCTGATTTCTTGATCGGTCGTTCGCTCGTGGCATTACCTGAACCTACCATACCAGAAGCGCCTACAAATCGACTTCAACATTGGCAACTTTTACGACAAATGCATTAATCGTTTTGGCATCGTTGGCACGATGAATATTTGGCTTCGTTGCAGCAGCGCAAAAAGTGGCGGCGACAATGTGAAAATCTGCAGGTTGGGGATGTCGTCGTACTTCGTCACGAAAATTTACCGCCAGCCAAATGGCGACTGGCACGCATCATTGCTGTTCATCCGGGCAGCGACGGACTTGTTCGCAATGTAACTGTGCAATATTGCTTGGAGTCTGATAAATTGAAGAGCACAACGCGACCGGCACAAAAGGTGTGTCGACTATTCAGCAGTGGTCCTGAGCCTACCGGCCCAGCCGGGCAGTAAATGTAGAAGACAAACGCAACCGGCAACATTGACATGATCTTCATTAACCTTGAAACAATGCAAAATTGTGCTCCCACACACACAGAGTGCATTGTTCAATTGCAGTACTTTTGATTCTTTCCTCATGACAAATTCTCCGTAGTCCGTTCAGTTATTAGAGAATAAACGTTTACTTAACACGTTGGCTTGGTCTTCTTCTTCTTTTTTTTGGTCGAATTATTTCCTCGCGTGTATATTTCCATATACAGTCTCTTTCCTTTTAAATCACTTTATCTCCTTTCAATTACTTAATTCACAAATCCAAACTAATTACTTCTTCTTGTTAACTCTCAACTTTCAATTTATCACAAAATTACAACTTCGCCCATTATCACTTTTCTAATCTCTTCGCCACAGTTTAAAAACTACTGCCCCCTTTCGATCGCCATCTGTCCTTATATAGCAGAAGTTTCTGATAGCCAGAAACTTCTAGCAAATTCTTCGACCACTGGAGCAAGAAAAATTCTGATGTAATAATTCCAAGATGCCAATCATTTCTTGCAGTTATAATTCTTTCCTATCCGTGATATTATCCGTCTCTTTCGTAGACATGAACTGTGGAGACTTAGCCGCAGCCTCGAATGAAAAGACACTTTGGAATGGGCTGGAGGAGCGTAGTTATTATTCTACATTATTGTAGCATAATTTTAGGGGATGTTACACTGTCCCCCTCTTAGACTTGTTCGTCCCGAACAAGTGCGTCCTCACTTCGGCCTTTGTATCGACTCAGTCGGTCCACATGAACCACTTTCATTTTGGCCCGCGGTCCTCGCTGGATGCGGTAGACAACATCGTTCATGCGGGTTACTATTCAGTAGGGACCTTCCCAGTTCCGCTGTAATTTAGGTGATTTCCCCTTTTGGCGATGGGGATTATACAGCCACGCCAGATCTCTTTCCTGGAATCCTGACGTTGTTGCCTTGGCATCATACCTGGTCTTCATGCGGTCGCTCGTCATCTTAATCTGGCTTCTGGTCCTTTGGTGTATGTCCCTAAGCCTTTCCCTAAGGTCCGCCACGTACTCTTCTTCATTTCTGGGCTCATTGGTAGGAGATCGAAATTTTACCTCACTGGGTAAACGAGCTATTCCACCAAATAAGATTTCGAACGGCGTATGTCGAGTAGTGCTATGCACGGCACTTCTACAGGCCATCAAAAACAAGGGAATCTGCCGGTCCCAATCCCGTTGGTAGTCACCTACGACCTTCGAGAGATGTTCGTCCAAAGTCCTATTGAAACGCTCCACCATACCGTCCGACTGTGGATGAAGCGGGGTTGTCCTTGTCTTTTTGATTCCGAGTAGTTGACACATCTCTTGGAAGATTCTTGACTCGAAGTTCCGCCCTTGGTCAGAATGCAATTCCAAGGGCACACCGAATCTGCTAACCCAATTGTAGACGATCTGCTCCGCCACGGTTCTGGCTTCCTGGTTAGGGATCGGAAACGCTTCCGGCCACTTACTGAAGTAGTCCATCACTACGAGTATATACCGATTACCATTGTCGGTTTACGGAAAGGGCCCTGCGATGTCAATGGCGATTCGTTCGAAAGGTGCTCCCACGTTGTATTGGTGCATCTTACCTCGGGTTTTGATTCTCGGACCCTTGCTAGCTGCACACACTTCGCATTTTCTGCACCAGTCTTCGATATCTTCCTTCGCATTTAACCAATTAAAAATTTCTCGTATCTTTTCTAGCGTGCATGGTCTGTGCGAAGAACGAACTTCCTCAAATAGAGGTATTTGTGAAAATGTTTCGTAGCCAAGATCAAAGCTAGAAGTTCCCGCCTTGTCACGCAGTAGTTCCTTTCTGGCTTAGAGAGCAGCTTGCTGAAGTACGCAACCACCTTCTCTTGGCCCTCATGTACCTGGGAGAGTACGGCTCCTACCCCGACATTACTAGCATCTGTATCCACAATGAATGTTTCTCCGGGAGTGGGGTAAGCTAGTATCGGGGCATCGCATAGCCGTTGTTTAAGTGCCTTGAAGCCCTTCTCGCACTCAATTTACCATTTGAATTGTTTCCCCTTTTCCGTCAACTGGTGCAGGCTCTTTGCGATCCCGGCAAAATCCTTCACGGACCGTCTGTAGTAGGTGGCTAGGCCCAGGAAGCTCCTTAGTTGATGTTTATCTTTGGGGACTGGCCAGTTTTTCACCGCTTCGACCTTCTCCGGATCGGTTCTCACTCCTTTCGCTGAAATTATGTGCCCCAAGTACTCGTGTTGCGCAAACGTTTTTCCTACGATGATGACATCGTCCAAGTATACCAAACAGGTTTTCCATGTTAACCTTTGCAGGACATATTCCATCAATCGCTCGAAAGTCGCCGGAGCATTGCACAGCCCGAATGGCATTACCGTGAATTGCCATAGCCCATTTCCTGCGGTGAAGGCGGTTTTCTCGCGGTCTTCTGGATGGATCTGTACCTGCCAGTAGCCACTCTTCAAGTCGAGAGTGGAAAACCATCGGGCTCCTGATAGTGTGTCTAGCGTGTCGTCAATCCGTGGCAGAGGATAGCTGTCTTTCTTGGTGACGTAATTGAGCTGCCGATAGTCCACGCAGAACCGAGTGCTGCCATTTTTCTTCTTAACCAATACAGCCGGTGATGCCCACGGACTTTTGGAACTTTCAATCCTAGCAGGCTGACGAATTGGTCTAGTATCACCAGTGTCTATTCGATGTTGTACCAGGTGTGTTCGGCCGTATTCTCCGTCCTGTGAGGCAAATACATCAGCGTACTCATTGATAAGATTCTCTGCCATAGTTCGCTGCTCCTGATTCAGCTCACTGGACTGGAGAATCGTCTCTCTCGTTTCCGCTGTCCCAGGTGATGGGAGAGATTTTGGAGCATCACGTTCAGATATCGTTGCGACGGCGGTAATCGGCGTGCATTTTACAGTCACCTCCCCTCGCCTTAGTTTGACAGTGTGTGGTCTCGCGTTCAAAACTCTCACTGGAACCATGGTGTTCTTTGGTTCGACTAACGTCTTTCCCACGATGTAGTCTTGCGAATGCTTCTCTGGGTCTGGTTCTACTATGTAGAATCGGTGGCTCCCAAGATCACCTTCCAGCTTCGTCCAAATGATTGTCTCTGAAGACGGCGGCAAAACTTCGTCTTTGCTGATGACTGTCCTGAGAGTTACGGCATTCTCGTTTCCGTACACCATCGGAATCTCCACATTTCGATACCTCAGTACTTGCATCCCGATGTCCAAAATTACTTCATTTGCTTTCATGAAGTCTATCCCGATGATGCACTCGTCGCATATATCTGCCACCAGAAACGCATGGGAAAACGTCAGTCCCGCCAGAGTAATCGTAAGACGAACTTCTCCAAACTTCTTCTTGTTGATTAGTGCCTCCACTGTCAGGCTCTTGTTAACCCGTTTGGTTTGCGAAACTTGAATGGTGGTCCTGGGGGCCTCGATTCCAGTAACCAACTTCTGCCCCACGAAGTTGGTTCTTACGCATTCCCCTACTGCTGGTTTTGGGAAGTCTGACCGACAGGATGCTTCCTCTCTGCTTCTCCTACTTCCGCAATGTGGACAATTTCCTCGTCTAGGTGCACTTCTGCACTGCCGTTGTAGGTGTCCGGTTTGGTTGCAATTCCAGCAACGAATTTGACTTCCGCGATCTTTGTCTTCATCCATGACGGCTGTTCTCTGGCATGAGCCTTCCACGACGGACATTTCCCTGACACGGTGTATTCCCTGGTATGCTTGGTCCGCAGCCTTCATTGACAAAGCGAATGCCAATGCCTCGGGGAGTGTTCGCTTTTCAGCCATCCTTACAGCCATTTGCAGTTGTCTGTCCTCTATGGCCTAAATAAAAGCTTCCACCGCCATTTCGTTGATAAGCTCCTTATCGGCTTTAGGGTATGAAAGCTGGACTTAGAGCATTCAAGCCAGTACTGAAGCCGGATTTTCCAAAAAGAGTCAGAGAAAAACGATTGCTCTGGGCTCAAGAGCAACTTAATTGGACTCAAGACATCAAAGTTTAAGCTGCAGGTTGGAGATGGGAGGATTCTTGCGCGAAGAGAACTAAAGGAAAGACTGAGCTCTGAATGCATCTTACGGATGCCCCCCAAAACTGAAGGCGTGATGGTTTGGGGATGCTTCTCTGGAGATGAAAAAGTGGAATGGTCTTCTTAGAATTAAATGTCACTGCAGAAGTTTACCTACGGGTTCTGGAAAATGTATTAGAGCCTTCTGCGCTGGAGCAATGCTCCTTGCCATACAGTCAAAATTGTGAGTATGAACTTGTTTTTTTTTTTTAATATGAAAGACTAATATCAAGCTTTTGAATAAGCTAAAACATTTATGACTAAAAATAATATTTGCATTTTTTTTTATTTCTTAGGTTACTTCGAAAAAAATAATGTTGATGTATTAAGTTGTCCTCCCTACAGTCCAGATCTCAATCCAATTGAGAATATCTGGTAAACAATGAAACTTAACATTGGGAAAAAGCGTCCAGAGTCAATTGAAAACCTAAAAAATTTATTTATCCGGACCTGGAACACCATACCTGCTTCCACATGGAAAAACCTATCTGAGTCAATGTCTGGCCGATGTGCAGCTGTAATAAAAGCAAGAGGAGGTCCAACAAAGTACTAATTAGATAGAAAATGTTTCTGAGAAGCAATAAAAAAAACAAAAACACTGCACCAATAAAGCATTTTTCTTTAATCCCTAAAAATGAGGCAGGTACCTAAAAAAAACATTTTTCGGTCTAACAACTTTTTGCTCCCGTGACCGCGTGTGAAAAATTTTAGCACTCTAAATGTATCATGAAACGATTGAAACCGCATAACAAAACAAATCCTCATTAAAAAATATGTAACAAATTTGACGAAATTCGAAAAAAAAGGTTGACCAAAATTTTTCGAACGGCACTGTATGTTATACAAATATATATATAGAGGATTTGGCCTAACGGGGAAATCTCTTTAAAAAAAATCATTGTGTTCAGTTAATGCAAAAAAAAAATATTCAACTCACCTACCATTTTGGTTAACTGGATTTTTGAGGTCACACGTTAGAAACGACCTACTAAATAATTAAGGGCTGTTCTACAAGCGTTTGTACGTACATGACGTTGACAAAATGGGTTGTAAATAAAAAGATGAATGACATCCACATTCTTCCAAACTTTGTAATACATGCTCCTTCTATTCGGTAGAAGTGATTCATCCGGTTAATATTACTTAAACTAGATCAAGTTTTAGTTCGTGTGTTATTATTGCTTTGTTTGTTAAAAGGTATGGTGAAACGGATCAGCTCAATAAAAAAATGCAGCTAATATTAAAATATATTTGTGTTCTTTTACTTACCAAATATAATAATTTTATTCAAATTTATATGCCTATATGAAACGTTTATACTCATACGACTAGTAGAGAAGAGTAATTAGAGTTATTTTGAAAACAAGATTTTAAGCTTCAAGTTCAAGCAAATTCAACATCTAGATTACATGGAAGAAAAAGAACCAATATAGAATACTATTTTCGTTTTAAAAGGGATTATGGTGGCATTGATTGCGGACCTGGCAGTAAAGCAAATTCCATATTCTGATCACCACCCGATGGTTATCACATTTGGGCATATGGTAGTTGATGTGGAGTAGTTCTAAAGCCTCTATGTTTAGAAGGCCAGGCAGCTACCTTTCGCTTGGAGTAAGTTTTTCCGACTTTTCAACGATGATACCACCGGCCAGTAGGTTTAGCTTCACTACGCTACACATCGCTTCATAATCATGCAGATCCATATTTATGCAGGATGTTGTTGAGGCACTGAGTGGACTGAAGGATTGCAAAGCCGTATGATCGGATGGAATTCCTTCCCAATTTTACAAGTATGGAACCAACGAGCTTAAAACTAAATTTACCTATCTATTCAACAACATTCCTCAATTTTCAACACATTTATATTGTCTTTTATATAATACATGGTATATGTGTATTCAATTAATATTCATTTATAAAATAAAGTGTAAATATGCAGATAGATACATATGCATTTATATAATATATATGAGAAAATAAGACAAATGAGAAAATTAATAAAGAAATTAGAAAACAATGCAAACGCAAATTATACTTAGCTCTTGCAATATCACAATGCTACTGCTGAAAACTAACGCAACCATCCAGTCTCCTCAAACTATTTTTTTTTTTTTTTTTTAGAGGAAGAGTAGATCTTCAAAAGATACTGATGATCCGAGTACCGAGTAATCAGCACTTATTTCGAGTGTGTATGTATTTATAAGCAAGTATATACATTTTTATTTTTCTTATATTAAGTTAAATCGAGAGGTTTTCTTTTTTTAAGCCTTCGTAATTGATTTTCATTATGCATTAGTTTTCTTGCATCTATGTTTATATGCTCTTCTAGCTTTTCTTTGTGTTTTTTTGCATGTTTTAGAATTTCTGCAGATACACTTTCTACCTTCAGGTCTCGATGAAGGTCAGTATTTCTTATGTACCAAGGTGCATTTACTATATTTCTAAGCACCTTATTTTGGAAACGTTGTATTTTGTTTATGTTTGTCTTTTTGGCACAACCCCATAGTTGGATTCCATATGTCCATGTTGGTTTCAGAATTTGATTATATAAAAGCACTTTATTTCCAATTGATACGGATGAGTTTCTTCCTATCAGCGAATGCAGTTTTCTATATTTGATTTGTAACTCTTTTTTTTTTTCTTTTTTACGTGCTCTTTCCATCTCAACTTTGCATCTAGAGTCATACCTAAATATTTGGCTGTATTAGCGCATGGAACTATTTTTTGGTTTATAATAATTGGTATATATTCAATTTTTTTATTAGTAAAGTCAACATGGACTGACTTAGACTCGTTTAATTTGATTCTCCACTTATTAGTCCATTCACAGATTTTGTTTATGCCAATTTGTAGTTTTTCTGTGGTTTCTTCATTGGTTCTTCCTACTGCTAGTATTGCAGTATCATCTGCGAATGTTCCATAGTGTGGTTTTCTAATTTAGGAATATCACTAGTATATAATAAGTATAATATTGGGCCCAGTACGCTACCGTGCGGTACGCCGGCCTTTATTTCTCTTAGATTTGAATAAGTACTCTGTTGTTTTATTCTGAAATGTCTTCCATCTAGATACGATTTCAGAATAGAAGCCGTATTATGTGAACGCCTAAAACCGATCATTAACAACCTGATAGGTCCTTATCAGTGCGGTTTCAAGCCTGGTAAGTCCACCATTGACCAAATATTCACACTACGGCAGATTTTGGAAAAAACCCATGAGTATAAAATCGATAAACATCACCTTTTCATCGATTTTAAAGTTGCCTATGATAGCGTGTATAGAGACGAGTTATACAGAACCATGTCCAGTCTTGGCATCCCTGCCAAGCTCGTTCGTTTGTGCAGGATGACAATGGAGAACTCTCGCTGCTGCATCAAAGTTGGTAAAAACACCACCGAACCGTTCGATGACAGGAAAGGTCTTAGACAAGGTGACGCGCTATCATGCGATCTCTTTAACACAGTATTTGAAAGAATTGTACGAAACTCACAAACGAACATCGGTGGTACAATCTTTTATAAGTCTGTACAACTACTCGCTCACGCCGATGACATTGAGATAGTCGAAAGAACTCAGCGGGCCGTCAGTGGGGCGTTTTCGAGTGTTGAGATCGAGGCAGCAAAGATGGGTTTAGCGGTAATTGAAAGCAAACCAAAATATATGCTGTCAACAAAAAAGGACACCCAACATCGGCGTCTTGGACAAAATGCCACAATAGACAGATATAATTTTGAGGTAGTAAAGGACTTTGTCTACCTAGGCTCTATGGTGAGCTCCGCAAATGACACCAGTGGGGAGATCAAACGAAGAATTACTCTTGCCAATCGGTGTTTCTATGGGCTAAGAATGCAATTGAGTAACAATTCCCTATCTTGAACTACTAAGGTAACTCTTTATAAGACACTAGTCATCCCAGTCCTGCTGTATGGCGGAGAGGCATAGATCTTGTCAAAATTGGATGAGGATGCCCTTGGTTACTTTGAGAGAAAAGTTCTTCGAGTGATCTTTGGTCCCGTCTGCATAGACGGTGAGTGGAGGAGAAGATACAACGCCGAATTATACGGCATATATAATGGCATCGACTTAGCCAGAAGAGTTTATATACAGCGACTAAGATGGCTGGGTCATGTAGAGCGGATGGAGTCCAACGTTCCAGCCAAGAAAGTCTTCGAATCCACCCCGGATGGACAGCGCAGTAGAAGACGACCTCGTGGTAGGTGGCGCAATCAAGTGGAGGGGGACCTGAACCAACTTGGCGTGCGCAACTGGTGGCAGCTGGCTCATAACCGAGCTGGCTGGAGAGGTTTGTCGGTTGAGGCCCAGGTCCACCCCGGACTGTAGCGCCACCTAAGTAAGTAAGTAAGTAAAAACAAAAAAAAAAAGAAATGTTCTGGAGTTTCACCGGACTCATTGCAGAATCTGCAAGGCTTTCGTTTGTACCTAGTTTCCTAAAATGCTCCCCGAGTTTACAGTGTCCCATTAGAAAGCCTGTTAGGGTACGTAGGTTATTCTTGTTAAGGCAGATGCACACTTCGAATCTCTTCCAGTTGTAGTGTCCCAGAAGTTTCTTAGCTTGCCTCAGACATGGAGTTGATCCAGGTTCTCGCCCTGTTTTCTCTCTCGCTTATGGTGTGGTTTCCTATTCCACAGAATGGTTCAGGTCCAATAAAGGATTCTGCTGCTCTTTGACTTGCCAAGGAGTCTGCTTCTTTGTTGCCCTCTATTCCAGAGCGACCAGGTATCCAATAGAGGGTTGCCCTGTTACTGCTATCCAATTCGTTAAGTTTGTATTTTCATTCCTACACAAGTTTTGATATAATGACGTGAGAGCCAAGTGCCTTGATAGCTGCTTGACTGTCTGACAATATTGCTATGTGGCATTTTTTATATCTTCTATTGAGATTGTATTGAACTCACCTATCTATAGCGTATATTTCAGCTTTATAGATGCTGGTACTTTTGCCCGTAAGTTCTGAGTACTATGTTTTGTTTTTTGGCCAAATACACCTGCCCCGGTTCCTCCTTCAGTTCTCGAGTTGTCCGTATACCACTTTATTGTGTAGTTATTCAATCCGGATACTATGGATTCATTGCTCCAAGCTTTTTTGTTACTTAACTTCGTATGGAATTTGGAATCAAAGTCAAATTTCCTGATACTATCATCCCTAGGAATTACTAGAAGGCGGAGTTTCGGGAGAAGCACATCGTATTCTTTTAAATTGATGCATTTCTCCCTCCCGATGCCCTCTTTGGCCATCCTTAGGATCGTCCGCTTTGCGTATTGCTCAACTACAATATGAAGCGGAGTTAGTTCCAGGAATACTTCCATGGCAGCAGTTGGACATGTTCTCATGGCCCCAGTAATACAGAGGCAAGCCAGTCTTTGCACTTCAGGGAGTGTAATCCTCGTTGTGATTAGACTAGTTCGTTTGGCCCACGCTATCGCTCCATATATGATCATTGGTCTCACAATGGCGATATACATCCATCCTAGAATGCTAGGGTTAAGTCTCCAAGACTTACCCGGTAGGCACCTAAATATCATGAGAGCTCGGGTGGCCTTTTTAGATATCTCTTCTGTGTGCTTTTTCAACAAGAGTTTACTATCTAGGCGTAATCCTAGTTATTTCACTTCGTTGGAGTAATTACATAATAGTAAAGTTTAGGGTGTGATTACAATTGAACATTACCGCCCCCCTTGCAGCAGTTACTGCAATATAATTCATACGCTAACAAGGAGAGTAGATACCTAAGTGATAACTACTTGAAGAATTGTGGAATATAAATGCAAAAAAGATAAAAACTATTCAAGAGAGGATCAGCCTTAGAGAAAACATTAATTAGAATTAATATGAGTTTATAAAATAGTTAAAGCAAATACAATTCACGAATGGTACATCTTAGTTAATACTTAAAGAAAAAATCGTAGATATGGGTTATAGAAAATATCCATGTTTATAAGATCCATGTGTCTATAACAAATTTTAATTTTTTTTTATATGTGTGTTTACATGTATTATATTGCTCGCCCCAAAGACGTGAGAATGTACGCGGTTTGAACGACGTTATTGAGGCAGGAGGACGCAACGTTTGAGTTTGGATGTCCACTACTCTGACTCTTTGATCAGAGCCACGATGTACCTTTACAACTCGCCCTAGTCTCCATTCATTAGGAGGTAGGTTTTCGTTCCGAATAACGACTAGATCATTAACCTGAATATCCCTCTGTGGATACTTCCATTTAAAACGTTTATGGAGCTCCTTCAAATATTCTTCCTTCCAGCGGATAAGCCACGGTAGCAAGCCACCCGTGAGAAAATGATCAGGGGTGAGCGGAACGATATCGAGTACGTTTTCCGAGATGGTTGATAGTGGTCGAGAATTCAAAGTTGCTTCAATGCGTGAGAGAAGTGTGGCAAATTCCTCAAATGTAAACTTCGAACTCCCGGCGATCTTCTGGAAATGTGTCTTAAAGCTTTTAAAACCGACTTCCCATAATCCACCCATATGAGGAGAGCGCGGTGGTATAAAGTTCCATTTGATTTGGGCGAAATATTGAGAATTTCTTCGGGATAGTGGAGAAGAGCCTCGCGGAAGTCCTGAAGCATCAATTTGGAGGCTCCCACGAAATTAGTTCCGTTATCCGAAAACACTTGTACGGGTGTACAGCGGCGGGAAACAAAACGAGTAAAAGCCGCAAGAAATGCTTGAGCAGTTAAATCACTAACAGCTTCTAAATATATAGCTCAAGTCGCAAAGCAGACATACAAGCATGCATCCAGGCGACACTTTCGACCGTAATAGGTTTTTAATAAAAACGGACCAGCGAAATCAATGCCAGTATTGGTAAACGGACGACTTAGAGTTGTTCTTTCGACTGGTTATTTTTATTTATTAAGTGTGCATTTTCTTTTTGTATCGGATGCAGGGTTGACAGTCACGGATACACTTTTTGACCAGGTTTTTTAGTTTAGGAATCAAGTATTCGGAACGTATCAGACGAACCATTAATTGTGTTTCACCATGTAGTGCAAGTTTGTGAACATACGCTACATAATGCTGAGAGTTATGGGAATTATATGGCAACAGAATCGGACAGCGGCAGTGTAGAAGCCGATAATTGTCCATGAGAGCGGACTATTCCATCGGCATCAAGAAAGGCATTAAATGGCGACAGCCAGCTTTTGGGTTTTCTTTGGTGTCCTTCAGACAGAGACTGATATTCCACTGAAAAATATTTTTGTTGGGTAAGGGCAATGAGTTTCATTTTACTACAGCTGATTTTCTCATGTGAAAGCGTGATCGCCGAATTTTTTGCTCGATAGATTTTACTCCGAGATGCGTTAATTAAACGAAGCATGTAGCTAATGACACAAATGGCCTTGTGCCAAGAAGAGAATCGACGCAAAAGTATTTCGAAATCAGGCGGAACATGGTTGAAAAACGTTTCAATGGGTTTTCACAATGATTCCACAGGAGGGACTGCCTGAGAATGAGGCCAGGCAAAATGTGTTTGTTGAAGCCAGCCAACTGAGTCGTGGCTCTAGCGGATTCACTCCGCGAGTAGCAAGATCAGCCGGGTTCTCACATGCCCTTACGTGAGACCATTTAACTCCTGGAGAGTTGCTCAGGATTTCGGATGTTCTGTTGGCTACGAAGGTATTAAAACAACTCAGGTGTTTATTGAGCCAAGCTAGTACAATAGTGGAATTTGTCCACAAGTTAGCTTCTTCTATGTTGAAAATGACTAAGATTTTCCCTAACCAACCACACCATTCTAGAGAGTGGGATAGCTCCCTGCAGTTCCAGCCTGGGTAAAGGAATTGGCTTTACAGTGGCTACTTTCGATTTGGCCCACAATAGATGCGATGCAAAAAAGGCGGAACTTTATTGAGTCCGAAGATACATCGATGCAGCATATGCACTCTCCGATGCGTCACAAAACCCATGAATTTGACAAGGTACCCAGGGCGTATACTCCACCCATCGAGGAATACGGATTACTGCAGTGTCAGAAAAAGTGGATAAAAACATCTTCCATCGTTGTTCGGTAGCGAACAAAAGACCTTTATCCCAATCGGTCTGATCGTTCCATATTTATTGCATAAGTATCTTTCCTTCAACTACAACTGGAGCCAGCCAACCGGCAGGGTCATATAGCTTAACGATAACGTAGAGTACCGATCGCTTAGTAAATGGTTGTGAATAGCGAATTGGTTGTACTGAAAAGGAAAAGTATCAGAAGAAGCATTCCAACGTATTCAGAGGGTCTTAAGCGAGCTTTTTTCATCGATTCGTAGAAAATCTTGCCTTAAAAGATGGTCCCGAGGCAGATGGTTCAGTGATTCTAGGGAATTAGTTGTCCACTTTCTTAAGTTAAAACCTGCTGATTTCAAAGAAGCTATCAGTTCACATTGAGGCCTTTGAGCAGTAGCTTTGTCATGAGCTCCTGAGAGAACATCATCTACGTAGAATTCACGTGTAAGAATCTGCGAAGCAAGGGGGCGAGAATCTTTCACATCTTCGGCCAACTTCCGCAAGGTTCGAATTGCCAGATAGGGGGCGCGATTGACTCCAAATGTAACCGTTCTGAGTTCGAAATCTCTCATTTCCTGCTGTGGAAAAGGGGTTTGCTCGGGATGGACTAGGATCTGTTTGTACATCTTCTCTATGTCACTATTAAAAACATACTTGTAAGACCGCCAATTTAAAATAAGCAAAGTAATATCCTTTTGAAGAGTGGGACCAGGATATAGTACATCATTAAAGCTTGTACCGTTAGAAGTTGCATGGTGAGGTAGGTAGGTAATATGAATTGGCTTTCTTGTTCGAACTCTTTTCTGGTGGAAGTATGGGTACCATATGACATAATGAGGCATATTCTGACAAAACTGATTCATAATCTTTCTTCAAATGTGTATTAGTGAGGAGGCGTGATTCTTTTCGAAGGAACTGTCTGAGATCAGCTGGAGATCTTGAGGAAAAGCCTCCTTAAATGGCGTTCGCGCTACATACCTTAACGTCGAATCTAGAAAGGTGGATTCTTCGTACAGCGTCTTACAAAATTGCTCAGCTGCTGTAAACACTGGAACTTGTGGCAGCTCTTCCAGCTTCCAAAACTTCTGGAGATCTTGCTCCAGAGTCACTTCATTAAAATACGATACCACTATCGAACAGTCACCTTGGCGTGTTGGTGGATCAAGATGGCCAAGCAAATCCCACCCGAATACGGTGTTCTGGCCCTTAAGAGACTTAATGATATTTTTCTTTGTGCCATCGCGAATAATCGTTGGATACTAATCCGCACCAATTAACATCTCAATTTTTGAGCTTTTGTTAAAAAAATTATCGGCCAGTGAAAGGTTAAGATCCCGCAGAAGTTCATTTATGTCAATTGTAAGAGACGGCAAATTTCCCGTCAACTTCTTGAGCACTAAAATTTGTGCGTGAAGAGTGAAGTCCTTATCGCATTTGGATAGAAGAGTAAATGAACAGAGTTTGGATGAAGTAGGAGTCAGAGTTGAGCTCATGCCGGAAATTTGTGCTCTCACGGATTGAGTAGGCAGCTTTAATCGACTTTGAATTTCTCTGAAATGAATGAGACTTCGGAACCAGGGTCAAGTAGGGCGCGTACATCAAAATCACAACCAAGATGTCGAATGCGAACTATCGCAGTAGCTAATAGCGCTTGCCGACTAGTGGTAACGAAGAAGGCGTTATGGGATATGCCTGGGGTGGACTGTATATTCGGGGTTGGGTCTGTTGATGTAGAAACGAAGCTAGTCGTAGTCGCCGGTGAGTCGGCGTGAAGTAAAGTATGGTGCTCGCTGTTGCACTTAAAACACGTACTCGTATTCGT
This sequence comes from Pocota personata, assembly GCA_963082735.1. Lineage (NCBI taxonomy): Eukaryota > Metazoa > Arthropoda > Insecta > Diptera > Syrphidae > Pocota > Pocota personata. Next base: position 73,807,283 of record OY720431.1, read on the forward strand.
ACTTCGCCACTGAAGTACAGTGTGCGTTACTGCCAGACAGTTGAAGCAATACTTGTGCTTACGCACTACGTTTCTTCGATCGTCAGTTTTCATATTTAGAAAATCCTGACATAGCCGTAATGGATGTTGACTCTTACAAATCTTACAGAGCTGGGAAATATGGGAATAATGAGAGGGGACGCGGGCAGTCCTGATATTTGAGGGATGGGACGGAAGTGAGTTTTTCGATTTATTCCCCGGGTGCAAGTCGGATACACTTTCGAGTACTCGATACCGATTGGAAAGAAATTGGTTCATGGTCTCCTATGAGGGTATCTCAGCTGGCTTATCTAGTGACTCCTCCCAGAGAGCGAGAGTTCTGTCTTATAGTCGCGTTGAGCATAAGTATGTAAGAAGCGCATCCAACTCCTCTACACCTACTCCATAAGATTTTAATGCAAGCAATGTATCATTAATGCTGCTTTGGAGTTCTTTTATGACTTTGGCGGACTCAAGAGGGATCGATTGCTGACCGAGGATTAGCTTCACTTGATTGTTTACTAAAATATATTTATTTTCAAAACGATCGTGAAGGGCCTTCCAAGCCAAATCAAAATTTTCATCTCTAAGCGAAAATTTGGTTACGATGTTTAGGGCATCACCTTTGGTCTTCGCCCGAAGGTGAAATAATTTTTGAACCGAGCTGATGTGAGGACGATTGACATACACAGCTGTAACATATCCCTAAAAGTGGGCCATTCGAAATAATTTCCATAAAAAACTTCTGTATCACACGGTGGGAGCTTGATACTAGGTGAAGTATTTGGTGTAACAGTGAGAAGGTTTCCTTGAGCACTGGGGATAGTCTTAATGACAAAGGCATTATAAACCTTTTTGACTTGAAGCCAGAGATCGCGAAGTACAATGTGGTATGCTTGTAAAAGAGAAAACGAAAAGGAAGAGCTAGGTTCCTCACGGAACGTAGCGTGAAATTCGACCAGCTGATCGGCAGCAAAAATTATGCCCTCCAAACTCATCGCGAATAAACGAAATATATATAATACCGATTGATGAATATTTAGAACTATAGTATATGCAAACAACTAGAAAACGTTCACTCATGTAATGGAGATATTTAAAATAACAACTACTTGTACATATACGCATGCGTTTTGTGTAGATAAATTGCTACTTAACTTGTTTTACCTCTCTTATGGGGGTTTTACACTTGTATCGATGGAGGGTGGCCGTGGTGTAGTGGTAACATCATCGCTTGTCACAGTTTTGATTCACGGTTCGAATCCTGATGTCAAGAATCATCTATTTATTTCGCATGAAATAAATAAAAAAGTCGATCACTTGCTAAAGCTAAGTCAACTCTACTGTGAAGGCATAACACTGGCAGTAGGGTGGTCATATGGGTAAAATGCAACTTGATCGTGGTGATGACATCAGGTGGACGGAAAAAAATACTGTGAATCATAAGCAACGACAACAATAGCGAAAAAACAAAACAAAATACTCCCCAGTTATCTGGACAGCCACCCTTGGAGTTTACAGAAACTTAATACCACCTGAGTTTCAAACTACACCACTCTGTCTTTCTCTCTGTCTCTTCCTCTTCCGCAAAACGCACGTGTTCTAAAAATTAGTTTAAGGGTATTCATATCCCCTTTAACACGTGCAAATTATAAAAAAAAAAAAATACGCATGCGTTGATGCTGAAAATGATGAGTGTGAGTGATGCTGCTGTTGAATCTTTACTTAGTCCAGCGACGTGTGAGAAAAATTGTGGTTTGGTTGCAATGGCGGGATGGAACACACCTTTTGTCCAACGAGGTGTCGAAGAACGATGAGTTGAATGCCAAGGCGGGATGGATCGTACACCTTTGGCACAGGGCACACCTTTGGCTCTTTAGGCTTTAGCCAACGACGAATGAGGAGAAAGTGTAGTTTAGCGCACACTTTTTGTCCAACGATGAATGAGGAGAACGTTTTGTTTGAAGCACACTTTTTGTCCAACGGTTTGGAGCTCACTTTTTTTTCCGCACATGAAATTAATTAAAAAACTGGTGATCCGGGTCGTTTGGACTATAAATGTTGGGGTAATTCCCTTGTGCGAAAGAAAACTTGAACAACTTGTACTTTCGAGGAAAGAAAAAACACTTGATTGATTTGCTTTCTATTGATTCTTATTGTAGGCACGTCCGCCGATCTCGCTGTCTGTAATCCAAGTGGATCACCACCGGAAAAGCTGACAACCATCTTAACTACACAAATGTTATAAGATTTTAGTGCTAGAGGTATCCTATAGGTGTCAACAACATAATAATAAACTTTAGGGTGTGATTACAATTGAACACACTTCTTTTACTGGTGTTAGTTCCGTGCCCTCCAGCCGGATTGGCTTCAGTTCGTGCTTCCTTTTCCTTGTGAATGGTACTATTATAGTTTTTGTCGGGTTTATGTTGAGCAGCCATGAATCACCATTCTTGAGTTGCTTTCAGACCTATTTATACGATGTCACAAAGGGTTCCTTCAAACATTCCTCTGGCAATCAGTACTATATTATCAGCATAGGCTGGACAGTTGATTCCGAAGTTGGTTAATTTCAAGAAGTTCATCCACAACTAGACTCCACATTAGAGGAGATAGTACTCCACCTTGAGGGCATCCTCTTGCTGTGTTGACCTTAATAATTCTATGCGATGTTCGAGTAGTTGCCCACAGTTTTGAGAAGAAACGATGTAAGGGTGATTGGTCTGTATGACTTCGGCAGTGTTGGCTCCTTTTTCCCCACTTTTGGTATGAACACAATCTTCGCCCGTCTCCACTGCTTTGGAATCTAGTCCAGTGTGAGACTACTTTTCATTATTCTGACTAAGTATGGTAGTAGTCTTTCATGTCCCTTCTGTATTAGGGCTGATGTGAAACTATCCACCTGGTGACTTGAACGGCTGAAAAGAGCTTAATGCTCATTCAATACTCCCTCTGGAACAGATTGTGCTTGAAATTTTGCAATCTTCTTTCCCAGGTCTTGCTCTCTTCATTTGTATTCTGCATACTTTCAAGCAAGTGAGTTTCTAAGAGCAGCTCTCCCTTCCTCATCCTTAGTGAAACTACCGTCTGCGTTTTTTTTTTTTTAGAGACGTTTGCATTCCACCCGATTTTGCCAGAGCTTCGTGCAATCTAGCTGCAGCAGGAGTGCTGGTGATTGTCTCGCAACATTTTCTAAAGCTTTCCCTTATTTGGCTTTTCTCAGTTCTTTATTGTAATATCTAAGTGCCTCTTTGTAGCTTACGTTACGTCTCCGTTACGTTTTGCCCTAGTGAACAGTTTGCGTGTTACAGATCTTAACTTTGACAAATTGTTGCTCCACCATGGCACATCTTTCCTACCCTTGTTGTTGCTTATGGGACAACTTGTTTCAAAAGCGTTTGTGATAGCGCTACTAATGCTCTCTACCGCATTTTCTAACTCTAAGTAATGGGCTGGAGCTCTTCTAATGTCGATATGCTCCATATTATTACCTAGAGTTTTTTCAGAAGTCTCCCAGTTTATTTTCCTTGGATTTCTGTTGGATTTCACATGATGCATGCATTGTCTAGGTCGAACACAATTATTCTGTGATCAGACAATAACGGCTCATTGGATACTCTCCAGTTCTTAATTAACCTACTTATGCTAATTAACCTACTTATGGACTGCCTAGAGTGAGATTGAGAACTTCTTGTCTAACTCTAGTGACAAATGTTGAGGTATTTTTTCTTTTACATATATCAAGAGATGAACTTAAAATAAATTCTAAGAGAGACATTGTGAGCATTAGCATCACATCCAATCAGCAATGGCGTTTGGATCCGGTTGCAGTGCTAGAGTAGACGCTGCAGTTTCCTTGGAACAGCTGGTTCATTCCTAGCGCTGTATACAGATGCGATGATAATGGTGCGGTGTGCCCCATCTATGAGTGACTTCTAGTAGCACCAAGTCTCGCTTCATATACTCGTAATCTGAAAGTAGGAGAAGCATTCACTAACATTCGGGTGTTCTCGTATCTATTTATCAGAGCTTCCCTTGCCGTCACGTTCGTTTTTAGATAATGCATTTTCTGAGCTTTACCAAGCCTGTCATTATTATGTATAGCTTACTCAAATAGGTCAAAGAATGACTTCCATTGTTTATAATCACCGCTGAATGTCGGCAGCTTTAAAAGGTGTAATTTTAGCACGTGTTGTGTATTCTCTGCCGTGCTGTCTTTCCTCGTACCGACTGCATGATGATATCAAATTCGTCGAATTTCTTTTGCAATCTTACCATAACATTTTCGTAAATTTCCTCTAATTCTTCATGTTCGTTCATGTAATCTTCATCGGTTATTTCCCCTCTATGTTCTATAACGTCGTTATGCGTTTTTATTATATTCACCCATTGTCTTTTTATTGTCTGTTGTTTATGTACATACTATGCAAACATCAATTGCGGTGCTTTCTCCATCCTATCCACTGATCTGAAGAACGCTTTTTTTCTTTGCGCTTTTTGACGTTTCATTCTATTTTCTTTTAACGTTGTTCGCCGACTTTCTGTATCCCGATGTTGAGGGCGTAGTTATTGGCTTTACGAGGGTAAGGTAAAAAGTTTTCGGCCTGACAATAAAAGACTGCGATTTTCAGTTAAAAAATGATTTTATTTTTCTACATAATCTCCCTTGACTTCAACACACTTGGTCCAGCGTTTCTCCAACATCAGTATTCCTTCTCGGAAGTGAGAGTCTGGAAGACTGTGAAAATATTCATCTACGGCCCTCTGCATTGGATGCGAAGCGCTTCCCAGAAACAAATTTCTTCAAGTTTGGGAACAGATGGAAGTCTGAGTGTGCCAAATCAGGTGAATAGGGGGGATGGCCGAGCAAATCGTACCCCAAATCCCGCATATTTCCCATCGCCAACGCACACTTGTGTACAGGTGCATTGTCCTGGTGAAAGATGATTTTGTTCTTGTTCAAGCCAGGCCTCTTCTCGCGAATTTTGGCATCCAGCTGGTCAAGATGGTTGGAGTAATATTCGCCTTATATTTGTTTCATATTGTTCGATGACCTTCTGCCATCTTTCTGGCAACTTCATGATTCCGTGCTCATATAACTTCTGGCCCTTTTTAGCACAAAATTGGACCAATTGCGATGTGATATCACTTCATCAATTTTTCACGAGTTACCAAATATGTGCGTGGTCTAGCGTGTCATGGTGGAACACGATTCCCTTACGATTTGCCAATTCTGGCCTTTTTTTGATTGCTTCCTCCAGTTTCATTAGTACAGTGAACATCTGAATTGATCATTAGGTTCTTTGGAAACAGCTCAAAATACACAACACCTTTATAATCTAACCAAATTAACAACATAACCTTCTTGATGCCATGATCGTTTTCGATTGATGTTGTTGCAGACGATCCATATCACCAGTGATGATTCGTTTCAAAAAGGATCAATTCTATTGCGTTTGAGATGCATATCGCAAATATTGATTCGTTGGGTTAAGTAAATATCTTTCAATTCATGTGGAACCCAAATATCGGGCTTTTTTACGAGTCCAAGAAGTTCTAAGTGGTTTTCAATTGTTGTGTGTGATGCATTTAACCTCTCTGCAATCTTTCGCAGATTCATATGACGATCTGATTTGGTCATCATCAAATTCAGTTGGTCTACCAGAACGTTGGTTATCTTTGAGTGAAAAATCTCCAGAACGAAATTTCATAAACCAATTTTGACACGTGCGTTCTGTTAAGCAGTCAACTAAACTACAAAAGCAAAATATGTCGAAAATGTACGTTTTTGCACTCCATGGTAAAATGGACACTATACGAACAGGTGTAAATAAAATAAAACTCGATTTGCTTCTAAAGTAAGCTTAAAGTGGCAATCAAATGCCAAAAAAAATCATAACATTGACAAAAGTGAGAATCAACAAATATATAGATGATGTTGATGAGTGAATCAGTGTGACAGAAACTATTCGTAGAGGGTAAGTACTTAATAATATTGCACTTGGTAGCTAGCTATCGGTAAGATTTAAACAGTGTTTTTTTAAAATTAAAATTAGAATCAAATATAATGCCGAGTATTTTTAAAGTATTTACATTGTTTATAGATACTAAATTATAAATTAGAGATACAAATGTACGAGGGCAAGGTGAAAAGTTCTCGGCCTGTAAGACTGCGAATTTCAGTTAAAAATTATTTTATTTTTCTACATAATCTCCCTTGTAAACCCCGCAGTTTTTCCATCGCCAACGCACACTTTTGTACAGGTGTATTGTCCTGGTGAAAGATGATTTGTTTCTTCTTCAAGCCAGGCCTCTTCTCGCGAATTTTGGCATCCAATTGGTCAAGAAGGTTGGAGTAATATTCGCCTGTAATTGTGCTGCCTTTCTCAATGTAATCAATTAACAGGATCCCCACTGGCCATGACCTTTCCGGCAGATGCGGTCGACTTCGCTTTCTTTGGCTCTGAACCACCGGCTTCCACCCACTGCTTCGACTGCTGTTTCGTTTCTGGCGTGTAGTGGTGGACCCATGTCTCATCCATGGTGACAAATCGCCGCACAAAATCGGTCGGATCCCTATTGAATCGGTCCAAAGATTGCCGAGAAAATCGTTTGCGTATTTGCTTTTGATCCGCATTCAGCAAATGCGACACCCATCTTGCGCAGAGCTTTCGCATCCCTAAATTTTTGTGCAAGATGTTTCGCACCCTCTCTTCTGATATACACACAGCCTCAGCTATCTCACTCACCTTCACTCGCCTATCGTCCAACACGATATCATGCACTTTTCGATGGTTTCGGGTGTGGTTGCGGTTTTTGGCCGTCCTTCACGTGGGTCATCTTCGAGGGACGTGCGACCACGTTTAAATTTAGCTGCCCACATTTTAATGGTTGATATGGAAGGAGCAGAGTCCCCGTAAACTTTTGTCAACTTTGGATGAATTTCCTTAGGGGTTAACACGATATTCAAGTTTATCCATTTTAACGAAAAATACGCTGTTAGCACACGCGCAGTATACGGGGAATTACAGGAAAAAAATCTCTTAAATAAAAGAACCGAATCTCACACGTTATAAAAATTGATTTATTCACTGTACACTATCGACTGTACATACAAAATTCTGCTTTTGGGTTTTATACCCATAATTTGGCGGGAAATTACAGGTTATATATATATACATTCGATATCTGTCAATTAATAATAATGGGTTTGACCTTTACATTACGTTACGTTATACATAATTAGAATTGCCAATATACTATTAAATTAAATGCATTTTTAATTAAATTGAGTTGAATCACCAACATTTTCCCCGGCCGTGAACGGAGTTCGCAAATTGCTGCCCATAGACCTCTTCAATTTTCAGTCTTCAAGTTATAATTTCGGACCACCCTGTGGCCCTGTGCTGCTGAGTCAATCTACTGTATATATGTCGATCTTGGAAGTATGTGGAGTGATGAAACGAACACATTATTGGTCGATGTCCTTGGTTTATCAAAGAAACGATCGGTGTTAATATTATCTCCTGTCCTTCTCTTGCTTTTATCATCGTATGTACTCGTCGTTGTTCAGCTTTCCCTTTCGCCCTAGCTTTGCTTTGTTTTGGTTTTGTGTTGTGATTATTAATGAGATGAATTGACATGAGTGTTTTGTAGTATATTTGATTGTATTACTTCGGTGTCGGGTAGTTTATTATGTTTTGATAATTTTTTCATAAGTAAAGTGATCATTATTAATCGTAATAATAATTGTAAATTAATCGTGTTATTTGATGATTTAATTTTTTTTTTTTGATTTTGTGTGATCAGGTCTATGTGTGTGAGTGCATGTAATGCATGATATAGTTTTGAGGGAAAAGGCGAGCGAATGTTTTGTGATACGCGTCGGTTTTTTTGTATTGGTTTAGCATACAGTGCTTTTGGATTGCACTGGAGCTTTTCGTTGCGTGCAATGACCTGCGAGAATCAGCGGGTTTTTTTTTATTGTTATTGGCCTCTTGATTGTTACGTTTTTCGTTTTCAGAGTTACCACTCGTACCAAGTCATCGGTTCCGGGATGAAGTTCAAGGATGCGCGCGAGCATCCACTGAGAGGGTGGTAAGCGTTCATCCTTGGGTAGAACTAGGTCCCCTACTTTTGGTGTCTCGACCGTATCTACCCACTTTGGACGCTGCTGCAGACGCGAAAGGTATTCTCCGCTCCACTTTCGCCAAAACGTGTCCACCGTGGTTTGAAGGCGCTTCCAACGCTCCAGACAGTTGACCTTGTCCGTTGAGGCATCTCGTTGGGGCACAGTGTTGATCGCTTGGCCGATTAAGAAGTGTCCTGGGGTTATGACCTCCATCTCATCCGGGTTGTCTGAAATCGGACACAGCGGCCGAGAATTCAGGCATGCCTCAATTTGTGTGAGTACCGTGTAAAGTTCCTCGAACGTGAGCCTGGTACCTTTCACAACCCGCTTGAGATGGTGTTTCACCGACTTCACCCCGGCTTCCCATAGTCCACCGAAGTGCGGGGAAGCAGGGGGAATGAAACTCCATTTCGTACCCTGAGTAGCTTACGTGTCCGCGATTTCCTTCCAATCGTGTTGAGCGTGCTCCATCATACGTCTGAGTTCTGCGTTCGCTCCGACGAAGTTAGTACCGCAGTCGCTGTATACTTGAGAGCAGGTACCCCGCCGAGCCGTGAAGCGGCGGAAGGCTGCCAAGAACGCCTGTGTACTAAGGTCGGAAACCATTTCTAGGTGTATTGCCTTAGTAGCTAGGCAAATGAATATTGCGGAGTAGCCTTTCAAGATCTTCGCTCCTCGCCCTTTCCGGGTCTTAATTTCTATTGGACCTGCATAGTCCACCCCAGTGTTGCTGAATGGTCGAGCCATTCTTACTCGAGGAGCTGGCAGACTCCCCATCAGCTGCTGCATATGTTGCTTCTTGAATCGAAAGCAAATGACACATTTGTGGATATGCTTCTTGATGGTTCTTTTGATATTGAGCACCCAGTATGCAGTACGAATGAATGCTGTCATTTGCTGAATTCCACCGTGCAAGGTTTGCTAGTGTGCGTCGTGGATTATCAGGATTGTGAAGGGGTGACTAGGGTGTAAAATTACAGGGTGTTGTTGGCTATATGGCAGTATTGTATTTTGAAGTCGACCGCCCACTCGTATAATACCCTGGCCGTCCCTAAAGGCATTTCGTGATTTTAGGCTTTTCGGAATAGTGACATTGTTATCTAATTCGTTAGAGAACATGTCCATTTGAGCCGATTGAACCGCCACCTGTGTTGCTGCTTGAAGTTCTTCTGGTCCGAGTATACCAAGCTGTTTGGAGGTAGACCCAGCCCTGTAATTTTGGCAGAAACGACGACAGTAAGCCAAAACTCTAACCACCTTAGAGAGCTTTGAGAATTTTTGGATGAGATTTCGTATCTCATTGTTGGTGTCGCAAGTTCGAATGTGGAGAGCCTTGACTTTCCGCAATTCTTCTTCGGTTTCCATTACTACTAGTCGGTCGGGTTCCTCGAATTCCCACTGATCTCTGAGGTAGACTGGACCTCTCCACCATATATCCTGGGTTTCTAAGGCTGAAGGAGAGATGCCTCGCGGTGCAAAATCAGCTGGGTTATGTTGAGTTGGTACGTGTCTTCATTCTTCGCGGTTCGTGAGCCGCTGAATTTCCGAGACCCTATTGCTGACAAATGTTGTCCATTTTGTAGGGTGTCCGGAAATCCATGCTAGGGTGATCGTAGAGTCTGACCATGCATAGACCTTTGCGTGCGATAAATCTAGGACACTTTTGACGTGATGTAGCAGTGTGGCTAGCATGTCTGCTCCACACAGCTCTAGTCGCGGAAGACTTACCGTTTTTAAAGGAGCCACTTTGGTCTTCGCAAGAATAAGGTGCATGCGTATTTTATTGTCGTCATCCAATACTCGTAGGTAGACCGCTGCACCGTAGGCTTTGAGTGAAGCATCGGAGAAACCATGTAGCTCTGTCGACTTGCTGTTTTTTCGAATCCCAGTCTATTTGGGAATTTTGATCTGCTGAACTAGTGGAAGCTCCCGGCGAAATACTTCCCATTCTTCCCTCAGTTCCATTGGGTTGGTCCCAATCAGTTCCTTGATGCCATAATTGCTACCATGGATACTAATCCGCACCAATTAACATCTCAATTTTTGAGCTTTTGTTAAAAAAAGGATCGGCCAGTGAAAGGTTAAGATGCCGCAGAAGTTCATTTATGTCAATTGTAAGAGATGGCAAATTTCCCGTCAACTTCTTGAGCACTAAAATTTGTGCGTGAAGAGTGAAGTCCTTATCGCATTTGGATAGAAGAGTAAATGAACAGAGTTTGGATGAAGTAGGAGTCAGAGTTGAGCTCATGCCGGAAATTTGTGCTCTCACGGATTGAGTCGAAGATATCGAATGCGAACTACCGCAGTAGATAATAGCGCTTGCCGACTAGTGGTAACGAAGAAGGCGTTATGGGATATGCCTGGGGTGGACTGTATATTCGGGGTTGGGTCTATTGATGTAGAAACGGAGCTAGTCGTAGTCGCCGGTGAGTCGGCGTGAAGTAAAGTATGGTGCTCGCTGTTGCACTTAAAACACGTACTCGTATTCTTACTTCGCCACTGAAGTACAGTGTGCGTTACTGCCAGACAGTTGAAGCAATACTTGTGCTTACGCACTACGTTTCTTCGATCGTCAGTTTTCATATTTAGAAAATCCTGACATAGCCGTAATGGATGATGACTCTTACAAATCTTACAGAGCTGGGAAATATGGGAATAATGAGAGGGGACGCGGGCAGTCCTGATATTTGAGGGATGGGACGGAAGTGAGTTTTTCGATTTATTCCCCGGGTGCAAGTCGGATACACTTTCGAGTACTCGATACCGATTGGAAAGAAATTGGTTCATGGTCTCCTATGAGGGTATCTCAGCTGGCTTATCTAGTGACTCCTCCCAGAGAGCGAGAGTTCTGTCTTATAGTCGCGTTGAGCATAAGTATGTAAGAAGCGCATCCAACTCCTCTACACCTACTCCATAAGATTTTAATGCAAGCAATGTATCATTAATGCTGCTTTGGAGTTCTTTTATGACTTTGGCGGACTCAAGAGGGATCGATTGCTGACCGAGGATTAGCTTCACTTGATTGTTTACTAAAATATATTTATTTTCAAAACGATCGTGAAGGGCCTTCCAAGCCAAATCAAAATTTTCATCTCTAAGCGAAAATTTGGTTACGATGTTTAGGGCATCACCTTTGGTCTTCGCCCGAAGGTGAAATAATTTTTGAACCGAGCTGATGTGAGGACGATTGACATACACAGCTGTAACATATCCCTAAAAGTGGGCCATTCGAAATAATTTCCATAAAAAACTTCTGTATCACACGGTGGGAGCTTGATACTAGGTGAAGTATTTGTTGTAACAGTGAGAAAGTTTCCTTGAGCACTGGGGATAGTCTTAATGACAAAGTCATTATAAACCTTTTTGACTTGAAGCCAGAGATCGCGAAGTACAATGTGGTATGCTTGTAAAAGAGAAAACGAAAAGGAAGAGCTAGGTTCCTCACGGAACGTAGCGTGAAATTCGACCAGCTGATCGGCAGCAAAAATTATGTCCTCCAAACTCATCGCGAATGAACGAAATATATATAATACCGATTGACGAATATTTAGAACTATAGTATATGCAAACAACTAGAAAACGTTCACTCATGCAATGGAGATATTTAAAATAACAACTACCTGTACATATACGCATGAGTTGATGTTGAAGATGATGAGTGTGAGTGATGCTGCTGTTGAATCGTTGCTTAGTCCAGCGACGTGTGAGCACACCTTTTGTCCAACGATGTATGAGGAGAAAGTGCGGTTTGGAGCACTTTTTTTTTTTAAACGATGTGTTGAAAAACTATGAGTTCAAAGCTAAGGCAACGACGAATGAGGCGAAAGTGTGATTTGGGGTACACTTTTTGTTCACCTACGAATGAGGAGGAAAGTGCGGTTTGGAGCACACTTTTTTTCCAACAATGTGTTGAAAAACGATAAGTTCAATGCCAAGGCGGTATGGAGCGCACACCTTTGGCCAGTCCAGCGACGAATGACGAGAAAGTGTGGTTTGGGGCACTCTTTTGGCTTTTGCCAACGACGAATGAGGAGAAAGTGCGGTTTGGGGCACACTTTTTGTTCGCACAAGAAAATTAATTAAAAACCTGGTGATCCGGCTCGTTTGGACCAAAATGTTTGTTTGATCACTTGTGCGAAAGCAAACTTTACAAAACTTGAACTTTTGAAGTAAAAACAAAGCACTCAATTTCTTTGCTGTTTTCGGATTTCTTTATTCGGCACGTCCGTCAATCTCGTCGTCTGAGTTCCAAGTGGATACCCATCGGAAAAACTGACAACCATCTTAAATACAACGAAAGTCATAATACATTTTAACGCTAGAGGTGTCCTCTAGGTGTCAACAACATAATAATAAATTTTAGGGTGGGATTACAATTGAACACAGGTATTCGCAAATTATTGTTACATAGATCTTTTATACCAGCAAGATTCAAGTTTTTTGCATTTCCTTCAAGATTGTCCCACCGTTTTTTATCTATTATTTGTTGAATTGTCAAATCGCCAATTTCTGTTTTTAGTTCAGAGTTTTTCTCAGTTCTACAAGCTCTGTCCCCATTTCATCTAGTAATGCATCTTTAGATATGATTACAATAGTTTCATTGGTCATTTTAATATTTGTGTTTTCGCCTTTATTAGTTGGCGGGAACAAAATATCGTTTATCGTCCATTTGAAGGAATTCATATTTGGGTCCAGTTTGTATGATAACCCACAGAGTATCTAATAACTTTAGCTGCAGTTTTGTGTCTGGATATGTACATATGGATTAAGACCAACAATCCCCTTCAGTGCTCGAAGGAAAACAAAATCTAACATCGAAAAAAACTCTTTAGTATAATAATAATGATGTAAAATGAAGAAAAAAACATAATTACAATTGAATAGAACTTTTTTTTTTTTAATTGTTTATTTCATTCCACTCATACACTAACATAATTTACAGTTCTAATGAACTTAAAACTACACTATTATAATGCCTTAAAGTAACTGACTTAAGGGGTGCACAATACTTATAATATGATTTTTAGAAAACTTAATTCTAGTGTTTTAATTTTAATCGATGTTTTTTTTTTAATTTAAAATTAAATTTTTTTTTTTTTTGTATTACACTCATACCTCGCTATACGGCCTTACGCTATAACGGCATTGGATTTTTATTATTTTATTACTTTGTTTCCGTTTTACGGCCAATATTTTTCGTTACAAGAGCCAAAAAAAAACATCATTAACTTAAATGTTCTTACAATGCAAGAATATACATTATGTACCTTGCCTACTGTGTTTACTTTACGCTGCGAATTTTTACTTCCTTGTTGTTTTCTTGACTTTCGATCTTTGTGTACCCCATTCCAAAAAAGAATGTAAATACATATCTCGAATTTACATAACGCATAATGCACAACAAAGTCGACATCGCTAAGTTTGAATTTCTTAGACACAGGTTTTCCCCTTTTTGGTTTGAGACATAGTTTTTAAGTCAGAAGATGTGTTGACTCTCTTACATGTATATGTACATATTGTAATATGCGAGCTACGGCTCGAGTAGATAAAACAATATTCTGTGAAATTTATTTCTTTATTTTCTAGTCTATAGAACAATTCAGGTTCGCACTATATTATTCTTCACAATTCTTTTCTTACAATGGTCTCTGTGATTTGAGACACTTTATCTCCTTTCGATTACTTAATTCACAAATCCAAACTAATTACTTCTTCTTGTTAAATCTCAACTTTCAATTTATCACAAAATTACAACTTCGCCCATTACCACTTTTCTAATCTCTTCGCCACAGTTTAAAAACTACTGCTGCTTTCTCAATCGCCATCTGTCCTTATATAGCAGAAGTTTCTGATAGCCAGAAACTTCTAGCAAATTCTTCGACCACTGGAACAAGAGAAATAATTCTTGCAGTTATAATTCCCTTTTATCCCTGATATTATTCGTCTCTTTCGTTGACATGAGCTGTGGAGACTTCGTCCCAGACACGAACCTCGAATGAAAGGACAGTTCGAACCAAAATTCTGCCAGAATGGAAAGTCACTTCGGAATTTGCTGCATAGACATAGGATAGACATAGTTATTATTATGCTACACTGCCCCCCTCTTAGACGTGTTCGTCCCGAACAAGTGCATCCTCATTTCGGCCATTGTATCGACTCAGTCGGTCCACATGAACCACTTTCATTTTGGCCCTCGGTCCTCGCTGGATGCGGTAGACAACATCGTTGATGCGGGTTACTATTCTGTAGGGACCTTCCCAGTTCCGCTGTAATTTAGGTGATTTCCCCTTAAGGCGATGGGGATTATACAGCCACACCAGATCTCCTTCCTGGAATCCTGACGTTGTTGCCTTGGCATCATACCTGGTCTTCATGCGGTCGCTCGTCATCTTAATCTGGCTTCTGGTCCTTTGGTGTATGTCCCTAAGCCTTTCCCTAAGGTCCGCCACGTACTCTTCTTCATTTCTGGGCTCATTGGTAGGAGATCCAAATTTCACCTCACTGGGTAAACGAGCTATTCCACCAAATAAGATTTCGAACGGCGTATGTCGAGTAGTGCTATGCACGGCACTTCTATAGGCCATCAAAAACAAGGGAATCTGCCGGTCCCAATCCCGTTGGTAGTCACCTACGACCTTCGAGAGATGTTCGTCCAAAGTCCTATTGAAACGCTCCACCATACCGTCCGACTGTGGATGAAGCGGGGTTGTCCTTGTCTTTTTGATTCCGAGTAGTTGACACATCTCTTGGAAGATTCTTGACTCGAAGTTCCGCCCTTGGTCAGACTGCAATTCCAAGGGCACACCGAATCTGCTAACCCAATTGTAGACGATCTGCTCCGCCACGGTTCTGGCTTCCTGGTTAGGGATCGGAAACGCTTCCGGCCACTTACTGAAGTAGTCCATCACTACGAGTATATACCGATTACCATTGTCGGTTTACGGAAAGGGCCCTGCGATGTCAATGGCGATTCGTTCGAAAGGTGCTCCCACGTTGTATTGGTGCATCTTACCTCGGGTTTTGATTCTCGGACCCTTGCTAGCTGCACACACTTCGCATTTTCTGCACCAGTCTTCGATATCTTCCTTCGCATTTAACCAATTAAAAATTTCTCGTATCTTTTCTAGCGTCCTATTCACTCCCAAGTGGCCTCCGGACGCCCCGCCATGCATTTCCTGTAACACCTCTTTGACCCTCGTCCGCGGAACGACAAGCTGCATTACAAACATCTTTCCGTCGGAAGATTCCCATTTTCTTCTCAGAACACCTTCTTGGACATGGAGGGAGTCCCACTGCGCAAAATATGCCTTTAAGGTCGGGCTTCTGTGAGAGATGTCCTGATGATCCGGTTTCTCCATGTTCTCCTTCCAAGCCAGAATCGGCTCGATATCCGGGTCTTCCTTCTGAGCGTTCCGGATCTCATCTACGCTCCAGCCGGCGATAGGTTCGGCTCTTATTCTTTGGATGGAAACCAGCTCCCGTTCTTCCTGACGCGCACAATGTTCACAATCCGTCCTGCATGGTCTCCGGGACAGTGCATCCGCATTAGAGTGGAGTTTTCCTTTACGATGCTGTATTTCGTAGTCGTAGATTTGCAGCCTTTCGATCCATCTTGCGACCTGACCCTCAGGACTCTTGAACTGTAATAGCCATTTTAAGGCTGCATGGTCTGTGCGAAGAACGAACTTCCTCCCGTAGAGGTATTTGTGAAAATGCTTCGTAGCCAAGATCAAAGCTAGAAGTTCCCGCCTTGTCACGCAGTAGTTCCTTTCTGGCTTAGAGAGCACCTTGCTGAAGTACGCAACCACCTTCTCTTGGCCGTCATGCACCTGGGAGAGTACGGCTCCTACCCCGACATTACTAGCATCTGCATCCACAACGAACGTTTCCCCGGGAGTGGGGTAAGCCAGTATCGGGGCATCGCATAGCCGTTGTTTAAGTGCCTTGAAGCTCTTCTCGCACTCAATTGACCATTTGAATTGTTTTCCCTTTTCCGTCAACTGGTGCAGGTTCTTTGCGATCCCGGCAAAATCCTTCACGAACCGTCTGTAGTAGGTGGCTAGGCCCAGGAAGCTCCTTAGTTGGTGTTTGTCTTTGGGGACTGGCTAGTTTTTCGCCGCTTCGACCTTCTCCGGATCGGTTCTCACTCCTTTCGCTGAAATTATGTGTCCCAGGTACTTGACTTCCGCTCTAAACAGGGCGCACTTCTTGGGGTTGAGCTTCAGGTGGGCACTTCGAAGCCTTTGAAACACATCCCTTAGATTGTCTCGGTGTTGCGCAAACGTTTTTCCTACGACGATGACATCATCCAAGTATACCAAACAGGTTTTCCATGTTAACCCTTGCAGGACACATTCCATCAATCGCTCGAAAGTCGCCGGAGCATTGCACAGCCCGAATGGCATTACCGTGAATTGCCATAGCCCATTTCTTACGGTGAAGGCGGTTTTCTCCCGGTCTTCTGGATGGATCTGTACCTGGCAGTAGCCACTCTTCAAGTCGAGAGTGGAAAACCATCGGGCTCCTGATAGTGTGTCTAGCGTGTCGTCAATCCGTGGCAGAGGGTAGCTGTCTTTCTTGGTGACGTAATTGAGCTGCCGATAGTCCACGCAGAACCGCGTGCTGCCATCTTTCTTCTTAACCAGTACAACCGGTGATGCCCACGGACTTTTGGAACTTTCAATCAGACCTTCTTTCTCCATTGCCGACACCATCTCTGCAACTTCTGTCTGCTTTGCCAATGGAAGGCGCCTAGCAGGCTGACGAATTGGTCTAGTATCACCAGTGTCTATTCGATGTTGTACCAGGTGTGTTCGGCCGTATTCTCCGTCCTGTGAGGCAAATACATCAGCGTACTCATTGATAAGATTCTCTGCCATAGTTCGCTGCTCCTGATTCAGCTCACTGGACTGGAGAATCGTCTCTCTCGTTTCCGCTGTCCCAGGTGATGGGAGAGGTTTTGGAGCATCACGTTCAGATATCGTTGCGACGGCGGTAATCGGCGTGCATTTTACAGTCACCTCCCCTCGCCTTAGTTTGACAGTGTGTGGTCTCGCGTTCAAAACTCTCACTGGAACCATGGTGTTCTTTGGTTCGACTAACGTCTTTCCCACGATGTAGTCTTGCGAATGCTTCTCTGGGTCTGGTTCTACTATGTAGAATTGGTGGCTCCCAAGATCACCTTCCAGCTTCGTCCAAATGATTGTCTCTGAAGACGGCGGCAAAACTTCGTCTTTGCTGATGACTGTCCTGAGAGTTACGGCACTCTCGTTTCCGTACACCATCGGAATCTCCACATTTCGATACCTCAGTACTTGCATCCCGATGTCCAGGATTACTTCATTTGCTTTCATGAAGTCTATTCCGATGATGCACTCGTCGCATAAATCTGCCACCAGAAACGCATGGGAGAACGTCAGTCCTGCCAGAGTAATCGTAAGACGAACTTCTCCAAATACCTCCGCCATTTCCCCTGTTGCAGTCTTCAGGCAGTAGCTGTTGGTGTTGTGCAGCCAGGAGCTTTTGACGATATCTCTTCTTACAATGGAGGCAGTGGCACCTGTGTCGATGGTGGCTACGCACTTCCTCTTGTTGATTAGTGCCTCCACTGTCAGGCTCTTGTTATCCCGTTTGGTCTGCGAAACTTGAATGGTGGTCCTGGGGGCCTCGATTCCAGTAACCAACTTCTGCCCCGCGAAGTTGGTCCTTACGCATTTCCCGACTGCTGGTTTTGGGAAGTCTGACTGACAGCCAGATGCTTCCTCTCTGCTTCTCCTACTTCCGCAATGTGGACAATTTCCTCGTCTAGGTGCACTTCTGCACTGCCGTTGTAGGTGTCCGGTTTGGTTGCAATTCCAGCAACGGATTTGACTTCCGCGAGCTTTGTCTTCATCCATGACGGCTGTTCTCTGGCATGAGCATTCCACGACGGACATTTCCCTGACACGGTGTATTCCCTGGTATGCTTGGTCCGCAGCCTTCATTGACAAAGCGAATGCCAATGCCTCGGGGAGTGTTCGCTTTTCAGCCATCCTTACAGCCATTTGCAGTTGTCTGTCCTCTATGGCCTGAATAAAAGCTTCCACCGCCATTTCGTTGATAAGTTCCTCACCGGCTTTAGGATATGAAAGATTTGCTAGTCGCTCTATATCCGCTTGCAGCTGTTGGAGCGTTTCCCCCCTTTTCTGGACTCGACTACGCAGCTGAACCCTGTACACCTGCTGCATGTGTTCATCCCCAAACCGCATCTCGATAGCCTGAACCAGAGAGTCGTAGTTCTGCTGTTTATCTTCCGGGATGGTCTGCAAGAGCTCCGCAGCTGGACCGCTCAGTGCAAGCGTGAGTGCAATAGACTTCTCTTCATCCTCCCAGCTATTGGTCATTGCGGCCGCTTCGAATTGCCTCTTATAAATTGGCCATGATGTTTGACCATCGAAGATAGGAGGCTGCATCTCCTTTCTTCTCAGACCGTCAGTGGAATATTCCCGTGCTTTCTGTCTCTTCACGTTGCTGAGCTCCTTAGCAAGATTTTCGACTTGCTTTTCTACTTTTTCGAACTGAGTCTCTATCTTCCCGAACTGAGTTTCATGCTTCTCAAAGTTTTCATCGAATCTAGTTTCGACTTTTTCGAGTTGCGTCTCGACCTTCTCGATTTTCTCTTCGATCGCTTCGAATTTGGATTCCAAGTTCTTGTTTTGCTCATCAAGTTTGCTTTCCAGAGCATCTAGAGAATTCTTTTGTTCGTCCATTGCTTTCTTTTGTTCGTCCATTGCTTTCTTTTGTTCGTCCATCTTAAGTTCTAGAGAGTTCTTTTGGTCGTCTATTGCTTTCTTTTGGTCATCGAGCTTAAGTTCCAGAGACTTCTTTTGGTCTTCCATTGTTTTTCTTTTGTTCGTCCATGACTGACTTAAGTTGCAGGAGCAGACTTGTTATATCCGGGTCGGCTACTGTACTTGCTGGTTCCTCTCCCACGTCAAACTCTACGTCATGCGGATTTTCGCCTTCCTGCGTTACTGCTTCTCCAAACGAATCAGTAGGGCATCTTTTCCCCCAGTTGTGTCGAGGTTCCGCTTACTGAGTTCTGCCTTTAGTTGAGTTATAGTTAGTTTTCCCAATTTGCGACCCATTTTGCGCAACTAATTAACTCAACACAGAAATCGCTTTTTTTTTTTTTTTTTGATTGTGCAATTTCACACCACGGAAATAGTTATTCACAGAATAAGTTTTATCCCGCTTCTGACACCAATGTAATATGCAAGCTACGGCTCGAGTAGATAAAACGATATTCTGTGAAATTTATTTCTTTATTTTCTAGTCTATAGAACAATTCAAGTTCACACTATACTATTCTTCGCAAATTCTTTTCTTACAAGGTCTCTTTCCTCTCAAATCACTTTATCTCCTTTCAACTACTTAATTCACAAATCCAAACTAATTACTTTTTCTTGTTCACTCTCAACTTTCAATTTATCACCAAATTACAACTTCGCCCATTATCACTTTTCCAATCTCTTCGCCACGGTTCTAAACCAACTGTGTCTTTTTGATCGTCATCTGTCCTTATATAGCAGAAGTTTCTGATAGCCAGAAACTTCTAGCAAATTCTTCGACCACTGGAACAAGAGAAATAATTCTTGCAGTTATAATTCCCTTTTATCCCTGATATTATTCGTCTCTTTCGTTGACATGAGCTGTGGAGACTTCGTCCCAGACACGAACCTCGAATGAAAGGACAGTTCGAACCAAAATTCTGCCAGAATGGAAAGTCACTTCGGAATTTGCTGCATAGTCATAGGAGCGTAGTTATTATTATGCTACAATATGGATGTGTATTTTAAAGTTTTATTCTCAGCTTTCATCTTTTTGGTATGTACATTTTAAATTATGTTGCAAAATTCCTTAAATATTTTCTAAGATTAATGTTTTAATACGATTTGGCAGATAAGAACATAGGCATTTACATACAAAATGCCACTAAAACGAGTAGCGGGCGGAAAAAAAAGAAGCGGAAAATCTATCACACTAGAGACTAAACTAGATGTTTCACGTCGGCATTGAAGCAGGTGAGAAAATTTTCCAAATTTGTTCAGCATTAGGTCCTGCAAAATCCACTATTCAAACAATACGAGATAATAAAGACAAAATCAAGGCGCAGGTACATTCAGCGGCATCTTTAAGCATTTGTACAAAATTAACTCGATAAAGAAGTGATATTATGGAGAAAATGGAAAAATTGCTCATCCTATCGATCGAACACAACAACAAAAGAAAGATGTCAATGAGTCAAATAATTATTAAAGAAAAGGCTAAGAGCATTTTTGAAAATTTTAAATTGGAGGATGTTGATGAAGCGTCGAAAAATTAAATTTTCTTAGGAAGTCGAGGTTAGTTTGAAAAATTTAAAAATCGACATAGTTTGTATAACATCAAGATGATGTGAAGCAGCAAGTGCCGATTCAGTTGCAGCTTTCGAGTATCCGACCATTTTTTAAAAAAATCGTTGAAGAAGGTGGTTACGTTCCAGAACAAGTTTTTAATGCATACGATACAGGTCTTTATTGGAAACGAATGCCTGAGCGGACCTTTATTTCAAAGGTGCTAACGCTGCGGGGATTTCAAGCTTAAGCCGCTATTAGTGTACCTGTCTGAAAATCCAAGAGCTTTCAAGGGATTGAACAAGAAAGAATTGCCAGTCACTTGGAAATCCAACAAAAAGGCTTGGATGACAAAAGTTCTTTTTGAAGATTGGTTTAAGAATTACTTCTGCCGTGAAGTCAAAACCTACCTGGAAAAGAAGAACTTAAGCAAAAGCTAAAGTTTCAAGAGCTGTTAATGTAGCCATTAACTGCTATAAGGAAATAGAAAAAGAATTAAGGAATAAAGCAAAACAACCAACGCTGGAACGGTTTTTTAAGCCCGCAGTTGCTCATGTATATGACAGTGATTCTTCTTCCACTTCAACATCTTAGTTTTTCTCTATTTATTCTTATCTAATTATGTGCTTTTCCGTTATGTAAGTAGATTTTGTTTTGGCTCCTGTCAATATTAAAAAAAATGACTCGTTATAAGGCATTTCGCTTTATGGCCTGATTTTGTGGAACGTATCTAGGCCGCTAACCGAGGTATGAGTGTATTTCATTTTAAGGAAAAACGTGGGGAAACCTTTTAGAATAAATTATTTTTTTTTTCATAAAAACTAATCTAGGTGATATAAACTAAAACTACCTTAACCTAATTCTCGGGTCGGACCCTGATATGTGATTTCTGACCCTCCACTGAAAAGAACAATCAAATGAGAGTTAGACCATTCAATCAGCCATTCAGCGGTATGCCCTGGTCCGGCACTGCTTAACCTAAGTGTTAACCTCAACCCAGTCGAGCCACCAATATCTCTCCCTATTCAACCTGTCGTCGTTTACTGAATCCCAGTCAGGTATGCTTACGCAGTATCTCAAGTCAGCGTTTCTTTCTCCTGAGTCCATTGGCTCGTAGAGGATACGTTTATCTGTAGCCCTTCTAGCAAGATGGTAAATAATAGGAACGTTCAGTGAATCTGACAAATAACTATGTGCATCCAGATACAAGAAGGCTTCAGGGGGGATGTAACCACTCAGCATAGTACTTTGAAAATAACCAGGGTTGGGAGAAAATAAGCCTGACACAAGTTCGTTTTCCGTAACGCTCGCTGACCGCGCAAAATGGTTCCTCACAAGATCTAGAATGACATTGTCAATTCTGGATACGCCGGAAGCATCCAATAGTCTCTTATTTGAAACATAATGGTGAAAATCGGAATGTGTGCTTCTATACATAAGCATGCAGGCTCGAAGACATTTTCTTTCAAATGGCATAAGTTTTTCCATATAAGACGGGCTTGTGTTCCACCATACTGGACTCGCACAAGTCAGAATTGAAGCTTGGTAGCATATGACCTTCACATCAGATCCAAGATAGTTGGAGTAGAAAAGGCGTTTGAGAGACATAAATGCCGCTCTTGCGTTTTGCAACTGTATATTTATGTGCTCATTGTAGTTCAAAAACTTGTCCAGATGAACACCTAAATATTTTACAACAGTCTTTGACTCGTAATTTGTAGGTTTTTCCAGTTTCGTCTCAAATCTGAATTTCCGCGTCTTTCTGGGGGGCGGAACAGTATAGTTTCGCATTTCGCCTCGTTTATTTTAAGCTTCCATTTTGAGCAGAAAGTTTGCAGTTTATCAAAATTGTTCTGAAGCTCTGTCTGTATGTCTTGGATTTTCGAGCCGATTGCATACAATATAACATCGTCAGCGAACTCTATTGAATTATCCATGTCACTCAGCATTTCCGAAATGTAGATGTTGAAAAGGAGCGGTACTGTAACTGTGCCCTGTGGCAGACCATTGATGACATTAAAAAATTTAGTCGTCGTGTATTGATTATTATCTGTTACAACAAATTTCTTTTTATGCACCATAGATGCAATTATCTTTATAAGATGATGTGGGAATTCATATCGTAGAAGTTTATATAAAACCCCGTCGATCCAAACAGTGTCGAAGTTCGATATCCACTAGGCAGGCAGCTGTACATCGTTTGGCGTTTAGATTAAAATTGACATCTGAAATCAATTTCGTAACAGCATGCACCGCCGAATGATTTTTCTTGAACCCAAATTGGTTCCGCGATGTAATCTCCTTTCTTTCCGACGCGAACAAAATAGACTTACTAATAATTACTTCAAAGACCTTCCTGATATTAGGCAGGAGTCTCATTGGCTTATAGTTGGAAGAATCAGAAGGATCCTTCTTCTTTTTGATTATTGGAAAAACCTTCGATATTTTCCAATAACTCGGGAAGTAGCAGTTGTTTAACAAATTATGAAATATTACGCAATATTGCCGTTTAATTTCGTCCGGTATATGCTTTAGTATATTCCTAAATATGGATGTAAGTTCGTCTAGTGTTGTAAAGTAATTGTCAGTCTGTTCATCTGTTAGTTGGTCAGCTTTTAGTCGCTCTGAAAATCTCAGAAGAGTTCGTGTTTCGCTATTGCGAAACCTCGATAATTCATCAATTACTTCGCCAGTTCTGCAGCTAGGGAGATCCCTAGCATGAATTGCCTCAAAATGAGAGCCGATCAGGTTTAGCTTGTCTGCTGACTTAGCAGTGTCCTCACATTTCTCAGGACAGATTTTAACCTTTGCAGCTCTAAATTGGACGAATTCTCTTGGAACTGGCGTCGTATTCGATTTATCTGAGAAAAAGCTTTTGTAAGTTTGTAGAGTCTTAATGCCACGGTTTAGATAACATTCAACGCCGTCTTTGGATTTAATTTTCGGAACTGACGACTCCATTGCTTGTAATACCACCGTATTTAAGTTCCTGATATAGGAGTCGTACTCCTCATTATTAAGATTCCTATTGCTAGGGATGTTAGAAGAGGAATGACAGTTCCTGTATTTTCTGATGGCGCAACGTTGAAATTTTCACCAATCAGTCTCCCTAAAATTCAATTTAGGGACTTCGTGCTGCGTTGCGAAGCTGAAAGTAGAGTCGCAATATAGAAAGTTTATTATTGTGGACCGTTTGAATTTGCAATCGCGCGTCCGCGATGCAAAGATCGAGATATGAATTTCCAGAAGGAAAACTTGGTGCAACTGGGCTGTATAATTTGATATTATATTCGACCTGGTTTTCCTCAATAAAGCGGTTTAGGAAGTTGCCTCTTCCGTTCGCCCTTGAGTTCAGCCAGGTCGAGGTCTCGCCTTAAAAGCTCCTGCTAAGACGAAATAGTTGTTTAAACTATCTAGTCTCAGTTTTTCGAATATTTTTTTCGATCTCGGCTTTAAATGGAATGAATTGTACCTTTAGCCGCATATGCTGATATTAAATACAGACACCCATTATCCCTGAGAGGCAGTGAGATAATAGTTGTCTCAAGACAACTGAAGCTACTAATATCACTTCATTCAATTCTAGTGTATAGCAGTTGTTTCCTGACAAGAATTGCCGTACCACCACTTCGAATAGAGTCACGTGTGTCTGTCCGTATTACGTCATAGTTATTAAAAGCTAATTGATGTCTATCATTTAGCTTTGTCTCATTTAAGAAAAGAACGTCGGGTTTATGATCAGTCACAAAGCACAGTAGATCACCGCGCCTGCTGATGGCGATTATGGAGTTTACATTTAGAGCAGCTATTTTTAGGGCTGCACAATTAGATCTAATCATGTTGGCGACTAAGGATGTTGAGAAGGACATCAACCTTCGCCGAGAGATCAGCAACAGTCCTGGTCAGACTATCGACTTGGATTTGCCAACTGTCGTTTGCAGGGCGACAAGTACTCTTGGTTCCAACAATATTGGGGCCAACAGCACTGGAGCGCACAGGTTTGGGGCCATCAGGACCTGACCCAACACTATTACCTACCACGTTTGCGAAGGATATGCCTCTTCGAACATGATTGTCGATCATCCTGACTTTCTGTGCAATCTTGTGTTGTGCTTCCCTTTTCTGTGCCTGAAGCTGATCTCCTAGTCGGTTATAGCTTTCGCATCCCCGCCATGAGGAAGGGTGACCAGGTTTCTGGCAGAGAACACAAAATAACTGCTCCCTGCTCGCTTCTTTTTGCACTTGGCACTTGCCTATTTCATGCGTATTTTGGCACTTAACGCACCTCAATACCAACTTACAATTTGGAGAAGCATGTCCGAATCTCTGACATAGAATAGAACTAAAATTATATTAATCATAATTATAGGACATACAACACGACGAGTTTGTTTTTATTATAATAGTATTTCAGTATAATTCGAATATGAAGAGAGGTGGGTGGTTGGGATAGGTGAGTAGAGGGAAGAAATTAAATGATCTGATGGGCATACAAATGTCTTTTTTTTTCGTTATACTTTTTAGTGTTTAATTTTTATTTTTTTTTTTATAATCTGCGCTCGCCGAAGGGGATATGAATACCCTTAAACTGTTTCAGGGCACGGGCGTCGGGGAAAAGGGGAAAAGGAACAGAGGATTAGCCTATGCACGTTGGCTTTGAATGTTTGAAGGTTGTAGTGATGGGGAAATACAGAGCCTGGTAGATCATTCCACGTTCGTTTTGTTCGGCTTATAAATGAATCCCTATATTCGACAGTACGACCGAAGTTTGGCTTTAGGGTAAACTGATGTGCATTCGAAGCATGTCGCGTATTGCGGGTGAAATTTTGAAGGTGAGGAATGCAACTGGCTATTTCACTGGAACATTTTTTATTAAAAAAACTATAAAACAGGGAGAGACAGGAGACATTTCTCCGATGTTCTAGTGAATGAATGGAATTCACAATGTCTCTATCACCTATAAATTTTAACGCGCGATTCTGTATCCTATCAAGGATGTGTAGAACGGTCTTGGGTACACCGACCCAGATATGGGCGTTATATTTCAGCTTAGGGCGGATGAATGCCTTATAAATTGAGGCCAGATCAGACGAGATCAAATATTTCTTGCACCGCTTAAGGAATCCTAGACATTTTGCAGCGTTTTTGGCGACCTCGAATATGTGATCATTCCATCGACGATGGTTATTAATAGACATACCGAGAATGGCAAGTCTTTCGGTTTCAATGATGCAAGTACCATCCATGGATAATGGTTGAGGTTTTTGGTTTCGCTTGAGAGACAGAAGACAGCATTGTGTTTTGGAAGCATTAAATTCCACGCGGTTGGTTGAACCCCATTTAATTATGCTGTCCAGGTCGGAATTTAATGTGTTTAACATACGTTGCCGTTCCCCTTCTACGGCCGAAGAACAAGGACGTGAGTTAAGGAACGAATATGTAAAACTGAGGGTACTGTCATCAGCGAAGGACTGGATTGGATTAGAAGTTGCAGACAAGAGATCATTTATAAAAATATGAAAGAGAGTCGGAGACAAAACAGAGCGTTGGAAAACGACATCATTTATTTGATGATTTGCGGGCTTGAAGCCATCCAAAACAACTTGTATTGAACTTCCCGAAAGGTAATTTCTAATCCATTGAAGAAGAGACTCATCGACGCCATATGCATGCATTTTCGACAAAAGAGCCTGATGCCAAACTCTGTCAAATGCCTTTGAAATATCAAGCGCAACCATCTTGGTTTCGCTGAAGTGATGGAGAGATTGGTTCCACTTCTCGGTGAGATATGCCATCAAATCACCAGTGGACCTGTTGCTACGAAAACCATACTGCCGGTCATTGAGGAGTTTTCGTGAATCGAGATATTTCATAAGCTGACGATTTATCAGCATTTCCATGACCTTGGAAAGAAGGGACGTAAGTGCAATGGGTCGGTAATTGGACGGGGAGGAAGATTCGCTATTTTTAGGGACGGGCTGTTTTCCATCTACTCGGAAAGAGCCCTGAAAAGTAGGATAGACAGAAAAGCCTACGCAGAGGTCGAGGAAGCATAGCGACTAGTTTAAACTCCTAAGGAAGTTATTAAGGCCGCTCCAGTTGGCTTTCTCGTATTGCCGTACTTTTCTTTTAAGAGTTTTCTCTTTAACTTGGTAAGCAATATCACTACGGACGTAAATGGTGAGGCCACGGTGGAGAAAGAATAATGACACTAAATTATATTCAGGCAGTTTCAAATCGGAAGATTCTTCAACTACCTGTGTTTCGCTTAGTGCCAAAACAGCTGGTTTATGGGAATGGACGTGGGCGTACACATCGAAGAAATTCATTCGAAGCCCACGAATTTTGGCAAAATCAACCCTAAATTCCCTCATCACTACAACATAGAAACACAAAAAGACACAACTCTGACGTAACTAAGCTAAGCTGTAAAGTGAAGATCCAATGAATAGCTAGGCACCGGCACTGAATTATTTTTTTTATTTTTTCCACTGCATTATAGCGCTGGTTTTTTTATTTATTTATTTTCCGCTGTACCACACTGAATGCAATTTGACGCGCGCGAACAGTTATTGTTTGTCGATGGAATTATTATTTTTTTTTTAATTTTTTTTTTTTTTTTTTTTGTATCGATCTTATTCTACAGGCAGCAGGCAACTCATATTTAGATCATGATTATAGAATCCATTCAGTGTTTGGAGATTTTTTTTTATGAAAGGGCACACTTAGGCAGTGTGGAACATTCAGATTAATTTTTTTGTTTTTTTAAGTGTAGCTGTTTGTTATTATTAATTTGTTTTTCTTAAAAAGACTTCGTCTGTTTATCTGCATCCGTTCTTCCCTTGCTTTACTGCATTAATTCACCTTGGACTATTTCTAGCATCATTCTATACCCAAAGTACTACATGAGTTGTTGTTAAAACGTTATTTCGCTATCTCACGTTGTTTACTCGGCGAACACGCAGCTAAACACTTTCGATGAGAAAGTCCGAAGTGTCAAACGTTCTCTTTCGTCTGTCCAACGATTCATCGTGCAAATACTGTTCTAGAGCGGCGAGAATTCGCGGATTTGGCGTGCATATCGAATCGTAGTACTTTATAAAGCATGCGAGTAGGTGTAACGTGCGCCGGTACTGGGATAATGTCACGTCCACACTGTGAAGATATCCACTTTTTGTGACCATCGGCGAACGTCACTGTGACCTGACTGCTGTAGCTTGGGCACAAAGAACGTGTTCATCGCGTACACCTTTGGCAGACCCTCGCGGTGACGTGTCTCACCACGCTCAGTAAGGAGGTTCATGTAGGAGTTAATCACCTCATCGTTGAGCCAGTTCTTGCCTAGAAGATTCGATATGTCGCGGCGGGTGATACTCATGCTGAAATTCGATATCAACAACTGATCCGCTGGACCGCCGAAAAGAGCAGATGGAGCATTCTGGTTTCTCATCACCTTCAGGGAAATCATCGATGACTACAAAACCAGGATTAACAATTTGCAATTCTTTTAGATGCTCTTGCATTTGTTTCACCTTGTGACGTGTTTCAGCAGAACGTTCTTACACTTCCTTTTCAGTCTCAGCTAATTCCTGTTTCCCTCCAAGGTGGCTCTTCTCCAATTTTGATTGGAACTTCTTCAGTCAGTAATCCTTTCAAATGGGTGACAAGTCGAATTTCTCCTTTAGAGAATTTACCGGTTTTACATAGGGTAGTTGGTTCCTCTTCTCCGCATCTCTCTTCTTCACATCATAGGTGCATTCGATCTGATCATGCTGTAGCTTTGATCATGCCGATAAAATGTTCAATTCATCTTCAGCCAAGTCAATGATTTCGCTCACATCGTCATCCGATAATTCGACTGACGACAAGTCTTCCGCCAAACTTTTTCAATTACTGTAACCACACACTATCAAATCGATGGTCGGTGGGGCTTTTGCCTGATGCAATGCCGACAGAACCTTTACCTGAGCTGAAACCTTAGGTGAGGTACCTTTTATGCCATACAAACTGGGCATACACTTCTGCAACACCTCACTGTATTTATCACGGTCCTTTGATAGATATTGCTGCGCGACAATAGTGTGTGCTCCCTTGTACGCTGATTGGCGCAATAAACTGTCATTGTAGAGAATCGGTGTGTTTCGCTGGATTGGCACATGCCACTCCTTCGGTGTTGATCCCTTCAGACTGATGTTATTGTTAAATGCATTATCGAGCCCATTAGGGCATTGATTGAAATGTTAATCACCTTGGGTGATGATGTTGACATAATTGTTGGTCGTGATACTGCCGGACGACTAAGACTACTTTGTCGCACCATAAAGGACTCTCCACGGCCATTGGTTAGGACAATTTCATCTTCTTCCTCCTCGTCAAAGAATTCTATATCAGCGAAAGCTGTATTGGTGATCTGCTTGGTAACCTTTTTTGGACACACGAACTGAGATTTTTTCTTTTTTGTATTTGCTTATTCCGTTAAGGAATGGAGGGTCAATGGGTGGGATTTTATATTTCCTTGAGAAGAGGACTAGTTCGATTGTGTGGGGATTCACTCCTATTCCGCAGTGCAAACGTTGCCAAGGATTCAATCATACGCAAATGTACTGCAAAAAAGAACCGCGATGTGTGAAATGCGCTGGAAATCACCTCTCCCAAGTTTGTGGAGTAAACAAACAAACCTCCGCAACCTGTGCTAATTGTAAGGGAAAGCACCCGGCGAATTATAGAGGCTGTGAAGTAGCTAAAGAGTTACAAAAACGAAGAGATGCGCTCCTTAAGCCCCTAAATGCAAAATCAAAACCGCAAACTAAGCCAAAGCGTAAGGTCGCGGAGGAGAAAGAGTGCAAATCAAAACTACCGGGTTCAGAGCGCAAAAAGGTGAGGGAAAGAATGACGAAAGAAAAGCCCTCGACCTCTGTTCCTAAAAGAAACGGTACAGAAAAGTTACAATTGGAAAGCGACCGGGTAATGACCTTCGAACATCAGGAGTGCAGACTTACGCTCAGGCTGCTGCATCCGAAATACCAAAAAATATAGAAATTTCGAAGGACTCAGTTTCTCATGTTTTTTCAGTTATTCTAGAGAAACTTGAAGAACAAAGGAAAATAAATAAAATTATTCTCGATAGGCTGGTTAAGCTCGAAAGTAATTCAGGGAAAACGCGTACTCCAACTAGAATATGAATGAAAAACGAATATTACAAATATGTACTTGGAATGCAAACGGACTTTTGCAAAAACTTGACGAATTGGAAATATTCTTGCGTGAAAAAGATATCGATATTTGCTTGATTTCTCAAACCCACGTAAAAACGAATCGCATTTGAAAATAAAAGGCTATAATGATTACCACGCTTGTCACCCTTCGGGAAAAGCGAGAGGCGGATCATCATTGTTTATTAAAGACTGCATCGAACAATCCGAAGACCTAAAGATCGAGCTTGAAACTTTGCAACTGTGCACGATTCGAGTAAAAAATAGTCAGCGTACTCTTAAAATCTCATCTATCTACTGCCCACCGCGTTCCGCGCTTGAAAAAAGTGATTTTACTAACTTGTTTAAATTGCTGAAACCTAATTTCATTATTGGCGGCGATTTTAATGCGAAACATACATTCTGGGGCTCAAGACACAGCTCGCAAAAAGGCAGAATGATCTATGAGGCAGGTATGGAGTACAGTTGTAATTTCCATTCGACGGGTAAACCGACCTACTTGCCAACTGATACTTCGAAAATACCTGACCTGATCGACTTTTTCGTCGTGAAAGGAATTTCTACCAACCACATTAAAGTTGAGCTTTGATCTGTCGTCTGACCATTCCCCAGTTATTTTGACATTGAGCGAAAAACTAGTCTATACCCTAGAGCCGGTGAGATTAACCGGTAGAACAACTAACTGGGAAGGCTTTAGGAACGAAATTGAAGATAATGTTGAACTGAGGGTTCCACTAACGACACACTATCAACTTGAGGTTGAAGTTGATCGCTTCGTTGAGATCGTACAGCTCGCCTCTTGGAATAATATTCCCAATCCAAGGAAAACTCCGGACAAATACGGTCTACGATATCCTACGGAAATAAAAGAATTGGTCAAGGAAAAAAAAAAGCGCGTAAAAAATGGCAACAGAGTCGTGCTCCGCAACATAAAGCTCACTTGAATCACCTGTGCAATTCGTTGAAGAAGACTATAAAGGATTTTAAGAATCGTGCAATAGGTTCTTACCTTGAAAGTTTAACAGCGAAAAATGATTCCAATTATTCACTTTGGAAAGCTGTAAAAGGCACCAAAAGGCCCAAGGTCCCCACGCCGCCTATTAAATCAAATCACAATGAATGGGCAAGGGAAGATAAAGAAAAAGCGGACGTTTTTGCGGCCCAAGTGTTTTACGACAATATCAATAGGCCGGATTTACCATCTGACGATGTAGCACTTACAAGTGCAACGCTGAGGGAACTCAAACATGAGATCGGGAATCTAAAACCTAAGAAAGCTCCTGGTAATGACTTGATCACCGGAGAAATTATCAAAGCTTTACCTAGAAAAGCATTGATTAAGCTTCTTCATATTGTAAATGCAGCGCTCAGATTAAAACACGTGCCTAACCAATGGAAAGTTGCGGAAGTTATAATGATTTTAAAACCCGGAAAGACGCCAAATGAGGTAAAATCTTATAGACCAATTTCGCTACTTCCAGTCATATCCAAAATTTTCGAGAGGATATTGCTAAAGCGCCTCCAACCGGTTATAGAAGGAAATAATCTTATCCCTGACCACCAGTTTGGGTTCAGAAGTAAGCATTCGATGATTGACCAGGTGCATAGAATTACTGATGTAATCGAGAAAGCACTTGAAGAGAAAAAGATTTGCTCAAGCGTATTTCTTGACGTCTCGCAAGCCTTTGATAAGGTGTGGCATGATGGCTTGAATTGTAAATTACGACAAGTTCTCCCTATATGCCTATACGACATTCTAGAATCATATCTCGGGAATAGCCTCTTCCGTGTTAGACATGGAAATAATACTCGGAGATAAAAGAAATTTCGGCCGGTGTACCGCAAGGAAGCGTTCTTGGGCCACTTCTCTATCTGTTATATACTCGAGATATACCGAAAGAAGATGGCACTATCCTGGCTACGTTTGCCGATGACACCGCTACCCTAGCCGTAGGTAAAACAATCGAAGAAACGACTGCAAAACTGCAAAACGAACTGAATAAAGTAAATGAATGGACGAGGGACTTGCGGATCGCCCTCAACGAATCTAAATCTGTTCATGTGAATTTCACTTATAAGAAAACTAATGTCTTGCCAATTTTCCTAAACTTGGCCCTAATACCTTTTGCAAACGAGGCCAAATACCTTGGAATGACACTCGACGCAAAACTGAAATGGAATTCTCACGTGAAAATGAAACGTAAAGAACTCGAAATCAAATATAGAGAAATGAACTGGTTGCTCGGAAAACACTCCCAGCTCAGTACTGAGAACAAACTGCTTTTATAAAAGCAAGTGCTAAAGCCGGTGTGGACTTACGGTATACAACTTTGGGGCTGTACCAAGAAAACAAAGGCCAATATTTTACAAACTTTTCAAAATAAAGTGCTAAGAAAAATTGTCCACGCACCGTGGTATACTTGAAACGATGATATCCACAGGGATCTCGGAATTCCGACAATCGAAGCTGAAATTAGAAGCTTCGCGAGAAAGCATAGAAACCGACTAATCGGACATGTCAACAATACAATCCTACAAATTCTGGATGAAAGCAATTTATTGCGCCGACTACAAAGGACGAAACTTTTCGACTTGGCGAGATAGGAATCAACCGCGCCTAGATTGCGGAACATGCAGGAACTTTCAGTGGAAGGTAACCTGCCAAACGTGTTATTTTTTCATGATAGAAAAATTGCTTGATAAGGTCGTTCTTAGTTGCAATATATAACAAATTAAATCGCAGGGTGGTTTTTTTTTAGTCAGTAAGAATCTGACACTACTATGAGCACGCGCTTGCTATCCTCATAGTGTCTATGGAAGATTTTTTCAGAAACCCTCGGGAAAAAAAAAAAAAAAAAAACTCCTAAACAACACCGAGCTATCCACCTAGATGATTGGAATTGATCCTGGACCCTTCCATCCAGTCCCTCCCACAACAGCTCTATAGGGTTTAATCTGAATGAAATATGGATTCATCGCTCCATAAAACTCTGTTAAACTATTCTTCTTTATGCTTTTTGACCCGTTTTAATCTTGTTTGCTTGTTTTGTGATCGCAGCAGGGGTTTTCGGACAGTAACTCGCCCAAATAGTCCAGTATATCTTAATCTTCGTTTGACCGTTGTCAAGAACAGCAGTTTATTTCGCGTTTCGTTTATTTCGGCGCGTATTTCTGGTGCTGTTTTTCATCTACAGTA
Organism: Pocota personata; assembly: GCA_963082735.1. Taxonomy (NCBI): domain Eukaryota; kingdom Metazoa; phylum Arthropoda; class Insecta; order Diptera; family Syrphidae; genus Pocota; species Pocota personata. The sequence goes on from OY720431.1 coordinate 73,840,214, forward strand.
GAATCTCGGAAAGTTGAACGGTTCTATAAGATTAACAGTTCGGAAAGATGAACGATTTTTTTTTTTACCATTTCAGTGTTCCAAAAGATGAACGCGTTAAAATTTGGATACTCGAAAAGATTAACGCTTTATTCACAACTCTATTTTTTTCTGTTTCTATGTCTTTAGTCCGTCATATTACATTCAAGTAACGTTATTTAGTTTTGCTAACGGTACCTTCTTTCGGGCTTGTTTTAATTTGTTATGTAAATTCTTCAATGTGATGTGAATTTTGTACAGGAAAGATGCCACCAGTTAAAGGTCAAGTTAAGTTTTTAAGCCTAAAATAAAAATGTGAAGTGCTAAAGGAATTAAAAACTGGAACGTCGCATAGAAACATTGCAAAAAAAATATGGAATTGGTATATCCACGATTGTGGGGATAAAAAAAGTAAGGAATGTATAAGACTTCAATTTCTGGAGCAGAGAAACGCAAGACATTGCGTAAATCAAAAATTGCAAAAATAGAACCTGCGTTGTATCGATGGTTCTTGAAGCTACGTGACCGTCATGTTCCAGTTTCAGGGATTATGTTGAAAACCAAGTCTAAAAAGTTGCACGCCATTTTCAAGTAGACAAATTCATTCAACGCGAGCGATGGATGGATTAATAACTTCAAGGCTAGATTTGGGGTTCGGCTCTTAGCAATTAGTGGAGAAAAACTTAGCTCTATTAAACATGCTGTCTTGCCCTTCAAAGCCAAATTGAGGGAGACTATGACTAACCTTGGTATCACTCGAGACCAAGTTTATAATGCAGACGAAAGTGCTCTTTTTGGCGAATGATTCCAAGCAAAACATTTGTGCACTCTGGCGAAAAATCAGCTCCCGGAAGGAAAATTGCCAAAGAGCGTTTTACATTTTTGGTATGCTCTGGTGATCATAAGCTAAAACTCCTGGCCATTGGAAAGGCAAAAAACCCCCGGTGTTTCAAAAATTTCAAGCCTCCAATGACATACACCAACTCGCAGACTGCATGGATGACAAAAGACATTTTTAAAAATAGGTTTCATTAAGAATTTGTTCCCCAGGTAATTATCATTTGAATAAATATTGTGTCTTACCATCTCTTTAATAGGCACGAGAGTTTATGAAAAATAACAATTTACCAGAAAAAGCATTGCTTATTCTCGACAATGCCACATCCTCCTGAAAACATGATGGTGGCTGTATTCGCACGATGTCTATGTCTCCAACCACAATTCCCCTAATCCAACCAATATACCAGAATGTGATACGGCTCACAAAGCTGCATTATCGAACGAGTATTTTATCAGATGTGATCTCCAAAGGACGATACGTTGAGAAGATGTTGATGTCTGCAAGAGGCTTGGAACAAAATAACATCGGAAGTCATAGGAAAGTGTTGGCATAAACTGTTTGAATCTGTTTCTAATGACGAAGAAGAAGATGTCCCTCTTGCTGTACTGCAGCAAAGAATGCGATCGGAGGAAATAACCCAGGTTTCAACAACAGCGCTGAATATGCTTCAAGAAGTTTTTCCTGATGTACATAAGTCAATAATTTTTTTCTTTTCAATATTTAAATTTAATTTAAAGGTTCAATGTACGTTTGATGATGTAAGATAATGGAATGAAGATGTGGTCTGCTTACCTTCTGATGCTGAAGAGGAACTTGTATCCTTAGAAGAAAGTGTAGAGGAGGTTGTCGATTTAATCAAACCAGCAGAGGCCATTTCAGCCATCAACACTAGCTTGAAATTTGTAGAGCAATATGAGGCCGATGTTTCCACACTTTTGAGAGAGAACGCAATTCTAAAACAACTTTCTTCCGGGCGACAGTCAACCATAGAGCAGTTTTTTTTTTTTAAAAAAAACGTTTAAATAAGTTTTTTTTATACTTTTTTTAATCAACTTTTCCTTTTTTTTTTCCTTGTTTTTTGAAAATAAAATTAATTGTTAATTTGATATATTTTATGTTTTTATTTATGGCTATACTTTCTTCCTCAACCAAATTTTGATGCTCGAAAAGATGAACAATTCGAAAAGATGAAAGGGCAATGTTTTATATGTGTTCATCTTTCCGAGATTCTACTGTATTTTGTTTTCTTGTTGTGTCTATTAGTCTATTCCGTAGTTTATACTCAAGACTTCCGGTTTGAGCGTGTCGTTCATAATAATTTCAACTGCGAAGCAACTTCCTGCTGCGATTTTCCTTCTTTGAGAAGGATGATTGCAGATCGTTTCTCGATTGTGGTTTCCGCGACTTTTCCCATTTTTAACGAGTTGTTTACTCAAGATCTGGAAAATCTCAAATAAGTTCTTATAACTTCAAATTGTGGCTTTTATGTAAGAACCTTGCAATCCAAGGGATTTGAGAACCTTTTTGATGCAAGGAGTCATTTATGTACATATGTACATATCGATACCTTCACGGAAGAATGTATTAAGCGACAATTTTTCAGCAAACGACTTTTTGGCATGCTCTTATAAATTACGCCAAGCGCCACGTTTTGATCTTGGTTTACGTCTCTACCATTGATACAAACAATTCTAGAGTTTCTGGCTATCAGAAACTTCTGCTATATAAGGACAGATGGCGATCGAGAGCGGGCAGTTGGTTTAGAACCGTGGCGAAGAGACTGGAAAAGTGATAATGGGCGAAGTTGTAATTTTGTGATAAAATGAAAGTTGAGAGTTAACAAGAAGAAGTAATTAGTTTGGATTTGTGAATTAAGTAATTGAAAGGAGATAAAGTGATTTGAGAGGAAAGAGACCTTGTAAGAAAAGAATTTGCGAAGAATAGTATAGTGTGAATTTGAATTGTTCTATAGACTAGAAAATAAAGAAATAAATTTCACAGAATATCGTTTTATCTACTCGAGCCGTAGCTCGCATATTACATTGGTGTCAGAAGTGGGATAAAACTTATTCTGTGAATAACTATTTCCGTGGTGTGAAATTGCACAAAAAAAAAAAACGATTTCTGTGTTCAGTTAATTAGTTGCGCAAAATGGGTCGCAAATTGGGAAACTAACTATAATTTAACTAAAAGCAGAACTCAGTAAGCGGAATCTCGACACAACTGGGGGAAAAGATGCCCTACTGATTCGTCTGGAAGAAGCAATAAAGCAGGAAGGAGAAAATCCGCATGCTGTAGAGTTTGACGTGGGAGAGGAACCAGCAAGTACAGTAGCCGACCCGGATATAACAAGTCTGCTCCTGCAACTTAAGTCAGTCATGGACGAACAAAGGAAAACAATGGAAGACCAAAAGAAGTCTCTGGAACTTAAGCTCGATGACCAAAAGAAAGCAATACACGACCAAAAGAACTCTCTAGAACTTAAGCTGGACGAACAAAAGAAAGCAATGGACGAACAAAAGAAAGCAATGAACGACCAAAGGAATTCTCTAGAATTTAAGCTGGACGAACAAAAGAAAGCAATGGACGAACAAAAGAATTCTCTAGAACTTAAGATGGACGAACAAAAGAAAGCAATGGACGAACAAAAGTATTCTCTAGATGCTCTGGAAAGCAAACTTGATGAGCAAAACAGGAACTTGGAATCTAAATTCGAAGCGATCGAAAAGAAAATCGAGAAGGTCGAGACGCAACTCGAAAAAGTCGAAACTAGATTCGATGAAAACTTTGAGAAACATGAAACTCAGTTCGGGAAGTTAGAGACTCAGTTTGTAAAAGTGGGTACGCAATTCGAGAGAGTAGGAAAGCAAGTCGAAAATCTTGCTAAGGAACTCAGCAACGTGAAGAGACAGAAAGCACGGGAATATTCCACTGACGGTCTGAGAAGAAAGCAGATGCAGCCTCCTATCTTCGATGGTCAAACATCATGGCCAATTTATAAAAGGCAATTCGAAGCGGTCGCAATGACCAATAGCTGGGACGATGAAGAGAAGTCTATTGCACTCACGTTTGCACTGAGGGATCCAGCTGCGGAGCTCTTGCTGACCATCCCGGAAGATAAACAGTAGAACTACGACTCTCTGGTTCAGGCTATCGAGATGCGGTTTGGGGATGAACACATACAGCAGGTGTACAGGGTTCAGCTGCGTAGTCGAGTCCAGAAAAGGGGAGAAACGCTCCAACAGTTGCAAGCGGATATAGAGCGACTAGCCCATTTTTCATACCCTAAAGCCGGTGAGGAGCTTATCAACGAAATGGCGGTGGAAGCTTTTATTCAGGCCATAAAGGACAGACAACTGCAAATGGCTGTAAGGATGGCTGAAAAGCGAACGCTCCCCGAGGCATTGGCATTCGCTTTGTCAATGAAGTCTGCGGACCAAGCATACCAGGGAATACACCGTGTCAGGGAAATGTCCGCCGTGGAATGCTCATGCCAGAGAACAGCCGTCAAAGCTCGCGGAAGTCAAATCCGTTGCTGGAATTACAACCAAACCGGACACCTACAACGGCAGTGCAGAAGTGCACCTAGACGAGGAAATTGTCCACATTGCGGAAGTAGGAGAAGCAGAGAGGAAGCATCTGGCTGTCAGTCAGACTTCCCAAAACCAGCAGTCGGGAAATGCGTAAGGACCAACTTCGCGGGGCAGAAGTTGGTTACTGGAATCGAGGCCCCCAGGACCACCATTCAAGTTTCGCAAACCAAACGGGATAACAAGAGCCTGACAGTGGAGGCACTAATCAACAAGAAGAAGTGAGTAGCCACCATCGACACAGGTGCCACTGCCTCCATTGTAAGAAGAGATATCGTCAAAAGCTCCTGGCTGCACAACACCAACAGCTACTGCCTGAAGACTGCAACAGGGGAAATGGCGAAGGTATTTGGAGAAGTTCGTCTTACGATTACTCTGGCGGGACTGACGTTCTCCCATGCGTTTCTGGTGGCAGATATATGCGACGAGTGCATCATCGGAATAGACTTCATTAAAGCAAATGAAGTAATCCTGGACATCGGGATGCAAGTACTGAGGTATCGAAATGTGGAGATTCCGATGGTGTACGGAAACGAGAATGCCGTAACTCTCAGGACTGTCATCAGCAAAGACGAAGTTTTGCCACCGTCTTCAGAGACAATCATTTGGACGAAGCTGGAAGGTGATCTTGGGAGCCACCGATTCTACATAGTAGAACCAGACCCAGAGAAGAATTCTCAAGACTACATCGTGGGAAAGACGTTAGTCGAACCAAAGAACACCATGGTTCCAGTGAGAGTTTTGAACGCAAGACCGCACACTGTCAAACTAAGGCGAGGGGAGGTGACTGGAAAATGCACGCCGATTACCGCCGTCGCAACAATATCTGAACGTGATGCTCCAAAACCTCAAACTCAAGCTCAAAGCCGCAGGTACAGATCCATCCAGAATACCGGGAGAAAACCGCCTTCACCGCAGGAAAGTGCGCCCCCCCCCAAGAAGTGCGCCCTGTTTAGAGCGGAAGTCAAGTACTTGGGGCACATAATTTCTAGCCACCTACTACAGACGGTTCGTGAAGGATTTTGCCGGGATCGCAAAGAGCCTGCACCAGTTGACGGAAAAGGTTAAACAATTCAAATGGTAAATTGAGTGCATGGTAAATTGAGGTGCATGATGGCCAAGAGAAGGTGTTTGCGTACTTCAGCAAGGTGCTCTCTAAGCCAGAAAGGAACTACTGCGTGACAAGGCGGGAACTTCTAGCTTTGATCTTGGCTACGAAGCATTTTCACAAATACCTCTATGGGAGGAAGTTCGTTCTTCGCACAGACCATGCAGCCTTAAAATGGCTATTACAATTCAAGAGTCCTGAGAGTCAGGTCGCAAGATGGATTGAAAGGCTGCAAATCTACGACTACGAAATACAGCATCGTAAAGAAAAACTCCACTCTAATGCGGATGCACTGTCCCGGAGACCATGCAGAACGGATTGTAAACATTGTGCGCGTCAGGAAGAACGGGAGCTGTTTTCCATCCAAAGAATGATAGCCGAACCTATCGCCGGCTGGAGCGTAGATGAGATCCGGAACGCTCAGAAGGAAGACCCGGATATCGAGCCGATTCTGACTTGGAAGGAGAACATGGAGAAACCGGATCATCAGGACATCTCTCACAGAAGCCCGACCTTAAAGGCATATTTTGCGCAGTGGGACTCCCTCCATGTCCAAGAAGGTGTTCTGAGAAGAAAATGGGAATCCTCTGACGGAAAGTCGTTTGTAATGCAGCTTGTCGTACCGCGGACAAGGGTCAAGGAGGTGTTACAGGAAATGCATGGCGGGGCGTCCGGAGGCCACTTGGGAGTGAATAAGACGCTAGAAAAGGTACGAGAACGTTTTTATTGGTTAAAAGCGAAGGAAGATATCGAAGACTGGTGCAGAAAATGCGAAGTGTGTGCAGCTAGCAAGGGTCCGAGAATCAAAACTCGAGGTAAGATGCACCAATACAACGTGGGAGCACCTTTCGAACGAATCGCCATTGACATCACAGGGCCCTTTCCGGAAACCGACAATGGTAATCGGTATATACTCGTAGTAATGGACTACTTCAGTAAGTGGCCGGAAGCGTTTCCGATCCCTAACCAGGAAGCCAGAACCGTGGCGGAGCAGATCGTCTACAATTGGGTTAGCAGATTCGGTGTGCCCTTGGAATTGCATTCTGACCAAGGGCGGAACTTCGAGTCAAGAATCTTCCAAGAGATGTGTCAACTACTCGGAATCAAAAAGACAAGGACAACCCCGCTTCATCCACAGTCGGACGGTATGGTGGAGCGTTTCAATAGGACTTTGGACGAACATCTCTCGAAGGTCGTAGGTGACTACCAACGGGATTGGGACCGGCAGATTCCCTTGTTTTTGATGGCCTATAGAAGTGCCGTGCATAGCACTACTCGACATACGCCGTTCGAAATCTTATTTGGTGGAATAGCTCGTTTACCCAGTGAGGTGAAATTTGGATCTCCTACCAATGAGAACAGAAATGAAGAAGAGTACGTGGCGGACCTTAGGGAAAGGCTTAGGGACATACACCAAAGGACCAGAAGCCAGATTAAGATGACGAGCGACCGCATGAAGACCAGGTATGATGCCAAGGCAACAACGTCAGGATTCCATTAGGGAGATCTAGTGTGGCTGTATAATCCCCATCCCCAAAAGGGGAAATCACCTAAGTTGCAGCAGAATTGGGAGGGTCCCTACAGAATAATAACCCGCATCAACGATGTTGTCTAACGCATCCAGCGAGGACCAAGGGCCAAAATGAAAGTGGTTCATGTGGACCGACTGAGTCGATACAATGGCCGAAATGAGGATGCACTTGTTCGGGACGAACACGTCTAAGAGGGGGGCAGTGTAACATAATAATAACTACGCTCCCTAAAAGTATAATGCAACAAATTCCGAAGTGTCTTTTCATTCGAGGTTCGTGTCTGCGTTTAGTCTCCACAGTTCATGTCTACGAAAGTGACGGATAATATCACGGATAAGAGAGAATTATAACTGCAAGAAATGATTGTCATCTTGGAATTATTACATCAGAATTTTTCTTGTTCCAGTGGTCGAAGAATTTGCTAGAAGTTTCTGGCTATCAGAAACTTCTGCTATATAAGGACAGATGGCGATCAAAAAGGGGGCAGTAGTTTTTAAACTGTGGCGAAGAGATTAGAAAAGTGATAATGGGCGAAGTTGTAATTTTGTGATAAATTGAAAGTTGAGATTTAACAAGAAGAAGTAATTAGTTTGGATTTGTGAATTAAGTAATTGAAAGGAGATAAAGTGATTTGAGAGGACAGAGACCTTGTAAGAAAAGAATTGCGAAGAATAGTATAGTGTGAACCTGGATTGTTCTATAGACTAGAAAATAAAGAAATAATTTCACAGAATATTGTTTTATCTACTCGAGCCGTAGCTCGCATATTACAGTATTCGTCTCCATATTATCAAGATATGCAGGTAATCCAAAAAGTATGCAATAATTTTTACCGCTAGAAAGATTTGTACGTTATCCCAAAAAGCATGCAACAGCTTATACTTAAAGCGTGAAGTGAACTTCGCTACTCCTAGTAATATGTAATTTAAACTTTGATAGATTAAAGATATTCTCTTTGCATTCCGTGTTTGAATGGAAAAGTGACTTCTGTTGGATAAATAAAAAAGTTCTCGATTTAATTGTTGTGTAGTTTATTGAACCGATTGATTGTATTGTAATATGCAGGCTACGGCTCGAGTAGATAAAACGATATTCTGTGAAATTTATTTCTTTATTTTCTACTCTATAGAACAATTCAAGTTCACACTATACTATTCTTCGCAAATTCTTTTCTTACAAGGTCTCTTTCCTCTCAAATCACTTTATCTCCTTTCAATTACTTAATTTACAAATCCAAACTAATTACTTTTTCTTGTTCACTCTCAACTTTCAATTTATCACCTGGTCTTCATGCGGTCGCTCGTCATCTTAATCTGGCTTCTGGTCCTTTGGTGTATGTCCCTAAGCCTTTCCCTAAGGTCCGCCACGTACTCTTCTTCATTTCTGGGCTCATTGGTAGGAGATCCAAATTTCACCTCACTGGGTAAACGAGCTATTCCACCAAATAAGATTTCGAACGGCGTATGTCGAGTAGTGCTATGCACGGCACTTCTATAGGCCATCAAAAACAAGGGAATCTGCCGGTCCCAATCCCGTTGGTAGTCACCTACGACCTTCGAGAGATGTTCGTCCAAAGTCCTATTGAAACGCTCCACCATACCGTCCGACTGTGGATGAAGCGGGGTTGTCCTTGTCTTTTTGATTCCGAGTAGTTGACACATCTCTTGGAAGATTCTTGACTCGAAGTTCCTCCCTTGGTCAGAATGCAATTCCAAGGGCACACCGAATCTGCTAACCCAATTGTAGACGATCTGCTCCGCCACGGTTCTGGCTTCCTGGTTAGGGATCGGAAACGCTTCCGGCCACTTACTGAAGTAGTCCATCACTACGAGTATATACCGATTACCATTGTCGGTTTCCGGAAAGGGCCCTGCGATGTCAATGGCGATTCGTTCGAAAGGTGCTCCCACGTTGTATTGGTGCATCTTACCTCGAGTTTTGGTTCTCGGACCCTTACTAGCTGCACACACGTCGCATTCTCTGCACCAGTCTTCGATATCTTCCTTCGCTTTTAACCAATAAAAATGTTCTCGTACCTTTTCTAGCGTCTTATTCACTCCCAAGTGGCCTCCGGACGCCCCGCCATGCATTTCCTGTAACACCTCCTTGACCCTCGTCCGCGGTACTACAAGCTGCATTACAAACGAATTTCCGTCGGAGGATTCCCATTTTCTTCTCAGAACACCTTCTTGGACATGGAGGGAGTCCCACTGCGCAAAATATGCCTTTAAGGTCGGGCTTCTGTGAGAGATGTCCTGATGATCCGGTTTCTCCATGTTCTCCTTCCAGGCCAGAATCGGCTCGATATCCGGGTCTTCCTTCTGAGCGTTCCGGATCTCATCTACGCTCCAGCCGGCGATAGGTTCGGCTATCATTCTTTGGATGGAAACCAGCTCCCGTTCTTCCTGACGCGCACAATGTTTACAATCCGTTCTGCATGGTCTCCGGGACAGTGCATCCGCATTAGAGTGGAGTTTCCCTTTACGATGCTGTATTTCGTAGTCGTAGATTTGCAGCCTTTCGATCCATCTTGCGACCTGACCCTCAGGACTCTTGAACTGTAATAGCCATTTTAAGGCTGCATGGTCTGTGCGAAGAACGAACTTCCTCCCGTAGAGGTATTTGTGAAAATGCTTCGTAGCCAAGATCAAAGCTAGAAGTTCTCTCCTTGTCACGCAGTAGTTCCTTTCTGGCTTAGAGAGCACCTTGCTGAAGTACGCAACCACCTTCTCTTGGCCGTCATGCACCTGGGAGAGTACGGCTCCTACCCCAACATTACTAGCATCTGCATCCACAATGAACGTTTCCCCGGGAGTGGGGTAAGCCAGTATCGGGGCATCGCATAGCCGTTGATTAAGTGCCTTGAAGCTCTTCTCGCACTCAATTGTCCATTTGAATTGTTTTCCCTTTTCCGTCAATTGGTGCAGGTTCTTTGCGATCCCGGCAAAATCCTTCACGAACCGTCTGTAGTAGGTGGCTAGGCCCAGGAAGCTCCTTAGTTGGTGTTTATCCTTGGGGACTGGCCAGTTTTTCACCGCTTCGACCTTCTCTGGATCGGTTCTCACTCCTTTCGCTGAAATTATGTGCCCCAAGTACTTGACTTCCGCTCTAAACAGGGCGCACTTCTTGGGGTTGAGCTTCAGGTGGGCACTTCGAAGCCTTTGAAACACATCCCTTAGATTGTCTCGGTGTTGCGCAAACGATTTTCCTACGACGATGACATCATCCAAGTATACCAAACAGGTTTTCGATGTTAACCCTTGCAGGACACATTCCATCAATCGCTCGAAAGTCGCCGGAGCATTGCACAGCCCGAATGGCATTACCGTGAATTGCCATAGCCCATTTCCTGCGGTGAAGGCGGTTTTCTCCCGGTCTTCTGGATGGATCTGTACCTGCCAGTAGCCACTCTTCAAGTCGAGAGTGGAAAACCATCGGGCTCCTGATAGTGTGTCTAGCGTGTCGTCAATCCGTGGCAGAGGGTAGCTGTCTTTCTTGGTGACGTAATTGAGCTGCCGATAGTCCACGCAGAACCGCGTGCTGCCATCTTTCTTCTTAACCAGTACAACCGGTGATGCCCACGGACTTTTGGAACTTTCAATCAGACCTTCTTTCTCCATTGCCGACACCATCTCTGCAACTTCTGTCTGCTTTGCCAATGGAAGGCGCCTAGCAGGCTGACGAATTGGTCTAGTATCACCAGTGTCTATTCGATGTTGTACCAGGTGTGTTCGGCCGTATTCTCCGTCCTGTGAGGCAAATACATCAGCGTACTCATTGATAAGATTCTCTGCCATAGTTCGCTGCTCCTGATTCAGCTCACTGGACTGGAGAATCGTCTCTCTCGTTTCCGCTGTCCAAGGTGATGGGAGAGGTTTTGGAGGACCACGTTCAGATATTGTTGCGACGGCGGTAATCGGCGTGCATTTTCCAGTCACCTCCCCTCGCCTTAGTTTGACAGTGTGTGGTCTTGCGTTCAAAACTCTCACTGGAACCATGGTGTTCTTTGGTTCGACTAACGTCTTTCCCACGATGTAGTCTTGAGAATTCTTCTCCGGGTCTGGTTCTACTATGTAGAATCGGTGGCTCCCAAGATCACCTTCCAGCTTCGTCCAAATGATTGTCTCTGAAGACGGCGGCAAAACTTCGTCTTTGCTGATGACTGTCCTGAGAGTTACGGCATTCTCGTTTCCGTACACCATCGGAATCTCCACATTTCGATACCTCAGTACTTGCATCCCGATGTCCAAGATTACTTCATTTGCTTTCATGAAGTCTATTCCGATGATGCACTCGTCGCATATGTCTGCCACCAGAAACGCATGGGAGAACGTCAGTCCTGCCAGAGTAAGCGTAAGACGAACTTCTCCAAATACCTTCGCCATTTCCCCTATTGCAGTCTTCAGGCAGTAGCTGTTGGTGTTGTGCAGCCAGGAGCTTTTGACGATATCTCTTCTTACAATGGAGGCAGTGGCACCTATGTCGATGGTGGCTACGCACTTCTTCTTGTTGATTAGTGCCTCCACTGTCAGGCTCTTGTTATCCCGTTTGGTTTGCGAAACTTGAATGGTGGTCCTGGGGGCCTCGATTCCAGTAACCAACTTCTGCCCCGCGAAGTTGGTCCTTACGCATTTCCCGACTGCTGGTTTTGGGAAGTCTGACTGACAGGATGGATGTTATCACCTCCAGATGCTTCCTCTCTGCTTCTCCTAGACGAATCAGTAGGGCATCTTTTCCCCCAGTTGTGTCGAGATTCCGCTTACTGAGTTCTGCCTTTAGTTGAATTATAGTTAGTTTTCCCAATTTGCGACCCATTTTGCGCAACTAATTAACTCAACGCAGAAATCGTTTTTTTTTTTTTTTTTTCTTGTGCAATTTCACACCACGGAAATAGTTATTCACAGAATAAGTTTTATCCCAGCTTCTGACACCAATGTAATATGCAGGCTACGGCTCGAGTAGATAAAACGATATTCTGTGAAATTTATTTCTTTATTTTCTACTCTATAGAACAACACAGAATAAGTTTTATCCCAGCTTCTGACACCAATGTAATATGCAGGCTACGGCTCGAGTAGATAAAACGATATTCTGTGAAATTTATTTCTTTATTTTCTACTCTATAGAACAATTCAAGTTCACACTATACTATTCTTCGCAAATTCTTTTCTTACAAGGTCTCTTTCCTCTCAAATCACTTTATCTCCTTTCAATTACTTAATTTACAAATCCAAACTAATTACTTTTTCTTGTTCACTCTCAACTTTCAATTTATCACCAAATTACAACTTCGCCCATTATCACTTTTCCAATCTCTTCGCCACGGTTCTAAACCAACTGTCCTCTTTATTGATCGCCATCTGTCCTTATATAGCAGAAGTTTCAGATAGCCAGAAACTTCTAGCAAATTCTTCGACCACTGGAAATAATTCCAAGATGACAATCATTTCTTCCAGTTATAATTCTCTCTTTATCCGTGGCGTTGTCAGCTATTGCGAACCTCGAATGAAAGTACAGTTTGGAATGGGCTGTAGGAGCGTAGTTATTATTCTACATTATTGTTGCATACTTTTAGACGATGTTACAGTATATTAAACGTTATTATATTGTAACATCGTCTAAAAGTATGCAACAATAATGTAGAATAATAACTACGCTCCTACAGCCCATTCCAAACTGTACTTTCATTCGAGGTTCGCAATAGCTGACAACGCCACGGATAAAGAGAATTATAACTGGAAGAAATGATTGTCATCTTGGAATTATTTCCAGTGGTCGAAGAATTTGCTAGAAGTTTCTGGCTATCTGAAACTTCTGCTATATAAGGACAGATGGCGATCAATAAAAAAGACAGTCATTTTTAAACTGTGGCGAAGAGATTAGAAAAGTGATAATAGGCGAAGTTGTAATTTTGTGATAAATTGAAAGTTGAGAGTTAACAAGAAGGAGTAATTAGTTTGGATTTGTGAATTAAGTAATAGAAAGGAGATAAAGTGATTTGAGAGGAAAAAGACATTGTAAGAAAAGAATTGCGAAGGATAGTACAGTGTGAACCTGAATTGTTCTATAGACTAGAAAATAAAGAAATAAATTTCACAGAATATTGTTTTATCTACTCGAGCCGTAGCTCGCATATTACATTGGTGTCAGAAGCGGGATAAAACTTATTCTGTGGATAACTATTTCCGTGGTGTGAAATTGCACAAGCAAAACAAAACGATTTCTGTGTTGAGTCAATTAGTTGCGCAAAATGGGTCGCAAATTGGGAAAACTAACTATAACTCAACTAAAGGCAGAACTCAGTAAGCGGAACCTCGACACAACTGGGGGAAAGGATACCCTACTGATTCGTCTGGAAGAAGCAGTAACGCAGGAAGGTGAAAATCCGCACGACGTAGAGTTTGACGTGGAAGAGGAACCAGCAAGTACAGCAGCCGACCCGGGTATAACAAGTCTGCTCCTGCAACTTAAGTTAGTCATGGACGAACAAAAGAAAGCAATAGAAGATCAAAGAAATTCTCTAGAACTTAAGCTGGACGAACAAAAGAAAGCAATGGACGAACAAACGAATTCTCTAGATGCTCTGGAAAGTAAACTTGATGAGCAAAACAAGAACTTGGAATCCAAATTCGAAGTGATCGAAGAGAAAATCGAGAAGGTAGAGACGCAACTCGAAAAAGTCGAAACTAGATTCGATGAAAACTTTGAGAAGCATGAAACTCAGTTCGGGAAAATAGAGACTCAGTTCGAAAAAGTAGAAAAACAAGTCGAAAATCTTACTAAGGAACTCAGCAACGTGAAGAGACAGAAAGCACGGGAATATTCCACCGACGGTCTGAGAAGAAAGGAGATGCAGCCTCCTATCTTCGATGGTCAAACATCATGGCCAATTTATAAAAGGCAATTCGAAGCGGCCGCAATGACCAATAGCTGGGACGATGAAGAGAAGTCCATTGCACTCACACTTGCACTGATCGGTCCAGCTGCGGAGCTCTTGCAGACCATCCCGGAAGATAAACAGCAGAACTACGACTCTCTGGTTCAGGCTATCGAAATGCGGTTTGGGGATGAACACATGCAGCAGGTGTACAGGGTTCAGCTGCGTAGTCGAGTCCAGAAAAGGGGGGAAACGCTCCAACAGTTGCAAGCGGATATAGAGCGACTAGCCCATCTTTCATACCCTAAAGCCGGTGAGGAGCTTATCAACGAAATGGCGGTGGAAGCTTTTATTCAGGCCATAGAGGACAGACAACTGCAAATGGCTGTAAGGATGGCTGAAAAGCGAACACTCCCCGAGGCATTGGCATTCGCTTTGTCAATGAAGGCTGCGGACCAAGCATACCAGGGAATACACCGTGTCAGGGAAATGTCCGTCGTGGAATGCTCATGCCAGAGAACAGCCGTCATGGATGAAGACAGAGCTCGCGGAAGTCAAATCCGTTGCTGGAATTGCAACCAAACCGGACACCTACAACGGCAGTGCAGAAGTGCACCTAGACGAGGAAATTGTCCACATTGCGGAAGTAGGAGAAGCAGAGAGGAAGCATCTGGAGGTGATAACATCCATCCTGTCAGTCAGACTTCCCAAAACCAGCAGTCGGGAAATGCGTAAGGACCAACTTCGGGGGGCAGAAGTTGGTTACTGGAATCGAGGCCCCCAGGACCACCATTCAAGTTTCGCAAACCAGACGGGATAACAAGAGCCTGACAGTGGAGGCACTAATCAACAAGAAGAAGTGCGTAGCCACCATCGACACAGGTGCCACTGCCTCCATTGTAAGAAGAGATATCGTCAAAAGCTCCTGGCTGCACAACACCAACAGCTACTGCCTGGAGACTGCAATAGGGGAAATGGCGAAGGTATTTGGAGAAGTTCGTCTTACGCTTACTCTGGCAGGACTGACGTTCTCCCATGCGTTTCTGGTGGCAGACATATGCGACGAGTGCATCATCGGAATAGACTTCATGAAAGCAAATGAAGTAATCTTGGACATCAGGATGCAAGTACTGAGGTATCGAAATGTGGAGATTCCGATGGTGTACGGAAACGAGAATGCCGTAACTCTCAGGACAGTCATCAGCAAAGACGAAGTTTTGCCGCCGTCTTCTGAGACAATCATTTGGACGAAGCTGGAAGGTGATCTTGGGAGCCACCGATTCTACATAGTAGAACCAGACCCGGAGAAGAATTCTCAAGACTACATCGTGGGAAAGACGTTAGTCGAACCAAAGAACACCATGGTTCCAGTGAGAGTTTTGAACGCAAGACCACACACTGTCAAACTAAGGCGAGGGGAGGTGACTGGAAAATGCACGCCGATTACCGCCGTCGCAACAATATCTGAACGTGGTCCTCCAAAACCTCTCCCATCACCTTGGACAGCGGAAACGAGAGAGACCATTCTCCAGTCCAGTGAGCTGAATCAGGAGCAGCGAACTATGGCAGAGAATCTTATCAATGAGTACGCTGATGTATTTGCCTCACAGGACGGAGAATACGGCCGAACACACCTGGTACAACATCGAATAGACACTGGTGATACTAGACCAATTCGTCAGCCTGCTAGGCGCCTTCCATTGGCAAAGCAGACAGAAGTTGCAGAGATGGTGTCGGCAATGGAGAAAGAAGGTCTGATTGAAAGTTCCAAAAGTCCGTGGGCATCACCGGTTGTACTGGTTAAGAAGAAAGATGGCAGCACGCTATTCTGCGTGGACTATCGGCAGCTCAATTACGTCACCAAGAAAGACAGCTACCCTCTGCCACGGATTGACGACACGCTAGACACACTATCAGGAGCCCGATGGTTTTCCACTCTCGACTTGAAGAGTGACTACTGGCAGGTACAGATCCATCCAGAAGACCGGGAGAAAACCGCCTTCACCGCAGGAAATGGGCTATGGCAATTCAGGCTGTGCAATGCTCCGGTGACTTTCGAGCGATTAATGGAATGTGTCCTGCAAGGGTTAACATGGAAAACCTGTTTGGTATACTTGGATGATGTCATCGTCGTATTAAAATCGTTGGCGCAACACCGAGACAATCTAAGGGATGTGTTTCAAAGGCTTCGAAGTGCCCACCTGAAGCTCAACCCCAAGAAGTGCGCCCTGTTTAGAGCGGAAGTCAAGTACTTGGGGCACATAATTTCAGCGAAAGGAGTGAGAACCGATCCAGAAAAGGTCGAAGCGGTGAAAAACTGGCCAGTCCCCAAGGATAAACACCAACTAAGGAGCTTCCTGGGCCTAGCCACCTACTACAGACGGTTCGTGAAGGATTTTGCCGGGATCGCAAAGAACCTGCACCAGTTGACGGAAAAGGGAAAACAATTCAAATGGACAATTGAGTGCGAGAAGAGCTT
The DNA here is from genome assembly GCA_963082735.1 of Pocota personata. Taxonomy (NCBI): domain Eukaryota; kingdom Metazoa; phylum Arthropoda; class Insecta; order Diptera; family Syrphidae; genus Pocota; species Pocota personata. Next base: position 73,856,659 of record OY720431.1, read on the forward strand.
CAAGGCACTTAAACAACGGCTATGCGATGCCCCGATACTGGCTTACCCCACTCCCGGGGAAACGTTCATTGTGGATGCAGATGCTAGTAATGTTGGGGTAGGAGCCGTACTCTCCCAGGTACATGACGGCCAAGAGAAGGTGGTTGCGTACTTCAGCAAGGTGCTCTCTAAGCCAGAAAGGAACTACTGCGTGACAAGGAGAGAACTTCTAGCTTTGATCTTGGCTACAAAGCATTTTCACAAATACCTCTACGGGAGGAAGTTCGTTCTTCGCACAGACCATGCAGCCTTAAAATGGCTATTACAGTTCAAGAGTCCTGAGGGTCAGGTCTCAAGATGGATCGAAAGGCTGCAAATCTACGACTACGAAATACAGCATCGTAAAGGAAAACTCCACTCTAATGCGGATGCACTGTCCCGGAGACCATGCAGAACGGATTGTAAACATTGTGCGCGTCAGGAAGAACGGGAGCTGGTTTCCATCCAAAGAATGAGAGCCGAACCTATCGCCGGCTGGAGCGTAGATGAGATCCGGAACGCTCAGAAGGAAGACCCGGATATCGAGCCGATTCTGGCATGGAAGGAGAACATGGAGAAACCGGATCATCAGGACATCTCTCACAGAAGCCCGACCTTAAAGGCATATTTTGCGCAGTGGGACTCCCTCCATGTCCAAGAAGGTGTTCTGAGAAGAAAATGGGAATCCTCCGACGGAAAGTCGTTTGTAATGCAGCTTGTAGTACCGCGGACGAGGGTCAAGGAGGTGTTACAGGAAATGCATGGCGGGGCGTCCGGAGGCCACTTGGGAGTGAATAAGACGCTAGAAAAGGTACGAGAACGTTTTTATTGGTTAAAAGCGAAGGAAGATATCGAAGACTGGTGCAGAGAATGCGACGTGTGTGCAGCTAGTAAGGGTCCGAGAACCAAAACTCGAGGTAAGATGCACCAATACAACGTGGGAGCACCTTTCGAACGAATCGCCATTGACATCGCAGGGCCCTTTCCGGAAACCGACAATGGTAATCGGTATATACTCGTAGTGATGGACTACTTCAGTAAGTGGCCGGAAGCGTTTCCGATCCCTAACCAGGAAGCCAGAACCGTGGCGGAGCAGATCGTCTACAATTGGGTTAGCAGATTCGGTGTGCCCTTGGAATTGCATTCTGACCAAGGGAGGAACTTCGAGTCAAGAATCTTCCAAGAGATGTGTCAACTACTCGGAATCAAAAAGACAAGGACAACCCCGATTCATCCACAGTCGGACGGTATGGTGGAGCGTTTCAATAGGACTTTGGACGAACATCTCTCGAAGGTCGTAGGTGACTACCAACGGGATTGGGACCGGCAGATTCCCTTGTTTTTGATGGCCTATAGAAGTGCCGTGCATAGCACTACTCGACATACGCCGTTCGAAATCTTATTTGGTGGTTTACCCAGTGAGGTGAAATTTGGATCTCCTACCAATGAGCCCGGAAATGAAGAAGAGTACGTGGCGGACCTTAGGGAAAGGCTTAGGGACATACACCAAAGGACCAGAAGCCAGATTAAGATGACGAGCGACCGCATGAAGACCAGGTATGATGCCAAGGCAACAACGTCAGGATTCCAGGAAGGAGATCTAGTGTGGCTGTATAATCCCCATCGCCAAAAGGGGAAATCACCTAAATTGCAGCGGAACTGGGAGGGTCCATACAGAATAGTAACCCGCATCAACGATGTTGTCTACCGCATCCAGCGAGGACCAAGGGCCAAAATGAAAGTGGTTCATGTGGACCGACTGAGTCGATACAATGGCCGAAGTGAGGACGCACTTGTTCGGGACGAACAAGTCTAAGAGGGGGGCAGTGTAACATCGTCTAAAAGTATGCAACAATAATTTAGAATAATAACTACGCTCCTACAGCCCATTCCAAACTGTACTTTCATTCGAGGTTCGCAATAGCTGACAACGCCACGGATAAAGAGAGAATTATAACTGGAAGAAATGATTGTCATCTTGGAATTATTTCCAGTGGTCGAAGAATTTGCTAGAAGTTTCTGGCTATCTGAAACTTCTGCTATATAAGGACAGATGGCGATCAATAAAAAAGACAGTCATTTTTAAACTGTGGCGAAGAGATTAGAAAAGTGATAATAGGCGAAGTTGTAATTTTGCGATAAATTGAAAGTTGAGAGTTAACAAGAAGGAGTAATTAGTTTGGATTTGTGAATTAAGTAATAGAAAGGAGATAAAGTGATTTGAGAGGAAAAAGACATTGTAAGAAAAGAATTGCGAAGGATAGTACAGTGTGAACCTGAATTGTTCTATAGACTAGAAAATAAAGAAATAAATTTCACAGAATATTGTTTTATCTACTCGAGCCGTAGCTCGCATATTACAATACAAAGACATTTTCGAAGCTCATTCTATCCCACAGGAACAGGAATGTATTAGAGGATATAAAGAAAATAATTGCAACATTTTCACCAAAAGAAAAAGGAGTTATTATTATTTTTGATGAAATGGGCCTTCAGGCGAATCTAACGTACAATAAATTCAAGGGCGAAAATGAAGGTTTTGTTGATTATGGAAGAAATCAAAGGTCAAATATATAGGCTAAGTCTGCGTGTGTTTTTATGATTCACAGTTTATGTTTATATTTTAAGCAAGTTGTATATCATGTCGTTTGCCCAAGTAATATACCTATAAAACAGCTTGAAATTGAGGTATATAATTCTCTTGACATATGCGCAGAGATGAAACTGAATGTAAGAACTATTTGCTGTGATCAAGGAGCTACAAATCGTAGTTCATTTAAATTTAAACTTCACGAGCAAAATGTTAGCTGTATTTACAAAGAGAAATCCATATATGGAATGTACGATATTCCTCATCTTATCAAAAGTATTCGGAACAACCTATTGAAATGCAATTTGAACACTTCTGATGGAATTGTAAGTTGGAAGGTAATTGAATACCTTTATAATACCGAGAAAGGTAATACCACTAAAATATATCCGAAACTGACATCGCCACACATTGACCCTACTGAGTTTCAAAAAATGAACATGAAGTTGGCTGCCCAAGTTTTAAGCAGATCTGTAGCTTGTGGAATTGGAGCCTTAATAAAACTGAACAAATTTCCATGCCATATAGCCCATTTTGCGAAACCGACAGCTGAATTCATAAAAAAAATAAATCGGCTTTTTGATATTCTTAATGGAAAACCAGCACTTATACGGAATGATCAAAATGTAAATTTTTTACAAGAAATGAGGTTTTATATATTAAACGTTGAACCGTTAAACGCAAGAAATAGATCATTCTCTTTCAAAGGTTTAGCCATAACTATTGAAAGTGTTCTAAGAATAAGAGAAATATTATTTATCGATCATAATGATGTATTTTACATATATGTAAATAAATTTAATCAAGATCCGTCAGAAAACTTATTTGGAAAAATAAGAGCGCGGAATATTAACAAAAGTAATCCAAGCGCTTCAGAATTTGGTTTTCTGCTAACCAAAATTATATCGTTAAAATTTTTATTTAAATCGAAATGTTCCAACTGCGAACAAGACGATTCGGAATATCGACAGGTGGATTGGAATGCTATTTTGCAAGGTGATACAGAAGAACAAATATTGCTTACATTGCGTTTTCAAAACAGTAAAGAAAATGAACAAAATCTGTGAAAATTGTGTTGAAAAAATGTCCAAAGACAAAAACTATCTTGATCTTTCAGAAATATTAATAAAATTAAAAGAGTATGAACATTTTAAAGAAAACACAGTTCTCTTACGGCCATCTGAAAAATATTTTCAAATATGCCGTCTTCATCTGTAAATTTGCTCCACATACTTTCAAAAACTACCTTTTGCATCTAATCTAAAACAAAAGATAATCAAAGAATGCATAAAGGCCACAAATATACATTTTCCTAATTGGTTCAATGTCCCTGATGAATGTTGTGAGCATAAACTTGATTTAATAAATTTCCTAATAGTGGTTTTGCTCTGGAAAAATTGTAAATGGGTTCTTGACAAAAACCTAAATAAGAATAGAACTCCTAAAAATAAAATGAAAAAATTGCTAAATGTAATGAACACATGACATGTTTTCCTAAATTTAAGAATGAGTATTGGGTGGTTGGGAGGGTGGGGATCGATACCCTGCCACGTCCTCGTTCGTATCCCCTGGAAACTACTTCAGTAAAGGTGATAAAACTGAAATTAAATGTGTTCCTAATATAAGTTAATGATTAATGTCTTAAAGTCTGTGATTTCTTTCAGTTAGCTTTTTTAATTGCGATCATTAGTCACCTTCACTTAAGTAGTCTAAGATCAGTGAAGAGTAAGTAATTATAAGGGCGGAAATATAATACAAATACATAAATATTTACATTCATAAACTTCGACACAGTAGAGAAATATTTTCGACAATTTTCTTTTAATTTTTGCATATTTAAATTTCATTCGAAACTCACAGTTGGGGCGAAATTCAGATTTTTTAGGAGACGCATTCAAAGTTTTCCGTTTTTATATTCAGCCGTGTTTATGAACTGGCCATCCCCTATTGGCATATAAGTTCAGTTTGCATTTGTTAAAGATGTGTGGTAAATGCGCCCACGAAGAAACGTGTGCTGCACATGTGCAACTGACAAAGCTTTCTCCTCGTTATCTCCGGTCAAAGTTGCACACTAGAAAAAAAATTGCGTATGTATGTATGTACATATATATATGCACATATTTACGAGTATATACATACATATTTCTCGATACCCATAGAACTATTTAATCAAGTGTTTAAAACTTGTGGCCGTTCATTAAAATAACATTCCATAGGATTTCGATGAGCAGTAGAAACAAAATTATAAGTACACATGATAAAAAACTCGACGCCATTTGGACGTCCTGGATGCTTAGCGTTTTTGTGCTTGTATGACCGCAACGAAATTCAATGAACCATTTGTAATATTTTTTAAGTCTGTCTCCTTAATGGTTTTACCGCACAAAAAGTAGTGCTTTAATAAAACACGAAACTCACTTCTTTCCATTTTGGCTAAATCTCACAAACCAAAGTTCTTTCGATCACTCTAAAAAGTTAAGTGTTTGACACATCTATTTGATTTTTTTTTTGTCTAAGCCAAGAAAGAACAAAGATGTCAAAAAAATCCTCTATGCGATTTGAGCGCCATATTGCATCAAAGTCACTGACTTATCGAACCTCGTATAACATTTTCTTCTACATTGAGGTTGCATAAAGTGCAGTTTCTGCGAGCACCTTCCCGAAACCAGTTTGCGTTTAGTCCGAGTAATCCTGCGCGTGCTTTGAAGGTCCATGCTATTAGTTTTTTGTCCACAGTATCATTAAAATATTTAGATCTTATAAGGTAATTGAGCTTCTTGTAAACACCTTGGGAACTGCTTTGTGCTTTTGTTATGTTTTCTTTCCAAACATCCTTTTTTATTGGTAAAAAGGACTATTTAACACCGTCAGCTTCTCCCAAATTACAGGCCGACTTACTGGGTATATAAATAATGTCTTAAGTATGTAATACATATGCAGCTCCAAGGTGTTAAGATGCAAATCATATATATTTTTTGAAATTGGTAAACGTAGGTAGACCAAATACTCTTTTAATATAAAACCTTTGAATCTTATCCACCTTGCTAAAATTCGAAAATCCCCATACTTGAGCCACGTAGCTGTAAATTGATCTGCTCACTGCGTGGAACAACTTCATTTTGGCTGACGGCTTTATACAGTTAGTCCATATGAAGGCGTTCCACGTACTATTTCTTATCCATTCCCTTTCTTGTAATTGATTAGTCATAGATAATTTCGGCATCATTATAAGGCTATAAGGTACTTGTACCACATATAATAAACTTACCCAGATATCGCATCCCCATACAAAAAAACGTTGATCTTTTTTTGCGATGAGCAAACAACGATGGGCAAATAAAAAACTTTTCTGCTTCGCAAAGAAAAAAAACCGAAAATAAATTTACTGTGCGAAAAACTTTTTCTTTTACTTTGCGAAAAGCTTTTACCACCATCGTAGAGTTTGTGACGTACCCACAGCGAAATATATTTTTTGTTTTGTTTTGTATTCTCGTATTTTTTGTCCTCGCCTGCTACTTTGGCACGGTGAGGAACAAACAGAGCAGAAATATACCTACATATGTTTGTATACCTATATATGTGAATTAAATTAGGGTAGGTTAAGATCAGGAATAATTTTAATGCGATATGCGATGATGTTAAAAATTTGTAGGTACGGTACAAAAAATTTAAATAGTAGCACAGATAATAAAATACCCAGATGTCGCACGCCCATATAAAAAAATGAAGCATATTTTTGTCCTGGAAGGCAACGTCCTGGTAGACAGAGAGCTTTCAGAATAAGTACCACAAATAAAGCTTTTTCTTTTTCCCCACTCCGTTCGCTCGTGTGGGAAAAGTTATTTTTCTCGTCGTATGTTGTGACATGAAAAGAAAGAGGTGATGAAGTGTAAAGGGGTATGCGGGAAGGGGCATGAAGATGCATGACGGTGTGATTTCCATATCATCGCAACAAAAGAATACATTTTCATGAATGGAAGTTTTGTAAACGCGTATGCGTTGTATATGAAAAGGTGTAACTGAAGGGCGGGAAAAGTCAATCATTTCGTTGCACTTTGTGATGAAAAGCAGACGAAAGTTACAAAATACAAAAGTGCGTGATTTGTGCATCCTGATTTTATATGGAGTATAGAACGTATATATATATGTGCAAATGGTTGGGCTTATGTAGTGTGCTTGTTATTTTGTCTATATGTATGTACCTTATTTTCAGCACTTGATTAAATAAAGATCGAAATTCTGTTTGTCCTTTGACATTTCTGATCCCTGGTCAAAGATATTTTTTTGGGGAATGCCATAAATGCTGATAAAATATCTTAAGGCTTTAATTGCCGATAAACTATTTCTTGTTGATTATGGTTAATATTTGATAGTTGTTTATGCTGTATATATCTACATATATGGACTATATCTAAGGGTTTAGAAGGACTTTCAGATCTGTCGTACTTTATTTTTGGGGGATGGGGGATGGGTAAAATTGATTTATTGCTTGGCATTGATCAAAATACTAAGACATTTTCGAAGCTCATTCTATCTGAGAGTACAAAAAAAATACACCGAAGAGGAGAAGTGGATTTCGCAGTGCATTTTTTTCCGTTCGGAACAACTTACTTAAATACAATTTGACCACTTTTGATGGAATTGTTAATTGGAAGGTAATTGAATACCTTTATAACACAGAAAAAAGTAATACTACCAAAATATGTCCAAAACTTACATCGGCACACATTGATCCTACTGAGTTTCAGAAAATGAACGTGAAGTTGGCTGCACAAGTTCTAAGCAGATCTGTAGCCTGCGGCATTGAAGCTTTAATAAAACTCAACAAATTTTCAAGTCATGTAGCCCAGTTTGCAAAATCTTTCGACCTATTAAATGGAAAACCAGCACTTATACGGAATGATCAAAATATGCATTTTATACAAGAAATGAAGGATTATATATTAAACATCGAACCCACATACGCAAGAAATAGATCATTTTGTTTCAAAGGCTTGGCCTTAACTGTAGAAAGCATTTTAAGAATAAGAGACACATTATTTATGGATCATATGTAATGATTTATATTACATTTATGTAAATAAATTTAATCAAGATCCGTTAGAGAACTTATTTGGTAAAATAAGAGCGCGGAATATTAATAAAAGTAATCCAAGTGTTTCCGAATTTAACTCCCTGCTAGCCAAAGTTATATCGATAAAATTTTTATTTAAATCGAAATGTTCCAACTGCGAACAAGACGATTCGGAATATCGACAGGTGGATTGGAATGCTAATTTGCAGACTGATATAGAAGAACAAATAATACTTACCCAAGAGCTATCACAAAATCACGACATTCTTAAGAATGAGGAATGTTTTGAAAATAATACGCTCCAAAAATATGCAACACATTCCGAAGTGCCTTTTCATTCGAGGTTCGTGTACGGATTATGTCTAAGACGACGTCGCGGAATTAAGAGAGAATTATAACCGCAAGAGAATTATAACCGCAAGAGATTATTGGCTGCGGCTGTCATCTTGGAATTATTACATCAGAATTTTCTTGTTCCAGTGATCGAAGAATTTGCTAGAAGTTTCTGGCTATCAGAAATGCGACTATATAAGGACAGATGGCGATCGAGGCAAGGCAGTTGGGTTTTGAACCTCACGAAGAGATTGGAAAAGTAATAATAGCCGAAGTTGTAATTTTGTGATAAATTGAAAGTTGAGAGTTAACAAGAAGAAGTAATTAGTTTGGATTTGTGAATTAAGTAATTGAAATGAAATAAAGTGAATCGAGAAGAAAGAGACCTTGTAAGGAAAGAATTTGCGAAGAACAGTATAGTGTGAACTTAAATTGTTCTATAGACTAGAAAATAAAGAAATAATCTAACAGAATAACGTTTTATCTACTCGAGCCGTAGCTCGCATATTACAATAACATGAATACGAACAATATAGTAATCTACCAGATGAAGACGCAATATTAGTATCAGAAAATATAATCAAAGATTGTTAAAGGCATTTTTATATGTTTAATCAAGTGCATATTTATTTAATCAAGTTCTGACGTGCTGAAAATAAGGTACATAAATACAGACAAAATAACAAGCACACAACATAAGCCCAACCATTTGCACATATATATACGATCTATACAGATACTCCATATCCATCCTACCAACGTGTTGGCATCAGAACTCCGTGACCGCAGTCGCACAAAATTGTTTTTGTTTCTTTTTTGCAGGAAAGGTAAACAAGGGTATGTGTGAGTGACATGATGAACTAAAAAGTGAGCAGAAGAAGCAAATGTTCTGTTTTCTGATTTGTTCCATTTTGTAAGAAGTTTAAGCTATTTAAAAAGCTTCTTTTTTAGTGAATTTCGTTTTCATATATCACTTCTTCCCATATGAATGAGACATCTGGGTAGTTTATTATCTGTGATAGTAAGTACTGTAGGTAATGTAGGAAAACTTTATTTCACTTTAATTTATTCATATGTATGTAGGTATGTACGTATTATAAGATTGAAGCTGAGACAAATAATTATGTTTATTTATTTCCTAATTGTTTGAATATATCTGTCTTTTGCAAATCTTTGTGGTACTCCTAATCTCATTTACAGTATGTTTCATGTTTGGTCCTTACATTTTACATAAAAGAAGAGGTCTGATAGGTAGCCATAGCCACTCTTTTATTATTTTTTTTGTTCATGCACGTTAAACAATAGGAAACAAAATCAACTCTGCTCTTAGCCCACTTTAGTTAAAAACATTTATGTGAAAATGCATTAGCAAAATATTTTTCTCTTTAGACATTTACATAATACATATTAGAAGTATGAGTTTTAGCTATTCATAGGGCTTAACCAAAGTGGTTTCCAGGGGACACGAACGCGGACATGACAGAATATTGACCCCCACCACCTCCATTACCTCACCCCCGCCTTAGTTTTTTTTTTAAATATTCATACATTATGTACATATGGAAATATTTATTTTAGTTTACATATTCATTAAATTGTGCAACTTGTTTGTCTTTTGTTTTGGATTCCTTTTCTTGTTTATGCTCTTGTCAATAAACCACTTACAATTTTTCCAAAGCAGAACTTCCACAAGGAAATTGACTGTATCAATTTTGTGCGAATAAAATTTATATGTCATTCATTTCTGTTATTTTTATTGAAATCGTCAGCATTCCAATCTAACTGTAAATATTCAGAATCTTCTTCTTCACAATTGGAAAATTTTGACTTAAACGAAAATTTTAGAGCCATAATTTTGGCCAGTAATAAGCCAAATTCAGAGGCGTTTGGATTATTTTTCTTAAAATTTCTGGCTCTTGTTTTTCCAAAAAGGTTTTCATGTGGGTCCTGATTGAACTTGTTAACATATAAATATATAATGTAACTCACAGTAATCATTGAATAATTATTTTTTTATTATTAAAATACTTTCAATTGTCATAATCAGGCCCTTAAAGCAGAAGGGTTTACATTTTGCATTGATCGGCTGAATTTGTTTTAAATATGATTGCATTTCTTTTAAAAATCCAATATTTGCGTCATTTCGAATAAGTGCAGGTCTTTCATTCAATAAATCAAATATTTTATTGATTTTATTTATAAATTCTGCTGTTGGTTGCGCAAACTGTGCAATTTTCTCTGGAAATTTATTCAAGCGCTGTAATGCATTAATTGCGCAAGCCACGGATCTGCTTAGTACTTGTGCCGCTAGTTTCACATTCATATTTTGAAATTCTGTGGGATCTATATGAGCATATTTTAGCTCTGGACACATTTTTGAGCTCTTATTTCTTTCTGTATTATAGATATACTCAATTATTTTCCAGCTCACAACTCCATCCAGAGTTTGTAAGTCTGATCTTAAGATTGTTTCTTACACTTTTGATTAAATGTGGCACATCATACATTCCATACACTTTTTTTTCTTTATAAAGGAACTGTTGTCTTCATACAGCTTTAATTTATTGAATAGGCTTCGATTCGTACGGCTTTGGTCACAGCAAATGCCTATTACGTTTAGTCCCAGATTTCTACATATGTCAATACAGTTGTATACTTAAATTTCGAGCTGCTTTGTTGGTATATTGCTTGGACAGGTCACATGATAAAGCACTTGTTTATATTTACCACATATACCACGAATCATGAACACGCAAACTGATTTCGCACACAAATCTAATCTTTGATTTTCTCCATAATCAACGAAGCCCTCGATTATGTCTTTATATTTGTTGAATGTTAAATTCGCCTGGATACTCATCTCATCGAATATTAAAATGACTTCTTTGTCTTCTGGTTCCAATGTTAAAACATTTTTTTGTATTTCCTCAAAAATATTTTCGTTTAGACCAGGAGATAAACTTTTAAGCTTTATCCATCTATGCAATGAAGCTGGGTGTGGCAAGTGCAATTACAGCTGATCGCGAAGAAAATTATATCCAGACGACGAGCGGAAAAATATACATTGGCAAATCCATCTTTCTTCTTGGGTAAATTGTCGTTTGCCTGATGATAAAATGAGTTTGCAAAATGTTTTCGAATTTTTATTTATATATCATGTAAGAAATCTATTTTTTCTTCTATTGTTTGCTTTTGATATTCTCTAAGCTATGGTTTATCTTTTTTTAGCCTGCGAACTTTAATTTCCAGGATATTTCCGAATTTTAGACTTTTTTAGCTCTCTCTTTAAGGATTTTGTTAATTTTTTTCAGTCTACTTATTTGTTGAATATAAAAAAAATTGCTTTTTTGTGTTCGCTTCGCATTTCTTGAATACAGATTCTATGGAATCTATAGATCTGTTGCAGTCTATAAGTGCTGAAACTTCATTTAGTTCATCAATGGATATATCGGTACTCGTTTGCACTTTTAATATTTTGTGATTAGAGTAGTTTATTTTGGCTTTCTTAGGATCAAAAGCAAGTTCATTGTCATTAGATTCCAAAAACACTTCATTCCTTTTCATAAAAAGTGTAGGAACAGCGTCGTGTTTCAATTTTTTTTTTCCTAAAAAATTTCAAATCGATATGTTTACTACAAATGTATGGCCGTTTATGATTTTCAACATTATCACGGGATTCTTCTGCCTGTGCTAGCCAGTCATTATATTTCTTAGTTCCCTTTTTAGGAAATCTAAGCATATTCCTTTCTGGAAATTGGGCAGTTGTTGCATTGCAGCATACAATAGCGCACTTTATTCGCCACGACATTTCCTCTAAGTCGATTTTTTTCGCAACTTTTTTGTATTTGTAAGTACCAAGGTACCTAATCAACCTGAAGTAAACTTAAATAATATATTTCACTTTTCCTAGATTAACTCTTAAAAATTTTTACGGACACACACAGTAAAATATCACTTTTCACTTCGAAAAAATACAATTTAAATATTTTTTACCACACCTTCGGTCAATATAGCAAAATGAAAAGGGAAAATACATACCTACATATGAATATATGTACATACATATGTATGTATAAATGAAATTGTGTCTCGCAGTCGCAGGTCGCAGACGGTACAAAGAGTAGCAAAAGAAAAAGCTTTTCGCACAGAAAATTTATTTTCCGTTGTTTTTCTTTGCGAAGCAGAAAAGCTTTTTGTTTGCCCATCCTTGCTCATCGCAAAAAAGATCAAAATTTTTTTTGATCGCGAATATCAGACTAACATCCGAAATCTTAACTGCCTTTCGGAAACGAAAGTGAATAGCACGAGTGGGACCTGCTAGTTGCAAGCATTCTACAGTTGAAGTGTAGTAACTGGTGGCACCCTCAATTCAGAAATTTAAATGTTACAAATAATAAAAGTCCAATTCTCCCCCAATAGCCTACAGAAATTTAACTATACATCCATTTCTCGAGTCTACGGCAAGATACTATGCGAGAAGACAAATGAACGAACGCAGTGCGCTGTCACTCACCACATTGGCTGACATGCTGTTCCGCAGTATCGTCGCCCTATCCATAGGCGTCGGTTAAGCCAAGCACATTCAGATGCTTGGCAAAAGTGAAATGGCCCGTAAGAACACCAGTAAATGTCTGTAGTCTTCTCTACTGAGAGACAGCAAAAATGCCGCGGATTTCCTACCCACGTTACTGAGCATTCGTTTAGTTTGACTACATCTTGGAGAGCCATGTCACCTACTATAATGTTCATGTATAATAGGAATCCCAACGCTCAATAGAAACCCTGACCGAGAACGCAGGAAGTTTATCGGACATTTTTTTTTTATGATTTGCCTTAAGTTATTTCAGGGCACGGGCGTTTTTGGAGAAAGTGAGAGAGAGAGAAATAAAAATTGGTGCAGTGGGTTTAAGACACAGGTATTAAGTTTCAGTAAACTCAGTCCAGGTAACTGGGGAGCATTTTTGTTTTTGTTGTTATTGTCGTTGCTTATGTTTCACAGTATTCTGTTCAGTCCTCCTGATGTCATCATCACGATCAAGTTGCATTATGACCACTCCACTGCCAGTGTTATGCCTTCACAGTAGAGTTGACACGAGCTTCGCAATTGATCGACATTTTTTATTTATTTCATGTGAAATAAATAGATGATTCTTGATATCAGGATTCGAACAGTGTACTTGGGCACCCTCGATTCATTTCCAGTAATACCATTATGACCTGGGACTCAAGCAAGACTGATTGAGTCCAGCCTTGCGACCGAATTTAGAATGCTCTCGCTACTTAAACTATTTTGGAAATGATTAAAGGGCTGAAGAAGACCTTGAGCGCAACCTGGCCTGGCCGTTTATAAGCCGAATGATATGAATGTGGAATGATCTACCAGGCTCTGTATTTCCCCATTACTACAAATACCTTCAAACATTTAAAGCCATCGTGCACAGGCTTCTCCTCTGTTTCTCTTCCTCATTTTCCTAAACGCCCGTGCATTGAAACAATTTAAGGGTATTCATATTGGCGCGCGCAAATTATATATATAAAAAAAAATGGCTTGAAAAGTAGATGCATTTTTACCTAACGACAAATGAAACCTAATGTTGTCGTCCTCCACTAAGATTCCAGCACCAGACTCTTGATTAGTTTTTTAGCCATCCGTGAAAATCCGACAACATTTCTCTTCTGGCTCAGATTCCGGTCAAATCCAGTCTTGAGCGTGAGGAAAGTTGATTTTAAATTTACGAAGCAGTTAGAGTTGTGGTGTCATTGCGTCAGACGTTATATCCATAACACAAGCGCAAGGTTATCTAAGCTCCAGTAAAAGTTATACCGAAAGTCACCTTGTTTAAACCGGAAGATTGCTTTTATCGCACATATAAATATCAGAATGAGGGAGGTTCAACAATGCGTCTGTAGCAGAGCCAGACGTGCTAGAGAAGGCTGTCGTGCAGCCGAGACTATCTGTTCTTTGGAGTTCAGTGAAAACAGCAGTGGCATATTTGCGCAAAAGCTTTTTCTTCGACTTCGACTTAACATCTTTTGACCAACGACGTTTACTATCCAGGATTACTCCTAAATAATGGGTGGCCATCTGTTGAATTCTTTTTAAAATTGCTATAAAAAAAATCCATTTAATATTTTTCAAAAGGTTTTTGCTTTATTGAAGAGAATTAAACCCCGAAAGCACGCAGACCCGATTTTTGGTCCATTGTTCTACTAAGCAGAAACCCCTTTTTGGTGTAGTGGTTGGAGAAACTTAGATTTTATTCGTTTCTCTTATATGCTCTGTGGCTCGGTTCTCGGTATCTCGGATGGCTCTGTTCCCCGTTCGGTCTCGAACTTGCACAGCTCAGGCCACAAGCAAACACACTACCCACTACACCATAGCCACCCTCACAGAGAGTATGCTTCCGATTACTTATGGAAAATAAATTCATTTGAATGGCTGCTGTGACTGGTTTGGCAGTAGCCCATTTTATCAACCCAATTTTGCAGTATATATTCAATGGCTCGGAGCTCTATTTCACGTATAGCTCGATCAATATTATGCTTAACTGCCGTTTCGAGATTGTCAGCATATCATCGATCTCTACGGCACTGCAAACAAAAATCCAACGGCAGCAAATCCCAGCTCCGCGGAAACCAGCAACATCACCAAAACGGCTGATTGCACGATTCTTGAACTTAGTGCGCAAAAATCTATTGTTGGATGGCTTGTAAGGCACGTAATGCCATCATGTTGGAACCAGAGATCGTTCAAGTTAATTTTCTCAGTTTCTTCAAATAAATTGTTTTTCAATAAGGTCATAACAATTTTACGTTTAAATAAAACACATAATAATTGAGTTATTGAGCTGAAATTTATTTCAGGTATAGTACACATGTTAAACTTAAGTATGGAATTCGATCCCGTTCATATGACCACCGCGAGCATGTTTGCAGCGATCGATTCTTTGGAGCCTATTTTCCATCACTCTTCCACACATATCGACCGGAACGTTGGCAATTTCGTGTTCGATATTGTTCCTGAGCTCCTCTAACATTGTTGGCTTGTTAGCATAAATTAACGACTTAACGTAACCCCATAAAAATAAATCCATCGGCGTTAAGTCGCATGAGCGAGCTGGCCATTCGACCGGACCATTTCTTGAGATTACACGATTACCAAACCTCCCCTTCAATAGATCAATCGTTTGACCAGCTGTGTGGCATGTGGCACCATCTTGTTGGAACCACATATCACTGATGTCAAGTTCATTCAATTCTGGCCTAAAATAGTCGTCCAACATGGCATGATAGCGAACTCCATTGACCGTAACATGGCGATCATTTTCATCGACGAAAAAATACGATCCAATCACACCTCCGGCATGAAATCCACACCACACGGTCACTTTTTGTGGATGCAATGGAGTCTCTTGAAGCACATGTGAATTTGCTGCTGTCCAATAATGCATATTTTACTTATTGACAAAGCCATTAAGCCAAAAATGAGCTTTATCGCTGAAGATGATTTTTCAATGAAATGCGCTCTTAAGGGTGAGACCACCGACTCAGAATTTCGGTAGTAATTTTTAATAATTTCCAAGTGTTGATGGTTCGTGAACTTCACCATGATGAAAATGTAAATCTTGGCTGACGTTTTGATATTGACAGATCGTGAAAAAGGGTGCGTTTGTATTAAGATACAAAATTTGTATGTATCTACTGAAAAACCCTTCACTTGCATACAGCAGCCACGGTTCTTGCATTATTTCGACCGAAATTACTCTTCAAAATTAGCACTATTTAGGCAATACAGCATTCACTTTGGAAATAAGTTTTTAATATTTCCCAACGTTGTTCAAGAGTAAACTGATTCAAATTTGTGAGCGCGAAAGAGCTGTCAGTTTCAAAATAACAAGTAATTTTAAAAGAAATCAAAAGATGGCCCTCCCGTTACTTAGCTTCATTTAAGATTCGGATAGTGACACGTTTAAGCACTGGCTAACTCAAACCGATAACTTCCTCCTTCTTTTAAAGGGAAGAACCTCACTTTTGAGATCATTAATCGAAACCCCATTCATAGTGCATTATCAACCATTGACGAATTGTAGAGAAGCCGGACGTATTTAGCAAGTCGAGATTTTTCAGTTTCTGGTCAATATATTGTAATATGCGGGCTACGGCTTGAGTAGATAAAACGTAATTCTGTGAGATTATTTCTTTATTTTCTAGTCTATAGAACAATTCAAGTTCACACTATACTATTCTTCGCAAATTCCTTCCTTACAAGGTCTCTTTCTTCTCAAATCACTTTATCTCCTTTCAATTACTTAATTCACAAATCCAAACTAATCACTTCTTCTTGTTAACTCTCAACTTTCAATTTATCACAAAATTACAACTTCGGTTATTATCACTTTCCAATCTCTTCGTGCGGTTCAAAACCCAACTGCCTTGCCTCGATCGCCATCTGTCCTTATATAGTCGCATTTCTGATAGCCAGAAACTTCTAGCAAATTCTTCGACCACTGGAACAAGAAAATTCTGATGTAATAATTCCAAGATGACAGCTGTAGCCAATAATCTCTTGTGGTTATAATTCTCTTGCGGTTATAATTCTCTCTTAATTCTGCGACGTCGTCTTAGCCATAATCCGTACAGGAGCCTCGAATGAAAAGACACTTCGGAATGTGTTGCATACCTTTGGAGCGTAGTTATTATGCTACATTATTGTTGCATACTTTTGGGGCGTAGTTATTATGCTACATTATGTTACAATATCAAAAAGAAAAAAAGATATAGAACAGTTCCAATTCGTCTGGAACAGATACTATTCTACCCTATCCCTTATCTTGTAAACTACCCCTGAACTTCTTGTGAACTTAGCTTTGAAAAGGCAAAATATGGGCCACGCCCTCAAAATGTGGGGTGATATATACGGACCCAAAATGTGGGGTGATATACGGGCGGATAGACTGACAAACGGACGGACATGGTTAGGTCGACATAATTTTCGATATTTATAACAAAAAAAACATGTATACTTTTGGGGGTCTATCGTTATTATTTCTTTATGTTACAAATTATGTATCAAAATTAATAAACGGACGATTTTCAAAATTCTTTACGTACTTACAAAATTTCATCTTCTTAGCTTAAAATGTAAGGCCCAAAAACTAGTGACAAACAAACGGACAGACGGATAGAATAGCTTCAACTTGCAATTGTGACGAATGGATTGCTTACTCTAAAATTTCACTCTCGTTTCAACGTTGAGTTTGTTGAATTGGATTGCTATGTCATTTTGAGACTCTTATCACTTATGCCTACATCTTCTATCATCGTCTTGATAAAACCAACTTTGTCTCTTTGACTGATCCTCACTCCAACGAATGTTGAATGTCTTCTCTTTGGTTCCACAATTCAACCCGATACCTTTACAATAGATTATTTTGGAGGATAACGAAAAAATGTACAGTTAGTTTTGGTTTTACCCAAACAAATGGATTTCCGAAGGATAATTTGGCTCGAGATTCCTGAAATTACTTTTAAACACTACCGTCTCCTGGCAGTCAGACACAGTACCGCATCCGTACCGTTTTCAGTTGTTCCTGCATTAAAACAACTAGGTCTCGATCATCTTCAATGACTTCTACGTTGATAACGTAATACTGCTACAGACACCGTCGACGAGGTGACAAAAACTCCGAGCTGAACTAGTAAGTTTACTAAAATCTGCTTTTGGTTTTGTTGTTGCCAGAAGTATAACGAACAATTTCTCCTATTGATTTTTTTTTTTTTTTATAATATGCACTTGTTAAAGGTGACCTTATAGTAATTTTTAGGACACCGGCGTTTTTTGTGAGAAGTGGAAGAGATAGAAAGAAAAACAGATTGGTGTAGTTGGTTTGAAACTCAGGTGGTAGTTAAATTTCAGTGAACTCCAAGGATGGCTGCCCAGATAACTGGGGAGTATTTTGTTTGTTTTCGCTATTACTGTCATTGCTTATGATTCACAGTATTTTTTTCCGTCCTCCTGATGTCATCATCACGATCAAGTTGCAGTTTAGCCATATGACCACCCTACTGCCAGTGTTATGCCTTAACAGTATAATTGACTTAGCTTTCGCAAGTGATCGACTTTTTTTATTTATTTCATGCTAAATAAATAGATAATTCTTGACATCAGGATTCGAACCTTGAACTAACAGCGTGACAAGCGATGATGTTACCACATACAGCCAAAGTGCCTGTATTATTTTGGTGTCCATCAAAGAATTGTTTCAAGTACAGACATCGTTAGGACTCTACAGGCGGTTTCACCAAACGTGGAATACTTCCTAAAGTATACCGTATATTTGATTCGATTAGTTTCTTAACTTCCTTCGTAGTAACTGTAACAATAATCTTCAAAAACTTTGAAATGCGAAGTTCAATTTGAACGATCAAATTCCAGGCGAACTGGTAATCGTTGGAGATCAACGCATCAAGAGCTGGCACTCCTCGAATCACTCCGCATGCCCAAAATACTATAGTCCAATAATCATGTAATGAGATATGTGGAGGTTGGTTACAGGAATCTAACCTAATCTATGACGAAGGCATTTTATAATTTTATGCAAATCACACCCTATTTGGAAACAGTATATCCATACGAAATATTTACACTCAGGTGCAACTTTAACATTCTCAGTAGTAAAACAAAATTTGTACATTAATTTTACATTTGTTGTATGTAACTACTTGGAACAATTAATGGGTAATCTTCCATCCCAAAGAATTCGATTT
Organism: Pocota personata; assembly: GCA_963082735.1. Lineage (NCBI taxonomy): Eukaryota > Metazoa > Arthropoda > Insecta > Diptera > Syrphidae > Pocota > Pocota personata. The sequence continues at coordinate 73,875,441 of OY720431.1, forward strand.
TCACGACCGTTTAGCAAAGTCGGCTGTGACTACGTACAACCGATTACGTTGCTATTATCCTGCGGTCGAAATCCTAAATTAGTGAAAACAAACATATGAGTACATATGTACATATGTATACATGTAGCTCTATTTCAAAGTGGTATGAGAACTCATCCCTAATAAAGGGGTTGTGGCATTGTGATCTTTTTGATTCAAATGCAACAAAATATTTCTAATCAGAGAGTATTTTCGTGATTCTTAAGAGTTTTACCAGACAATTTGTTGCTAAGATTTTTAACTAAACTAAACCAAATTAATCTAAACTAAACTAACATATTTCGAGAAGAGGAAGAGGGAGAGAAATAGAGGCCAGGTCAGGAGGTGGGAATTTTATGGAAAGAATGTTATGGAGGGAATGTTATGGTTATGTAGGGCATTCCGCAGTGAGATTTTGCTACTATTAAGATCAAGGATGGGTTATGAATTATTTGCATTGCGTAGCACCTTAGAGTACGGCGGTAACCATAATTGGTGCGGTGAGTGACAAGACGAAAGAGAGTACAGACCTTAGGTTGCGGGGATTTCTATTGAAAGAAATCATTTGCAACAGGGCGGGGTAATCAATGTTTCCTGCTATCACGGTGAATTTCCAACCACTGTAAATTAATCAGTCTCAGCCGATCCTCGTAGGGTGGTAAGTTACAGTAATCAGTCCGAGAAAGTCCGCGCAAAGCGAATTAAATGAATCTCCGCGAAGGCGACTATACTTGGCTAGCATACTCTTTCAAACAAAAGGATCCGAAAATTCTTTAGGCCAGCGTTTCACAAAACCGAGTGCTGAGTTGACCCTGCTTATATAGTTATCAGTATGAGAACGAAAGTTGAGTTCACTATCACAGATGATCCTCAAATCACGTGTTGAAGTGACTGAAGTTGCGAACTCATCACGATTGAAGTAGATCCTAGGAGGTGGTGGGGGCGTTTACTATTTAAATTTTCCTGCAATAGGCGGGAGATTTTCATGTCATCATCGTAGGCGGATAGATCTGATACCCTGATGGCACATTCGGCATCGTATATAGTTAGTTTAATTTAATTTAATTTAATTTTGGTGGGGGCGAAAGCCCCCATTTATTTGGCTTATTACAAGATGCAACTAACTTAAGGCTAAAACTTAAACCTAAAACTTAAAACTAAAACTTAAAACTAAGCCTTAAATCTAAGGAGAATGGTGAAGGAGTTCGGTTTTGAGGCAGGGAGTGCTGGGGTTAAAATCAGACTGGGTGAGGTTTGAGTTCATTTTTCGCAGCATACGGGAAATTGGTTCATTAGATCCGTATGAAGTGCGGTGGGGCGGTAGATAGAAAAGACGAGGGCATCGTAAATTTCGTGGGTTGGTATTGAAGAAAATTGAATTATAAAGAGATGATCAAGAATTTTCGGCTGCCTTGAGGGACACCCAAAGTTGCTATAATAGGATTAGATACTGAAGATCTAAGACGGATTTTGTTTTCCAGACACGATTTGATCCACGAAGTAAACCTCGGTTGAAAACCTAGAGCTTTTAGCTTAAAAAGTATAATTTGGTGAGGAGTATTGTCAAAATCTTTACTAAAGTCTGTAGCAACAGCATCAACTTAATTTCTATCCTCCAATGCGCAGAGTGTGTTAGACACAAATTCAGTTAAGTTAGCTGTTGCCGATCTGGTCTTAAGGAATTTGTGCTGCTTAGTAGGAAAGAAGAAGATTGACTTGCAGTGAAAGAACATTGAATCATACATTATGCGTTCAAAGAGCTTGGAAACTCATGAGAGTTTAGTAATGGTTAATAGCTAGATACTTCACTCTTACATCCTTTTTTGTGGACAGAAGAACACAATCAAGGAAAAACTCCCTGCGAGATTGATAATTGAAACAGAGCAAAGAGGAGCTGAGTCAGATGATTCTCACATTGTTTCAAAACTATGGCGGACAAACAAGGGCGAGTAATAGTCCTTAAGTTCGCTAATCTTAATAAGAACCACTGACGAACTTATATCCAGAGCTGCTGGGTAAGTTTGTGCAATGTACATAGCTCATGCAACAGAAATAATCAAGATCAGGTCTTGACTGTATGAGTTAGTTTATTTTAGGGTCTGACGAGGATGCATTCGAGAATTTAAGAGTAGATAGATATCCATCAGATTTTCTTTAGACATTAATAAATTGGTAAAACTTCTTGGGGTCAGAAATCAGATTGAATTGCATTCGATCAAGATATTCATAATAAAGGGTTTCGGGTTTGGACACAACAACAAAACATAGAACGAACGAACACGACAGAACAAAACAACGAACCCCACAGATGCGCTACGCGCGATCCTGTTCTCCATGTACATACGCCTGTTCTCGTTTTCTTCTCTTTTCTTTCGCTGGCGGTGGCTGTTATTGCTGTATTTACTTATCGTTGTCGACATCGGGAAGATAGTTTGGTTTTTGTGCCGGAATTCTTTCGTGTGGTTTATTATAATATTATATTTTTTTTTTTAGTTGTCAGTGTGTAGGTAAGTAGTATTTCTTGATTATGATTATTATATATAAATTCATTCGATTTAATTTCATTGGTTGATTTTTAGTATTTGTTTTGGTTATGTGGCTTGCGTGTAGTATGCGTGTATGAATGAAATCGCGAGCGAGAGACTTCAGTGTCACTATTTTTTTTTTTGGATGCGCCAATGGATGTGATAATCTTCTAAAAATACTAGTGGTCTACTAGTATGCAGGATTGGCAGACCCGATTACTCGATTCCAGGAATGCGCCTACGTACTAATCCACACCCAGCTCACTTCTACCACTCTCCACGAGGCACTGTCGTTAGGCATTACTTCGCGGGGCTGGTTAGCAATTCATGCTATGCTTCTTGTATTGCTGCTTCTGCTCTCCTTGCTTTCTCAATTATACGAAGCTCTTTTTGCACATTCGTTACCAGTGCGTCGGGCGGGTGAGGCTAAGCTCAGGCGATTGTGGAGGTCACAGGTGGCGGATAGTTAAAGGCCTGCAGAAATGGAGGCTAACTGCGAATATCCAATAAGCAGTCCCCGACCAAGAGCGGCAGATAAGAAGGGGTTGGCTGAAAAGGTTAAAGAACCCCTATGAACTCTTTGCGACAAGACAGGTAAGCACCGTCTTCCATACATGTACTGCCCACCTCAAGGTGGCTACGAGGTAAGAGCAAATGGCGAGATCCGGACGTACCCGCCACATCGTGAAACGAACGCTTCTCACCCCCGGAAGAGATGCTGCACATACATATGTTTATTGTTTATAGTATAAGGCTATAGTAATAAACAAACAAAAAAGGGAAACCCCAGACTATCGCGAAATATTAAGACCGAGCCCAGTAAGGTCTTATTTATGGTATACTGGAAAACGAATTGGAATGACAGCTATGAGGGTTGACCTTTGCAGTATTCTGTTACCTTAGTAAACGAGAGTGAAATCTTGGGGAAATGGGTTTCAGGCTAATGCTGCAAGTGCCCCCGTAACGTTAAAACCTTGGTAGGCCTCAAAGTATGTTCAATGTTTCGTTACCATTAAGTTGGTGGTGTTGGTCCAGATGTCACATTCCTGGTTAGCACGGATCCGGCTCTGACACAAAACCCCATAAGGGCTTGTGTCAACCCTCGCTTGACCTCATTGCTTACAAAGACAACCATGGCATCCTTAGGTGGCTGCACATTCGAACATTGATAGCGGCTTTGGGTGGGGATCCAATAGAAATGACTACAACCAATTCAAACAAAAACACAGGAGGAATAGTAAAGGAGAAAGAGGAGAACCCCTGCCAGGGTGAATCAGGGATGCTGAGGTTAGCAGTTGGCCAAGTAGCAGCATTACAAAGGAACACGATGCGAACGACGCGAAACACCCACAATTCTAAAGATGACGGTCGAACCATACGCCTAACAATCTGATTTCCACAAGCTAGGTGAACAAATTAGGGGGCTGGTAGAAATGCTGGAAGACAGCTAAAGGGGTTCGATCCCTCAAGCGATGCGAGACGCTACTGAAAGTATCAGAGCTCTCGGAGATTCAGCTGCACGACGAGAAAGCAAAGAAAGTGTCAAAACAACTCCTCGCAAACTCCGCCGTGGCTAAAACCAATACCAGAGCCCAAGGGAAGGTAGCTTGCAGACGGCGAGCCAAAACGGAAGCAGCAACACCCATCAAATGGTGCTGCCGACAGCGAACCACCGGAGCCAAAACAGAAGCAGAAAAACCCACCAAACGGTGTCGCAGACAACAAACGCCCGGAAGCGAAGCGTAAGCAAAAGCACCCCTCTTTGGTTAACACTAAGGAGAAAGATGGAGCAACTGGCGTTGGGACCCCTGTGGCCAGGGAAAAGCGGATAAATGCAACTGCAAACAAGGAGCAAGCGACATGAGAACAAAAATGGTTAAATGTCACCAAAAAGAAGGACGCCAAAAAGAAGCACCAAGAGGCCCCTAAAAGTTTAACCTGACGCTATTGTCATTAAAGCGACGGGGACCATATTACGCAAAGTAAAGGCGGATCCCAAAATAAATGCAGTGGAAAAGCGGTGTCTAAAGTCAGAAGGACACAAAAGAGAGGCCTTCTAATACAACTCAAGAAAACGGGAACCAATACCACTGAGTTTAAAGGCGTCATCAGCGAGGCCTTAGTGGAACAAGCGAGTGTAACGTCACTCACGCACTGTACTATCCTCGAAGTCAAAGATATCGATGAGGTCACTACAATAGATGGCATAATCGATGCCACCAAAGCCCAGTTTGGAGTGGAAGTTTCAATGGCAGACATCTTATCCCTGCGAAAGGCATACGGAGAAACTTAAACAGCAACAATCAGCCTTGCTGCAGAAGACGTAGGAAAACTATTAGAAGCTGGAAAAATGAAAATCGGCTGGGTTAACTGTCGCATCCGCGAACGAACATTGCTCAAAAATGTTTCATGTGTCTGGAGTTTGGTCACCTAGCCTGGCAGTGTAAAAGCGAAAAAGACCGCTCTAGGCTGTGTAGAAAATGTGGAACAGAAGGCCACATCGCAAAGAACTGTGAAAGGAAGCCATCATGCCTGTTCTGTAGAAAGGATCACCAAGAAGATGCGCAACACCTTGCCGGTAGCAGCACATGCCCGGTCTTCAGGAAAACCATCACAAGACACCAAGAAAATAATACAGATCAATCTGAATCACTGTAAGACAGCTCAGGACCTCCTGTCACAAACTGTTAAGGACGAGAAAGTGGACATTATATTAATTAGCGAACCTTATGAAACTCTCGACAGCAACATTTGGATTTGCGAAAAAACTATGAACAGGAATATGGCTTTGTACGGGCAAAAACAAATGTCATTAACTTTTACAGCTGCTATGGCGAACACAGCTGGACGACGAGCACATACCAGACAATCCCAGAAAATTTAATAAACGATGCGCATGGCAGAACTCCAATGGACATAGGCGATGACTTCAACGCATGGGCAGCAGAGTGGGGTAGCAGGGTCACTCATGGCAGAGGGCGTATTCTACTGGAAATTTTTGCGCCTCTAGAAATAGTGCTTCCATTAACTTTTGCAGCTGCTATGCCCTACCCTGCTGGACGATGGGCATGGTAGAACTCCAATGGTCATAGGCGGTAACTTCAACGCATGGGCAACAGAGTGGGGTAGCAGGCGCACCAATGGCAGAGGGCGTATTCTACTGGAAACCTTTCCGCCACTAGAAATAGTGCTTGCAAACAAGAGGCGCGTAGACACTTATCGCAAAGTAGGTATGGGGTCAATCAACGATACAACTTTTGTGAGCAACTTCCTCCTGTACAATACAAAATGGCGGCTCAGTGAGCAATTTACACACAGCGACCACCAGGCGATAAAAATGGATATTCAAAAATCTGGTTCAACCATTCAACGCCCTAAATTAACACGCCCAAAATGGAAAGATAAACTCTTTGACAAAGACACATTCGAGGAAATGATGGGCGTCAATATGATAAGGCGCTTCGGAGCAGCGGAGACCCTCTCGCACTAGCTCACCGGCAGTATTGTTGTGCCCCAATCACACATTTCTGCTTGACACAATGGCACAGTGACATTTAGTCACCCTATAGTCATAATACAGCATGCTACGTTACTCGATATCCAATACACAACCAAGGTCATTCAATACCCACACGTGTCCGCTTTACCTTCCGAAAGAGAATGACATGTGTGTCACAGAAGTGTTACACCCAAGTATTGCATATTATGCCATGAGCATAATCGAGTACGAAATATGTGTCTCACAGAGGGTCCAATATCACATTACGGACTTGATCCGATGCGAGAATTGGAAGCAGGCTCTGGGAAAAGAGCAAAAGAAAAATATGAACTATGACGCGAAGCAGGGCAACCTTTTGCTGGCCGGAGAAGCGCATACACGCTGAAATAAAAATACGCATAATTATTAATGAAGTAAATAAAGTGAATCTATTTTTTTTTATTTCGGTATCGGTGAACACAACAATGGTGGCAGCGGTGGAATCTCTAGGACATATGCCTAGAGTCCCGCATATTTTTTTTCTCTCTCTCTAAATCCTCTAATCTAAAAAACAAAAGATAAAAGGTGTTGGAAAAGCTGTCTGTGTGAACATTAACAATTCAAATTCAGTGTGAAAAAACTGTCTGTGTTAACATTAATAATTCAAATTCAGTGTGAAAAATAAAAGACGTAATCCAGCACATCTAGAGCAAAGCCGATTCCTGTGATATAAGAAGGAAGGCGGAAATCGCCAAGCCGGAGCGATCAGCAATAAAAACCAGCAGCACGATCAGCAATAAAAACCAGCAGCACGATCAACAGCCAAGATTCAACCCGCAGCATCAAGAACATCATTCAACAGAGCATCATCAGCAACAACACAAAGATCAACATGAAAACAATGTAAACTCGTTACTTTCAAAATTATTATAATTTTATTATGAAGAAGTTGGTTTGGTGGCTGTTTTAAAATTATGTTGACTGTTGATCTGTGTGACTGTTTGCTTCTTTGACTGTTTTACTATTTGACTGTGTTGACTGTTTTAAAATTGTGCCCTCCTTGTGCTGTGACTGGCCGATGAATATTTGCTTTTTTTCCCTTGTCCGCAGTGTGTCCATAGAAGAGGGTGTTAACCTAGACATATCCCTCAGAAGCAGTGAAAAGGTGAAAAGACCTCTAGTAGGACCCTCAAAGTTACAAGCAGTGTCCGAAACCACAGCTTCAGGTTCAATGCCGGTCGGACACTCTCCATATAAAGACGACCAACCAAAAATTGAGACTAAGGAGCTACCCAATCGCAGTGTCGCTGGTACTCCTCCGCCTATTCCCGTAAACCATTCTCTGGAAACTCTCTCTGGTAATAATCACGCGCACCCTAATAAGGGTTTAATTTTTCACAAGCCATCAAACTCATATGATGGATCCTTAAGATCTTTGGGCCGTTTTCTTCCGTTGGTCGATCTCCAAGGAAAAAAAAATGAGTCAGAAGAAGATAAGATAGAATTCATTGACAAAGTGAAGTCAAAGTTAACGGGCAGGGCATACAACACTATCGTAAGATATAGTGATAAAAATGCATGACCAAAGTTGAAAGGCACACTAGTCTGACTGAGATTTTCCAATTCCAGCAAGAGTCTAGTGAATCAGTCATGTCCTATACGGAAAGTGCGCATGCGTTGCTCGATGAACTAAACAGTGCGAAGGCCTCCACCCAGGACGCACCTGCAAACAAAGCTATCCGCCTTCTTAACGGAAAAATTATCCTGAATAGTTTTTGCAATGGCTCGTACCCCTAAAGCTTCTGGTGAAAATCGCGAGATGTGAAGACTTCGACACAGCTGTCGACATCGCTATGGAGGAAGAAAAACTCGTGGTACCCAGACAAAGCGTTAACCAGGAGCAAATATTGCCATAACTGTAAAATGAGGTCACATACCACGAACGAGTGTCGAAGACTGAAAAATGTGGATTACGTAGTAGCGATATGAGACCCACATACTCCTCGATGCCAAGACCTATTAGTAATTACACGAACCGCAAAACGAACCAACCGATCTTATATAGAACCAATATTAACGCGGTACAAAGTACTATTCTGTGTAGATATTGCAAAAACATAAGACATAGAAAGGGGCAGTTTAACAACAGCCGGAATGATAACAGGAGTCCTCGACAACCTACCTTAAGTTCGGGAAACGGTCCAAAACCTGGCCCGTCACATACCCAGAGTCAGATAAGGGACATGAAGTAAGGTGTATAAATAATCAAAATCACTCACTCAATCGAAATAAAGAACAAGTTCAAACTCCCTCACTCTATCAAACTCAAAATCAAGAGGCAAATTCTCTATACCAAGAACGGAATCATTCACAGATTAAAATATCATCAAAGGAAAGATGGCTATGTATTCATATCAGTTTTGAACGCCAACAACGAAGGCGTTAATATTGAAAACTTTAACCTTAACCCTGAAAACATGGACCACTACACAGTATATAACCTAAACTCTAGATTAACAAACCAAATAATTGAAGAAAGATTAGAAAAACTAGAAACAGAATTAAACCTTAACCATCTCAACCCAGAAGAAAAGCAGTCGATAAAAGATATCTGCAGAAATTTTAATCACTTGTTCTTTATTGAAGGTGATAAACTAACTTCCATATCAGGAATAATACATTCCATTAAAACGATTGAAGACACAGTCCCTGCATATGTACGCCCATACCGCCTAGAAAAAACAACGTTTGGTACTATCAACGGTCATTTCGAGTTCAACAGATTGTCATTCGGTTTGCGAAAAGCTCCACCTACATTCCAGAGACTTGCGAACTTCGTACTCTCTGAATTACAAGGGATAATGTGTTTAGTTTACCTCGACGACTTAGTGATCTACGGAAAAAATACAAATACAATCTAAAAATCAAATTATATAAATGCAAATTCCTTCAAACAGAAGTTATGTATTTAGGACACATTATACCATACATATCATTACAGCGGACGGTGTAAAAGCAGATCCCGATAAGATCGCAGCGATCAACAATATCGAAACCCCAAAAACCCGAAAGCAGGTAAAATCTCGCGCAGAAACCTACGTGATTATCTAAGAAGTTATGCAAGCAAAGACCAAACTGATTGGAATAATTATATGGATTGTGCATTATCTTGCTACAATACCACCACACATTCCAGCACAAATTACAGCCCATTCGAAGCCATTTTCGGATTCGAGGCACCAATTCCCTCAACCCATAACATAAATGTTCAGCCTACATACAATTACGACGACTATATAACGGAGATAAATAAAACGACTATATAACGGAGAAAAAATGCAAACTGGCTATGAAATAATCCGTAACAACCAAGCAAAAGCAAAATAAAAGTCTAAAGCGTACTACGACCAAAACTGCGAGAAAACTACCTATAACATAGGAGATAAGGTCTTACTAGAAACAAAAAATAGAGTAAAACTTACCCCGATATTCGAAGGATCCTAAGAAAAAACAGAAATACTTTCCCCTGAAAATCCAGAATAAAAATCGGTAGCAAGGAAAAGGTCATACACAATAATTTAACTAAACTTTACACAATTACACTATCAAACAGCGGAATCCTCAAAATAAAGCCATACTGCAAAGCAGTAACGGACGAAGTTTACCTGCAGGCCTCTAATGACGTTTACAACGGAGCCCCTATCCTTTACCATTTCAAAGATATGCCAGTAAATGAAATAGACGATATCCCCTATCCCAAATCTCTCCCAATACGGAACATGTTGAAAAATTAGATTTAGACAAATACAACGTTAAGATTAAAGACTTAACAAATAAAAAGAGAACACTGCTATATGTACGAGTTATGAACATATTGTAGTATGCGGGCTACGGCTCGAGTAGATAAAACAATTATTCTGAGAAATTATTTCTTTATTTTCTACTCTATAGAACAATTCAAGTTCACACTATACTATTCTTCGCCTTATTCTTTTCTTACAAGGTCTCTTTCCTCTCAAATCACTTTATCTCCTTTCAATTTCTTAATTCACAAATCCAAACTAATTACTTTTTCTTGTTCACTCTCAACTTTCAATTTATCACCAAATTACAACTTCGCCCATTATCACTTTTCTAATCTCTTCGCCACGGTTCTAAACCAACTGTGTCTTTTTTTTGATCGCCATCTGTCCTTATATAGCAGAAGTTTCTGATAGCCAGAAACTTCTAGCAAATTCTTCGACCACTGGAACAAGAGAAATAATTCTTGCAGTTATAATTCCCTAATATTATCCCTAATATTATCCCTAATATCATTTGTCTCTTTCGTTGACATGAGCTGTGGAGACTTCGTCCCAGACACGAACCTCGAATGAAGGACAGTTTGAACCAAAATTCTGCCAGAATGGAAAGTCACTTCGGAATTTGCTGCATAGACATAGGCGCGTAGTTATTATTATGCTACACTGCCCCCCTCTTAGACGTGTTCGTCCCGAACAAGTGCATCCTCATTTCGGCCATTGTATCGACTCAGTCGGTCCACATGAACCACTTTCATTTTGGCCCTTGGTCCTCGCTGGATGCGGTAGACAACATCGTTGATGCGGGTTACTATTCTGTAGGGACCTTCCCAGTTCCGCTGTAACTTAGGTGATTTCCCCTTTTGGCGATGGGGATTATACAGCCACACCAGATCTCCTTCCTGGAATCCTGACGTTGTTGCCTTGGCATCATACCTGGTCTTCATGCGGTCGCTCGTCATCTTAATCTGGCTTCTGGTCCTTTGGTGTATGTCCCTAAGCCTTTCCCTAAGGTCCGCCACGTACTCTTCTTCATTTCTGGGCTCATTGGTAGGAGATCCAAATTTCACCTCACTGGGTAAACGAGCTATTCCACCAAATAAGATTTCGAACGGCGTATGTCGAGTAGTGCTATGCACGGCACTTCTATAGGCCATCAAAAACAAGGGAATCTGCCGGTCCCAATCCCGTTGGTAGTCACCTACGACCTTCGAGAGATGTTCGTCCAAAGTCCTATTGAAACGCTCCACCATACCGTCCGACTGTGGATGAAGCGGGGTTGTCCTTGTCTTTTTGATTCCGAGTAGTTGACACATCTCTTGGAAGATTCTTGACTCGAAGTTCCGCCCTTGGTCAGAATGCAATTCCAAGGGCACACCGAATCTGCTAACCCAATTGTAGACGATCTGCTCCGCCACGGTTCTGGCTTCCTGGTTAGGGATCGGAAACGCTTCCGGCCACTTACTGAAGTAGTCCATCACTACGAGTATATACCGATTACCATTGTCGGTTTCCGGAAAGGGCCCTGCGATGTCAATGGCGATTCGTTCGAAAGGTGCTCCCACGTTGTATTGGTGCATCTTACCTCGAGTTTTGATTCTCGGACCCTTGCTAGCTGCACACACGTCGCATTTTCTGCACCAGTCTTCGATATCTTCCTTCGCTTTTAACCAATAAAAACGTTCTCGTACCTTTTCTAGCGTCTTATTCACTCCCAAGTGGCCTCCGGTCGCCCCGCCATGCATTTCCTGTAACACCTCCTTGACCCTCGTCCGCGGTACGACAAGCTGCATTACAAACGATTTTCCGTCGGAGGATTCCCATTTTCTTCTCAGAACACCTTCTTGGACATGGAGGGAGTCCCACTGCGCAAAATATGCCTTTAAGGTCGGGCTTCTGTGAGAGATGTCCTGATGATCCGGTTTCTCCATGTTCTCCTTCCAGGCCAGAATCGGCTCGATATCGGGGTCTTCCTTCTGAGCGTTCCGGATCTCATCTACGCTCCAGCCGGCGATAGGTTCGGCTCTCATTCTTTGGATGGAAACCAGCTCCCGTTCTTCCTGACGCGCACAATGTTTACAATCCGTTCTGCATGGTCTCCGGGACAGTGCATCCGCATTAGAGTGGAGTTTTCCTTTACGATGCTGTATTTCGTAGTCGTAGATTTGCAGCCTTTCGATCCATCTTGCGACCTGACCCTCAGGACTCTTGAACTGTAATAGCCATTTTAATGCTGCATGGTCTGTGCGAAGAACGAACTTCCTCCCGTAGAGGTATTTGTGAAAATGCTTCGTAGCCAAGATCAAAGCTAGAAGTTCTCTCCTTGTCACGCAGTAGTTCCTTTCTGGCTTAGAGAGCACCTTGCTGAAGTACGCAACCACCTTCTCTTGGCCGTCATGCACCTGGGAGAGTACGGCTCCTACCCCAACATTACTAGCATCTGCATCCACAATGAACGTTTCCCCGGGAGTGGGGTAAGCCAGTATCGGGGCATCGCATAGCCGTTGTTTAAGTGCCTTGAAGCTCTTCTCGCACTCAATTGTCCATTTGAATTGTTTTCCCTTTTCCGTCAACTGGTGCAGGTTCTTTGCGATCCCGGCAAAATCCTTCACGAACCGTCTGTAGTAGGTGGCTAGGCCCAGGAAGCTCCTTAGTTGGTGTTTGTCTTTGGGGACTGGCCAGTTTTTCACCGCTTCGACCTTCTCCGGATCGGTTCTCACTCCTTTCGCTGAAATTATGTGTCCCAGGTACTTGACTTCCGCTCTAAACAGGGCGCACTTCTTGGGGTTGAGCTTCAGGTGGGCACTTCGAAGCCTTTGAAACACATCCCTTAGATTGTCTCGGTGTTGCGCAAACGTTTTTCCTACGACGATGACATCATCCAAGTATACCAAACAGGTTTTCCATGTTAACCCTTGCAGGACACATTCCATCAATCGCTCGAAAGTCGCCGGAGCATTGCACAGCCCGAATGGCATTACCGTGAATTGCCATAGCCCATTTCCTGCGGTGAAGGCGGTTTTCTCCCGGTCTTCTGGATGGATCTGTACCTGCCAGTAGCCACTCTTCAAGTCGAGAGTGGAAAACCATCGGGCTCCTGATAGTGTGTCTAGCGTGTCGTCAATCCGTGGCAGAGGGTAGCTGTCTTTCTTGGTGACGTAATTGAGCTGCCGATAGTCCACGCAGAACCGCGTGCTGCCATCTTTCTTCTTAACCAGTACAACCGGTGATGCCCACGGACTTTTGGAACTTTCAATCACACCTTCTTTCTCCATTGCCGACACCATCTCTGCAACTTCTGTCTGCTTTGCCAATGGAAGGCGCCTAGCAGGCTGACGAATTGGTCTAGTATCACCAGTGTCTATTCGATGTTGTACCAGGTGTGTTCGGCCGTATTCTCCGTCCTGTGCGGCAAATACATCAGCGTACTCATTGATTAGATTCTCTGCCATAGTTCGCTGCTCCTGATTCAGCTCACTGGACTGGAGAATCGTCTCTCTCGTTTCCGCTGTCCAAGGTGATGGGAGAGGTTTTGGAGCATCACGTTCAGATATTGTTGCGACGGCGGTAATCGGCGTGCATTTTCCAGTCACCTCCCCTCGCCTTAGTTTGACAGTGTGTGGTCTTGCGTTCAAAACTCTCACTGGAACCATGGTGTTCTTTGGTTCGACTAACGTCTTTCCCACGATGTAGTCTTGAGAATTCTTCTCTGGGTCTGGTTCTACTATGTAGAATCGGTGGCTCCCAAGATCACCTTCCAGCTTCGTCCAAATGATTGTCTCTGAAGACGGCGGCAAAACTTCGTCTTTGCTGATGACTGTCCTGAGAGTTACGGCATTCTCATTTCCGTACACCATCGGAATCTCCACATTTCGATACCTCAGTACTTGCATCCCGATGTCCAAGATTACTTCATTTGCTTTCATGAAGTCTATTCCGATGATGCACTCGTCGCATATGTCTGCCACCAGAAACGCATGGGCGAACGTCAGTCCTGCCAGAGTAATCGTAAGACGAACTTCTCCAAATACCTTCGCCATTTCCCCTGTTGCAGTCTTCAGGCAGTAGCTGTTGGTGTTGTGCAGCCAGGAGCTTTTGACGATATCTCTTCTTACAATGGAGGCAGTGGCACCTGTGTCGATGGTGGCTACGCACTTCTTCTCGTTGATTAGTGCCTCCACTGTCAGGCTCTTGTTACCCCGTTTGGTTTGCGAAACTTGAATGGTGGTCCTGGGGGCCTCGATTCCAGTAACCAACTTCTGCCCCGCGAAGTTGGTCCTTACGCATTTCCCGACTGCTGGTTTTGGGAAGTCTGACTGACAGGATGGATGTTATCACCGCCAGATGCTTCCTCTCTGCTTCTCCTACTTCCGCAATGTGAACAATTTCCTCGTCTAGGTGCACTTCTGCACTGCCGTTGTAGGTGTCCGGTTTGGTTGCAATTCCAGCAACGGATTTGACTTCCGCGAGCTCTGTCTTCATCCATGATGGCTGTTCTCTGGCATGAGCATTCCACGACGGACATTTCCCTGACACGGTGTATTCCCTGGTATGCTTGGTCCGCAGCCTTTATTGACAAAGCGAATGCCAATGCCTCGGGGAGTGTTCGCTTTTCAGCCATCCTTACAGCCATTTGCAGTTGTCTGTCCTCTATGGCCTGAATAAAAGCTTCCACCGCCATTTCGTTGATAAGCTCCTCACCGGCTTTAGGGTATGAAAGATGGGCTAGTCGCTCTATATCCGCTTGCAACTGTTGGAGCGTTTCCCCCCTTTTCTGGACTCGACTACGCAGCTGAACCCTGTACACCTGCTGCATGTGTTCATCCCCAAACCGCATCTCGATAGCCTGAACCAGAGAGTCGTAGTTCTGCTGTTTATCTTCCGGGATGGTCTGCAAGAGCTCCGCAGCTGGACCCCTCAGTGCAAGCGTGAGTGCAATAGACTTCTCTTCATCGTCCCAGCTATTGGTCATTGCGGCCGCTTCGAATTGCCTCTTATAAATTGGCCATGATGTTTGACCATCGAAGATAGGAGGCTGCATCTCCTTTCTTCTCAGACCGTCAGTGGAATATTCCCGTGCTTTCTGTCTCTTCACGTTGCTGAGCTCCTTAGCAAGATTTTCGACTTGCTTTCCTACTATCTCGAATTGCGTATCCACTTTTTCAAACTGAATCTCTATCTTCCCGAACTGAGTTTCCTGTTTCTCAAAATTTTCATCGAATCTAGTTTCGACTTTTTCGAGTTGCGTCTCTACCTTCTCGATTTTCTCTTCGATCACTTCGAATTTGGATTCCAAGTTCTTGTTTTGCTCATCAAGTTTACTTTCCAGAGCATCTAGAGAATTCTTTTGTTCGTCCATTGCTTTCTTTTGTTCATCCATTGCCTTCTTTTGTTCATCCAACTTAAGTTCTAGAGAATTCTTTTGTTCGTCCAGCTTAAGTTCTAGAGAATTCCTTTGGTCGCCCATTGCTTTCTTTTGTTCGTCCATCGCTTTCTTTTGTTCGTCCATCGCTTTCTTTTGTTCGTCCAGCTTAAGTTCTAGAGAATTCCTTTGATCTTCTATTGCTTTCTTTTGTTCGTCCATGACTAACTTAAGTTGCAGGAGCAGACTTATTATACCCGGGTCGGCTGCTGTACTTACTGCTTCCTCTTCCACGTCAAACTCTACGTCGTGCGGATTTTCACCTTCCTGCGTTACTGCTTCTTCCAGACGAATCAGTAGGGCATCTTTTCCCCCAGTTGTGTCGAGGTTCCGCTTACTGAGTTCTGCCTTTAGTTGAGTTATAGTTAGTTTTCCCAATTTGCGACCCATTTTGCGCAACTAATTAACTCAACACAGAAATCGTTTTTTTTTTTTTTTTTGCTTGTGCAATTTCACACCACGGAAATAGTTATTCACAGAATAAGTTTTATCCCGCTTCTGACACCAATGTAGTATTTTCCTCTCAAATCACTTTATCTCCTTTCAATTTCTTAATTCACAAATCCAAACTAATTACTTTTTCTTGTTCACTCTCAACTTTCAATTTATCACCAAATTACAACTTCGCCCATTATCACTTTTCTAATCTCTTCGCCACGGTTCTAAACCAACTGTGTCTTTTTTTTGATCGCCATCTGTCCTTATATAGCAGAAGTTTCTGATAGCCAGAAACTTCTAGCAAATTCTTCGACCACTGGAACAAGAGAAATAATTCTTGCAGTTATAATTCCCTAATATTATCCCTAATATTATCCCTAATATCATTTGTCTCTTTCGTTGACATGAGCTGTGGAGACTTCGTCCCAGACACGAACCTCGAATGAAGGACAGTTTGAACCAAAATTCTGCCAGAATGGAAAGTCACTTCGGAATTTGCTGCATAGACATAGGCGCGTAGTTATTATTATGCTACAATATGTATATTTCCTTTTACGTTATTTTTTTTAATTTGTGTAATTGGCACATTATTACTAATAATACATAAATATTTCAAGATAACCCTATCCATAAGCAAAGTATCAACAAACAACGTTATAACACAGGATAGTTCTAATCAAGAGAGCTAAAATTAAAATACATTATACCATACATAAATATTCCAAATAAAAATTAAATTAAATTAAGAAAACAAAATAAACAAATATGTATGTAATAACAGTATCTGAACAATGTACCTTTAACGACAATGTAAAAAAAAAAATTATAATATATCAAAATCAAAATAAATAAGTATGTAATAATAGTTTCTGCAAAGCGAATCACAACCCAGAATTCGAATCATGGTTCTCATGCACACTCTTTGTTCATGCCGAAAGACTCTTAACATCGCGCGTCTTTCGTATTTTGAGGGGGTAGGACTGTTGCGCCCAAATCACACACAGTGACATTTATAGTCATAACACAGCATGTTACGTTACTCGACATCCAATATACAATCATACACACAATACCCACATGTGTCCGCTTTACCTTCTGGAAACGAATGATATGCGTGTCACAGAAGTGTGCCACAAAAGTGTTGCGTATTATGCAATGAGCATAATCGAGAACGAAACATGTTTGTCACAGATGGTCCAATATCACATTACGGACTTGACCCGATGCGAGTATTGGAAGCAGGCTCTGGGAAGAGCAGAAGAAACATATGAACTATGACGCGATGCAGGGCAGTCGTTTGCTGGCCAAAGAAGCGCATACGCGCTGAAATAAAAATACACACAATTGCTAATTTAGTAAATAAAGTGAATCAATTTTTTTTGTTTCGGTATCGGCGAACACAACACTATCACCACAGCGTGTGATGCGGCAATGCCCAGAAGAATAGTCAGTAGAAGAGGTGCACCATGTCATTGGTGGAACGAGGAAATAAAAACACTCAGGGCAAAGTGTTTACAGGCCCGACGCAGAGTCCAAGAATCCAGAGAACGAGTCGATTTTCAGGAGCGTCTAGACACATTTAAGCTGGCACGAAGCGATCTAAAATAGAAGATTAAAGGGAATAAAACGGTATGTTTCAAATGACTCTGTAACGAAGCAGACATAAACCCATGGGGTATGGCGTACAGGATGATGATGACAAAGCTGAAAGGCTATAGGTCTCCACAGATAACTTGACCAGCATCTCCATAATAGAGCATCTATTCCCCCATAGACCACCTATTCTGTGTAACATAATCAGTGTTATTATGATTTGCATGAAGTATTTGTGGACTGCCGTTAGGTATTATTTCGCGGGGCTGGTTAACAATTCATACTACGCTTTTTGTATTGCTGTTTCCGCCCTCTTTGCTTTCTCAATTATACAAAGCTCTTTTTTCACATTCGTTACGAGTGCGCAATTTTCCATCCAGTTTTCCTCTGATCACAACATGTGGTCTATAAGGAGCAGTGGAATGTAACACTGCGTGTTCTGTGTCTTCCTCTTGATCTTGACAATCTGAACCAGATTATCCTAACTCCTTGTGGCAGTGTTAGGCGCAGGACTCCGTCGTACATAATATTCCATAGAAGAGGGTCTAGTATCGATCCTTGTGAGACTCCCGCAGTGACGTTGTAGCACTTTACTCCCTCGTCAGTTTGGTACCTCAACTTCCTGTTTGTGAAGTAATTTGTTATTATCATCAACAGGTATTATGGAGTATCTATTCTGGCGAGCGATCTCCATATAAAAGACCAATCTGCCGAGTTAAAGGCATTTTTTATGTCCAGAGTCACTACCGCACAATATTTCTTTGCCCCCTCTCGCCATCTTTTCCCCTGGATCGCTTTAGCTACTGTATCGACTACCGCTTTTATGTCATCAACGGTAGAACGCGATTTTCTAAATTCAAACTGCTGATCTGACAGTGCTCCTTTCTCCTCTGCTACCACGAGCAGTCTGTTATATATTATTCGTTCGAAGATCTTTCCCAAAGTGTTGAGTAGACATATGTATTTGGCGATATGACGATGGTTCACCTGGCGGCTTGTTTCCTTTTGGTAGTAGCACCAAACGTTGGAGCTTCTATGAATCAGGAAAAACTTCTTCGTCTAGACACTTTTGCATCGTCCTTATAAAGATATTGGGTCTCCTTTGAACAGCCACTTTTACTGCTTTATTGTGGATGCCATCCGGCCCGGGGGCTTTATTGTTGCCTATCTTCTTACATGCTTCGAATAGTTCCTCCCGAGTAATAACGGGGATGAGTTCTGTGTTGGTCTCTCTGATTATGTTACACAGAGTACGTGGCTTATGGGGGAATAGATGCTCTATTATGGATCGTAACATAGCTGGGCAAGTTATCTGTGGAGACCTATGACCTTTCAGCTTTGTCATCATCATTCTCTACGCCGCCGTACCCCAAGGGTTTATGTCTGCTTCGTTACAGAGTCGTTTGAAACATATCGTCTTATTCCCTTTGATCGCCTTTTTCAGATCACGTCGTGCCAGCTTAAATGTGCCTAGACGCTCCTGAAAATCAACTCTTCTTCTAGATCGTTGGACTCTGTATCGGCATGGTGCACCTCTTCTACCGACTATTTTTCTGGGTACTGCCGCATCACATGCTGTTGTGTTAGTGCGGGTGAGCTGGTGCGAGAGGGTCTCCGCTATTCCGAAGCGAGCTATGATATCGACATGCATCATTTCCTCGAATGTGTCTTTGTCGAAGTGTTTCTCTTTCCATTTTGGTCCTGTTAATTTAGGCGTTGAATGGTTGAAGAAGATTTCTTAATCATTATTATCGCCTGGTGATCGCTGTTTGTATATTCGGCTCCAGGAAATAACCCCCCAATATTGGGGATTTATTTCATGGGTTTTTGGGGATTTATTTCATACTTCAAATTGGGGAGTTATTTCATGATGAAATAAGTCCCCAAATTAAGCTATGAAAGAGGTTCCCAAATTTAGGGACTTATTTCACTCTTCTTTTATTTGAGCGAAATTATATTTTCATTGATGTTTAACAGTAATTTCAACTGTTGTCATCGATATGGTGAGTGGAAAAATAGCATCTGCTGCACATCTGAGCATCATTTAAATACTATTTGCGAAGATGGAAGGTACTTGTAATACCGATTTCGAAATTATTTGTGGAAAAAGAAGAGACAGCAAGCTTCTATATGTTTTTAATGAAAAACAATTATATCAAAGGAAATCAGTGTATAATGGTGTTAATAAATATGAGTGTTATGAAAAGAAGTGTAAAGCCCGTATTAATTTATTGCCAGACAATATTTTGCAAAAACCAAAAAAGTTTAGTGGGCATAATCATGCCAGTGATTGTGAAAATATTTATGAGGAGTTAAAAATTCTCAATAATATGAAAAAAGATTGTTTGAATAGCGTTACCGTGCTAAGTGATGTTAACGCTATGAGTGGCATTCGCTCAATTTTTAGGAACGTCTGTGAAAAGTATGTATCTATCTCTAATACCAAATGGATGTATGTAAGTATTGATGACATAGGCGCCTGCCTGACGAAAAGCACCTACCCCGAGCGGAGCAACGAAGTTGCGTGAGCGGGACCTGCCGCATGCGAAAAGAGAGTTTAAATCCCTTAATTCCGCGAAGGGGGCCACCTGGGTACTGTTAATTAAGAAAACTGTGGACGTAGGCGCCTACCTGACGAAAAGCACCTACCCCGAGCGGAGCAACGAAGTTGCGTGAGCGGGACCTGCCGCATGCGAAAAGAGTGTTTAAATCCCTTAATCCCGCCACCCGGGTATTTATTCGCTAACCTCAAAAGAAAACCACGTAAATGTCAAAAAAACCGGGTGGCCCGCCTCGCGGGATTAAGGGATTTAAACACTCTTTTCGCATGCGGCAGGTCCCGCTCACGCAACTTCGTTGCTCCGAAATAACTTAATTCTAACTTAATATTTTCTGTAATATGCTTAATAAGCGAAATGCTCGGTGTATGGGGTGAATGGCTGAAAGGTGCTGATAGCGTAAGATTGGATTGAGGTGAATGGGAATGTGATTGAGGCAAATGTACGGGAGTGTTGCGTATGACGGAAGTGCAGTGTTTGTTTGAAATGTGCTAGCGTCCGGTGTCCGGTTATGCTGAGTTATCTGCTCTGCTGGCTGGCCGAGGGCCGAGTGTGTTAACTCCTCCCCCTGTTAAGTTCGAGACGTCCTCGTTTCGACCTTTGACTTGCATAATTATGGAGTCAATTTGGTTTGAGGTGACTATATTTTGCCTGTTGCGTTTAAGTAGAATAAAGATTAGTGTGCAAACACTTACTGATGTTAGGGAAATAGTAGTCCACCGGAGAATCTTTTGAGTCAAGATATCTTTCCGAAATGTTTCGATATGGTTTGTGTTGTCGATGTGAAGCTGATGGACATATGGAAGTGATAGTTTCTCTTCATGCTCAAGGTGCGTTATAGAAAGAGTCTTCGGGGGATGCGGTACGACATATGCAGCTTTTTTCTTTATTCGGTATACGGCGTCGTTAACTTGTGTAGAATCCGAAAATGTCAGTAGATATATTCCCTGCACTTCTATCTGAGCCTGGTCTGTAACTATTGTTTTCCGTACATCGTTGAGGATTATTATTCCGTCCTCAATCTATTGTATAAGAGGCAGATGGTATGAGTTTTGAGAGGCGCATAGAGCTGTATTGTTGTTTAGCAACTGTGTGATGCATTCCGAGGTTGTGGGTTGGCAGATGTTGGCTTCTGACGTATAGACGCATTCTTTTAAGGGTTGTATGTAATTCTTGCATTTTGCAGCCTGACTTATATCTAGCTTAAGTATAGTTTTATTAGAACTACAGGATAAATCTCGATAAAATCACAAAAATTTTCAATTTTAGGAATTTTTAATACATAATTAATTACATCTAAATTTTGAAGTATTTTAATTTTAGCAGGAAGATATTGAGAATCAATTAAGTGGCTTATTTCTATATTATCTAAAATTAAAGGATTTATTATGTTATTTTTACCTAACACTATAGGACTATATTATTTAAATGGTTAATTACAAAATTATTTCTTACAGATAGATATTCCAAAAGTAATAATTCTGATTCTGATGACTTTCTAATATTGCCGTGTTGTGAAACTATGGCGTTGATCTGATTCGTTAGTTCATTAATTTTGTCTTGTATTTGAGAATTTATTTTTGTTTGTCTATTGCTGTTTTCAATTAGTGTATTTTGTTTTGTTAATAGAAGTTCGAAATCGTTGTGGTTCCGGCTATAAATTTTAGTGCGCTCCCAATAAAGTCTATGGACCTTGCGAATCTCCTTGGGACTTCACGTGTTCTAATTATGTGCAATATCTCTTCAGACTGTTTAGGATGTCGTTTCCTTTTTGTAGGACCGTAATATGAACGTTTTTGCTTTCGTAAGCAATGGTCCTATATTCAGAGAGGTTTGTTTAGTTTTGAGTTTGGACGTAATTTCGTTCTTCATTTCGTTGGAGATGTCATGAAAAATGTCTAAAGGCTTATAACCTGTAACTGAGTGAATTGTATTATTGTATTTATGGGTTGATAGAAGCATCAGTTCAACAACATCTGAAGTAGTTCCTTTCGTACACCTGGCAATTTCAGCAAGGGTTGAATGAAATCGTTCCACTTGCCCATTGCTTTGGCTGTGGAGTACTGGTACTGAATGCGTTGAAATGTTAAATTCATTTTTTATTAACGCCTGAGTTGAATTAGATGTAAAAGCACCTTTATTGTCTATTACAACTATCTTCGGATCTCGAAATTGAGAGATGATTTCAATTAATGGTATATTTATGTCCACCGAGTTTCTAGAAATGATGTGCTTTATAATGGCAAATTTAGAAAATTATCAATACAAGTAATAAAATATTTTTTGCCTGTGTTGTAAATATCTAAGTGCAGGATTTCTCCTACATAATTGGGAATTGGTTGTGCACCGATTGGATGTTCAGTTTGTTTACGTTGGTATTTATTTTCCTTACATATTTTGCATTTAGAGGCATATGCCTTACATAGTTTTTTTATGTTCGGGAAATAATATTCTGTGATTATTTGCTTATAGTTTTCCTGTGGTCCCCTATGTGCTCTGATATGTTCGTTTACAATAATTTCTTCCTGGTCATTTGTGTTAAATACGTCTTGAACGAACTTTTTTGCATATTTCATTTTTACGTTAGGGAACGCGTTTATAAGGCTATTCTGTACTTTCCCTAATACTTCAAGACTGCAGTAGATTCCATTAATTGTATCTACATTAAGAACATCACTCATTATTTCTATTAGTTCTGCAGTTGATCTAAATGTTATGGTATGTCTGACCTGTTTTTGGAAGAGAATTTTTACTTGTTTGCTTTTATCGCTACCGTGAGTAATAAAGATTTGATTCTTGAAACAGTTGATAGGATTATTTACTGAGGGTACCACTTTTGTTAGCGATTCTTCACTGTGAACAGTTTGTCCTGAAGTAGAGAGCGTGTTAATGTGTTGGCGGGACAATGCGTCTGCTACTTTATTTTCCTTTCCAGGCTTATAGTGAAAGGTTGGAGAATATTCTTCAGTAAATGCTCTCCATCTTTTCAATTTGGTGTTTGGATTTTTGTCGGATATCGCAAAGGTGAGTGGCTGATGATCCGTGAATATATTGATATTAGGAACACCGTATAGGTAGTTTCTAAGAGATTTTAAAGGCCAGACTATCGCTAACATTTCACGCTCATTTGCAGCATAATTCTCTTCGGTTCTATTCAAGGTTCGAGATATCATTGTGATTGGTCTACCACCTTGAGAGAGTACCGCACCTATTGCTTGTGATGAAGCGTCTGTGGTCAACTCGAATGGTTTACGGAAGTCGGGATATAACAGTAGGACATCTTCTGATGCTAAAATGTTCTTTATTCTGTTAAAAGCGCATATACCTTCTGTATTCAATTGAATTTTAAAGTTCTTAGATTTGTTTGTTCCTATGTGGCCGTTTTCTCCTCTAAGGTATGTTGTTAAGGGTTTGACTATTTGAGCGTAGTCTTTTACGAATCGACGGTAATAGCCGGAAAGTCCTAGGAAAGACCTTAAAGCACGGAGGGTTTTTGGCATTTCATAATTAACTATATTTTTGACCTTATTGGGGCAGGTTTTTATGCCTGTAGCAGATATGACAAATCCCAAGAATTCTACCTCATTCTTAAAAAAAATACATTTTTGTGGAGCTATTCGCATGTTGGCCCTAAGAAGTTTGGAAAATATTATGCGAATATCTTCTAAATGTGTTTCCTTTGATGTAGAGAGAGACGTGAGAGCGTATTCCTATATCGCTCCTAAGCACGTCGTCGATTGCTCGTTGGAATGTGCTAGGCGCATTTTTCAATCCGAAAGGTGATCTACAGAATTCGTATTTCCCATTGTTAATTGAGAATGCCTTTTTTTCTCTGTCTTTCTCCTCTAGGAGGATCTGGTGGAACCCGGATTTCAAATCAATCGTTGTATAATAATTGGCTTGTCCTAAATTGGATAAAATAACGGAACTTTCAGGAATTGGATACCGATCTGGGATAGTGCGTTCATTTAACTTTCTGTAGTCAAACACTAACCTAGACTTGGGAGTACCGTCTTCATCCATTCCTTTTTTGCCTACCACTAATATGGGGGTATTATACGGGGAATGTGATGGCTGTATTATTCCATCATCTAACATTTTCTTAATTTCTTTATTTACAAACGGAGCAGCCGCCATATTGTATGGTCTTGGCTTTGAATAGATTGGTTGTGAATCTAATGTTCTAATGGTTGCTTTAACGTTTGTGTTAAAAGGTAACTTTTCGTCGGGTTGAGCGAAAACTTGTGAATATTCCTTTATTAATTTTTGAAACTCATCCCTGATGCTCTCAGGAACTGTTTGTGTATCGATTTCTAAATTGTTTACTTCTTCACATTTAAAATTACCATTTACCATAAATTTCACCATTTTCGTAAATTAACAAGGAACGTTTAGTATCGATCTGTGCTTTTATTTGTGCCAGAAAATCGTACCCGATTATTGCATCAAATGTTTTTAATTGAGGAAGGAAAAAAAATTCGGTGGTTTTACCACACAATTGTATTTTGCATTTGTGGGTTATTGTGTTGTCACCGTTCAAGGTCTTGACTTTAAAAGGTTTATTATTGGGGATGGCTTTTAAAAAGGGGGTTTCTTTAATATAATTCTTGGCTATACCCGTGTCTACTAGGATTCTCATTACAAATTTATTATCGAGTTTCTTTTCAACGTAGGGTAGAGCCGACATTATTCTAAAAAATGAATCTGATCATTGTATTCTGGGATATCAACTGTTTGATATTCGTCTTCGCATTCGTTTGCATATTCGGTTTCGTATTCGCAACTATTCTTGGGTTCTTTGTCTATGCTTTTGGGTTGTAGAAAATTTATGCGCTGAGCTTTTGCTAAGGGTATTCTATCAGGTTCACGTGGGCGTTTAGATATTCTATTACTTTCAGACATTTGCGGTTGCTGCCTAATGGTTTGCTTACCACTGGCCGCTATGGGAGGGTGGTTTGAAGTGTTTGGTCGCATCATCCGCTTAAAGTCCATAAGGAAACCCGTAATGCACTCGCCACCAATAAGAAAAGCTAACGGCGAATGGGCAAAAGGAGACAAAGATAAAGCGGAATTATTTGCCGAACATTTAGAGGAAACGTTCAAGCCATTCGATGGACAACCATTGATCGAAGATCCGAATGCAAATACGGCACCCGACAACTTTAAATTAAAAACTGTATCCCTGTCTGAACTTCGAATGACAATAAGAAAACTGAAAAATAACAAGGCTCCAGGATATGATTTAATCACTGGCGAAGTTTTGAAGGAGCTACCGAAAAAAGCGTTAGTTAAGCTACTCTACATTATATATGCTTCATTGAGACTTCTATATGTTCCAAGGCAATGGAAAGTCGCCGAAGTAATAATGGTTCCGAAACCGGGGAAATGTGCAAACGACAAGAAATCATATAGACCCATTTCGCTTCTGCCGATAATATCTAAAGTCTTTGAGAAACTTCTGCTAAAAAGATTGCACCCAGTAATTGAAGAAAGGCGATTGATCCCGGATCATCAATTCGGGTTTCGGGTTAAACATTCCACGATCGATCAGGTGTATCGAATTACAAATGAAATTGAAAAAGCTCTAGAAGGGAAAAAGATATGCTCTACCGCTTTTCTCGACGTATCGCAAGCGTTCGACAAAGTTTGGCACGAAGGCCTGAGATATAAGCTAAGGGAAATCTTACCAGATAAATTCTACAGAATATTGGAATCTTACCTTAATAACAGACTCTTTCGTGTTAAACATGGGGCAGAATATTCGAAATTCAAAGAAATCCATGCCGGTGTTCCGCAAGGAAGCGTTCTCGGCCCAATCCTGTTCCTCCTCTACACAAGAGATATACCACAAGATGAAGGGACTGTCGTAGCAACGTTCGCAGACGACACGGCTATCCTCGCAACAGATGAGTCAGTCGAATCATCAACTGGAAAACTCCAACGAGCTTTAAACAAAGTATGCGAGTGGACAAAGACCTGGAGAATCGTCCTTAACGAGACCAAGTCAACGCATGTCAATTTTACGTACAAAAAGATAAACAACTTACCTATTTCTATTAACTCGGTACAAATACCGTACGCAAACGAGGCAAAATTTCTAGGAATGACACTAGACGCAAAACTTAAGTGGAAGCCACATGTTAAAAAGAAGCGCGACGAGCTCGAAATCAGACTTAGAGAAATGTACTTGCTACTCGGGAGATACTCGAAGTTAAGCGTATACAACAAACTGCTTCTGTACAAGCAAGTGCTAAAACCATCTTGGACATACGGTATACAACTTTGGGGTTGTACCAAGTCAAGCAATATGACTTTTCTGCAAACATTCCAAAACAAAACACTAAGAGCAATTGTGAATGCTCCATGGTATATAAGGAATAGTGATATTCACAGAGATCTAGGAATTGCTACCGTGAGGGATGAAGTAGCAAACTTTGCTCACAAACTTCGTACTCGCCTTCATGATCATTGCAGTAATGAAATAATCCGTACTCTTAACGTGACAAACCTCGAGCGCCGACTACAAAGAACAAGACCGTACGATCTGGCGCAGTAAGGGAAAACCGCATGTAATGACGGTATTAGTAGGTGCCTTCGCTGGGAAGCTACCTACCTAACGTGATTAACACTACAGAAGCGTAAACTACTTGTTAAGGCAACTTAGTCGTAGTCACCACAAATCGAAAAAATGAGAGGAACGAATTTCCTACTACTATGAGCACGAGCGGCCGGTTCTCATAGTGCCTCTCTGGGGGTTGAGGTTTAGCCCATAGGCATATACTGGCAGACGCTTATGAATCATCAGGTCAGATATATGAATCGGGCATAACCAATGGTACGGGCCATTGGTATCTTTTGAAGATTCCTGCACCTCCAGGCGCAACCAAAAAAAAAAAAAAATCCGCTTCGCATTGTATCGATATCTCGACGAGTTATCAACACTCATGTGATCGTCTTCTCCCACTGGTTGGTGGTTCTGTTTCTGTTGGTTATTAACGGGAAGTGTTTCAGCTACTCGTTCCTGGGCCTTAGCTAACGCAGAGGGCAAATCCTCGCAACCGGCTGAGAAAAGAATATCGGAAATGGGTTTATTAAGACCCGAAATAAAGACACGCAACGCATCTTGTCGGTATTTCGCTCCTAATGAATTTATTAATTCGTCTTTACCTGAGTATTCCATGGAAATTTTATTCACAATCAAAGTCAGATTCTTTTCGATTTGGTCAAAGTACTCGGAGATGGACATACGACCTTGACATGAGATGCTCATTTCGTTTTCCAAAACGTACAGTTTTGCTTATCTGCATAAGTGTGATCTTCACTTCTGCAATTATGGCATCGAAATTGAGAACTGTGTTAAATGAGGATAGTATTAAATCGGCCGATCCGACAATTTTATTTCGCACTATGGCCACAGCCTGATAATATTTTTCCGTTCCCTCATATGATTTAAATAACTCTATTGCAGTCTTAGCCGCTTGACGCCACGAAATATATTTTGCTCGCTCACCTGTGAAGTCTGGTAAGGATTTTATCAAATCGAACGATATTGGGCATGTTACATTTGGTTTATTTAAAGAAATGGGTTCATAGGCAACGACTGAGGGTGGGGATAGATGCACTGAATTTACTTTTTTTGTTAATTCTTCAATTTGTAAACTAACACTATCGTTGACCTGTTTATTTTCTGCCATCAAATCACTCATTTTTTTAACTATTGCAGCACATGCTGTTTCAACTGCAACCTCAACAGCTGATGATATGATATTTGCTACATTTTCAGGCATATTCACTTTTGTTTTATTTAATGTTATTTTTTTTTTTTATGCATTAACAGTAATCACTACACTATTTAGATTCAATGTTACACTTTGAAAATCAATATAATTTAACTTCTTAATATTATTTCTTAGGCTAGCTTACAGTAAAAATAAAATCAGCATGCTCTCCAGTTTGGATGGTTGGGTGGTTGGATGTTGGATGATTGGATGATTGGATGTCTCTTCTCTCTTTGGTGGATTTGTCGCGTTTTTTACGTTTTTTTTTTTTAAATTATTATTATTGCTCTATTCTCTTCCTATGAAGATGTTTGAAGCACGCAATACTTCGCGAAAATTTAGTTGGGCGCCAGTTAATAAGCTTTCTTTTTGGATTCCAGTCTATGACTGATTCTTTATTTACGAAATAACTTAATTCTAACTTAACATTTTCTGTAATATGCTTAATAAGCGAAATGCTCGGTGTATGGGGTGAATGGCTGAAAGGTGCTGATAGCGTAAGATTGGATTGAGGTGAATGGGAATGTGATTGAGGTAAATGTACGGGAGTGTTGCGTATGACGGTAGTGCAGTATTTGTTTGAAATGTGCTAGCGTCCGGTGTCTGGTTATGCTGAGTTATCTGCTCTGCTGGCTGGCCGAGGGCCGCGTGTGTTAACTTATATTTATTAGCCCTGCGTAGTCTACGCTTGTGTGCAAAAAGGGTATTGATATTATAACCCTGGGTGCTCATAGTTCTTCCATTAGCTGAACCTAAACAGCTGTGTGGGTATTTTTTAACTGCGATGCCTGCACAGCTTACAATTTTTTATTTCTTTTTTTGCCGAGAATAGGAGAAAATCTTCTAAAAGACATCATAAGCCGACGGCGCGCTTATGGTAGTGTGAGATTTTTTACTCACAAAAAAAACCTGTTATGATGGACAAAGTGAATTTTATGAGATGTGAGCCTTACCTCTTGTGGAGGGTCTCACAATAAACAAACACCTTGTTCCATGGATTTTCAACGAATCACTCATTGCTTTAATTCTAGGCTATTTATATACAATTTTTACAAAAAAAATGACAATGACAAACATAAAATTAGATAACTCCACTGTCTGGTCGCACAGGTGTTGTATGACCAGCACCCAGACGGTGATATGACACCTTCGATGTCCACAGTAAACTGCTGATTACGTGGAAATTATGTTGTTCACAACATGCTGGCGCCACGATTTGTTGCCTACACCCTGAATTGTTCATCCGCAAACATTGTTGGTTGTTCAGCCTGATTCACTGATGAGCGTCTCCTGGTCAGTTCTCGATGTGCTGTATCGGGCTGCTGCTTCAATTGGATGGTTACTGCTGACCGCGACCGTAGTCTTTTGATTACTATGATGACCACTGATGTAATCAGTAGAAACACTACGCCTCCGGTCAATGAATGTTGGTGAATTTTATAATTCCTAATCTCCTTTAATAGTACCTCCTGGTTCCTTTGGAGACTAATATTGTGCTGAACCTTCACGATTTGATTAGAGAGTTTGTTCTAAGTTGAGTTGAACTTAGAAATACTTTGGTTCTCACAAGGAACCTTAAAATCACGAACAATTAGCGGCTATTAATTGAAACACAAAATTATATAATTCCACGTTATAAAAAAACTTCTTTATTCAGTCTGACTGTGATGACTGCTAACCGACAAGTGAAGTGAACTTTCCGCAGTAGTTCGCATGAAACATAGCTTTTACACACTACTGTAAAATTTACAGATGATCATAATTTTACATAAAAGGGTCAATGACTATTTAAGTTTAACTTTGCATTTAACATAAATTAATACATAAACATTGATATTCTGGGACCTATGTGTGTGTTCTTTTACATGTGTTGAGTTTCATCAGTGTTGCCTTTGACGAATTAATGCCCCCTATGAGTCGTGTGTGTGGGAAGTAGTCGCCTTCAGCAGTAATGCATCATTTCGCCTTTTCTTGAAGTCGGCCATTATCAATTTGGTGAAATGGAGATAGCTGCTGACCTCGTTTTGCATTTCCACGTGTGTTAGAGGGAGAGGATGCATTGCTCGAATGTTGACATTTGTTGACAATGGTATTTTTCGTGTTCTCCAGTGGTCGGTGGTGTAAAATATTTAAGTTTTTTTTACAATGTTGTTAGGAACTAACATGCTCCACGCCTTCAGCATTGATCATTCGCGTTCGTCATCGGTTGATGCCTTCTTAATTTCGAATAATTATCGAAGTTCTGCAACGATTCGTGTTAGTCCTGATGGATTGGCTGGCTGACTCTCATAGTTGATAGTTGTGATGTTGACGATAAAAGAAAAAAAGGTATGAGTCAGAATGAATTGTGAATACAGGAACAATTAAAACAAATTTAAAATTAAAATTTCATTTAGCTGCATTTGGAATCCTGCTTGGGGAGTACGGGATGGTAGTGCATATTGCCTTGCACCTTGGGTGAGTTGATGGTTCATTCCATATGATGATTAGTAGGTTAGCTTATAGAAATAGGTGATTAGCTTATATAAATAGTTCAAAGTTTTGTGTTTTTTTATATGTTTTTTTTTATTTTTTATTTAAAGTTCACGAGTAGGTGGATGTGAATTAGTTTATGTTTTGTAAATTCAAGGGTTCAGATACCGGCAAGGGGGATAATTTTACGATTGGTCGTTTGAGTGTCGATGTTTGCGTTTTTATCGTCGCGACGCGCGTCAAACCGTCCGAACCGGGATGTAATTCCATCACTCGCGCGAGTGCCCATGACGAGGGCGGTAGATTATCCTCCTTAACGATCACGATGTCTCCTACGTTGAGGTTCGGTTGCCTTTGGAGCCATTTTGGTCGTTGCTGTAGCAAATGGATATATGATATGCTCCATTGCTTCCAAAATTCTTGGAGGAGGCGCTGTATATATCTCCATTTCTCCAGAGCGCTGATGTTTTTGTCGTATAGGTTTCTTTCCGGCACAGTGTGTATTGGCCCTCCGGTAAGAAAGTGGCCTGGGGTTAAGACAGTCAAATCATCAGGATCTGAGGACATAGGACACAGTGGCCTAGAATTGAGACATGCTTCAATTTGACTGAGTAGTGTCGAATATTCTTCAAATGTTAATTTGGAGTTTCCTATAGTCCTTTTAATGTGGTGCTTAATGGATGTCACTCCTGCCTCCCAGAGCCCCCCGAAATGTGGTGACGAAGGGGGGTTGAAGTGCCATGTTGTATTTAGAGACGCTAGTTCCTTTGCAACTTCAACAGACCACTCAGACGAGAGGAGTTTGCTGTCTCTCTTAATTTCGTTGTATGCCCCTTTAAAATTTGTGCCGCAATCGCTAAATATGTTTGCACATGTACCTCTTCTAGCGACGAATCGTCTAAAGGCGGCTATAAAAGCGGCAGCAGTGAGCTGGCTTACAAGCTCTATGTGCATGGCCTTCGTTGAGAGGCAAATGAATACTGCTATATATCCTTTCTCTATTCTGTTACATCGTCCCTTCCACAACTTTATTTCTATGGGTCCGGCATAATCGACACCTGTGTTGGTGAAAGGTCTACAGCAAAGAACTCTTTCGGCTGGAAGGCTCCCCATGAGTTTTTGTTGCATTTTTGCTTTGTGTCGATGGCATCTCACACATTTGTGAATTGTGGATTTCACCAGTCTCTTTATGTTGGTTATCCAATAGACCTTCCTAATTTCTGCCATCATCATTTGTAGACCGCCATGGAGTGTACGCTGATGGATGTCCCTTACTACCAATTTCGCAAAATGGTGCGAATCCTTCAATATTAAAGGATGCCGTTGATTAAAGGGAAGTGAGGAATTCGTCAACCGACCTCCAACCCGCAGCAATCCGTCAGCGTCGAGAAATGGGTTTAAATTAAGGATTTTGATTCCCCTTGAAAGCATGTTGGTTGCTTTCAACGTCTTGATGTCTTCAGCGAATAGCTCTTCTTGTGCTAGTTTAGTAAGCTGATCGTGTGCTGACATTAGTTCACTGGGGGTGAGAGGGTAGGTTTCGAGTGGTTTTTTGTTAGTTGTATTTTTGATGTTAAAAAAATATCTTCTCCACACCGATACGTTGCGAACGAGTCGATGTAACGTAGAAAATTGTTCGAAGAACGCTGTGTTAATTAGGGTACAATGAGCTACTACAAGTGTTAAGTGAGGCTTTATGTGTGTTAAATGTACCTGATAGAAGCTTGATTGAAGTTTTTGGTTTGCGCCTTTGGTTTCCAGATTGGTGTCAATTGGAATTGCTGCTGGTAATTCTGTGGGGGAAACATTTTGTAAGAATTTGGGACCAGACCACCATATGTGGTTGTTGATCAATTCCTCCGGTGAAAGTCCTCGTCTTTTAATGCGACGTGTCTCCACATCATCGGACTAGTGAGGGTCTGGATCTCAGCCACTCGATTGGCTACAGAGGTTGTTCTTGTTAACGGGTTCCCCTTAATCCAGGCCAAAGCGATCATTGAGTCACACCATGCGAAGACTTCAGGGTTGGTAAATTGCATTGCTTGTGATATGAGCAGCAAGAGTTTTGCTAGGAGAAGCGCTGCGCATAGCTCTAGGCGTGGTAATGAAACGCATTTCACTGGGGCAACTCTTGTTTTGGACGCTAGGATGTTGATATGTTCTTTACCATTTTTTATTACTCGAGCGTATACTACGGCTGCATATGCCTTCTCCGA
This sequence comes from Pocota personata, assembly GCA_963082735.1. Taxonomy (NCBI): domain Eukaryota; kingdom Metazoa; phylum Arthropoda; class Insecta; order Diptera; family Syrphidae; genus Pocota; species Pocota personata. The sequence continues at coordinate 73,907,739 of OY720431.1, forward strand.
GGTGTCGCTAAAGCCATGTAGTTGCACCTTAGCCGAATCTTCATGTTGCATCCAGCGCGGTATTTGCATATCCTAAAGAGCACTAAATCCATTGCGCAGATTTACCCAAATCTCTTCGGTCTCCTTAGGGATTGGGGTATCCCATGATAGCTCTTGAAGCCATAACTGCTGCATCATAAGCTTCGCTTTGATAATGCAAGCAGAGATCCACCCGAGGGGATCAAATAGACGGGCAATATCTGCTAAGACAGACCTCTTAGTGTATGTCTTCACTTCCGGTAAATTAATTTTAAATTTAAATTTAATTAAATTTCTTGTTCTGGGTGCCATCGGATTCCGAGAGTCTTAATGGTATCTGTTGAATCAAAGTTTAGTGGAAGATTAATCTCTCTTTCTTTTTCAGGTATTTGCTCTAATACCTTTGCTGAATTACTTGCCCATTTCCTAAGAGGGAATCCAGCCGACTTCAAGGTGGCCAGAACGTCTCTTTGAAGCTTAGTCGCTTCGGATTCGTTATTTGCGCCATAAATCAGGTCATCCACGTAGAATCCTTCGGTGAGTGCCTTGGTAACGTGGGTATACGATTTATTGACGTCCGCCGCCAGCTGCTGTAAGGTTCTTACTGCCAGGAATGGCGCTGATGCAGTACCAAAGGTGACCGTCTTCAGAGCGAAGGTTTTTAAAGGCTCTGAGGGATTCGTTCTCCACAAAATTAGCTGATAAGGGGTATCAGCAGGTGCCATCCAGACCTGTCGGTACATCATACTGATGTCCGCAACAAATGCCACCTTATATTTTCTCCACCTTGCAATCAGTTCGATAATATCTGCCTGTAAACGTGGTCCAACCATTAAATTGTCGTTTAACGATTCGCCATTTGATGACTTGCATGAAGCATCGAAAACAACGCGCAATTTTGTGGTGCTACTCGACTCTTTAAAGACCGCATGGTGTGGAAGATAGTAATGCTGTGTTGTAGAGATACCCATATCTTTTGTTACTTCTTCCATATGACCAAGGGTAATGTATTCCTGGATATAGTCGGTGTATGCCTTTTGCAATTTCTTATCTGCTGTGAACCTTTTCTCTAATTGAAAAAATCTAGCCATTGCCGGCCTTAAGGAATTGCCAAGTTTTGGGCGAACATTGTTTTTAAAGGGTAGTTGTACTCCGTACCTACCGTCAACCCTTCTTTTATGCGTTTTTTGAAAATGTTGTTCACATTCTTCCTCTTCCTGGGTAAATTTTCTACACTCTAAATCTTCCTCTAATTCCCAAAATCTTTTCAACTGGGCGTCTAATGAACTGAAGTGGTTTTGTATTGTGATGTTACTAGGCCGGCCAGCATTGATGGTGTTGCCAGTCAGAATCCACCCCAATTCAGTACATTGAGCAACAGGGGCTCCCTTTTCCCCTTTCACAAGGCCCTGTAGGATTATTGATGCATACACATCAGCACCTAGGAGAATGTCAATCTTACCCGGGTTGCTGTATGAGGGATCTGCAAGGGGTAGGTTGGCAAGATGGGTCCAGCCTTTTGTGTGCAACTGGTGCGCTGGCAGCATTGATGTTAGTTGGTTAAAAACAAATGCCTTGACTCCGAGTGAGAATGTAGACCTTGCCAATGAAAAGATTGTAAGTTGTACTTCGTAATTCGATCTGCCAGTAGAAGTCTGACCTAGACCAGTGACCTGTGCGGATATCTTTTGCTTACGTAGTTTGAGAAGCTGAGTGACATTTTGGTTTTGCTCTCTGTATCCACATTGAGAAGTATCTGTCGAATTTTGTACATTTCTCTTTCGGATAAGGAGAGAGTTAATGTTATAATGCGGATGAGTGCATATTGCATTTTGAGATGTATTTGGAACATAGGTACTTGCATTGTGATTGAGTTGATTTCCAACGGTTTGGTTCTGTTTCACCGACGTGGTGTTATTTGTCGTTTCTATGATATTGTGGGGAACAGAGTGCTGGCAATAGTGGCTTTGTACATTTTGGTGTGCATTTTGTTGAGTTTTTAGCGACTCATAGTGCAACAATGTGTGATGTTTTAAGTTGCATTTAAAACAGCGATTAGTGCTACCGCAAATGGATGTATGGTGGTCGAATCGAAGGCAATTAGAGCAAATTGAATTTCGTTTGATTGTCTCTATGCGGGTTTTGACGTCCATCCTTAAAAATTGTTTGCAGTGGCGTAAACTGTGTGCGCCTTTACACAGCCTACAGCGAAATTGTTTGCCTTCCCCCTCAGTTTTGATATGATAGATATGAGGAGCGGAAGTCTTACGAAACGATGACGACGGAAGCGGTTGTCTCGCATGCGTATTGGATTCCCTGATGTTTTCAAGAGAGCTAAATCGGCCTTCAATGAAAGCTAAAAACGTTTTCCAATCGGGTAAGCTCTTTGAAGTGCCTAATTTTGCTTCCCAATCTTTTTGTGTTGTGAATGGACGTTTTTGATAAGTAACGTATATCAGAAAAGAATCCCATGCCTCTACATTTATTCCCAGATTAGCTAAGGCGTGGATGCACTCAGTGCTGGTATCGTGTAACGATTTTAAAGCTTCGGCAGATTCATGAGTGATTTTTTGTTGCTCTAAAAGGATTTCCTTTTATTTTGGAAGCGATCGGTTATTATTTCCCAAGCCGACGCATAGCTTTTGCCATCGATGGGAAGGTGTTGTATGAGACGTGCAGCCTCTCCACACAACGATGTTTTTAAAAACTTTTGAATACATTTTGAAATTCAGTCCACTCTTCGAATTTACAGGAAAACGGTTTTATGTTAATACGCGGAAGACGAATATCGAACACAGCGGATTTTGTGACGTTTAGTCGTGAGATATCAAAATTGGTATTGTTCTCGTGAGATAATTTATCAATGTCATCGCTTATCATACCACTAAATTGAAAAAAAATTCGCTTAACTTTGGCATATATTTCATCTGTGATATATTTGTCTTTTAGCTGATCTGCCGCAGTGTTCACAATAGTGGTATGTAGACCCTTAACCGACTTAAAAACTTCATCCACGTCCGTTAAACACGCGTTCACATAACCCCTTGATTTACGCGATTCGGTTTGTCTCTGATATTCTTCGAAATCGTTTGTGATTTCTTCAAGATAACGTTCTTGTCTTTCGATCGATTTCGAAAGTTTCGACATAAATAAAATATTGTTAATTCACACTAGCACTTGTTTTCAGGTCTATATTTATTTAGTGAGATTTACTTCTATTTAAAAGTTCAATAATTCACTTGATGTTTAAATTGAATTTATAATTTTGTTTTGAAAATGAGAATACATGAATTGAATTCCTACCTCGATGTTGAACTTAGTTCTGTATGTGTTTCTTTTTATCCTGATGCAAAATTGTTGACCTTGCGTTAGGAATTTGTTAGTTGATCGTCCGGTGCGGCTGTACGTTGCTGTCCACTAAGGATGTCCGTTGCAGCTGTACCTTGATGTCCGCTAACGATGTCCGTTGCAGCTGAGCGTTGATGTCCACTAACGATGTCCGTTGCAGCTGTTGTTTGATATCCGTTGATGTCCGTTTGTTCGGTGTCCGTTGAGAGAACGGATTTTTGGACGGTTTCCCAAAATTTGGACTGTGAACCGTTGAGTTGAACGGGTTGAACAATGTCTGAATAGTTGTTCAGAAGAAAACAAAAAAAAAAAAAAAACTTTTTTTTTGTCCTGGTTTACTTAACGAATCGAAGGACCATGTTCTAAGTTGAGTTGAACTTAGAAATATTTTGGTTCTCACAAGGAACCTTAAAATCACGAACAATTACCGACTATTAATTGAAATACAAAATTATATAATTCCACGTTATAAAAAAACTTCTTTATTCAGTCTGACTGTGATGACTGCTAACCGACAAGTGAAGTGAACTTTCCGCAGTAGTTTCCATGAAACATAGCTTTTACACACTACTGTAAAATTTACAGATGATCATAATTTTACATAAAAGGGTCAATGACTATTTGAGTTTAACTTTGCATTTAACATAAATTAATACATAAACATTGATATTCTGGGACCTATGTGTGTGTTCTTTTACATGTGTTGAGTTTCATCAGTGTTGCCTTTGACGAATTAATGCCCCCTATGAGTCGTGTGTGTGGGAAGTAGTCGCCTTCAGCAGTAATGCATCATTTCTCATTTTCTTGAAGTCGGCCATTATCAATTTGGTGAAATGGAGATAGCTGCTGACCTCGTTTTGCATTTCCACGTGTGTTAGAGGGAGAGGATGCATTGCTCGAATGTTGACATTTGTTGACAATGGTATTTTTCGTGATCTCCAGTGGTCGGTGGTGTAAAATATTTAAGTTTTTTTTACAATGTTGTTAGGAACTAACAGAGTTAATTAGCTCCTCCGAAATGTTTTGAATGGGAAGATACGAAGAATTCAGTCTTGTTGTTATGGTTTGCTTCCCGAAAAGGATCATAGTTGATTGGTGTATTCTGCAGTTTGGTTGAAGTTTCAGAATCCCAGTCTCCTTCAGTTTAGCAGGGTTTATTGTCGAACCACAGGCGATGTCTACTTTTTCTTCATTAGGCGCACTAAATATCCATGTGGCTGCACGGTTCGAGTGACGCATGATAATGGCAACCTTGTGTATGCCGCAGAAGTTCTATTTCACATGAGCTTACACTTGATCCTGCTGTATATATTGGATGCTGCATTTCACACCAATATATGTCTGTGGACCTTTGTTTACATGAAGAGAAGTGAACTTCGCTTAAAGGATAATAGTGATCTCCCTGAATATTGACTATTAGATAGTTCGCTGATGGAACAATATATGTGAACTTCTGATCATGCCAAGTGGGAACAGGAAGAATCTTATACATTTTGAATTCTTTGCCATATAGGAGAGGTAATGTTAGTTCTATTATGATGTTTCGCCCAGTTACTCTTGCTCTTGGTTGTAAAGTCTTGTACAATTGAAGTACTGACTCATGATGTCGGTCTCCAGGTATCATCATATTCCTTGGTATGCTGTCATGTATGCGAGATAATTCTATTTTAAACTGCTGCACAGTCAAAATTAAAGGACAAAATCGGAACCAATGAGCAACATCTGTTGAATTTAGTCAAAAATCAGACAACAATCATAGAATCTACAGCAAGTCATTTAAAAGCAGTTCTAGATGCAAACAAAGAAGGTCTTGCGGCTCTCAAAAACATGGGATTTGAGACTTCTTCTTGGGGACCAATCATAGTTCACCTTGTTGTAAAGGCACTGGATCCAGAGAGCATAAACCTGTTTGAGCTCCAAGGGAAAGATGTGAGCAAGTCAAACAAGCCAAGATATGCATGAACTGTCTGAGACATGATAAGAAGATCACGTGCTCAAGTCTGCGAACATGTAAGCAATGTAATAAAAAGCATCATACACTGCTTCACCAAGAAAATTTCGCTGGAAAACAGCAGAACGATTCGGGCTGTCCTGCCCCAATTCAATCACAGCCAATTCAAAGTCATTATGATCATCAAAGCCAAAGTGTGCTACTCGCAACAGCCATCGTTATTGGTATCAACGTTGATGGACATCGCAGGGAATTGAGGGCTCTCACAGATCCAGGGTCCCAAGCAGCACTCAACAAGCTGCCCAGTCGTTACGCTTGCCGAAACAGAAGTTCTACGCAGAAAGCAGTGGATTAGGAGTAACGGATGCTGGTGTTGTGCCCACACACAACGCTGTGCCCACACAAGACGCAGCGACCTAACCCAATTCGACATTCATATCACTATTTTAGTGCAAACATGCAACTGACCTACTGTGGCGACACACATGTCACCCTACCCCATTCCACGAATATGCAACTAACCCAAAGCGGCGACACACTTGTGCAGTCACACTGACTCACTCAAGTGCCCGCAACAAATAACCGAAGAGGTCACAAAGTGTCGATACAAATGTTACGTATTCTTGCGACCACTTGTAAATAAACTCGTGTTAGAATACGTCACATGGATCGAATTACTTTGACGACCCATTGACGGTACAATGGTCATAAGGTACGAACAATGAGACATAGAGGAAACATAGGAAACGATTGGATGGACAGTGGAGTCTCAACAGCCAAACAGAAAGGTCTTTTCATTTCAACTTCAAAAATCGACTCGCGTATCCACTCGCGCGTTTCAACATTGGTGGCAGCGGTGGGATAACTCAAGGTAAAGCATCTGCCTAGTTCTCCAAGTTTAAAAACAAAAATATAAAAGTCATAAGTGAAGTTCGTGTTGTTTTTATTTTGAGTCCCGAGTTTCAAAGTTATTTTTTTTTTTGTGTGAAAAAAAGGAGAAAAAAAACTACAATTCTCTACAATAAAAAAAAGACAAAAGAAACGGATATATATATATGTATATTTATATATATCATAACGTATACTAAGAGTGACAGAGTTTTGAGGACCCATAACCGTAAGTCCTTACCAGCTTTAGAGCGAAGGTATTTGGCAAACATTGGGCAGTGATAAAAAGACCAGGACAAACGCAGTTCTAGGGCGTGAAGCCTGCCTGGCACGTCAGAAAAAAAACAACATACACAAAATCACACGCAGAATCAACGTCGAGAAAGAACATCAAGAAAAACATCAAAAGACGTCGCAGCAACTTCAACAATCATTAATACCAACCACAGCATCCAGCAATCGACGTTTTGAATACCACACAGTAAGCCTAACATTTATACATATCTATTGAAAACAAAAAAAAAATCTAAATATTTCCGAAAACCAAATAAAGATAAACTTATTCAATCAAATAAAAATGTTATGACAATAGTTATTGAGTTTAATGAGACTACTTCCCATTTTTTTAATTCATTCACAATAAAATAAAAAAATAATAATAGTATAGCAATACACACAAACAAATAATAAAGATATATATGTATAAGTATTATAAATAAGTGATTCCTTCCTGTTCTCTCTCTATTATCACCTAAGTAAATCATTATTAAACAAATTATTGCAATTCTACACGTATCCACTACCCCTTCCCTCCTCTCAATTCTTTCTCGGTTGACACGGTAAATGTCGAATCTAAACTTGAATATTTCACTTAGAAATAGGAAGGTTCGTAGATTCTCTGAAAGTGAAGTGTCCGATTCTTTGCCTATTCCTGAACAAATGACTATCGAACGTTCTCCTCCTCATAAGGAACTACAAAAGGAATCAGTTAGAGTTTCTGATTCGTCGTCTCAAAACCAAACAAACCGGTACTTCCAACGCGTATCTTTCCAACGGATTCGGTAACTCCGATTCATCCTCGTCAGCAAACCTCTCGACATCACAAACCCCAGTAACAATGCCTTTCAATTCTTCGCAAGCCATAAAACTCATACCCGAGTTCGATGGTTCTGCCCGGAATTTAGATAGATTCATCCAATTGGTTGATCTCCAATCGAAGAAGGCAATCTCCGAGTGCGATAAAGTCGAACTAGTAGACATAGTTAAGTCCAAATTAACAGGGCATATAACGTTATAGTAAAATACAACGATTATAATGACTGGCCGCAGTTGAAGGACGCACTTTTCAAAGGCTTTAGAAAAACTCGATCTCTCCAAGTAATACAAACGGAGATATTTCAGTTCAAACAAGGGTACAACGAGTCAGTGGCATCCTACACTGAAAGAGCCAAGGCGTTATGCGACGAGTTAAACTATGCAAATGCGAACACTACAGATGAATCCGCAAACACAGCAATCCGTTCACTAAACAGCGCAATGGTCCTAAATAGTTTCTGCAACGGACTGATACCGCAGTTAAAACTTCTCGTCAAGAGCGCAAGGTGCAAAGAGCTCGTCGAAGCAGTCGACATAGCACAAGAAGAGGAGAAACTTATTGCATCCACAAGTAATAGGTATGCAAACAATTCTCACATGTACTGTCAAAACTGCAGAACAAAAAGTCATAATACCAGTGAATGCCGTCGTCTCAGAAACACAACATTTAGCCCTAATGACAACAGAACCTCCAAATTCACAAATCATGAGCCAGTTTCCAACAATCGACAAACATTTTCAAATAGAACTACTTCCAACTATGCCCAAACATTCTCAAGTAGGTCTGGTGTTAACACAGTATACAATGCAATCATCTGCAGATACTGCAAAAAACAGGGACACACCATCGATGAGTGTCGTAAAAGAGCGTTCAATAATGTAAGAAACGCCGGAGTCACAGTCAACCACAATCAGGGAAACTCCCCAAGACCTGGCACGTCCAGCACGCGGAGTCAGGTGATGAACATCAACCAGAGTGCATAAACAAAAGAAAGACAAAGCAAAATCCTTTCATGAACAGGGACATCGAATTCAAAAAAATTCATCATAATAACCGAGAAGTAAATTCTCAATCCCAAAACCTAAATCTCAAAATCCAGAACCTCAATCAAAATCAAATTCGCCACAATCGAGATCTCGAAATCCAGAACCTCAATCAAAATCATATGCTAGAAAATGCATATCAAAATCAAAATCATATGCTAGAAAATGCATATCAAAAACAAAATCATAAGTCACTAAATCGAGAAACAAATTCTCAAAGTTCAAATCGAGAAATCAAAAAATCAAAATTGAGATCTAATTCCCTAAATCAAGATAAAATGCTCGTATCTCAAAAGGAGAAGTCTAACTCCTTAATTCGAGATAAAAAAATCTCAAAACTTGAAATCTAATTCTTTAAATCAAAACAAAATATCTCATAAATCGAAACAACCAAACACAAGTCCGAACTCATATAATATCCCAAAAGATATCCAAAAATCAAACTCAATCTTAAATCAAAATTATCGTCAGAATCGAAACCCTGCACAGGTCAATAATCTAGACCAATTCCTAAATGGAATTTCAAATTCTGAGCTAAGCCATTCCTCTAACATTACTCAAGATCCTAAAAATCAAACGGACGAACAAACAAGAAATTAAAATAACCTCAAAAGATACTAATAGCAAGCTCAATATAATGCTTCTTGACACAGGTGCAAGCCTTACTATGATAAAGATAAGCAAATTAAATGAAGACCTATGGGTACATACGAAACAATCACCGAATTAAAAGGTATTAGCGACACTCCTACGTCAACGCTAGGTACAGTACTTCTGAATATGGAAATCAGTCAAGGAAAAAATCTAAAACACATATTCCATATAGTAGCCGACAACTTCCCTACCACACAAGATGGAATTTTAGGTGAAGACTTCTTTCTGAAATTCAACGCAATATTGAACTATAAGGATAATACATTTACCTATCATACCAAAGAGAAAAGATACACCACAGATTTTATATACAAGCGAAATCAAGTAACAATACCCGCTAGATTCGAAAAAGTAATGAAATATGGGCCAATTCACGAATACACAAATCAAATATATTTCTCTCAAGAAATCTTACATCAAGTCTATACTTCTTTAGCTATCGCTGAACCAACAAAAAGTTTTATATACATATCCATACTAAACGCCAACAATAAAGACGTCACCTTACAAAAACTCGATTTAAAAGCCACAAGTATAAATGATTACTATATATACAACCTAGATTCAATTAGTATTGAACCAGAAATAAAAGACAGATTAGAAAAAATTAAAAACCAACTCCAACTTGACCACCTAAATACCGAGGAAAAGAAATCCGTAATCGAAATCTGCCATAGTTACAACCGTTTATTCTTCCTCGATGGATATACTCTATCATCTACAAACGGGATCACACATCCAATAAAAACAAATCAAAATGTACCACCAGTCAACATTCGACCTTATCGTCTGGCACAGATTCACACACAGGAAATAAAGAATCAAGTGAACAAAATGCTGAAAGAAGAAATAATAAGGCCAAGTTCCAGCCCTTGGAATTTCCCCCCGCTAGTCGTCCCAAAGAAAGGAAAACAAAAGTGGAGAGTAGTAGTAGACTACAGAAAACTTAACGAAATGAATATCGCGGACGCTTATCCGATACCAAATATCGAAGACATCCTTGGACAACTAGGCGATTCAAAGTATTTTACCACATTAGATTTAGCCAGCGGATTTCATCAGATCGAAGTAAGGGAAGAAGATAAGGAGAAGACAGCTTTCAGTACACCAAACGGACATTTCGAGTTCAATAGAATACCATTTGGACTGCGAAATGCTCCCCCTACTTTTCAGAGGCTGATGAACAAAGTTCTTACTGGTCTACAAAAGGCATGAAATGTCTAGTATACCTAGACGATATAATGATATATGGAAAAAATTTGGATGATCATAATAAAAAACTGACCGTAGTGTTCCAAGCATTAGATAAATACAACTTAAAAATCCAACTAGATAAGTGCAAGTTCTTGGAAAAAGAAGTTATGTACCTGGGGCACATCATTTCAGAATTCGGAGTAAAACCAGACCCAGAAAAGATATCTGCCATTCAAAATATAGAAACCCCAAATTCTCAGAAACAAATAAAAACTTTTCTAGGTTTAGCAGGATACTATAGGAAGTTTATAAAAAACTTTGAAAAAATAGCAAACCCATTAAATAAACTTCTACGCAAGGACGTTCCATTCAAATGGGACGCATTTTGTGATAAATCATTCAAACAATTAAAACAAACAATTAAAACAAGCAATCATTAATCCACCTTTCCTACAATACCCTAACTTTAGCAAAACCTTTTATCTAACAACTAACGCTAGCAATGAAGCCATAGGCGCAGTAATCTCGCAAAGAGATTCCGATGGAAATGACTTACCTTTAGCATTCGCTAGTAGAATACTAAATTCGGCAGAAAAGAATTACTCTACTATAGAAAAGAAGCTCTCGCAGTTGTCTGGGCAGTGACACACTTCCGACCTTATGTATACGGACGACATTTCGAAGTTATTACCGACCACAAGCCACTGGTATGGATGTTTAATTTAAAAGATCCTTCTTCAAGAATAATGCGCTGTCGTATTAAGCTCGAAGAATATGACTTTTCGGTTTCTCATAAAGCCGGACATCTAAATACGAATGCAGACTCTTTATCGCGGTTAAACGTAGTTGAAATCAAAGTAGTTACCCGTAGTCAAAACAAAGTCACGCCAGAAGAACAAGAAAAAGAGAACGAAAACGTAATTGAAGTCTGGGATCCAAATCGAATAAAACAAATAATACACGAATTTCATGACATTCCTTTGGGAGGACACCAAGGAGTAAAGCGCACACTAAAACCGTGGAACAAAATGTAAACACAATAGCATAACGTTGTACTGCAACCCTTAAATAATACCCCCTAGATCATTGCAAAATTACGCTGCAAATCTTAAGAAACTCACTTACTGAAATACAAAACAACAACCGAGTGTTGGACAATATATTACTAAAACAAAGAATCACCAAAAGAGACTCTTCAATGGTAAATGGAGGTTTATTCAATGGTATAGGGATCGCCCAGAAATTCCTGTTTGGATAACGCCCTACAATCGCTAGCAAAAAACCAAGATAGTTTGTACCATATGACCGAAAATCAGATGACGATGATCTCAAACGTTTTTGACGCAATAAATGAAACCACTAATCACATAAATAATAATTTTGCCTCGTTAACCGAAGAAATCAGAAAAAATGCATTTAGACTCACAAACCTCACGAATTTCGAAAAGACACTACACAGTTTAGACGAAATAACAAATTTGGCATCTATGTGCTCTGCACAAATCCTAGCAAAGCAAACTCAATTACTTGACATTTTACAAGAAGCCAAAATAGGGAAGATAGACAGTCGATTTTTAAATTCAGACATATTTATGTCAACTCTTCAACAAATACAATTAGAACTACGACAAAACGTAAGGTTTCGATAAAAATTTCCCGAATGAATCTGCCCATAATAAATGCAATTACTACAACAAACCCCGTATACGTTAATAATAATCCAAGTTAGTATACCACTGGTAAACGAAGAATTCAACTTAGTAAAAATTACACCACTCCCGACCAAATACAAACAAAACACATACCGTAATGTTTCGATTGGAAGTGAATTCATTGCCGTCAACGAAAACTATAGGCGATACATATTCATAAACAGCGTAGACCTAGATAAATGTACAAAAACAGAGTCAGACCATTATGTATGCCAACAAAACTTCGTCATACATAACCAAAAGAATAATAACTGTATAATACAGCTCATCACAGGAAATCCTGAATCATGTGAAACTAGAATATTCGTACTCAAACATGAAATTTGGTTTAACTTAGTGAACAAAAACTCTTGGCTATATGTCATGCCAGAGTCAACGAGTGTACGAGTCTTGTGCGGCAACGCACCCCAAACGATCAAAATCCACGACAGTGGAATCCTCAAAATAAACCCATATTGCAAAGCAATAACGAATGAGGTATATCTTCAAGAGTCAAACGACGTGTACAATAGGACCCCTATCACGTACTATTTACAAGAAACACTTACCGGAACCGTGTAAATCCCTACCAACCTATCCCAAATTTCACCCCATGTGATACACGTAGAAAAACTTGATTTAGATAAATATAGCGTTATTATTAAAAACTTAGCCAACACAAACAAATCATTGTTAACATTAAAGTATGAACACGTGTACATTCCAGTTTCTATTATTCTTCCTATTGGTATAATTGTCACATTATTACTATTAATAAATAAATATTTTAAAATAAAATTGTCAATAAACAGGACAACAATAAACGAAGCTACAGCGCAAGAGAACGCTAACCAAGAGCTTAACGAAATTGTGAATTAATGATTGTAATGTAATTTTCTAATTAAGGAACATATGTAATATTTCAAATAAGAACAAGCAAAAATGTCAAAAAACGAAACATAAATTTATATATTCTTGCAAAAACAAATATCGTAGATGGTAGATGTATAATCATAACTTTAGTATAATCATAACCTTAACATATAGTCTAAAAATATTGAAATGTATAATCTTAACTCAAGAAGAAAAAATTTAACTAATGAATCGTAATTTTTCAAATAGAACAAATAAAAATCACCACTCTTGGTCCAGTCGACTCCTACATTTTTCCCGCCGAAAGATCTCACTCGTAACCTCGTGCGCCTTTCGTATTTTAAGGGGGGAGGGAGTTGTGCCCACACACAACGCTGTGCCCAGACAAGACGCAGCGACCTAACCCAATTCGACACATGTCATTCATATCACTATTTCAGTGCAAACATGCAACTGACCTACTGTGGCGACACACATGTCACCCTACCCCATTCCACGAATATGCAACTGAACCACAGCGGCGACACACTTGTGCAGTCACACTGACCCACTCAAGTGCCCGCAACAAATAACCGAAAAGGTCACAAAGTGTCGATTACAAATGATACGTATTCTTGCGACCACTTGTAACTAAACTAGTGTTAGAATACGTCACATGGATCGAATTACTTTGATGACCCATTGACGGTACAATGGTCGTAAGGTACGAACAATGAGACATAGAGGAAACATAGGAAACGATTGGATAGACAGTGGAGTCTCAACAGCCCAACAGAAAGGTCTTTTCATTTCAACTTCAAAAATCGACTAGCGTATCCACTCGCGCGTTTCAACACTGGCATAGCCCGCAGTAAGGTGGAAGTCTCAATCGAACCAAGATTCAAATCAGACTTCAAACTACTAGTTTCAGCACTTGTGTTACCCAAACTTACCAAACTGATGCCCGATAGAAACAACATCAACAAGTTTGAGTTGATTAGGAATCTTGAATTAGCCGATCCAACATTTTTCATTCCTGGACCTATCGATATGATATTATGATATGCACGTTGGTCCAAGATTACAAGAAAACTTAACGACAATAATCATGCGCTGGCGAAGACACCGCTATGTTTTTACAGCGGACATCGAAAAGATGTATCGCCAAGTAAAATTAAGCACCCATCATCAAGATTATCAGCGTATAGTGTGGAGGAGTTCGACAAAGGAACCAATAAAGGATTACAAGCTGACCACAGTTACTTATGGTACAGCTTCAGCACCATATCTAGCTGTAAAAACTCTACACCAGTTGGCAATAGATGAGCAGCAGAATTATCCAACCGCGGATTTCTATGTAGACGACCTAATGAGTGAAGGAGGCACGTTAAATGAGTGTAAGAAGATGCAACGTGAGTTGATTCAATTATTGGCCAGTGGCGGATTCTACCTAAAAAAAATGGGCAGCAAATCACAAAGAACTCTTACCGATAATTCAAGATGTAAACGATCAAGGTAACATCAACTTGGATAAGGAAGAAGTCATCAAAACTCTAGGGATTCATTGGAACCCAACGGCTAATACATTTCAATTTAAAGTAAATATCGATAACGCAACAGCAAAGTTGGGAACCTCATCGAAACGTGGGACACTTTCCGAAATAGCACGTCTTTTTGACCCATTAGGATGGTTGGCTCCAATCACCATCACCGCAAAGATACTCATGCAGCAAATCTGGAAGGCGGAACTCGGTTGGGACGAACCACTAACAGCTGAATTATAACAATACTGGAATCAATTTAAATGTGAACTCCCAATTGCTGAAACTATTAAAATTCCAAGATGGACTGGCGGACTTAAGTCACAAAAAATTTAACTACACGGGATTTGTGATGCTTCTGATGCAGCATATGCAGCAGTAATATACTCCAGAACTACACATCAGAATGGAACACACAAGATCACGTTGCTTACGTGTAAAACTAAAGTAGCACCCATTAAACACAAACTCACAATCCCAAAGATGGAATTCTGCGAGCTCACTTGTTGTCGAAATTAATGGCTGAAGTAAAGCGAATAGTTGAGACTCCAGAAAAAAATATCTATGCCTGGACGGATTCAACAATCGTGTTAGCTTGGATAAAGAAGAGTTCGTTAAATGAAAAAGTATTTGTTTCTAACAGGGTTGCTCAGATACATACAAATATTCACCCAAGTTCGTGGAGACACATAAGATCGACAGAGAATCCTGAAGACTGTGCATCAAGAGGCGTAACACCAAATAAACTACAACATCATTCTCTATGGTGGAGTGGACCTTTGCGGCTTGAGAAGACCATTGAATATTGGCCGACAGAATCCGAGAAACATCAATCTTCCAAAGCTGATTCCATGGAAGTGACAGTTTCTTTAATCTCAATAATAAAGAAAGACAACATCGTCGAACGATTTTCCTCGTACACAAGACTAATTAGAACGATATCCTATTGTAAACGGTTTACAATGAACTGTAAACATCAAGCAAGCAAACAAACTGGAGACTTGACCACCTATGAACTTGAAGGTACTCTAAAATCTATTATCCGTTTAAAACAGCAAACAGATTTTTTAGAAGAAATCAGGTGCCTACATAATGGACATAATCTTCACAAGAAAAGCAGACTCCTTGCCCTAACCGCACACTTAGACAACGAGAATATTCTTGTGGTAGGGGGCAGACTTGACAACGCAAATCTATCAGAAAAGGAGAAGCGTCCGTACATAATACCACGCAACAACATATTCACCAAATTATTACTTTAACACGTTCAAGAGAAAACACTGCATGGAGGAATTTAGTTAACAACGCTCCGTCAGTCATTTTGGATCCTTCAAGCTAATTCTGTGATTCGTCAAGTAATCTATAATTGCGTACGATGTCATCGCTTTAATGCAGCTACAAAGGGTCAAATTATGGGAATGCTGCCAACTCCGAGGGTAACGCCATCAAGACCATTTACACACACTGGTATTGATTACGCTGGTCCAATTCAGATACTCATTTCCAAAGGTAGAGGCAACCGATCGATAAAGGGCTATATTGCGGTCTTTGTGTGTTTATCAACTAAGGCAATTCACCTGGAACTTGTCAGCGATCTCACATCAGAATCATTTTTAGCGGCCGTAAGAAGATTCACGTCCAGAAGAGGATATTGCACACATTTCTACAGCGACTGCGGGACAACGTTTGTCGGAGCGAACAAAGAGCTTCAAGAACTTTTTAAATCTGTAATCACTCAAGGCAATAAAGAAGCCGCAGAAAAGCTAGTTTTGGATGGCATACAGTGGCATTTCATTCCACCCGCCGCACCACATTTCGGAGGCTTATGGGAAGCCGCAGTAAAACCAATGAAGTTCCACTTAAAGAAAGTCTTTGGGGATACTACTTTGACATTTGAAGAGCTGTCCACATTTTTAACTCAAATCAAAGCCTGTCTAAATTCTCATCCGTTGGTCACGATAAGCAATGACGTTGATGATAACCCAGTGCTTACACCTGGACATTTTTTAATCGGCTCAGCATTGACTGCAGTAAATAATCCAAGATTAGATCAGAAGCAAAATTTTCGTTCACGATAGCTGCTAACTCAAAAGATCACTCAAGATTTTTGGCAGAGATGGTCTTCTGAATATTTGGTACAACTACAACAAAGAACAAACTGGAAACAAGAAAAACCAAACCTTTCTATTGGTGATATAGTGTTGGTTAAGGATGATCGATTACCACCCACTAAATGGAACCTGGGCAAAGTAACTGAACTGCATCAAGGGAAGGATAAGAATGTCCGTGCAGTCACTGTTTACTGCATTAAGTGACATGCAAAAAGACCAATAACGAAGGTGAGTCCACTACCGATTGAAAGCAATGCGGAAGAAAGCACAGACAACAGCGAAGCAGGAATTGGAAAACCATCAGGCAAGGCAGGCGTAATTAATAACCCAACTATAACATCTTTCGTGGGACGCACATGTTTTAAACCTATTCTTTTGATGTGTATCATAGCAATAGGGATAAGTCCAATAACCACTCAAGGAGCCACAGATAACTTCGATATAACTCCATTCGCGACAAACCCAGGCATATATTTTGAGGATATCGGTCGAGCGAATTTAGTAGTGAGTTCTTGGAAGACTGTAGTATTTTTCAACCTAACTAATTATTGGTTGGAATACAATGTGTACAAGAAATGTCTAAGACACATGAATGAAATTTGTTCCACCACCAATCTGACTTAGTCGAATTCATGGCTATGCAACAATATTGTAATATGCAAGCTACGGCTCGAGTAGATAAAACGATATTCTGTGAAATTTAGTCTATAAAACAATTCAAGTTCACACTATACTATTCTTCGCAAATTCTTTTCTTACAAGGTCTCTTTCCTCTCAAATCACTTTATCTCCTTTCAATTACTTAATTCACAAATCCAAACTAATTACTTTTTCTTGTTCACTCTCAACTTTCAATTTATCACAAAATTACAACTTCGCCCATTATCACTTTTCCAATCTCTTCGCCACGGTTCTAAACCAACTGGTCCCTTTCGATCGCCATCTGTCCTTATATAGCAGAAGTTTCTGATAGCCAGAAACTTCTAGCAAATTCTTCGACCACTGGAACAAGAAAAATTCTGATGTTATGATTCCAAGATGACAATCATTTCTTGCAGTTATAATTCTTTCTTATCCGTGATATTATCCGTCTCTTTCGTAGACATGAACCGTGGAGACTTAACAGCAGACACGAACCTCGAATGAAAAGACGCTTTTAAATGGGCTGGAGGAGCGTAGTTATTATACTACATTATTGTAGCATCGTTTTAGGTGATATTACACTGCCCCCCTCTTAGACTTGTTCGTCCCGAACAAGTGCGTCCTCAGTCGGTCTACATGAACCACTTTCATTTTGGCCCTTGGTCCTCACTGGATGCGGTAGACAACATCGTTGATGCAGGTTATTATTCTGTAGGGACCCTCCCAGTTCTGCTGCAACTTAGGTGATTTCCCCTTTTGGCGATGGGGATTATACAGCCACACTAGATCTCCTTCCTGGAATCCTGACGTTGTTGCCTTGGCATCATACCTGGTCTTCATGCGGTCGCTCGTTATCTTAATCTGGCTTCTGGTCCTTTGGTGTATGTCCCTAAGCCTTTCCCTAAGGTCCGCCACGTACTCTTCTTCATTTCTGGGCTCATTGGTAGGAGATCCAAATTTCACTTCACTGGGTAAACGAGCTATTCCACCAAATAAGATTTCGAACGGCGTATGTCGAGTAGTGCTATGCACGGCACTTCTATAGGCCATCAAAAACAAGGGAATCTGCCGGTCCCAATCCCGTTGGTAGTCACCTACGACCTTCGAGAGATGTTCGTCCAAAGTCCTATTGAAAAGCTCCACCATACCGTCCGACTGTGGATGAAGCGGGGTTGTCCTTGTCTTTTTGATTCCGAGTAGTTGACACATCTCTTGGAAGATTCTTGACTCGAAGTTCCGCCCTTGGTCAGAATGCAATTCCAAGGGCACACCGAATCTGCTAACCCAATTGTAGACGATCTGCTCCGCCACGGTTCTGGCTTCCTGGTTAGGGATCGGAAACGCTTCCGGCCACTTACTGAAGTAGTCCATCACTACGAGTATATACCGATTACCATTGTCGGTTTTCGGAAAGGGCCCTGCGATGTCAATGGCGATTCGCTCGAAAGGTGCTCCCACGTTGTATTGGTGCATCTTACCTCGAGTTTTGATTCTCGGACCCTTGCTAGCTGCACACACGTCGCATTTTCTGCACCAGTCTTCGATATCTTCCTTCGCTTTTAACCAATAAAAACGTTCTCGTACCTTTTCTAGCGTCTTATTCACTCCCAAGTGGCCTCCGGACGCCCCGCCATGCATTTCCTGTAACACCTCCTTGACTCTCGTCCGCGGTACGACAAGCTGCATTACAAACGACTTTCCGTCGGAGGATTCCCATTTTCTTCTCAGAACACCTTCTTGGACATGGAGGGAGTCCCACTGCGCAAAATATGCCTTTAAGGTCGGGCTTCTGTGAGAGATGTCCTGATGATCCGGTTTCTCCATGTTCTCCTTCCAGGCCAGAATCGGCTCGATATCCGGGTCTTCCTTCTGAGCGTTCCGGATCTCATCTACGCTCCAGCCGGCGATAGGTTCGGCTCTCATTCTTTGGATGGAAACCAGCTCCCGTTCTTCCTGACGCGCACAATGTTTACAATCCGTTCTGCATGGTCTCCGGGACAGTGCATCCGCATTAGAGTGGAGTTTTCCTTTACGATGCTGTATTTCGTAGTCGTAGATTTGCAGCCTTTCGATCCATCTTGCGACCTGACGCTCAGGACTCTTGAACTGTAATAGCCATTTTAAGGCTGCATGGTCTGTGCGAAGAACGAACTTCCTCCCACAGAGGTATTTGTGAAAATGCTTCGTAGCCAAGATCAAAGCTAGAAGTTCCCGCCTTGTCACGCAGTAGTTCCTTTCTGGCTTAGAGAGCACCTTGCTGAAGTACGCAACCACCTTCTCTTGGCCCTCATGCACCTGGGAGAGTACGGCTCCTACCCCGACATTACTAGCATCTGTATCCACAATGAATGTTTCTCCGGGAGTGGGGTAAGCTAGTATCGGGGCATCGCATAGCCGTTGTTTAAGTGCCTTGAAGCTCTTCTCGCACTCAATTTACCATTTGAATTGTTTCCCCTTTTCCGTCAACTGGTGCAGGCTCTTTGCGATCCCGGCAAAATCCTTCACGAACCGTCTGTAGTAGGTGGCTAGGCCCAGGAAGCTCCTTAGTTGGTGTTTATCCTTGGGGTCTGGCCAGTTTTTCACCGCTTCGACCTTCTCTGGATCGGTTCTCACTCCCTTCGCTGAAATTATGTTCCCCAAGTACTTGACTTCTGCTCTAAACAGGGCGCACTTCTTGGGGTTGAGCTTCAAGTGGGCACTTCGAAGCCTTTGAAACACATCCCTTAGATTGTCTCGGTGTTGCGCAAACGATTTTCCTACGACGATGACATCATCCAAGTATACCAAACAGGTTTTCCATGTTAACCCTTGCAGGACACATTCCATCAATCGCTCGAAAGTCGCCGGAGCATTGCACAGCCCGAATGGCATTACCGTGAATTGCCATAGCCAATTTCCTGCGGTGAAGGCGGTTTTCTCCCGGTCTTCTGGATGGATCTGTACCTGCCAGTAGTCACTCTTCAAGTCGAGAGTGGAAAACCATCGGGCTCCTGATAGTGTGTCTAGCGTGTCGTCAATCCGTGGCAGAGGATAGCTGTCTTTCTTGGTGACGTAATTGAGCTGCCGATAGTCCACGCAGAATAGCGTGCTGCCATCTTTCTTCTTAACCAGTACAACCGGTGATGCCCACGGACTTTTGGAACTTTCAATCAGACCTTCTTTCTCCATTGCCGACACCATCTCTGCAACTTCTGTCTGCTTTGCCAATGGAAGGCGCCTAGCAGGCTGACGAATTGGTCTAGTATCACCAGTGTCTATTCGATGTTGTACCAGGTGTGTTCGGCCGTATTCTCCGTCCTGTGAGGCAAATACATCAGCGTACTCATTGATAAGATTCTCTGCCATAGTTCGCTGCTCCTGATTCAGCTCACTGGACTGGAGAATCGTCTCTCTCGTTTCCGCTGTCCAAGGTGATGGGAGAGGTTTCGGAGCATCACGTTCATATATTGTTGTGACGGCGGTAATCGGCGTGCATTTTTCAGTCACCTCCCCTCGCCTTAGTTTGACAGTGTGTGGTCTTGCGTTCAAAACTCTCACTGGAACCATGGTGTTCTTTGGTTCGACTAACGTCTTTCCCACGATTTAGTCTTGAGAATTCTTCTCTGGGTCTGGTTCTACTATGTAGAATGGGTGGCTCCCAAGATCACCGTCCAGCTTCGTCCAAATGATTGTCTCAGAAGACGGCGGCAAAACTTCGTCTTTGCTGATGACTGTCCTGAGAGTTACGGCATTCTCGTTTCCGTACACCATCGGAATCTCCACATTTCGATACCTCAGTACTTGCATCCCGATGTCCAAGACTATTTCATTTGCTTTCATGAAGTCTATTCCGATGATGCACTCGTCGCATATATCTGCCACCAGAAACGCATGGGAGAACGTCAGTCCCGCCAGAGTAATCGTAAGACGAACTTCTCCAAACACCTTCGCCATTTCCCCTGTTGCAGTCTTCAGGCAGTAGCTGTTGGTGTTGTGCAGCCAGGAGCTTCTGATGATATCTCTTCTTGCAATGGAGGCAGTGGCACCTGTGTCGATGGTGGCTACGCACTTCTTCTTGTTGATTAGTGCCTCCACTGTCAGGCTCTTGTTACCCCGTTTGGTTTGTGAAACTTGAATGGTGGTCCTGGGGGCCTCGATTCCAGTAACCAACTTCTGCCCCGCGAAGTTGGTCCTTACGCATTTCCCGACTGCTGGTTTTGGGAAGTCTGACCGACAGGATGCTTCCTCTCTGCTTCTCCTACTTCCGCAATGTGGACAATTTCCTCGTCTAGGTGCACTTCTGCACTGCCGTTGTAGGTGTCCGGTTTGGTTGCAATTCCAGCAACGGATTTGACTTCCGCGAGCTCTGTCTTCATCCATGACGGCTGTTCTCTGGCATGAGCATTCCACGACGGACATTTCCCTGACACGGTGTATTCCCTGGTATGCTTGGTCCGCAGCCTTCATTGACAAAGCGAATGCCCCCACTCAATGCGGGGAGTGTTCGCTTTTCAGCCATCCTTACAGCCATTTGCAGTTGTCTGTCCTCTATGGCTTGAATAAAAGCTCCCACCGCCATTTCGTTGATAAGCTCCTCACCGGCTTTAGGGTATGAAAGGTGGGCTAGTCGCTCTATATCCGCTTGCAACTGTTGGAGCGTTTCCCCCCTTTTCTGGACTCGACTACGCAGCTGAACCCTGTACACCTGCTGCATGTGTTCATCCCCAAACCGCATCTCGATAGCCTGAACCAGAGAGTCGTAGTTCTGCTGTTTATCTTCCGGGATGGTCTGCAAGAGCTCCGCAGCTGGACCCCTCAGTGCAAGCGTGAGTGCAATAGACTTCTCTTCATCGTCCCAGCTATTGGTCATTGCGGCCGCTTCGAATTGCCTCTTATAAATTGGCCATGATGTTTGACCATCGAAGATAGGAGGCTGCATCTCCTTTCTTCTCAGACCATCAGTGGAATATTCCCGTGCTTTCTGTCTCTTCACGTTGCTGAGTTCCTTGCTAAGATTTCGACTTGCTTTTCTACTTATTCGAACTGAGTCTCTATCTTCCCGAACTGAGTTTCATGCTTCTCAAAGTTTTCATCGAATCTAGTTTCGACTTTTTCGAGTTGCGTCTCGACCTTCTCGATTTTCTCTTCGATCGCTTCGAATTTGGATTCCAAGTTCTTGTTTTGCTCATCAAGTTTGCTTTCCAGAGCATCTAGAGAATTCTTTTTTTCGTCCATTGCTTTCTTTTGTTCGTCCAGCTTAAGTTCTAGAGAATTTCTTTGATCTTCTATTGCTTTCTTTTGTTCGTCCATGACTAACTTAAGTTGCAGGAGCAGACTTGTTATACCCGGGTCGGCTGCTGTACTTGCTGGTTCCTCTTCCACGTCAAACTCTACGTCATGCGGATTTTCACCTTCCTGCGTTACTGCTTCTTCCAAACGAATCAGTAGGGCATCTTTTCCCCCAGTTGTGTCGAGGTTCCGCTTACGGAGTTCTGCCTTTAGTTGAGTTATAGTTAGTTTTCCCAATTTGCGACCCATTTTGCGCAACTAATTAACTCAACACAGAAATCGTTTTTTTTTTTTTTATTGTGCAATTTCATTTTAGTTATTCACAGAATAAGTTTTATCCCACTTCTGACACCAATGTAATATGCAAGCTATGGCTCGAGTAGATAAAACGATATTCTGTGAAATTTATTTCTTTATTTTCTAGTCTAGTTCACACTATACTATTCTTCGCAAATTCTTTTTTTACAAGGTCTCTTTCCTCTCAAATCACTTTATCACCTTTCAATTACTTAATTCACAAATCCAAACTAATTACTTTTTATTGTTCACTCTCAACTTTCAATTTATCACAAAATTACAACTCCGCCCATTATCACTTTTCCAATCTCTTCGCCACGGTTCTAAACCAACTGCCCCCTTTCGATCGCCATCTGTCCTTATATAGCAGAAGTTTCTGATAGCCAGAAACTTCTAGCAAATTCTTCGACCACTGGAACAAGAAAAATTCTGATGTAATAATTCCGAGATGGCAATTGGTATTGATACTGTTCTGCAGGTTCTGCAGATTCCGAATTGTTTCAAAAGATTAGCGATGTACTGCCGCTGACACACAGTAACAGCACCTGTTTCACCCTCACGATCCACTTCCATCCCCAGAAAATATTTCAGCTGACTTCCATCAACTACATCAAACTCGTCTGAGACCTGAGTTTTTACTTTTGATAATTCATTCAAATTGGAACTGGCTAGAATGAGATCATCAGCGTATAAGGCGATTAAATTAAAATTACCTTTTTCGTTTATTGTGTAAACACACGGCTCACTGGCACACGGTGAAAGCCCCATCCTCCTTAAAACAGAATCAAGGTTTTCATTCCACTCTCGCCCACTTTATGTAGTTTCAGAACACGATCTGGAAACTTTGTGTTGACAAAACATTCAGTCTGTCTCAAACAAAGTGAGGAAGTTCACTATTCAGGTAAGCTGATGACACATCCATCTGGTGTAGATGGAGCTTATGCTCACAAGCCAAGGCAAAAAAACATGCGGATGGTTACGTATCTCACAACTGGTGAAAAAGTTTCTGTGAACAAACACCAAACTGCTGACTACAGCCTTTTGCAACCAGACGCGACTTAAATCGTTCAACCCTTCCATCTACTTTTCGTTTTAGATTGTACATCCACTTGCAATCAATAGCCTCAACTAGTGACCATTTATTATTACGGAGCAATGCATTGTACTCCTTCTGCATTGAATCCTTCCACTGAGTAGAATATTTACTATTTACAGCAATTCTCCACCTTTTCGCCTCTATGCTGTCGTTTCCTCCTCAAGCAATTTAACCTTCAGGACATCTAACGGTGGTAACGAGTTACGCGCCTCTATTGCTACAATGAAATTCTCGTACGATTCTGGCAGACTTGAAAGTAGAATAATAGTTAACACCTCATTAGTTCCGAACTCCAACTTCAGACAGCTTCTCGACGATTTCGTAGAATTCGTTTACATGGTCCGATATATTGACCACTGAAGATGACTTAAGATATACTCGTAACAGTTTCTTAAACAAAGTTACATTTCGAGCAGGACCACTTGGTTGATAGATTTCTTGTAACTTTTCCCATGCCTTTCTTGAGGTCTCACAGTGCCTTATATGGTTTATCTGCGATGGCTCAATACTGAGAATGATACTAGCCAACGCCTTCTCATCCTTTGCGTCGAACGCTCCATGGGTGTTGCAGACTCACTTTTTATGTTTTTTCCACTAACAATTGCCCATGACCATGACCCGTAATTCGAGTCATTAAGTTTTCCAATCGAATACAGCCCGCGGAACTCATTTTATTATACCTTAAATTGAAAAATTACAACTTTAAATATTTTACTACGTATCTTGGGCCCATAACCTATTGGAAAACACGACCGTTCGATTCAGACGTTTTATATAGAGTATTTAATACAACATAAAGAAAAAATGAAATTCAGTAACGGAGAAGAAGGAATGAAGAAACAAAGAAAATAGAAAATATATGGCGTTGCCAAATGTACGTTATTTTTAACATCTATTGCTAGTAAGTCTTGGAGGTCCTCCTTTCTTGATCAACGCTTCATCAAGTAATAAAATTACCAGAGAGTGCCCAGAAGAGAGATCAAAATTTTCTTCGACTGTAATAATCTTCTCGTACTAGTAAATGCCTTTTGAAACGAAAAAATCGATAATATCTGGAATTTTTTCAGAGTCGGTTGGCCAATAGGCGGGTTTTCCTGTCCAATAAAAACAACAACCGAATTCATTTGCCACTTCGTGGAGAATTTTTCCTTTAGAAGATCAACATCTTGAACCTCAAAATGTGTGAAAAAGTGTGCTTCGCATTAAAATCTCCACCAATAAGGAAATTTGAACAGAGGGCATTGAAGACACGAAAGTAGTCGTCTTTTTCGAGCGAGCATCGCGGTGGACAGTAAACAGACGCTATATTGTAGCTGAAGTGTTTATTATTAACCCTTACCGCGCACAACTGAAGTTTTTCTAGCTCTATGTTTATATCGACCGTGTGTTCGATGTTAGTTTTAATGAATAAGGACGAACCGCCTCGCGCTCTATCAAGAGGATGATAGGCGTGATAACCAGCGTAGCCTCTTATCTTTATTTGCGATTCCCTTGTTAGAGTGGTTTCGGAGATCAAACATATGTCGATATTTTCTCTCATTAGACAAATTTCTAATTCGTTAGATTTTTGTAAAAGTCCGTTTGCATTCCATATTATAATTTTAAGCAAAGAGTTCATATCTACTTACATTTAGATATAAGGTTAGCCATACGAAAGCTTTCGACGTTACTGAGACGTTCGAGAACTCGTTTGTTCGTTTCACATTGTTCCTCGAACTTAGCGTAAATGCAGTTCAGTATTTCTTTCAATGGATCAGTGGGTGGCCAGTCGTTACATTTGGTTGCTTTGACTGAGAATACGTCAGAAAACTGTGGTTTGTTGGCTTATCCGAGGTTTTTTTTCGTTCAGTCTTTTTAGTGGACGACTTCGACGTACTTTTAATCACCTTAGAAGGCTGATTGACTGGTTCAAGAGTTTGCATTGCTATTCAAACGTAATTTCAGTCGGGTCAGGAGTCTGTACAACTGGCTTACGAGCCCACTCAGTCTGTTTAGCAACATGCTCTACCGACTTAGGACCCCGATCGACTGATTTCGTTCCCCACACAGTCGGCGTTGTGGATTCTCTCTGTCGCATCTGTAGTTTCTTTGTAACCTCGCAACTGCGGTAATTTGCTGGGTGCCGAAAATTGCTTTTTCATTTCTACTCAAAGTGCAATTTTCAGAAGAGTGCTTTCCAGCGCGCTTAAAGAAGAGCGGCACTTTCCGACAGTACGCCTGCCTATGATTAAACTCTTGGCAACGCTTGCATTGAGGGATTGTTTTTATGTTGACACGTGGCGGTTCGATTTTAATGACCATACCCGTGATTGTACGAATTTGGTATATCTTTTCCTGACTTTCCGTTTTATCGAACAATAGCACAAAAAGCGGAAGTCTACGTTTCACTATAGCTTCTTCTCCACGGTCAGGTCGTTTTCTCTCTTTTTTTAAAAGGTTCACAGCGTCAAGAATATTATAACCTCTATCAGCCTACAAATGGATTTAAGGGCCCCTCTGGACTTAGGAATCCCTTCCGGAAACATCTCTTGCTGGGCGCATAAAGTTATGGTTGTTGATGCAGCGTTGAGTTCCGTTGTCCAAAGGGATCCAAAAGACCGTCGAGAGCGTTCGTCCCTTGAGTTGATGGCATGTCGTCCATATTAACCGACTATCCTGATTAGTCGTTCGATGTTCGACGAACGATGCATCAGCTGGTTGATCGGATTTTCTGCGACAACTGTACGATGAACGAGTATAGTTTTCTTCGTTCACTCTTCTGTGGTGAAATCGGATGGTTGTGTCGGAATCTCGAAATTCCACACGGAATGTAAGAAAGAGGGTGCATTCCACCATAGAGTAGACTGTAACAGTGCTGATGGAAGCACACATCTGGAAGTCAAATCTGCTGGGTTCTGTTATGTTGGGACATCCTTCCACATGTTAACATCCGTCAAACTCTGGTTCTGATGAACGTTTTTCATCTTCAAGGCGGTGCAAGGATCCAACACAGTGCGATAGTGGAATCAGTCGAAGCATACATCTTCACGTCCTTTACAGTTTGGCCAACATTACTGTGGCGCATATCTCTAACCGAGAAGATTTACCAGTACCACAGAAGCTATCCTTGATTAGGCTATAAGAAGATGAATGTGAACTTTACCTTTCTCGTCCTTAACTCGTAGATAGACTGCTGCTCCTTACACCTTTTTTGATGCGTCGATCTGTGCATTTCGACGGGATTTATCCTGCCAGCTGCCTTAACCCACCAGACGTATTTCGTTGCTGATCTTTAATTCGTCGTAGACGATATTCCACTCTTCAGAATCTCCGACTCCAAAGGCTCATCTCACGATATTTTGCGGGCTTAGAGCAGCTGCATTACATATTTCATTTAATTAAGAATTTTCATTAAATCAGTGCGGCGCTTAAAGCACTGATCTCAGACCTGATCAGTTCAAAAAAAGTTCTAAGCTACTTCGACAGCTTACAAAACCTGGCCAGATACAATAAAGTAGAATTGTGGTGGGTACTGGGTCATGCAGGCGTTGATGGCAACGAAACTGCAGATCTGCCAGCCAGAAAAGGCTGATTCTGATTCTGCCTTCATACTAATCTTAAACAATTGGAACCCAACATGTGCATTTTCCATTGGAATAACTCCCAAGTCCTCAGACAAGCTAAAAGAGCTGTCCAACCCTTCCAAAAAAAGGCAGCTGATATCCTAAAACATAGCAGAAATGACATAAGAAGGCTTGTGAGCTTCCTTACTGGTCAATGTCAATTACTCTACCACATAAATAAAATAAGAATTTCAGAGGATATCACCTGCCGCCTCTGCCTGAAAGAGGATGAAACTGCAGAACATATACTACGAGTATGTGAGTGTGTAGAAGTAGTAAAAGCTTTTTTCTTAATGAGATAATATCTCCATTAGACCTAAGGAACTCCTCCGCAGCTGCAATTATAGCTTTCATAAGGAAAATTGAAGTACTGCTGCCCTAAAAAGTGGTCTCTGGTACAATTGATCTCTCTGGTTGCTGTGCCTTCATGCCATTTGGGCGTAGTCACACTCCTGTTATGAAAAGTGGAAGGAAAAGTGATCGACAATAGGAATTCAATGGATGCCGAGTGTTTTGACTCTGTCCAAGCCCTTGGAAGGTAATGAAAACGTCAACTCACGGTCTTGGTTTGCAATCCGCTTGAGCAGCTCCTCTGCGTTGGATGCGTAAGTTAAAACCGTCTATCTCTAGGGCTGACTTAACCCCTTCTCACTTCCATTCAGCTTCAGCTATGGTGTATGCACCAGAGATGAGATTTTCCACGTACATCGCTTCGCGGCTCACAGAAATTTTTAAGAGTGCGGATCGCTAAATATGGAGCAGATACTGTATCATCCTCAGCTTGGTTGTGGAGTTACTTTCCTTAATAACGACATGATGGGGCAGGAAATTCAGTGTTGGTTACGTAGGATGCACGGTGGATTCTGGTTCTGTAATAGGGGGTTTGCCACCAGCCACCTCTCGAGCCTACAAATCGCTGTAAAGCACCTTCTCATGACCTACCTGGAACCGGATGCACGTTGCCCTTAAATGGCAACGCTATTTGATAACGTCCATCATTCATACTTCGGATGTTCTTAGCGAAATTGTCCTCACAAACGATGTCTTCGGCAGTTTCTATATCTGCGAACGGCAACTCTTCAAGTTTCCTGAACTTGGGAAGTTGATTCTGAACAGAATCCAACCTAACCCTGTTTTCTGGAAAATGGGCATGTCCTTTTTCTGGGACCTAAACATGTTCTGCAACAATATTTCCACGAGAACATCGCTACCTAGCAACATATCTACTTTGGCTGGCTTGTAGAAATACAAATCAGTTAAGACTAAGCCATCGAGGTGCTTCCACCTTCCGACGGACGAAGTTCGGGCCGGCAGATGCCAAACAGTGACTTAAAGACTTGTGTTGTTATTGCAAAGGCCGAATGCTGCGACGATTTATTGTGACGTCGACGAATCTTTGCATGTTGACCATCCCTAACTCGGATACCTCAACGTGCCTCAATGTTATTTATAAGCGAAGCAGTTATACGACTGACTCCGTAATGAAGGTTGCTTCACTCCAGTAGGACTTGAAGCGGAAACACCTCTCCTGACTACGACTTCACGTTCACTACAGCTGTTGCCAAAAAAAAACTTATTTGTAGTATTATCGTTCTTTCTATAGGCTAACAAATTATGTGACTGGTTGCGTGTATTATGAGTCCATGTGGGAGAATGTGAATTTGAAAATGGAGTATACCGTTTGGGGTATAGCGTTTGATGTGTTATGCAGAATAGAATGGTGTTGCTGCTGGCAATAGTAACACCTACGAGTGCTTGTCAATGCTCTGATGAATGACTGTATGCTAAACAATTTCTGCAAAGGCCTAACCTACCCACTTACTGCTCCTGCTCTGAAATGCTGATCTTCAGAAGCGACTGTGCGGAACCTAGTTTCTACAAACTGCTTGAATTCCGCAAAAGTCGACAATTTCTAGTTTTTTTTCTTGGAGCATAGCTTTTCCTCCCAAAGCTGCTGAGTTTTGGTGGGTAGGTTCTGCAGCAGCATAAGGATGAGCATCACATCCAAGTGCTCAACGGCCATCTTCAAGTTCGTCAAGATATGAATAACCTCTGTGCATCTATGGTAGTGGAATAATATTCTTTAATTTTCTCGGAAATTTCGTCGACTTTTAAATTTTTTGAATCGTCGTCACTTATGGGGCCATGAAATGGGATGGTGACTGATTCCATGGTCTTCTCTAGCAGTAATAGGTGGCCTGCCAATTAGCTCGAGGTGCGCTTACTTGAACCGGTCTTATTTAAGTTGACAATGTTGTTCTCCAGTTGTTTCGGGGTACTCGACAACACACCTTTACTCAATTTGTTTGTATTTTATGATTATTAATTTGTAAAAGAAATAAGAAAAGTATGTTCTACTTACGTATAGAAAGAAGGGAAAGTCCAATCTGGGCTTCTTGAAAATTTCGGGGACTCCGGAATCCGTCTGACAGTCTCCTTGTGATGGCTTGATCGCTCCTGGATGTAATTGGTTATATTGCATATGCAACCATAAGCATTTGAAAAGTTTTTCGTGAATTAGTCTACAAACTGAAAAAGATACTACCAAATGAATATGCTGAAATTCTAAGAACGTACTTGTCTCTTTTATGCGGAAGTCATAAAAGAGACAAACACATATTCGGAGCTTAAAGAAATCAAATTGGGTGTACCTCAAGGGAGTGTTACCAATACTCTATCACCTGTATACTTACGATATTCCAACCTTAGAATACTCAATTGCTACACGTCTATAATGGCAGTTGCGGGAAGAAATGTGGCCTCAACTGGTAAACTCCAAAAGGCGATCTTGCACATTCAAAATTGGACAAGAAAGTGGCTAATACGATTAAACGAATCAAAATTTGTACATGTTGATTTCACAAAAAGAAAAGTAGAGCACATACCAGTACATATTAATAATCAAGCTATACTGTATTCAAATTGTGCAAATTATCTTGGCACGACTTTGGAAACTTCGCTGGAAAGCTGAAGTCCAGAAAAAGGAAGGGAAATTGGTATTCGCTGCAGAAAAATGTACTAGAAGGTAGGAAGGCAATCTTGCCTACATACAACAAAGTTTTGCTTTACAAGCAAGTCATAAAACCCATATGGAATTATGGTATTCAACTTTGGGGTTGCACCAAAAAAAGCAACATTCCAATCATACAACGGTTTCAAAACAAGGTGCTACGAAGTAAATGCACCTTTCCAGATTAGGGACGATGATCTTCGCAGGGACCTAGGCATGGAATGCGTACAGAATGAAATACAAAGAGTCGCTAACAAGCATGAGGATCAACGTTACCATCACATGAACCCTAGGGCTACCCCGCTCTTGGATCATACGAATCTAGTGAAAAGACTAAAAAGAATCAAACATTTTGAACTAGTGCAACATGTATGTATAATTACGTATAATTGTAATTTGCAAACCCATTCAATTTAGTATCCTTATATTAATTTAAGTCAAAACAAAATTTCTAAATTTATTTATTTATTTATTTATTTATTTATCTACGGAGTTGATCTCTTACAGATTTTACAAAATTTTACATATCTGGAATAATATATTTATAAATAAGTACATAATGTAGGTATTACAGATAAAACTTTATTAAATTACAGCAATTTAGATTGAAGCAAACTTCTAATTGTAGTTCTACTACGATTAAAGTCAACTATGTTGCTAACTGGATTATATAAGCGTGTAGATCTAGCAATAGGCTCATTTAAACGATAATTAAATCTATGAGTATAAGTGACACTCCCTTAGGGTTCTTATCGGAGCATACTTATGGAGCGATTCTAATATCTCCGTACATTTCACTTTATAGACAAAAACATCCTGTACAAACATTACTGCATGAATCTTACGTCTTCTTTCTAATGAAGTTAGCCCTAATAGAGCACATCTGCTATTATATGAGGGCATAAAATCTCATCCAAGTTTGGATATTATGAATCTAGTGAAGCGTTTTTGTCTTCTCTCAACTCTGTTTATAGAAACTCCATAGTAGGGATTCCATACTATAGAGCAATACTCAATGAGTAGTCGAACTATAGAAACAAAAAGGGTTTTTAATGTGTATGGATCACTAAATTTTTTAGTGTTACGTTTGATAATTTTGCGTTCGATTTGGCTATAACATAATCGATATGCGCTTTAAAAGTAAGTTTAGTGTCGAAAATTACACCGAGATCATTTATTTCACATACAGCTTCTAATCGGCTACCCTTGATAAAATAAGACATATTCACAGGGAAAAAACGTCGATATGCCGAAAAGACCTTACATTTAGAAGTGTTCAAAGTTAATTTGTTACGCTCACACCAGCTGACGATTTTATCCAAATCGCTTTGTAGCCTAAAACAGTCATTTATACTTTTTATTTTCAAAAACAATTTTAGGTCATCTGCATAAAGCAAGCACCTAGAATGCTTAATGACTTTAGATACATCATTTATAAAAAGAATAAAAAATATTGGCCCAAGATGGCTACCTTGTGGTACACCTGAGTAAGCATTGATAGGATTGGAAGTGCAATTGTCAATTTTAACAAATTGATTCCTATTTAATAGGTAATTGGAAACCCATTTTAAAAAAACTTGAATGAAAGCCGATTTTATTAAGTTTAAACAGCAATAGCTTATGATCAACAGTATCGAAGGCTTTTGCAATGTCTGTATATATAATATCAACTTGCAAACCTTCTTCAAATGACTGAGAAATATAATTTAAAAACACTATTAAATTTGTTGATGTAGATCGCCCGCTAACAAAGCCGTGTTGAGCAGGACAAATGTATTCTAGAACATCAAAAATAATTTTATCTTTCACCAAACTTTCGAATAATTTGGGTATGATTGAAATTTCGGATATTCCTCTCTAATTATTTACTAATTGCTTCCTTCCATACTTATGGATAGGAAATATATAAGACCATATCCACATTTCAATAAAATCTCCTGTAGCCAGCGATAAGTTAAATAAAATCGTTAGTGGTTTACAAAGGGAATTTTTACAGAACTTTAAGACAATAAATGCAATAAATGAACTTTAAGAACGGAATGCCGTCAGAACCAGAACTAGTGTGTGCCTTTAGTTTATTAAGGCCATTTTGGACATCAAGTTCAGAAAGCTGTAAGAATCCAATGTTTATGGAGGATTCACTTACGGAATGTTCAATGTATTTAGAACAATTATCAGGTCTTCTGTAAACAGTTTTGAAAAATTCCGCAAAGAGATTACATATTCCTTGTGAATCATTGGCGGTAAGGCCATTTAATTCCAAATTTACAGGAAAACCATTCGTTTTCCTTTTTATATTCACAAACTGCCAGCAATGTTTTGAGTTATTTTTTAAATAAGACTCAGAATTCAATACATATTGTAATATGCGAGCTACGGCTCGAGTAGATAAAACAATTATTCTGTGAAATTATTTCTTTATTTTCTACTCTATAGAACAATTCAAGTTCACACTATACTATTCTTCGCAAATTCTTTTCTTACAATGTCTCTTTCCTCTCAAATCACTTTATCTCCTTTCAATTACTTAATTCACAAATTCAAACTAATTACTTTTTCTTGTTTACTCTCAACTTTCAATTTATCACCAAATTACAACTTCGCCCGTTATCACTTTTCCAATCTCTTCGCCACGGTTCTAAAACCAACTGTCTTTTTTTGATCGCCATCTGTCCTTATATAGCAGAAGTTTCTGATAGCCAGAAACTTCTAGCAAATTCTTCGACCACTGGAACAAGAGAAATAATTCTTGCAGTTTCAATTCCCTTTTATCCCTGATATTATTCGTCTCTTTCGTTGACATGAGCTGTGGAGACTTCGTCCCAGACACGAACCTCGAATGAAAGGACAGTACGAACCAAAATTCTGCCAGAATGAAGTCACTTCGGAATTTGTTGCGTCATATTTTAGGGGGCGTAGTTATTATTATGTTACACTGCCCCCCTCTTAGACGTGTTCGTCCCGAACAAGTGCATCCTCATTTCGGCCATTGTATCGACTCAGTCGGTCCACATGAACCACTTTCATTTTGGCCCTTGGTCCTCGCTGGATGCGGTAGACAACATCGTTGATGCGGGTTACTATTCTGTAGGGACCTTCCCAGTTCCGCTGTAACTTAGGTGATTTCCCCTTTTGGCGATGGGGATTATACAGCCACACCAGATCTCCTTCCTGGAATCCTGACGTTGTTGCCTTGGCATCATACCTGGTCTTCATGCGGTCGCTCGTCATCTTAATCTGGCTTCTGGTCCTTTGGTGTATGTCCCTAAGCCTTTCCCTAAGGTCCGCCACGTACTCTTCTTCATTTCTGGGCTCATTGGTAGGAGATCCAAATTTCACCTCACTGGGTAAACGAGCTATTCCACCAAATAAGATTTCGAACGGCGTATGTCGAGTAGTGCTATGCACGGCACTTCTATAGGCCATCAAAAACAAGGGAATCTGCCGGTCCCAATCCCGTTGGTAGTCACCTACGACCTTCGAGAGATGTTCGTCCAAAGTCCTATTGAAACGCTCCACCATACCGTCCGACTGTGGATGAAGCGGGGTTGTCCTTGTCTTTTTGATTCCGAGTAGTTGACACATCTCTTGGAAGATTCTTGACTCGAAGTTCCGCCCTTGGTCAGAATGCAATTCCAAGGGCACACCGAATCTGCTAACCCAATTGTAGACGATCTGCTCCTGATTCAGCTCACTGGACTGGAGAATCGTCTCTCTCGCTTCCGCTGTCCAAGGTGATGGGAGAAGTTTTGGAGCATCACGTTCAGATATTGTTGCGACGGCGGTAATCGGCGTGCATTTTCCAGTCACCTCCCCTCGCCTTAGTTTGACAGTGTGTGGTCTTGCGTTCAAAACCCTCACTGGAACCATGGTGTTCTTTGGTTCGACTAACGTCTTTCCCACGATGTAGTCTTGAGAATTCTTCTCTGGGTCTGGTTCTACTATGTAGAATCGGTGGCTCCCAAGATCACCTTCCAGCTTCGTCCAAATGATTGTCTCTGAAGACGGCGGCAAAACTTCGTCTTTGCTGATGACTGTCCTGAGAGTTACGGCATTCTCATTTCCGTACACCATCGGAATCTCCACATTTCGATACCTCAGTACTTGCATCCCGATGTCCAAGATTACTTCATTTGCTTTCATGAAGTCTACTCCGATGATGCACTCGTCGCATATATCTGCCACCAGAAACGCATGGGAGAACGTCAGTCCTGCCAGAGTAATCGTAAGACGAACTTCTCCAAATACCTTCGCCATTTCCCCTGTTGCAGTCTTCAGGCAGTAGCTGTTGGTGTTGTGCAGCCAGGAGCTTTTGACGATATCTCTTCTTACAATGGAGGCAGTGGCACCTGTGTCGATGGTGGCTACGCACTTCTTCTCGTTGATTAGTGCCTCCACTGTCAGGCTCTTGTTACCCCGTTTGGTTTGCGAAACTTGAATGGTGGTCCTGGGGGCCTCGATTCCAGTAACCAACTTCTGCCCCGCGAAGTTGGTCCTTACGCATTTCCCGACTGCTGGTTTTGCGAAGTCTGACTGACAGGATGGATGTTATCACCGCCAGATGCTTCCTCTCTGCTTCTCCTACTTCCGCAATGTGAACAATTTCCTCGTCTAGGTGCACTTCTGCACTGCCGTTGTAGGTGTCCCGTTTGGTTGCAATTCCAGCAACGGATTTGACTTCCGCGAGCTCTGTCTTCATCCATGACGGCTGTTCTCTGGCATGAGCATTCCACGACGGACATTTCCCTGACACGGTGTATTCCCTGGTATGCTTGGTCCGCAGCCTTCATTGACAAAGCGAATGCCAATGCCTCGGGGAGTGTTCGTTTTTCAGCCATCCTTACAGCCATTTGCAGTTGTCTGTCCTCTATGGCCTGAATAAAAGCTTCCACCGCCATTTCGTTGATAAGCTCCTCACCGGCTTTAGGGTATGAAAGATGGGCTAGTCGCTCTATATCCGCTTGCAACTGTTGGAGCGTTTCCCCCCTTTTCTGGACTCGACTACGCAGCTGAACCCTGTACACCTGCTGCATGTGTTCATCCCCAAACCGCATCTCGATAGCCTGAACCAGAGAGTCGTAGTTCTGCTGTTTATCTTCCGGGATGGTCTGCAAGAGCTCCGCAGCTGGACCCCTCAGTGCAAGTGTGAGTGCAATGGACTTCTCTTCATCGTCCCAGCTATTGGTCATTGCGGCCGCTTCGAATTGCCTTTTATAAATTGGCCATGATGTTTGACCATCGAAGATAGGAGGCTGCATCTCCTTTCTTCTCAGACCGTCAGTGGAATATTCCCGTGCTTTCTGTCTCTTCACGTTGCTGAGCTCCTTAGCAAGATTTTCGACTTGCTTTCCTACTATCTCGAATTGCGTATCCACTTTTTCAAACTGAGTCTCTATCTTCCCGAACTGAGTTTCATGTTTCTCAAAATTTTCATCGAATCTAATTTCGACTTTTTCGAGTTGCGTCTCGACCTTCTCGATTTTTTCTTCGATCACTTCGAATTTGGATTCCAAGTTCTTGTTTTGCTCATCAAGTTTACTTTCCAGAGCATCTAGAGAATTCTTTTGTTCGTCCATTGCTTTCTTTTGTTCGTCCAGCTTAAGTTCTAGAGAATTCCTTTGGTCGCCCATTGCTTTCTTTTGTTCGTCCATCGCTTTCTTTTGTTCATCCAGCTTAAGTTCTAGAGAATTCTTTTGTTCGTCCATTGCTTTCTTTTGTTCGTCCAGCTTAAGTTCTAGAGAATTCCTTTGGTCATCGAGCTTATGACTTTGATCTTCTATTGCTTTCTTTTGTTCGTCCATGACTAACTTAAGTTGCAGGAGCAGACTTGTTATACCCGGGTCGGCTACTGTACTTGCTGGTTCCTCTTCCACGTCAAACTCTATGTCATGCGGATTTTCACCTTCCTGCGTTACTGCTTCTTCCAGACGAATCAGTAGGGCATCTTTTCCCCCAGTTGTGTCGAGGTTCCGCTTACTGAGTTCTGCCTTTAGTTGAGTTATAGTTAGTTTTCCCAATTTGCGACCCATTTTGCGCAACTAATTAACTCAACACAGAAATCGTTTTTTTTTTTTTTTTTTTTGTGCAATTTCACACCACGGAAATAGTTATTCACAGAATAAGTTTTATCCCACTTCTGACACCAATGTAATATGCGAGCTACGGCTCGAGTAGATAAAACAATTATTCTGTGAAATTATTTCTTTATTTTCTACTCTATAGAACAATTCAAGTTCACACTATACTATTCTTCGCAAATTCTTTTCTTACAATGTCTCTTTCCTCTCAAATCACTTTATCTCCTTTCAATTACTTAATTCACAAATTCAAACTAATTACTTTTTCTTGTTTACTCTCAACTTTCAATTTATCACCAAATTACAACTTCGCCCGTTATCACTTTTCCAATCTCTTCGCCACGGTTCTAAAACCAACTGTCTTTTTTTGATCGCCATCTGTCCTTATATAGCAGAAGTTTCTGATAGCCAGAAACTTCTAGCAAATTCTTCGACCACTGGAACAAGAGAAATAATTCTTGCAGTTTCAATTCCCTTTTATCCCTGATATTATTCGTCTCTTTCGTTGACATGAGCTGTGGAGACTTCGTCCCAGACACGAACCTCGAATGAAAGGACAGTACGAACCAAAATTCTGCCAGAATGAAGTCACTTCGGAATTTGTTGCGTCATATTTTAGGGGGCGTAGTTATTATTATGTTACAATATTGTTTGTACGGGAATGCATTTAAGAATTCATATTCCTTACGCAATCTCCGGAAATATTCACGGTCGCATTCATTATTAGTTAATTTATAAAACTTAAATGCTTTATTTTTAACATTCTTAAGATTGGAAAGGCGTTTATTATGCCACGGTAGCTTCCTAGCAACCTTCTTGCTAGATCTAGGAACATGTAAGGAAACTGCTTCGAACAATTTATCAACAAAATTTTTATAAACACTTTCAAGACTAGTGCTCGCCAAAACTAACTCCCAATTAGCATTATTAAAAAAATTATCTAACGCACCATAATTGACTTTATAAAAGTTAAATTGGGAAAATTTATCTTGAGAAGGTGATTTTAAACAATTATTATAGAAGCATACTTTAAAGCAAACAGCAGTGTGAAAAATGGAAGTATTTAAAAGTGGTACAATTACTTCGCTAACATTACGATATAGCTCATTACTAATAAAAATTAAATCCAAAATTCGGTTCAGAGAATTACAAACATTATTGATTTGAAATAAATTTAATGCAAACAAAGAATCAATTACCAGAAATTCACATTCACTTTTTAAATTAAATGGCATTAACATTTGCTCCTCCTCAGAGTAGATCCATTGTATGTCACCAACATTAAAATCACCCAACACAACGGGGTATTGATTCGTTTTTAAATTGGACACAAGAGTAGATTGTAATATTGTAATATACTAACACTGTCATAGTGTTTTCCAATAAAAAAAGGGAATACGTTTATTTAGTGGTTCTGCTAACCCCTAGCCTGTAATTTCAAAAACATGTCGAAAGAAAGAAGGAACTTCTCGGCAAAAAATATTATCAACTCTCTACTTGGAAACATTTTTTAAGCAAAAGGAATGTAGCCGTAAAATCTAAGCCGTAACTAGAGCAATCCAGACATATGCAGCGCAGGTATGGGGATACAAATACTTTGAAGAAATAAATAAACTTCAGCTATATTTCACAAAACGAATTTTAAAACTATCGTCTTTTACCCCAACGTATGCTACAATATTAATAGAAGATAACAACTTTTTATCACCAGATTTACACTTACCAATGAAAACACTATTTTTATACGACGAACAAAGATTACCACATTAGCTATCACCAAAAAACCTTTAAACAAATCTATTCTGGCTAAAGAACTGAATGAGCTAGAAGCACAACATTGTCTGAGATCGGAAATTGGTAATTTGTCAACAGGAGAATGGGATATTTAAAGACGGCAGTTAGCACATCCCGCTTAGGACAAATAATGAAAAATAAAGAATGAGTACGGAAAGTCAAGACAGAATTTACAAACACCTTGATCATAGTAAGGGAAATATCACGCACCTGTTGCTCCTGAAGGCACCTCCAGAAGAATCAGGCAGTGGTGGTATTTTTCCAGCCCTTATTCAAAAAGGTCCACGTCCTACTCACCTTGGTAGCTCTATTTAGAAAAGGTTTTAAATTGGGATACATTCCGCTAACTTGGCGGGAGGTAAATGTGGTGTTTATCCCTAAGCTAGGTAACAAACCAAGTGAGCTACTCAAATCCTACCGTCCAATCAACTTGACATAATTTTTCTTGAAAACCATGGAAAGACTGCTAGACATCCATATTAGAGGTATTCTTGAAAAGACTACTCCTGTGCACTCTAGTCAATATGCATACAGGAAAGGTCGATCCACGGAAGGCGCCCTTCATCATCTCATTACAGAGATTAAATCAGCCTACCATGACAAGGATATCGCCCTTTGCGCATTCCTTGACATAGAAGGTGCTTTTGATAACACTGGTTCTGAATCCATCACGAGTGCCATGAGACGCAGGGGAATCGATGAACCTATTACCAGATGGGTTAGGACTATGCTCGATAGCTGCATAATAATATCTTCGTCAAGAGAGGTCTCTGTGACGGTCTCCGCGGCTAAAGGCTGTCCCCAGGGTGGCGTCCTCTCGCCTCTCTTATGGTCGCTCGTGGTGGATGACTTATTGAATAGACTTAATAGTACTAGTTTAGGCTTTACAACTATAGGGTATGCAGATGATCTTGTGACCATCATCAAAGGCAAACATGAAGACAATGTGTGCCAACTCATGCAAAATGCACTCCGTGTAGTTTCGGACTGGTGTGCTGGCGGGGGCTTATCGATAAACCCCAGCAAGACAGTCATTGTACAGTTTACAAGAAGAAGAACACTGAACATTGATTCGAAAACCAAGGAGGTCACAACCATCAGCAAACTCCGCAAACTTCGGAATTATAGGTACTATGAATATCTGTCCCACAACAGCCATAGAAGCCATAATTAGATTTACTCCGTTAAACATTTTCATAAAAAAAAACTAGCAATTTGCCATTTCGAAAGTCTGATGGTAACAGTACATGGGATCATGTAGAAAGTTTGAGATTGATGTCCTAAACCGTGATATATGGAGTAATGGCGGACCGTTGCTTGATCCAAAAGGAATCGTTTGGTATACCGATGGATCGAAAATGGATTCAGGAAT
Source organism: Pocota personata (assembly GCA_963082735.1). Taxonomy (NCBI): domain Eukaryota; kingdom Metazoa; phylum Arthropoda; class Insecta; order Diptera; family Syrphidae; genus Pocota; species Pocota personata. The sequence continues at coordinate 73,947,284 of OY720431.1, forward strand.
TGACGCCGGTGTATATGGACCCAATTACAAAGTCAAGAAATAATTTGGAAAGAGTCCTAGTGTTTTCCAGGCCGAGCTTTACGCTATTGAGACCTGTGCAAATATAAACTTGCAATCAGGAATCAAAGGTGCCGCTATACACATACTCACTGACAGTCAAGCGGCGGTTAAAGCACTGATCTCCGACCTGATCAGTTCAAAATCAGTTCAAAGCTGCTACTACAGTTTACAAAACCTGGCCCGATACAATAAAGTAAAATTCTGGTGGTTACCGGATCATGTTGGCGTTGACGGCAATGAAACTGCAGATCTGCCAGCCAGAAAAGGTTCCTCTGAGTTGTTCATTGGACCTGAACCTTTTTGCGGAATATCTAATCTTAAACAATTGGAACCCAACATGTGCATTTCCCATTGGAATAACTCCCAAGTCCTCAGACAAGCTAAAAGAGCTGTACAGCCCTTCCAAAAAAAGGCAGCTGATATGCTAAAACATAGCAGAAATGACATAAGAAGGCTTGTGAGCTTCCTTACTGGTCAATATCAATTATTCTACCACCTAAATGAAATAAGAATTTAAGAGGATATCACCTACCGCCTCTGTCTGGAAGAGGATGAAACTGCAGAACACATACTATGTGAGTGTGTAGCTCTGTGTAGAAGTAGTAAATATGGAGAATAATAAGGAACTCCTCCGCAGCTGCAATTATAGTTTTCATAAGGAAAAAAAAAATTGAAGTACTGTTGCCCTAAAATGTGGTCTCTGGTACAATTGATCTCTCTGGTCGCTGTGCCTTCATGCCATTTAGGCGTGGTCATACTCCTGTTAGGAAAAGTGGAAGGAAAAGTGATCGACAATAGGAATTCAATGGATGCCGAGTGTTTTGACTCTGTCCAAGGCCTTGGAAGGTAATGAAAACGTCAACTCACGGTCTTGGTTTGAAATCCGCTTGAGCAGCTCCTCTGCGTTGGATGTTCATTTGCGTAAGTTAAAACCGTCTATCTCCAGGGCTGCCTTAACCACTTCTCACTTCCATTCAGCTTGAGCTATGGTGTCTGCACCAGAGATGAGATTTTCCACGTACATCGCTTCGCGGCTCACGGATAATGACTCGGCGGATCGCCAAATATGGAGCAGATACTGTATCGTCCTCAGCTTGGTTGTGGAGCTATTTTCCTTAATAACGGCATGATGGGACAGGAAATACAGTGTTAGTTTCGTAGGATGTACGGTGCATTCTGGTTCTGTAATAGGGGGTTTGCTACCAGCCGCCTGTCGAGCCTACAAATCGCTGTAAAGTACCTTCTCATGACCTATCTGGAACCGGATGCACGTTGCCCTTAAATGGCTACGCTATTTGATAACGTCCATCATTCATAAATCGGATGTTCTTAGCGAAATGGTCATACATCGGATGTTCTTAGCGAAATGGTCCTCACAAACGATGTCTTCGGCAGTTTCAATATCTTCGAACGGCAACTCTTCCAGTTCTCTGAACTTGCGAAGTTGTGCATCCATATCTCTTTTTTGGAAGAAATCTCTGATGGGCTACTTAAAACTAAAAATAACTAAACTGAAACTGGACTTAAAAGTAACAGTTTTTCGGTCAGGAGGAAGAATTAAAGGAATGAAGGGCGTTTCTCAGGGAAGTTCTGCTATTGTGAAAGTCAAAAACGTTTTGCATGTGATTAGATCTGCGGAGCAGTCTGGACATTGGTTCAAGGTATCCATAATTGGTGTGGTAAGGAATAAGACGGAAGAGGGGTGAGGACCTGAGGTTACGTGGGTTGGTGTTGAAAGAAATCATATGCAGCAGCGCGAGGTAGTAAACAAGATGTCAGCAACTTCGCGACGTTTATCGAGACGCTGCAAATTGATTAGTTTTAAACGGTCAGCGCATGAGGGTAAATTGTAACTATCAGTCTAAGCAAGACCACGTACGGTAAAGCGGATGACCCTGCGCTGGACAGCTTCGATTCGCAAGATATGGATTTCGTAGTACGGTGACCATACCTGGCAAGCATACTCAAGGAGGGGTCTGACGAATGTGATGTAAAAGGCTTTTGTAACTTAAAGGTTTGAGAATTCCTTAGACCATAGTTTAATGAAACCGAGCGCGGATAATGTTGATAATGTTATCAATACTCGTATGAGAACGGAAGTTCGGTTCACTATCACATATAACACCCAAATCGCACAGACAGAGGGTATAGGCTCACCACTAATGGAATAGACTCTAGGAGATCGTCGGATACGCTTATGAGAATATGTAAGAGCCTGACACTTGCTGACGTTGAGTTCTAAGAAATTACTATAGCACCAGACTGAAAATCGGTTCAAATCATCTTGCAGTGAGAGAGAGTCGGGACGAGATGATGTGGTTCTGAAGATTTTCATATCATCCTCATATATAGAAACGTGGGAGCATTAATGATACAATCGACATCGTTAATTGTCAAAATCAAGATCATTGGATCAAGATGGCTACTTTGAGGGACACCCGATATGGCCATGAAATAAAACCAAGAGCTTTAAGTTTGAGGAGAATAATTGCATGCGAAATTTTGTCGAATGCTTTGCAGAAGTCGGTGGCAACTACATCGACTTCATTACCATCTTCCAAAACGCACAGATTGCTAGATACAAACTTGGTAAGGTTGGTGGTTGTTGATCTGCCCTCAAGGAATCCATGTTGGTTTGGTGAAAGGAAAGTCTTGCAGTGAAAAAACATTGTATCATAAACCATACTTTCAAAGAGCTTAGGTATGCAGGACAGTTTAGCTTAGATTTAATTTGGGCATTAATGAAGTGGTAGAAACGTTTGGGGTCATGCATTAGCGTGGATTGCATTCTGTCAAGATATTCGATGTAAAGGTATTCACAGAGTTCAGAGAATTGGGAGTGGACGTGTTGGTAATGGGATTATCACAGTCAGATCGAGATTTGAGGAATGCTTGCCATATTTTGTTTCTTTTGTTACGAAGTGAGCGTAGCTCCTTATTATACCAATCCAGGGCTGTCGTAAACTTCTGAGGCACAAAAGGGACTAATTGAATAAGGCAGGTGAAAATTTGATCGTAGATATACACTAGAGCATTGTAGGTGCTGTTAACTTGGATAGGACTAAAGTTAATGTTACTGAGAAGATTATTAAGTTTAGCGAAATCTGTCTTACGAAAATTAAACCTATATGAGTTTTCACAGTGAGGAATTGTACTTAAGTAGTTGTACGAAAACGTTAGGAATAAAGGTGGGTGGAAACGATCTAATGTGGAGAGAAGATGGTTGCTGGCAGTTACTATGCAATTGAAGGCATCGGTTGAGAAAATTAAGTCTAGTTGTCTGCCTAAGTTGTTCGTAATGCAACTAACTTGGAAAAGGCCAGAATCAGAGAGACAGTCAGTGAAAAGGACTTCCTTCTCAGAGGTAGGGTTTGCAGCAACAAAATGAGACTCATCTTCAGGCTCGGCCCATTGTAGATGGGGAAGATTAAAGTCTTCCAGAATCATGACGTCGTCGCAGGAGTCTACAATGTCACATACGGTAAGCTGATAGCCCTGGATTGATTGAAAAGGGCGACCGTAGCAACACAGTATATGGAAGTTATGTCTTGGGAAGGTGATTTTGACGCAAATATATTCGAGGTCAGCTGATGGCGAGGATTTAACAAAGGTTAGGTTAGGTTAGGTAGATGGGTGCCTTGTGACAAATAGAGCTTAGACCAATAAATTCGGGTCCATTGTGCCCAATCGTTTAACCCTGGAACCGTTAAAAAGTCCGCTGTTAGAACCACCCAGATAATGATATAAATCTCAGGAGGTCCGTAAGCTCTATGTTACCTAAGTCCTCCAAATCCGAAAAGAAGTAACTTCCGAGAGTCCTCATTCTTGTGACGGATAGGGCAGGACAATCACACAGCGTGGGTGTCTCTCTCGTCACACCATGACGAACTGATTCCATTTTTTTCTTCGTCCCTGCAGATTCTACAGTAGTCGTTATGTAGCACACCGAGTCGCTCCGCGTGAACTCCAATGGCACAATGACCATTAATTATTCCAGTAACGACCCGTGTATTATAACGACTAAGTTTCACCAGAGGGGTTGATTTCTTCTTGCTAAAGGTCGGCCATAGCGCCCTGGCCGTTGCGCATGTTTCCAGATGAATCCATCAGCTGTTTGCTCTATCGATGGTTTAGTCTTCTATTTCCTTTCGTAGGGAACTGATTGGGGTTACTACAAAAGGGAGGGCCCGCGATAAGTGCAGCGCCGACCCTTTCCTCGCAAGCTCATTAGCCCTTTCATTTCCTTCGTTATCCATATGCCCTGGAACCCAGCAGAGGTTCACCGCATTCTCTCTGGATATTCCATTTAAGACCGACTTGCAGTTTCTCACAAGCCTTGATCTAATTACAGCAGAGTCCAGAGCCTTAATGGCTGCCTGGCTGCCTATATAGACAGTTATCGTTTTACCAACGATATTACTCTCGCGTATAATTTCCGCAGCCTGTATGACGGCTGTGATTTCGGCCTGAAAGGCGCTGAGTACAATAAACTCCGGCTCCCGTGCCAACGTCCATCTTAGAACCGTCGGTATAGAACGCCAGTTCCTTTTTCTTCATGGTTCTCAGGTTCCTCCAGTGCATTCTGTCAGAAATTCTTATACTGAATATCCTTTCAAATGCTAGTGTAGGGGTCATGAAATCAGTTTCCGCCGATCTGCTGGTAGTTCCCCATCGGGATAAAATGGAGGTATGGCTGTAAAGGCTCGATGACCACAATCGGCCTTCTTTCAGTCTTACTGCGGTTTTAGCCGCCAGACTGCTACAGTATATATCAAGCGGAATGAAACTGAGCATGGTTTCCATTGCCGCTGTAGGTGTTGTTCTTATTGACCCCATCACTCCGATACACGCTGCCCTCTGGATTTTGGTGATGTTTGAAAGCTGATATTGGTTCTCAAGAGCCTTCCACCAGACTAGTGAACCATATGTGAGAATGGGTCTTACGACCGCTGTTTATATCCGGTACACCACAGCTGGTTTGAAGCCCCACGTATTGCTGAATGCCTTTTTGCAAGAATAGAAAGCTACGCTAGCTTTTTTGATGCGTTCGGCAGTATTAATCTTCCAGTTCAGTTTGGAATCTAAAATTACGCCCAGGTATCGGGCTGAACTTGAGATACTTAGTTCACTACCACCGATGTTTGGGGGTCTGAAGGTAGGAATTGATCTCTTCTTAGTGAAAAGAACTACCGCGGTCTTTGAGGAGTTCACTCCCAGCCCTTTGCTGCTGACCCAATCATTCACTAGTGTAGTGCAAGATTTAGTCTTTCGCTTAGGACAGGCGGAATTTTCCCGAAACCAAGATGACCACATCGTCGGCATAGGCCGTCGCGTTGAAGCCGTTTTCCTTCAGTATCACCAAGATCTCATCCTCTACGAGGAGCCACAATAAAGGAGATAGAACTCCGCCTTGGGGGGTTCCTCTGCAGACGCTTCTCCGGATGGTTACATCTCCTAGCATTGAAAATATAACCTTCGATTGAAGCATTTGTGCAATCCAATTGCAGAGACCCTTGTTTAAATGAGCTCTGTGTAGGCTGTCCAGGATCGCGTCAGTGTTTACGTTGTTAAACGCCCCTTCAATGTCTAGGAACTCCTTTAAAGTGGAGGGACCTTTTTATACTTGATACGACCCTGTGTAGCGGAGTATCTACCGATCTGCCGCAGATGTATGCGTGTTGTGATTTAGATAGGTAATTATCGCCAATTACGTTTCTTATGTATACATCTATTAAACCTTCCAGTGTTTTTAGCATAAAAGACGACAGACTGATAGGTCTCAGGTCTTTTGAGTTTGTGTGCCTCGCTTTCCCCGCTTTGGGTATAAATACGACGCGCACCTCCCGCCATGCTTTAGGAACATATCCTAGCTTAAGACAATCCTGTGAAAATGCACTTGAGCCATGGAATAGCAATATCCACTGACTCTTGCAGTATCACAGGTCGAATGATATCCATTCCTGGTGCCTTATATGGAGCAAATGATTTAATTGCCCAGGCTATCTTGTCATCATCTATTATATTCCTCACGTCTTCCGCGCTTATTCCCGGTGTCAGCTCTGGAGTGGGTAGATCGTCTTCGGAGGTCGATGTACATCCGAGAAAGTGAGTACTCAATAGTATATCCAGCGTTTGCTCTTGTGATTCTGTCCAGGTACCATCACCCTTCCTAATATTGGATGTCGGCGTTGGTGTCTTGGCCAGAATCTTCCGCAAGTGGGACGCTTCGTTTGTTGTTTCTATAGATGCGCAAAAGGACCTCCAGGAGTTCTTCTTTGCGAACCTAATCTCTTTCTTGAGTAACTTTACGCTTTCTTTATACGTAGACCACGCAACGACCCCCTCTTTTGCGAGGTTCCATCCTACTCTTGAAATGCGAATGAGTTCCGCTATTTCATCGCTCCACCATGGTGGACGCTTTTTACCGCTATGCCTACTAATTGGACAGGATTTCTCGAAAGATTGCGTTAGAGAGTCAGTCAGTGCATCGACTGCATTGTCAACTGCTTCCATAGAGTTGAGGTCCTCGGTGAAATGATTCACCGATTTCCTTAGTTCTCTCTTGAATTTTGACCGGATAACTACGCGGATTTCTAAAAGTCCCTTTCCCACAAGTAGTTAATTTTAGTTTGAAGAGTATCCAACAATGATCTGATAGTGACGCCTTATCGGAGACTCTCTAGTCAACAACTTCAACAGACCTCTGTTCTGAAACAAACGTAATATCTAAGACTTCCTTTCTAGTCGACGGTACAAAGGTGGGGTCATTGCCTCTATTACATATAATAAGATTGGATTCTAGAATATAGTTAAACAAAACTTCGCCTCTGGCATTGATATCTGTGCTACCCCACAAAGTGTGGTGAGCATTAGCATCACATCCCAAGACTAAGGTTTTCTTACCTTTTTAAGACGTTGATATGAGCATGGTCTTCCGAGGGGAAGTTGATGTCGTTATCGTAAGGTAGGTACGCAGACGCCACCGTGCAGTTTCCGTTCACCCCTCCCAAGTTCACCACTGTCAAGTCGCCGGAGCTGAAATGAGACTGCATTAAAATTTTAGGACTCTTTTTAGCCACGATACAAGTTCTAATCTTGCCAGCGTCACTTCTATAATATATATTATAGTCTTTTGACCCTAATCCCATCACGCGATTGTTGAGAATCCACGGTTCCTGGATTAGGGCCAGATTCAGCTGCTCCTTCATTAGGAGCAGCCTCAAGTTGTCGGAGGCGACTGTACTATGATGGAGGTTGATTTGCACTACCTTCATTGGTTGTCGCAATTTCAACTTCCATAACGTCAATCGCCCCATCGTTCTCTGCCTGTTGAGTCCGCTTTAGGAGTTTCAGAGTTTCTCCCGCTCCATAGAACAGCTTCAACTGTTTATCTTCCAGAAGTGAGGCCGGAGGTTCATTCATGAGGATGATGAATCCTTTGGTCCCATTCTTCGATTCTTCCTCCACAACGACCTCCCAGCTCTTCATATCAGTAGAAAGGTTCTGGGCATTTAGCTGAGGATCTCTGTTTTGTCCACACCCCAGTCAGGAACATAGAGCCTTCCCTTGGGTATGGTTGGGATTTCATCGGGGGGTACCGCTCGCAGTGCAGCCCCTTCCCATAATTTAAGACCGCGAACCGTGGCTTTCGCGAAATCAAGCGATAACTGGTCTTTACAGTCTATCAGAATGACTCCCCGATACCACTTCGCTCTCCCTAATGTGGGTGCAGTTCCACCAGTATTCATTCGAATACGGTCAAAGACCGCTCCAGCTAAGGCCTTCTCAATCATTTGACCGCGTTCTTAGGAGTACTGGCCACTAGGTTTTCCGAAGTCCACTACAGCTAGTTGTAGTGAACTACGAATAGCCCCGGTGAAAAGCAACAGCAATCAGCCTTAGACCTTTTGGGGGGATTTTTAGAGTCCTCCGAGGATCTCAACAATGCTCAGCGGCCCTCGAGTTTTTTGGCTGACCAGTAGGACCTGCCTTAGCGGCAGCGGTCTTGCTGGCAGTTTTTGTGTGAGCTGCTTCCTTCCTTCTGATGTCTGCCTTAAGGGCATCTACCTTGCAGTTGGCCTTGGTTTTACAAGCGGTCTGTTTAGGCGCAGGCCTCGTCAGAGCGTCCTTTTCTATTATGTCAATAGCCCAGGCCAGGGAGTTTTGTTCTTTCTCGGAGAGGGAAGATGGGTCCTTTACCTCCAGGATCGATTTGATATGCGTCGCTCTACGGAACAACCGCCTTCTCATCTGACCTGGAGAGACTTTCTTCTTCATCTCCGACTTCCGGGTACTCTCGGATGAATCTGATAATAGCTGCTCCTCCATTTCCATAGAGATCTCCTCATCCGGGTTGGCTGCCGATAGTGGCTGCCGCTCAGTCAATTCTGGTACGCCCACGGATAGCGTGTCAGCGTTCGAACTGCTGTTTGTTTTGTTTTTTTCTTTTTCTTTATCTTTATCTTTTCTATTCATTTTGTTCCCACGAGTAAGGTCGAAATATAGGTACGCCTCGTCAGAGCCGGCATGACGGGGTAAGGCATTTTCAGATCACAGACCTCGCCAGGGCATCTGTGAGAGCTCGTTAGCGGTTGGTATTTTATCCCCCCAACCTTCCATCTTCGGCACGGTTTTATACTTGCTCATACCACCGTTTGAATAGGGAGGCTATCTCTTAGTTTTCGGACCTCCAGGAGTCGATGAATGGTCAGCATTCGCCAACCCATCCTTCAGCCCTACTTAAGCCCCAGCACCACGACAAGGTGGATAGCCATCGCTGGGGAGGATTTAACAAAAGTTGAGTCGAAGTCGAACTGCACGACCAAAGGAAGCGTCATCTTTCAATTGACCATCATCTCGGAATAATAAATAACTCATTATTCATGAAGTTAGAAGATAAATTCGTTTCAGCGAGAGCAAAAATATCGTAGAGTAGGTTTTGAGAGTTCAGAAATACGGAGGAGATTTTAGTTTGCTGACCTCTCACGTTCTGTTAATTAATGGACAAGCATTCAGGGGAGGTAACACTAACGTTGAAGAGGTTTGGGGTTGAAACTTTATTAGAAGGAGGAAAGTGAGACGATAACTGATTAGGGGCGAAAGTGATTATTATGGTCGGCGCGTGTTCTTTGGAGGTGGGACCTACGTTTGGAGCTGATGTAAGATGCTAAAGACGAAAGATTGTTTGTTACAACGAGAAGTGGTATATTTAGACTCTCATGGAACTGAACAAATATATTCAGCAAAGCATTCTGGTCAGTAGGGAGACCCTCTTGACAAATGGAGATCTTAATGTTGGTATTAATTTTTCCATCAATACAGATGGAGTCATCTTTATCGTGAAGGTAGGCAAGATAAGTACGGGCATTTTCGTAAATTTTTCTATCTCTCAAACGTGATTTTACGTAGCGGCTATCATCACCGGAATCTGCAAATTGTTTCGTAAGTTTAACAGTGAGTGGAAGCAGCGGGTCTAAAAAGGGAGGTGATGTGATGGTGCAGTTAGTGGCGCCGGCATTTGAAGAAGGTAGGTTAGAAGATTTAGGTGGGGCTGACGATGAGGAGGAAACAGGGATAAGAGTGTGAGAATGAATGAAATTAGGGTAGTTGGCTGGGGGAGTGTCCTTAGTGTTTGGTGCGGAAGAGGGAACAGACGAAATGTCGAATGAAACACGCTTGATGTTGGGCAATTTGGTAGCAATATTAAAATTAGGAAATAAACCCATTTTGAAAGACCAGTTATTATTGGAGGGTTTAGAGTTGTTGGATAAATTGGAGGTTGAGGGATTAGAAGTATAATGTTTAGATCTAGAGTTAATTAAAGGCTTAGAGTTAGTATTATTATTATTAGGTCTATTAATTAACTTATCTACACGAATCATTGTCATCTTTCACAGTGAGAATTCATTTCTTGAAGAGTAGAAGAGCCAGTCGTAATTTTGAGGTAACAAAACCCTAAAGGATCGACAGTTTGTGGACGTTGAGTGAACCAGTCATGGAGAAATTTTGTTTGAAGAAGTTGATAATCCAGGATGCGTTAGCTTGTTTCGGAACGTTATTAATTAGGTAGGCAGTGAGATTTGTATTCTTTATGGACCCAATGGTGGATGCGTGTTATTTAAGTTTGAGAATTTTACTGTTCCACTTCGATAAGGTCCAAGTTGTGTCGATTGTTTGAGGTGTGGTATCGGCAGTAGGTGGGGACTGTCGAGAGTCAGGCAGTGCAGTAGTTAGGCTGAGATCGATGTTAATATTATAGATTTCATCATGCAGGGATATGTTGTTAAATAGCTGCTTTTCACAAGACATTTGGTCTAACTTGCTGGATGCGAACTTCAGTTGTTCTGTGATTTCGGTGAAAGCAAGCCTGGTGGAAGCCGAATCATCACTCAGAGAACTTAAGAAAAGATGGATCTCATCTACGCGGTTCACGAGAGTAGTTATTTGGGCGGTCAACGATTCAAATAAAATGGAGCTACTAGACAAGGACTCAGATAAATTTGGAGGAGTGATAACCAGTCATTTTAGAAAATCCCAACACATTTAGTGACCTCATCAACCTTAGCCAGTTGATCAATCATTTTTTTAGAAAACAGTTGGCTGATTTGTCAACTCGTTATGGCATTTAATAGCAAGCATAAAGTGCGAGAGTGAAATCTCTTTGCATTCATCGCAGAAGAAACAGAAATTGTTCAAAAAATCTCTAAAATAGATCACAGATCCCTTACTAATGCCAGTACATAAGGGGCGGAACGATTTACCACAGAGGCCCCTGCAAGGGACAAATTCAACACTTCCGCTTTCTGTGCAGTTTACGTTACCGCATAATTTGTCCATAATTAGGTCACAAGAAAAAACAATTTGAGTGAGCAACGGGGTAAATGTACTACGGGGTAAACAAACAACTACAGACATTTTCACGAGGAAGCACTTTAAGCGAGCACTGGAGTAAATGCACTACAGGGTCGAGAAATACCGTATATTTTGCAGCGTTAACAAAGAATTTGGAAAACTTTAATTTGTAAGGCAGGAGGAAAAACAAGAAAACACGTTTGACCCGCTTGAATTTGAATTGAAAATTGATATTAACAATATTAATCTAAATATCGTAATCAAAATTGAACCATTGTGTTCAGTGTAAGCGTTGTCAAGGTTTCAGTCATACGCAGACTTACTACCAAAAAGAACCGCAATGCGTAAAATGCGTAAGTAAATATCTTTCGGAAAAGTGCATCTTAGATAAACAGGCTCCAGCGACTTGTGTAAACTGCAGCAGGAAGTACCCAGCGAACTATAGACACTGGGAGGTGGCCAAAGAGCTCCAAAAAAGGCGCGATGCGATTAAAAAAAAACGTACGCCCGAACCCGAAACTACAGGAAAAATCAAAAATTTCTACGGGGAAAGCATCAACAGAATGAAAACTTGTCAAGGAAAAGACGAATGTTGTACAAGAAAAAGTCCGAAGAGAAAACCGTCATCTTCTGGCGGGGAAACGTATGCGCAAGCCGGGTCGCAAGAAAACAAGAAAAATGGTATTATCCCAGATCCAATCTCAAAAGTTCTTTCAACAATTGTCGCGAAACTTGAGGATCAAAGCAAAACAAATAAACTTATATTTAAAAAATTGAACAATCTTGAGCATAAAACTCGCAAAACAGGAACTCAAGTATGAATTAGAAACAGTTGCTAAAATATTAACATGGAACACAAACGGAATATTGAAAAAGATAGACGAACTAGAAGTATTCTTGTAATTTCCGAAATGTACTTGAAAAAGAAATCTAGTGTAAAAATAAAAGGATACTGTGCTTACCATGCTCACCATCCGTCAGAAAGGGCTAGATGCGGATCTCCCCTATTCAGTAAAGATTGTATTGAGCATTCTATAAACACAATTATTGAGACCGATGCGATGCAAGCAACTACGGTTCTCGTAAGAAATATGCACTCGTACTACAATATCGCATCCATTTATTTCTCTCCGAACTAGAAAAGACCGACTTTATAAATCTTTAGGACTCACTTGGACCGAATTTTATTGTCGGTGGTGATTTCAATTCGAAACACACCTTTTGGGGTTCAAGATGCAAAACTAAAGCCAGAATACATTACGAAGCCGGCATGCGATTTAACGTAGACTTCTTTTCGATGGAAAAACTGACATATTGGCCCACCGATAGAGGAAAAACTACTGACCTCGTAGACTTCTTCATTTTCTCATCAATGAAGCGAAAAGTTGATCTCTTCTCAGATCATTAACCAGTAATCATTACAATAAGCGAGCGTCTAATAAAAAAATAGGTTTCTATTTAATAAGGTTTCTATTAATTACCAACAAATCTAACTGGGACAGCTTTAGGAAATGTATAGAAAATATTGTTCTGAACGAGTCGCTTAAAACACCGTATTAAATAGAAGACGAAGTCGGCAAATTTATTGAAGTCATACAGAACGCCGCGTGGAACAACAGTCCCTATAATATGAAAGAAGTCGTAAATAGCGAAGGTAAATATCCGCCGAAAATAAAATAACTGATACGCCAAAAGAGGAAAGCACGCAAAAGATGGCAACAATCCCGAGCTCAAAACTCTTTTAGACCTTCTGCGTAATGAACTCAAGAAAGCAACCAAAGATTTCAAAAATCGAGAGATCTCTACATATCTGGAAAGCTTGACTGCCGGAAAAAGTTAGAATTATTCACTATGAAAAGCCATCAAAGGTATTAAAAAACCCCAAATGTAATCGCTACCGATAAGTAAAATCAATGGCGAATGGGCAAAAGGAGACAAAGAGAAGGCGGTTGCCGTGCAACTGGAAGAAACATTTAAGCCATTTGACAGACAAGCGCTAACAGAAGAACTTGGTGGTACGATTACGATACCTGACAACTTTAAAATAAAGAGCGTGTCGTTAGTCGAAATTTGCCAGACAATAAAGAATCTTAAAAATAACAAGGCCCCTGGATATGATTTAATGATACAGATCCTCAAGGAATTGCCCTGATCAAGCTTCTGCATATTACAAGTGCCGCGCTAGGATTATTATACGTTTCAAGGCAATGGAAAGTCGCCGAGGTTATAATGGTTCCAAAACCCGAAAAGTCTCCAAATGACAAAAAAAAATCATACAGGCCGATATCGCTCCCGCCGATAGAATCTAAGGTATTTGAAAAGCTGACCATCAATTGGGCTTCAGAACAGAGCAATCCGCAATTGATAAGGTTTATAGAATAACAAATTAAATAGAGAAAACTTTAGAGGTGAAATAGATATGTTATAGTGCTTTTCTGAACGTCTCTCAAGCCTTCGACAAGGTGTAGCATGAAGGCTTGAAGTTTAAGTTAAGACTAGTTCTTCCGGAACAATTATATGAGATTTTAGAATCCTATCTTGCAAACAGGCTATTCCGTGTTTAACACGGACTGGAATACTTCCAGTTTAAGGAAATCGTTGCCGGAGTACCACAAGGAAGTGTTCTGGGTCCGGTCTTATTCGTACTGTACACTCGAGATATACCGCAAGAAGAAGGCACTGTCGTAGCTACGTTCGCGAGCAATACTTCTATATTAACAACAGATAAATCAGTCGAGACAGCAACTGCAAAACTCCAACGAGCTCTGGACAAAATTGGCGAGTGGACACAGATTTGGCGCATTGCTCTCAACGAGACCAAATTAACTCATGTTATCTTTACTTACAAAAAAATTAACAACCTACCCAGATGACACTAGGCGCGAAACTCAAATGGAAGTCGTACATTAAAAAGAAACGCGACGAGCTGCAAAACAAATTCAGACAAATATATTTGCTACTTGGAAGACATTTCAAATTAAGGGTATATAACAAGCTAATTTTATACAAGCAAGTGCTTAAACCCCTTTATACAACTGGTATACAACTTTGGGGTTGTACCAAACGAAGCAATAGAGATATCCTACAATCTTTTCAAATTAAAGTGCTAGAAGTCATAGTAAATGCCCCATGGTATATCAGAAAAAATTATATGCACTGTTTAAGCTGCATTAAATATTTATAAAATGATTGAAACACGTTGCTAATCATTGTTCAATTAGAATTCAATTTTTATTCAATTCAATTACATTTAATTATTGTTAATCTAAAGTAAAGGTTATGATTACGAACTGTCAAGAAACATAGAATTGTCAAATTAAGAATTAGAGCAATCTGAAATAAAATTCACTATCAATATCAAGCAAGTTGGTCTTTTCTTTTTACATTCTTCATAAAGTTATTAGAATTATCCCCACACAAAAGAGGATCGTGCAAATTCCAAACCCGAATCAAACATTTGGTCCATTCGAGCCTAAGAACAAAGAGCCGAATAGTATATTGCGCAATCACTTAAAGTGCAATATTTTTTTTTTTTTTTTTTTGAAACCTGCAAAATAAAGAACAAGTAATTTAGTCTGCTGAAAGCTACAGTACAGTTTTTGTTTGAATTTTACATTGCCAATTTGGTGAATTGGGTGACTTTTTTTGTAAAAACTTTACTGCAAAGTGCTAAACGGATTCTCGCACCGTTAACAATCCGCATAATACGGTACGTCATACTGCAACTGTCCGGTGTACTGCAACTGGAACCGCATCGTGGGACCGTTCACTGCATACAGCAACCATCCCGTTCACCGTAACAGGATACGCAACGGAACGCTGAAAATAAAAACGAAAAAAGTGAGTAGTAGGATTTTTGTTCTCTCTGTGGTGCAATGAGTGCTACGGAAAAATTGCTGAAGAATGTTTTGGCACAGATTCTAAAGGATTTCCAGAATTTCAAAAAACGATCTGAGGCTGATAGATCTAAAAATTACATCACAGCAAGAATCGACATTCTGGAAAATAATTTGAAAATAAGCAGCGAGTATAATAAGGATGCGGTGTCGTCAAAGGAACCTCAAGGCCAGGAAGAGTGCGAAAAGCCTTTCGACCAAATTAAGGAATGCTACGTGGAATATCGAACTGCACTCATGGACAGCTTAGACAAATTGGTACGGATGACATCAGCGACAGCCACACAATCAACTGGAATGGAAACAGGGGTGAGTTCTGTGCCAATAAATTTAAATATGGGGATGAGGGATTTAAAATTACCTGTGGTGAAGTTGCCGACATTTGCTGGAAGCTATGAAGAGTGGAGGTCTTTTCAGGATATTTTCGTGTCGCTCATCCATGATAACGCGTCCCTGTCGGTGATTCAAAAACTCCATTTTTTAAAATCCATGGTAACGGGTGTGGCTGATCGTCTAATACAGCATTTAGGTATTAATCAGGGGAATTATGAAAGGGCGTGGTCAATACTCACTTCATGCTATGACCATAAACGCATCCTGGTTAATACGCAGCTAAAACTTTTTTTTGGGCAAGGAGCTGTAACTAATGAAAATTCTTCGGGTTTAAAGAAAGTCCTTGATACGTCTATAGAAAGTCCTCATTCGCTTCAAAACTTGGGGCTTAGGGTTGAACATTGGGACTCAATTCTCATTTATTGCATGTGGCAAAAGCTTCCCGCAATGACTCAACAACTATGGGGAGAAAAGCTGGGAATTAAGAAGGAGTTACGCACATTTGAAGAGTTTTCCGAATTTCTGGAAGCCAGATTAAGGGCTTTAGAGGTGGTAGTAGAACAGCAGGGACAAAAGAGTAGCAGTCAGCGTAGGACAGCAACAAAGGCGAGCATTACGCCTAAGCAAAATGAGCAATTTGGGTGCAAAGTCTGCAACAAAGGTCCTCATTCCCTGAGGACCTGACCGGTTTTTGAAGATGGATGTAGGTGCGCGCAAAACTACGGTAAACAAGTTTGGTGTTTGCGAGAACTGTCTCGCTTATAGCCATAATACGCATCAATGCCCGAGTCGAGCACGGTGAAACTTCTGCCAAGAGCCACATCATTCTCTACTCCACTATACACACTCAACCATTCCACCCAACACAAACATACAAAACTCTAATTCACAAACACATTATAATTCACACTTTTCATCAGCTCACAACACATATAACCCTGCACATTCTCGTACACTAACTGTTTCGAATCAAACTCAGGCATATCAGGCTTCCACAATTAACGCAGAGGCTCCAGTGTTTCTTCCGAACGACGCAGCAGTACCAGGAAGCAGTTCAACCCTTAACACCTTCTACACGCAGCCCAATGCGAATGTGCATGTCCTGTTAGCTACTGCGGTTGTCAGGGTTCGATCAGCCAGCGGAGAAGATATGGACTTCCGTGCTTTGGTAGATCCAGGTTCTGAAGCAACGTTTGTTACCGAGGCAGCAGCTCAAACTTTAGGCCTGAAAAAGCGTCGTACCTTTGTGGAAGTTGCTGGGTTAGGCAAAGTTAGGAATGGGTCGTGTTACAACTTTGTAGAATTGACTCTAGGGTCCTTACACTCCACTTTCGAAACTAGGGTAAAGGCGTTTGTTTTCAAAACGCTAACTGGATTACTGCCATCCAAGGAGCTGTCGCCCAAGCAATGGAATCATGTGAAGGAGTTAACTTTGGCGAATCCTTCTTACTATAAGCCCGCTCCGTCCGACCTGCTTCTAGGCAGCGACATTGTTTCGGAAATTTTACTTCTGGGCATAGTAAGAGGGGTCGATCCTGTGTCACCCATTGCTCAAAAAACGAGGTTAGGATGGATGCTATTGGGGAAGGTACGTATGCAGTCTACTGAAAGAGTTCAGAGTTTTCTTCAGGTTTTGGACATTAACACCCAACTCCGAAAGTTTTGGGAAATGGAAGAGGTTCCCTTTCAGGTCCAGGAAAATGAGGAGAATAGAGCCGTGAACGACACTTTTTGGAAACCAGGAAACGGTTAGAGAATGGACGCTACGAAGTGACGTTACCGTTTAAAGAAGGATATAAATATGGGCTTGGATCCTCGAAGGAAGGCGCCTTACGTAGGTTTCATCAGTTGGAGAGACGTTTTACAAACAACCCTACACTAAAACGAGAATATACAAAATGTATCAAAGAATACCTGGAACTTCATCAAATGGTAGAAGTCGATGTTCACTCCGACGAAGTTCTCAAAACTCCATTCCATTACTTCGTTCCGCATCATGCAGTGGTTAAGAAAGCAAGCTCTAACACCAAGGTTCGAGTCGTTTTCGATGCCGCTGCAAAGACCTCGGATGGAACTTCGTTGAACGACCATTTGATGAGTATTATGGGTATTCTACTGAGATGGAGAACGTACCTTTACAGCCGACATCGAAAAGGTGTATAGGCAAATCCGGATGAATCAGAGCAACTCCTACTACCAGCTGATCTACTGGCGTGACGTGATCCATCAGCCTGTAAATGTATATCGGCTACAAACTGGCAAGGCCAGCGCTCCTTACCTTGCTATTCGAACGCTTAATAAATTAGCAACAGAGGGAGAAAAACGACACTCCACTGGGGCCAGGATCATCCGAAAAGACATGTTTGTGGATGATGTCATCACAGGTGCCGATTCATTGGAGGAAGTTCTGAAGAAGAGAGACGACATTAAACATTTGCTATCACCAGCAGGATTCAGTCTTCGAAAGTGGACGAGCAACATAGAGGATTTCTTTCAGGATATTCCACCAGATCAGAGAGAGTTAGGTTTTGTTCTTCCATTTGATTCTTCCGAGCATGTTAAGGCTTTAGGGGTAAAGTGGTTCCCACTCGATGATTCTTTTCCCTTTCAGAGCTTCACAGCGGAGGCTCGGAAGTCACAAAGAGTTCAATGCTTTTAACGATCGCAAAACTTTTCGATCCCCTTGGATGGATTTCGCCGTGCATTGTCAAGGCAAAAATGATGATGCAGCAACTTTGGTGGCGCGGGGTGTCCTGGGACCAACCGATTGCTATTGAGCTCCAAGAACTATGGGAAACGGTAGTCAAATCTATAAAGTACCACCTGAAGAGAATTGCCGGGAATGAAATATTCACGTTTGAAGAGTTTTCCACGTGGCTGGCTCAAACAGAGGCATATTTAAACTCACGACCGCTTTGTCCGTTGACCGACAACCCAGAAGACTTCGCTGCACTCACTCCGGGACACTACTTAGTTGGTCATTCGCTCATCGGAGTACCTCATCCGGATCAGATCGAAAAGAAAATCAGCTGTCTTGAACGGTGGCAACATATTCAAAAATGATACCAAGTATTTTGGAAGCAGTGGAACTCCGAATACCTCACGCGCCTGCAACACCGACCTAGTGCTCACAAAGGTCAAGGCGCATAGTCGAGAAACACCCAGGATCGGACAAACTCACTCGCGTCGTAACGTTGAAAACACAAAATGGGGAAACAAAAAAACCCATTACCAAAATTTGCCCTCTTCACTCTAACGATAACAATACCGAGAAAATGTTAATATAGTCTTATCGATTCATTCGCGACACTGGCTTTTATAAAAAAAAAAGGGAAAACTACTCTAATCGAACAATCATCGGTATACAGTCCACTCTCACACTCATTCGCATCCACTCTCACACTCATTCACAACCACTCTAACACTCTTTCGCATCCACTCTCACACTCATTCGCATCCACTCTCCACTCAGTCGCATCCACGCTCACTCATTCGCATTCACACACACTCTAGGCGACACCAAAACCTCACTCAACACTACAAAACTCATTTACAAAATCATTGAAAAACACACTCTACACTACATTAAATCCCTAGAAAATAATATTCTACACGACACTAAATCCCTATAATTAAAAAAAAAGTCATCGAATGTAATTCGAAAATCTATAAAATCAATTACACATTCGTGGCCATCCCTAAGACAATAATTCGACACAATCATCTCTAACCCTACACCGAAACCATGAATGGAAATAATAACAAACACTAAAAAACTAAAAGAACCTTGAATATAAACGTAAAGAAATTATAATATAGGAAAATAACAACACTCACCTGGAATATCCCGCGCTGGTGCAATCACTGCACATTAAATTAAAATGAAATCAAAAAAAAAGACAAGCAATCAAAACAATTACACCACCATCGTCTATGACGTACATTTACGGCACTTAAATCAATGGACAACAACACAGTAGCGTAAGCGCAGATTACGGCTTCTGTAGTAAGAAGGCGACTCACGGCAGAAGTTATAGAGGGCACCTGCAGCATAACAGGGACAGACAGTATTGTCATTTCTTTAATCAATTCCCTGTTGACCGTGTTGTCGTTTAATTATGTATGTGTTATCTCTTTTACCAATCCATTTATTTTCTACTTTCATGTGAGAATAAGAACAGCAAAAGAGAAAAACCAGATGATAAGGTAGTAAGAGAATTTGGGTAACAGGGATGCGTCCGAAGATAATTACCCAATGCTGAGTACAATTATTGCAGCTGAAGGTGGTTTAGTTGCGAACCCAGTTCACGGGCCCGGAGAATGTTTAAGCTGGATTAAAAATTTATAAACTGATTGAAACACCTTGCTAATCATTGTTCAATTAGAATTCAATTTTTATTCAATTCAATTACATTCAATTATGGTTAATCTAAAGTAAAGGTTGTGATTACGAACTGTCAAGAAACATAGAATTGTCAAATTAAGAATTAGAGCAATCTGAAATAAAATGTATTATCATTTATAACGTCAAACAAGTTGGTCTTTTCTTTTTACATTCTTCATAAAGTTATTAAAATTATCGCCACACAAAAGAGGATCGTGCAAATTCTAAACCCAAATCAAACATGCACAGAGACTTAGGAGTAACTACCGTCGATGACGAAATAACGAACTTTCCTCGAAAACTCCGTATTCGTCTTTATGGTAATTGCAACAACGTTATGCTTCAAATTCTGGACGAGACAAACCTTGTGCGCCGACTACAAAGAACGAACGTGAATATTTTTGAAGCTAAAACTACTTGATAAGGAAACTTAGTCGTAGTAAACCAGTAGAAGGGAGGTTTTGTTTAGTGTGTAAAAATCTCACACTACTAAGAGGGCCTAGTAGCAATGAAGATTTTTCACCTACCCATGAAAAAAAAGTTATCCAGTGACTAATAAAATCCTCAACACTCAATTCAGTGAGAGCTTCCTGGATCGCTTCAGTTAAGACGTTATTAAAGGCGCTTTCAATGTCAAGTGAATGTTTTTTTAAAAACGTTTGCACCACTTCACGGTGGTTTTCGGAATAAAATCCAATCGAACGTGTCTCCAACTCAAGGAGATTTGATGTATAGCTTCAAAAATTGGACACTAGCCAAGGGACTACTGGGTTGTGACTTTTCTGCAGCTTAGTGGTAAGAATGCCGTCAAGACCGGCTGATTTATAAGAGGGGAAGCTGGTAGTAGCCCATGAGGTTTTTCTGCTGTTATTAGTGATTGTATTTCATTCCATGATGAAAGCTGTGATTCAGGTGCATTATGCAGCTGACCTTACACCCTGAAAAGCGAGTGTTCATTTAAAGCTCCACGGTTTCTCTAAAAGATTTTGTCCAAGTACCATCATACTATACTCTCGACTGGAGGCTAATAGTTCATCCTCGGAAGTCGAACCAATATCGGACTCCACTTCATTTTCTTTATTTTATTTGTATTTTTATTTTTTTCTTATTGTTTTTGTTTTCAATTTTTTTTTAAAATTGTGGTCTCACGAGTATGTCCTGAATAAAAAGTCCACCCTGGCAGTAATAATATACCAAGACAAGGTATTTATATATACTCACCGACCTCGCATAGGCATCAGCACGGACCATTCACACCGTTCTTTTTCTTCAGTAGCTTGTCATGCAGTCGTCAGCACTTATACCTCAGCTCGTTCACTTTAAAAGTGAGATATTTTGAGCTTAGGTCTTAATGAATCACCGCGCATTTTTAGCTAACACCAAACACAGACATGTTTAGCCATTTCCGGTGGGCGCCCACGGGAAGGACTGAAGACGAGGATTTTTGCCCACCAAATTACGAGTATGTATCAAAATTGATATGCCCTATGGAATAGGGGAAGAAGAAGAACTTTGACATGAGTGTCAGATAAATGCACTTCATTTGTTCGTGGCAAAAGTTTTCAAGTTTTTACTCAGTTTTAAACTCCCACATTTTCCCAAAAAGTTTTAAAGTTTCTTTAAACGGTGTTTTCCGGAAATATTGCCTTAGTTTTTCACAATTCGCGATATTTCCTTTTGTGTTATAGCTAAACTATTTGTTTGCATAAGGAACCCAGTTGTTGTTGGTTTCTTTTCGCGCGCAAATCAGCTGCCAAAATGACTGAAGCCTCACACAGACCAGAAACCAGACTGCTGGCAAAAATTGCCAAGCCACAAACACCAAATTCGTCTAAGGCTGAAAAATTTGGCAAATCATTCGAGACACGACTAGCCAAACAGCTTGAGGAATACAACTCTCAACTAAAATCTACCATAATGGAAATGCATAACATCTTGCTGGTAAAACTTGACGCTATAGTCGCAGATTTCACCACTCGATTCGAAGATGTCAACAAATCTATATCTGCGCTCACAGTGCGAGTCGAAGTCCTCGAACAAACGTCAGAGTCAGTCCGGTGCTCACTGCTGGAAAATGAAGTATTATGCTTAAAAGATAAAGTTGATTCAGTCGAACGTGATAAGCTGGCCACTGATATTATCATTCATGGAGTGCCGACGACTAACTACGAAGATCTCCAAAGTGTTTACAACCGACTGTGTACAGCTGTCGAATGTACTCAAGCACCTACACCCAAAGCGATCTTCAGAACCAAACCTAAAGGCAAACTAGGCAGTTCTTCGATAATCGTAAAATTTCCATCGGTAGGAGACAAAATCACTCTATTAACTTCAGCAAATGCCGCATTCAAAAAAACCAAGAAACGACTTTGTTTACAACAGATCGGGATTCAATCAGACAAACTAATTTCTGTCAACGAAAGCTTAACAACAAATAATCTCGCTATATTTCGGAAAGCTCACGAGTTAAAACAACAACATCAGCTGTCTTCTGTCTTCACACGAGGGGGACGGGTGTATGTACGCCAAAAACCAACTGGCAAAGCTTTTTTGGTCGACTGCATCACACGCTTGGATTCTTTTGCCGCTGCAGCTACCAACCACGATGAACATCGAAATGCTACCTAATCGAAGCTTTTTTAATAACCACATATTTATTTTGTATATTGTAATTAGTAAGTATCTTTTGTATCTGCGTAACTTATTGTCTGTTAGCCATTTGAGAGTTTACATGTTTTGTGTTCTGAGTTTTCTTGCACTGGAGGAACATTTATTTATAATTTTCACCAATGGGTGATACCAGCAATTCTTCCGTTGGCAGTGGCACGAATGATAATTTGCGTGTATTAATTAACATCCCCTGTACACAGCGCGCGGGCCTGAAAGTATGCCACATAAATGCTCAAAGTTTGTCCAAATGCAAATTTGATGAATTTAGAAGTTTGTTTGTCGGTTCCAATGTTGATATAGTATGTGTTTCGGAAACATGGTTTGATCCGAAAATACCTGATTGTGCATACTCAATGCCAGGATATAACATTTTTCGCGATGATAGGCAAAATCGAATGGGTGGGGGTGTTGCAATTTACGTCCGTAGGCCGCTGCCTGTAAAGCTAATTGCAACCTCACCTACTGATAGTCCGTTCGAGTATTGTTTCATTGAACTTGCATGTGAGAGAAGGAAATATCTACTGGGTGTCGTTTATCGACCAAGAAATTACATTGACCTTTCACAGCTTTATTGCTTTCTTGAAAATAATACAACATCGTTTTGGAAAATTATTGTTTGTCCTGCTATTTCGTTTTCCCTAATTGAAAATATAAAAGCACTAAATCTTGATCTTCTTAATTCGACCATTCCGACTCATTTCACTGACTCAAGTAGTACCCTCCTGGACTTATTTCTTGCAAGTGACACTCAGAATGCTTTTCACAGCCAAGTTTCCGCGCCAGTATTTTCTAAACACGATCTCCTCTTTGCCTGTTTTGATATCGCCACTTGTATAGAACAATTGAAATACTCATACAGGGATTTCAAAAATGTGCGAGCGGATATTCTTGAGCGAGATTTACCACGTGTAAACTGGCTACCAATATATTCGGAACCTTCAACCGACATGCAAGTTGAATATCTGCAAAGCGTGATTACACAGTTGTTTGACTGCCATGTTCCTTTTAAAACTAAGCTTGCAAAATGCAACATCAATCCATGGTTTACCCCAGAGATTCTCAGACTAAAAAATGAACGGGATGCTGTATACATGAAGTGGAAATATTTTAGGCTCCCTGAATTTTTCTCGTCTTATAAAGCACTAAGAAATCTTGTATGTTCAAAAATAAGGCAAGCCAAGCATATTTTTTACAGTGAGCATCTTAACTATAAACTTCCCAGCAAGATATTATGGAAGAACTTACGTCAGCAAGGCATTTGTGGTAAAATTGATTCAGGAGTTGATAATGTTGATCCAAATCAGCTAAACCGTGATTTCATCAAAATTCAATCGACAAACACTGGAATATCTCCGGTAATCACACCAAGCGGATCCTTTGAATTTTCCAGGGTTGAGCAAACGGATGTTGTTAGAGCTGTCCTCAAAATAAAGTCAAAAGCTATTGGTGTTGACGGGATCCATCCCTATTTTATAAAAATGATTCTACCGTACATCCTTCCAGCAATAACTCATCTTTTCAACACAATCATAACAACATCCAATTTCCCAAAGTCCTGGAAAGCTGCAAAGATTATCCCAATCCTTAAAAAGAAAGCAACACAAAGAGCCCCAGCAGAATACCGACCTATCGCAATACTTCCATACTTATCCAAAGTCTTCGAAAAAACTGTCCACTATCAAATGTCTGCTTATCTTCGACAAAACAACCTTCTTTGTATGTACCAGTCTGGTTTTCGGCAGCATCACAGTTGTACTTCAGCATTGCTTAAAGTAACGGACGATATAAGGGCAGCAACTGATAAAAACTACGTTACTTTTCTAACTTTGCTAGACTTTTCAAAGGCTTTTGACACGGTTGATCATAGGCTTCTTGTCGCAAAACTTCAAAATTTGTTTGCTTTCTCCTCATCCGCTGGAAAATTAATTTTTTCCTACCTGACAGGTCGCGTACAAGCAGTTTTCGTAAACGGTGTCCAATCCGAATTCTTAACGAGTTTCACAGGTGTCCCCCAAGGATCCATATTGGGCCCACTACTTTTCACCATCTTTATTAATGACCTCCCGAACGTTGTTCACAACTCCGCAGTGCATATGTATGCCGACGATGTGCAACTTTACATAAGTAGTGCCCGCGGTCTTATCGATAATGCTGCTTATAAACACAATGAGGATCTGAAGAATATCCTTACTTGGTCCAAGGACAATTTTTTAAGTATAAATCCAGATAAATCCAAATGCCTTGTAATCAGCAGAAATGTTCATGATTCAAATATTTTACCCCCTATTTATCTTGGAAATGCTCAAATTGAATTTGTCGACAAAGCCAAAAATCTGGGGGTTTGGTTCAGTGAAACGCTGTGCTGGGATAACCATATCTTGACGTTAATTGGCAAAATCTATGGATGTCTCCGAAATCTATCTTTATCGCAAAACTTCACACCGACAAATACAAGACTAATTTTGGCACGAACTCTACTCGTGCCCCTAATTACATACAGCTGTCAAATTTTCTGTTGCAATAACGCTATTATAACACGCAAATTACATGTTGCATTTAATAATATAACGCGTTATGTTTTTGGGTTAAGAAGATACGACCATGTTTCCGCCTATGCTAAGAAAATACTTGGTTGTACACTAGAAAAGTATCTTGAGTTTTGCACAATCAAGTACTTACATAAAGTCATAACCACCAAACAGCCTCAATACTTATACGAAAAACTAAAATTCGCACAATCACAACGTGCTTTGACGTTGGTTCCACCTCGCGTTACTTATCAGGTCTCGGAACGCCAATTCTTTATTCATGCCATTCGCCTTTGGAACGCACTTCCTCTCAGCGTAAGAAGACTCCACGACGCGAATAATTTTTGTGATACTCTCTTTCGGCATATTACGTCTACATAAATTGCAGATACAAATAATACTATCTAATATTAAAAATTTTCTCATTTCTCTATTGAAATTATTTTAACCTCAGAATTTAACATGAAGTTCTAATTTTAATTTTCAATTCTAATTTTAAATAATGTAATGAAAATGTCAACATTTATGCCTTAAAGACTGTTAAAGTCTATTGTAAGTGTTGTTGAAAAGTTGAATAAATGAATAAATGAATAAATGAATAGGGTATAAAGACTTTGTCAGAATTGGAACTGTGCGCTACTCACCGTTTTTTTTTTTCGTTTTTAATGCATTGTTATTTTTGGAATTCATGAACTCTTAACAGCTAGACACAACAAAAAAAAACGCTTAAAACCAGCTTAACTAACTTAACTATGTTATATACTAACTTAATGGCCCTATGCGGGCGCTCTAAGCTAAACCTAATGCTTAAGCTATGTCTTTCGACGTAACATGACTTAAAATATTTATTAAATCTATACTTACAAATATTAAAAACTAAGAAAACATTTTTAAGCAAAAACTTAGTAAATGAATGCCTGAAGTCCTTTCGTTCTCTTGGGATCCAGGTTAGGTGCGGAAATTTATGAATTCTGTAGGAGCAGATGGTACCTCCCTATTTTTCGAAAAGCTCCGACTCCGATCGTCCTTTGCCAGCTCGTTCGCTCTGCAGTTGTCCGGAAAGTCCCAGCGCAGGAAAACATCACAACTGTCAGCGATCTCGTTCAGAGACGATCTCGTTCAGAGACTTGCGGTATTGCTCTATCAACTTGGATCGTACTCTCGGTGATTCCAAGTTTTTTATAGTTTTTTTTTTTTTTTTGGTTACGGCAAAGGATGTGGAATCTTCTAAAGATACAAGTAGGATAAATGAAAATTGGGAATATGCCTAAGTACTAAACCACACCCTTCACACTTCAATCACTCTCTCCGCGGGACTACCGTTAGATATTATAATACTTCGCAGGGCTGGTTAGCAATTTATGCTCTTCTTTCCCAGTTTGCTGCTTCAAAAATGGGTTCAGCGTTTGCCATTCTCTGCTCCTTGAGAGATGTCGCCTGCGCCTTATTTCCATTGTTGCTTTTAATGACTCTTTCTAACTGTCGAAGTTCCTTCATGATTATTGCTGAAACCTCTTTCACCGCATCCCATATTGTGCTCGATGTTATCATGAGGTCTACAATATATAATTATAATTCTTTCCTCTAGTTCTCTGCGCTCTATTTCAAAACGTGGGCACTGAAAAATACATGCTGCGCATCTTCTCTGGCCTCTTCGCAGTTTAAATAGGTGGGCAATGCATTAAGTCCAAACCAGTTCAGATGCGCTCGAAAGTAGCTATGTCCGGTTAGCAGCTGGCTGAAGAAGAAATCTACTTCTCCATGCTGCCGGTCCACCCATTTTAGGATATTCGGTATAAGTGTATAGGTATATCTTCCCCTCGAAGACTGGTCCCATCTCTCCTGCCATGCTCCCATACTCCGCTGTTTTTCTTCCAGCTTGATATCTTTGACTGAACCCTGAGGGTCGTTAATTTTTGGCATCGTAGGTCCTTTGTAATTCGTTAGCCAGGATTTCTGCTGGTATTATTCGCGCGATGACAGATATAGCATCATCTGATACCTCCGAAATATACAGCATACCCTCAGCGCACACATTTGGTTGACAGAGTTAGTTCTCTGGTGTAAAACTTAATTGTCACTGCTTTGACCCATATTGGTGTCGCATACATTATGATGGACTGCACTACCCTTGACAGAACTAATCTCCTTTGACGTTGTATTATGATCGCCTGCTCTTATGGTGATTGTTTCTCTTTTCATGCGACTACTTACTAGTACAGCTCCTGTTTTGTGTTCTGCGAGTTCTAACAAAACTGCTATCATGTACCGCCTTACTTTTCGGATACATTTATTACAAATGTAATCTATTTCATTCAGATGTTTCGCCACCACAACTATTGCAATATCATCAGCAAAGCCGATTGGGATTCCAAGCCTTAGAATCCTATCATACATATTGTTCCATAGTATGGGTCATAGCACTGACCCTTGTGGAACTCCGCCAGATATGTGGTACTGCCTTACTCCATCATCTGTATCGACGAGCAGCAACCGTTTCTCGAAATACCTTAGTATTAATTTAATTAAGAACCATTTGACCATCATTAAGGAGTATACTATAAGTCCCCAGTTTGCAGAGCTGAACGTATTTTTGACGTCCAATGTTATTACGGAACCATATTTTTTTGAACGACCTATCAATGTTACCAGATAACAACTGATGGATGAAAAGTATGTCGGCGATATCCCGGCGTTTTTCCAATGATTGAAGATTAATCAATCTACTCGTAAGACGATCGGCATAGGGTGGAAGGTTAACGTTATCAGCCCAACCCAGACTGCGTAAGGCGAAGCGCATGAACCTGAGCTGCACTGCCTCAATTCTCATGGTATGGACAGCATAATGGGGCAACCATACTTGGCTGGCATACTCGAGGAGGGGTCTGACGAAGGTAATATAGAGGGATTTAGTCAAGCCAAGCGCTGAGTTGGCTCTATTAATGATACTGTCGATGTGTGAAAGTTGAGTTCACTATCACAGATGACACCTAAATCGCATGCTGATGTGACTAAGGGTACAGGCTCGCCACGAATAAAGTAGACCCTAGGAGGTGGTGGCAGACATTTGCGGGAGTAGGTAATGGAATGACATTTATCGACATTAAGCTCTAAGAAATTTTTGTTACACCAGATGGAGAAATTATTCAGGTCATCCTGTAGAAGGCGAGAATCAGCGGGAGATGAAATACGTCTAAAGATTTTCATATCATAGGCGTAGACCAGAAGGTTGGATTTTTGAATGATATGTTCGACATCGTTTATCGTAAGGATAAAGATCAGAGGTCCAAGATGGCTACCTTGAGGAACCCCCGAAGTTGCTGTAATAGGGTCCGATATTGACAATCTAAAATGGACTTTGTATTGGCGATCTACTAGGTATGATTTTATCCATGATATGAACCGCGGTTGGAAACCAATGACTTCTAGTTTGAAGAGAATGAGTTGGTGAGAAATTTTGTCGAAGGCCTTACTAAAATCAGTGGCTATAACATTAACTTCATAGCCATCTTCCAAAGCGTCCAGTGTACCAGACAAGAATTCAGTTAAGTTGGTAGTTGTTGACCTACCTTTAAGAAATCCGTGTTGCTTTGTGGAGAAAATTGACTTACAGTGAAAGAACATCGCATCATACACTTAGCAATAGGCCGATAATTATAAATTTCACTTCTGCAACCTTTTTTGTGGATAGGTGTAATATAAGCGTCCTTCCATGATTGAGGAAAAACGCGTTGGGAGATTGAGAGTTGAAGAAGGGCAGTGAGGGGTTGTGTCAAATAATTCACACATTCTTTTAATACTATGGCGGGGATACCATCAGGACCAGGAGAGTAGTCGTCTTTAAGTTGATTAAACTTATTAACAACCATTGACGGTGTTATATCTACGGAAACGAGGGAGGTTTGAGCAGAGTTGTTCAATAAGCGGAAATAATCAAGGTCAGGTTCGAGGATGTGGTCAGCGAATAACAGGCTTAAGAAGTGAGCGAATAAGTTGGCAATTATTTTAGGGCTTGCTGAGGAAGAATCCGAAAAGGTGAAAGTTGAAGAATAGCCGTCAGATTTACGTTTGACATAAATAAATTGAAAAAAGCGTTTGGGGTCAGAAATCAGGTTGGATTGCATAGAGTCGAGGTATTCTAGATAAAGCCTTTCGCAGAGCTCAGAGAAATGGGTGTATGCGCGAAAGTACTCAAAAAAGTCGGAGTCTGATTTGAATTTAAGATAAGATTGCCACAGTTTGTTTCTTTTGTTGCGAAGTGAACGTAACTCCTTGTTATACCAAGGTGGAGAAGGCGTGCAATTTTTATTAGTAAGGTATGGTACCGATTGGACAAAACACGCAAAGATATGATAGTAGAAGATTGCGAGGGCATTGTCGATGGGTAAGAGTGTAGGGACGGGACTTATGTTAAGCAGTAAGCTATTGAGTTTGTGGAAATCAGCTTTACGGAAATTGACGCAAAAAGAATGTTCCGAAACTGGGTTAGAGTTAGCGTTGTAGGAAAAGGTTAGAAATAGGGGGGGATGAAAGCGGTCCTAAGTCGAGAGAAGATGATTGCCCTCAGAGACTGCGGAATTATAGGCGCCGGAAGAGAAAATTAGGTCAAGTTGCCTATTCAAGTCATTTCGAATGCCACTTA
This sequence comes from Pocota personata, assembly GCA_963082735.1. Classification (NCBI taxonomy): domain Eukaryota; kingdom Metazoa; phylum Arthropoda; class Insecta; order Diptera; family Syrphidae; genus Pocota; species Pocota personata. The sequence goes on from OY720431.1 coordinate 73,976,648, forward strand.
CTTGGAAAAGTCCAGAGTCAGAGAGACAATCGGTTAGTAAGATTTCCTTATCAGATGTGGCCCCAGGGATGTAATGGGACTCGTCATCAGATTAGGACCATTGAAGATGGGGAAGACTAAAATAATGGCGTCACCGCATGGATCCATGGAATCAATCAGAGAGTCCACGGCATCAACGGCAAACTGATATGACCCAATTGGTGTATGTAACAACACATTATGTAAAGATGGCGCTTAGGTTGGGAAATCTTAACACTTATAAACTCGAAGTCGGCGGTGTGCGAGCTTTTGAAAAAAGTAGCGTCGTGGCGATCAAGTATTGCCAGCAGACCGCCACGGCCGGATAAAGAGCCATCTGTTACAAGTCCATCAGTGCGGAAGGTGTTGAAAGCAGCAGAGAAAAGTTCGCTGTGGTTGAAATTGGGGGTTAGATTTGTTTTTTTTTTTATAATTTGCGCGCCAAAGAGGATATGAATACTCTTATACTATTACAGGACACGGGCGTTTGTGAAGGAGAGAGAGAGAAAGAACGATTTTGTGTAGTGGTTTGAAACTTAGATGGGATTAAGTTTCTGTAAACTCCAAGGGTAGCGTCTAGATAACTGAGAGCTTGTTTGTTTTTGCTTTTTGTCGTTGCTCATGATTCACAGTATTTTTTTTCCATCCTCCTGATGTCATGATCACGATCAAGTTGCATTTTCTGCCATATGACCGCTCTACTGCCAGTGCTATGCCTTCGCAGTAGAGTTGACTTAGCTTTCGCAATTTATCAACTTTTTTATTTATTTCAGACGAAATAAATAGATGATTGTTGACATCAGGATTTGAACCGTGAATCAAGAGCGTGACAAGCGTTGATGTTACCACTACACCACGGCCACGTCGCGGGTTTTGGTGCGCAATCCTATGACATTTTGATAGTAAAAAGACAGGTATTTAGGAACAATTTTAGGGTTATATGGGTGAGACAAGACTGGGTCAGAGCAGTGATTAGGTCGGTACGGCTTCTTTGAAGGTGGGAAGTTCTTTTAGAGGTTGGCGGCAAAGAGGACAGGTCTTCAGAAACCCTTTGAGGTGAAATATTAAAAGCGTCGTGGTAGTTATTGAAAATTCACAGTAACGTAGGTCAGTCAGTAGGAAGACCTTCTTGGTGAATGGCTATCGTGACATTAGTTTTAGTCTTGCCATCGATGCAAGCAGAGTCGGGTTCTTTGTGGAGGTAAGCAAGGAAGAGTCGGACATTATTGTAGATTCTATGGTCCCTTAATCGAGATAAGGTGTAGTGAGTATCGATTGAATCAGCGGAATTCATGGTAAGTTTAAACACCGAAGGGAGGAGAGGGTCGAGAAAGGGGGGAGAAGAATTGGCCACAGGGTTAGGGTTGAAGGTATTATTAGCACGAAGAGAGGCGGAAGAGTTTGAATCAGAGAGATCAAAGGACACGTGGCTTAGAGTCAGGTTTAGAATTATGAGAGTAAGGCTTAGAGTTAGGCTTAGACTTAAGGTTAAGATTCTGCTTTCTTTGTTAATCCATTTGGCCATGGTCATCTTCCCCCAATTGATGGTATCGTCGAGGGAGTTCCAGAACAACCAACTGTATTTCGATGGAATGATGATCTTGAAGCAACTAGACTTTCTGGAATTGGATGGAGAAATCTTCTGGCAATTGGCTATGGTGATTGCAAACTTCTGGTAAGGAAGTTCCGTATCCAGGTAGCATCGGCATGTTGGGGAGCGCCTTTGATGGTAAATGTTGTGTACTCAGCGTTTTCCATCTTATTGCCCTTACTTAGTTTTTCAAGCCTCTCGTTCCATTCAAGGAGAGTCCATGAAGTTCCGAATCGATTAATACAAGGTTGCGAAGTTTCAGTTTGTTTGGTAAGTGAAGTAGTAGGAGGATTAGCAGTCGAAGATACAGGCACTAGAGACGGAGGCGAAAGAGCTCTTGGAGATAGATTGATTGCAGTTTCGCGAATTTCATCAAGTATTGATGTATTGTACGGGCAACTTGATTGTGGTTGGATTTGATCCGGAATGTCATCGGTTATGCTAGAAGCCATCCTAATATCATCGAGAATTTCGCATATTGTAAGCCGAGTTACTGCGAGTTCATTACTGACCTCATTAATTTTGTGTACCATGTCAACAAGTAGCGGATCAGTTTGACGGGGAGAAGGTGTGGCTAATCCAGGTCAGACCGAAGAGAGTTGATATCATCGTTAATATTGTTATATGGGCAGAGTTTCATGGTAGATTTAATTTGGCGTTTGAGTCCCTCGAGTTGACAGTTTGTAGAATCGTACTGGGAACTATTGGTTATAATTTCGGTTAAAGCTGCTAGTTGTTTTTCAATGCTATTAAATTTGCCCTTGCACAAACCACTACAGCACTCAATCGCGTTGCTCAAATCCTCTACACTTTTTATAATGTCATCACACTTTAGTAGTCCTTTGAAGACCTTTTTGCTGAACTGCTTAAAGTCAAACGTCATTGCTTTAGTCGAATCAATGAGACACTTAATTGCAAGCATGACGTGCGAGGGAGAAATTTCTATGCACTCGTTGCAGTAGAACGCGAAATGATTCAAATAATCTTTGATATAAATAATAGATCTTTTGCATAGACCGGTGCAAATAGGGTGGAATGACTTGCCACAGAGGCCTTTGCAGATAACCCAATCGGCAATAGTATCTTCGATTGCGCAATGAACATTACCGCACTTTTCCATTTTTAATAGGCCACAAAAAATAAACAAAACTAAAAAGGAAAATTAGGTTAACTTGCAACGATTGACGAGTGAGAATCGAGTTAATTGGTATTAGTATTTTTATTATTATTATTATTTTTGTTTTTTTTTTTTTGTTTTTTTATGTTTTGATAGCGGGTCAGCGAAAAGTGGAAATTGGGAATTAAAATATACTCGCGAGGCAGGAGAAATTCCGGTGAATTGTTGACGTCATCCGGACCATGGATGCGGCCATAGCATTTGTTGTTCCTGCGATTATTGTAGACTATCCAGAAATCAGGGCAAACATGTCTTCATCGAGTGTGTTTATTTTCCACCCTATTTGTTCTGCCTTCTTTGGAGGGCGTCCCTGGGTCGCTCTCCTCGACTGCACTTCAAACAGGATGGCCTGGTGGTCGCTGTGGGTATATTGGCTACTGACTCTCCACCTTGCATTTCTCGCTAGGGAATTAGTTACGAAGGTGATGTCAACTATAGAACCTACGCCATTTCTGCTAAAATGTGCTCGCTTGCCGTATTAAGTAGTATTACGTCTAGTGACGATACGGCTTCTCGCAGAGCCTCACCTCTCCTATTAGTCCGTGTGCTACCCCAATCAGTTTTCCATGCGTTGAAGTCCCCGTCATCTAAGTCTTTGCAAGCACCTCACTTATGCTATTTCCCCGAGAACTTCTCCCACTTTGCTTTGGTCCTCTGAGGAACTTCCACGGTTGTTTTCTTGAGCTCAAGCAGTAACTCTCCTTTGATCGTGTTCCGTATGCGAGTTACATTAAACCCTAATCCATTTAACTCAGGGTTTGCCTTCACCTTGTGGAGTATATCGCTGTAGGAAATTTCTCCGATCTTTGTAATCACCAGTGCGTCCGGCACGTTAATCTAGCCCGCACTTTTTCTACCACTCTTGTCCACTCGGCTTTGATATTCTGGTGGGTTGATGACTCTACTATATTCCATTTTATCTTTTTTCACAATCTACTACACAGTGCAGTGGTTGCGTATTGCAGTTGCTAGCTTTCTAATATCTTGTGGGACATTGTTTTTTCTCTTGATGAATTCCATCAATGCAGTGATTTTCTTTCCCAGGGATTGCATAACTTTACGCTTCGCTCTTTCTTCGCTGATTTCTTTGGCGCTTACTACCATGCTGGTTTCCATTGCCAAACTATCCACTGAGGTGCAAGTTTGAATTCATCTGCGAGGATGTCTGCTCACTTAGTGGTTCAGTCGGCGTCCTCACGTCCATGTTATGTTCTTGCGTCGCCTCCTCCGTTATTTTTATCGGCGGTGACTGCATCAGTACAGAACTTCTACTGAACGGATTTTCCCCTGTACTTTCGGCTCATGAGTTTTGTACTTTCTTTTGTTATTTTTTTTTCTGTTTTATTTCTATCTGTATTTTTTAGATTCATGTCTGGATCAAACGAGTATGGGAGAAGTGACGTCCACCACATCAGAAACAGATATAGATAGGGATAGTGGCACGCTCGCGGTTGCACGGCATAACTCGTCGGACGGGGCTGCTTCTTGTCTCCCCTCACTCCCACACCACCTGCTCAAATACACAAAAATATTCCATTTTATCTTTTGTGCTATATTCTTACTGAAAAGAGCCTACTAGAAACGAGAAGAAGCTAATTAATTAGGCCATGGACGGACTTCAAGAAAGACAGGAAAGAAGTCAGGAAAAGAAGAAAAGCTCAAGGGCTTGTGCCTATATCCCGGAGAAAGGAGGGTGTAACAGATATAAACTACACCTTACTATTCTAAACTAACCTAATCTACTCTAAAACTTAAGATAAGCCCTATCCTATACCTGATCTGACTTATAACTGTCCCACTCTAGCCCTATACTACGGTATCTGTATCCTCTAATCACTCTCGTCCCAGAGACGTGCCAGGTATTGGTGGCACTATCTCCTTGGTTCATATTCATTGGAGATGGCACCTTTGCCACGTCCGGTCTTTAGCACGTCAGTGTTGTCGTCCTGTCAAGTCATCGTTGCTCTTGATTAACGAAAGAACGGCCTTCCCATTCCCCCACACATCATCGTCGCACAAAGAAGTCTACCAGCACACCATTATCTCACCTTCAAATGGCTACCAAAAGGGAAACGAAATTGCCATACATTTTGAATTCTTCAACAAAATTCTAAATTATTTATATTTATATTTTAATAATATAAAAAGTAATTAGATCTAACCTAACCTAAGTAACAAAAAAATCTGCTCTTAACATCTAATCTAAAACTATCAAAAATTACTCACGGTTTTCTTTGTCCCCCGGGAACACATGAGAAATGTAATTGCTGACGTTCCAGCGGTATTAACGCGAACAACAAAACCAAAAAATGTTAAGCGCAGAGCTTAGTGTTATTCCTAACCTCAACTTACACTAAATTAGCAAAAAAAATAAAAATACTAAGCTAAAAAAAATCAGCTAATTGGCTGCACTAATTTTTTTTTTGTTAATACTGTGGCATTAGTGGTACGAAACTTACTGGGGCGGAGCACCTCATTCCAGTTTTCTTTGTGTGTGGCCTTTGCTCCTTTCTGTATCTCTGTAAATCACTTGGAGAATACCGGTAGGTTGGTTTGTGACTCGCCGGTATACCTTACGGTCCCCGCTAACCGGTGCCTGGAAATTCGCCAGGACTCGTCGAAATCGATTTATATGTGTACATACGTCTGCTGTCTTGTTTCTAGCTTGTCCTCTTAAGGAATGCTGCTGTCCCCGAATCTTTCCTTTCTATCTAGTATTAAAAAATGACCATTATTATTTTTTTTCTCTCTAGCACAACTTGTCACTTTTCACTTACCTGAGAAGAAAAAAAATCTTCTAAGAATTTCCTTCCCCTTTCCCTGTGTGCTACTGTCTTTTGCTTGTTATGCCACTATCCGTATTGTAGGGGAATCGACCTTCGATTTAATCAGAAAAGTGATCAACGGTCGATGATCTTTTGCCCTAGTTTCTTGCCTTCCTGTTTTATTTCTCTTTTCGTTACCCCTTCATTTTCATTCGTTGCCTGTATCTCTCTTCGTCCATATATTTTTTTTTGTCGGGCCATTGGAAAAGGGAAATCCCCTTTGCCAATGTTCTTCGTCAAAATAGTGTCCAGTCATAATGTGTGTCTATATAATTCTATACTTAAATACCTACATATAACAATTTAATCGATTCATCTAATTACGTAAATTCAAACCTAACCTGCCCTATTTCACACAAAATGTATTTACTAATGACGATACTTCAAAAATTGAATGTATATCAACGGAACGCATAACACTTTCACATATCAAAGTCATCTAATCCTTCGATTGTGATTTGCCTTTCGTTATAAAAAATATTCTTCTTATTTCTCGAGAGTTTAGGAGTGTGTGAACCGGACCACTAGTGTAGACTCTTATGTAAAAAAAACAAATTTTCTTTTTCCGGATGAAGTGTTCTTCTTTTGTTTTTTTTTTTGTTCTTTTAATAGCCGGAGTAATTAACGCTATAGTTTTCCCTGCGAGGTAGATTGAACCTTTTTCAGGAGGAATGTCCCTGGCAATCGGACCTTCCATCAAAGTTCCCGGATTTGTGAGATCAAATGGAATAAAGTACATGGACGAACCACAATGATAATTCCCAAACATTTACAATGGACGGCGATCCATGCCAGTGGTTATAGTCCGCACAGTTGGACTCCATTCACTTGTGGCCGCCCGGGATTGCTTTTCGGGGCGTCTCCACTATGGATGTGGATCTGCGGTAGTATTCATCATTTCTCTTGTAAGTTCACTTGTCATTGTTTATGTTTTGTGTTTAAGTTGTGGACTTGACGACTAGTGTCACCTTTGGTGACTGGTTTCACATTTGGTGACTAGTGTCACCACAACCAAACAAATATATTATTTTTTCTTGTTTTCTTTCTCGTAACAGGATCGACGGCAGTGTCGATGGGCCTATAGTGACTGAGGTGCTTATTCGTACCCTTCGCGCGTTGGTTGACCGACTAACGTGTGGCAAGGGCCCACGCCCTGGGTTTAGGGTTTCATGTTCCACCGACTGGTCGGGCTATAGGACCTTCGTAACTCTGCTCATTTAGTCATTGCAGTGTGCCCGAACTATCACGTGTGTGTGTGTGCGATTTGTGCACTTGCTGCGGTATGGGTATTTGAGTGTGTGTATTACTGCTTATGAATTTGGTGCGATTCTTCTTCAATTTTGGGGGCACGTTAGTTTAACTTTTACAATATAAAGTCTATCTTGAGTGTGTTATCTACATGAGGGACTCTATTCTACACAAATATATCTAAAAAAAAAACAATTGCTCTACTAATAAATAACCGTCTATATGTATATATAAACAAATCTATAAATAAATGTACTCCATAAATCTCTGAATAAATAAATAAATCTCTATAACTACATAAATCTCTATAAATATATATCTAACTCTATAAATAAATAAATAAACTATGAATATCACTACTTATAAACTATTACGACTATAGCAACGACAGCCTACGTGCGTCAGGTATATCACAGTCTTCTTGGCCTTCATACATGGAGGTTTTTGGAATAAAACCTCCCCACCACTTCACCACTATGGTTACCTACCTCGTGCAGAGAGTTTCCGACCACTTTCAAAATCACAGATGGTAGGAATTTCGGGCCTAGTTTGGCATTGTATCCATCTGGTAGGCTACTTTGCTTGAAGTTACGCCTATAGACGGTTTGTTCAACGGCGTACTTAACATCCCGGCTTCTCGTGTTGTACACTTTGCTGGATTTTTGATTTGCCAGTCTTAGGTTCGAATATTTTATCTCTAATTAAATTTATCAGTCTAATTTCCAATGTGTACCCTTGGGTCCTTAATCATATCCAGTCTGCGTAGGACTTCATAGGCACTAGCGTGCTGTACCATGGGTATCTCGAATACGGCGTAGTAGGGCTCGAACGATGTCGCATCGTGCACTACGCTCCTCAAGGGGAATGCCGCACTACTCACATGTAGGACCCAGTTCTTCTGGTCCCCGTCAATATACGACCGCAATTGGGCCAGTAAGGAACGGTTAACCCTCTCGGAGGCATGCGGTGGGAAATGCGGTGCGAATCTGTTTGACCCCATTTTCGTTTAGCAGGCTGGAAAACATTTCTGAAACGAATTGTTGCCCGTTGTCTGAATGGATAAATTCAGAGACGTCAAAAACATGGAAAACATTCTCTTTTAAATATTTTATTAACTCAGCTGCCGTTGCTCTGCGGATAGGCCGCAATAAAATATATTTGCTAAAATGGTCTAAGACTATAAATATGTGTGTATGTTCTGTCTTTGTTCGTGGGTATGGTCCTAGAAAGTCGATGTAGAGGCGTTGGAAAGGGCGATCCGTAAACGTTTGTTATCCCATCGGCGGTCGGGATATCATGTTTAGTGATTTGCTACACCTACAGGTTACGCATGCTTTAACGTAAGCCTGTACATCAGATGCCATACCTGGCCAGAAGTACTTCTGCCTCAACCGTGCTAGCGTCTTGTTTATCGCCCCATGTCCTGCAGCAGCGGAATTATGAGCAGATTGCAGAAGGTTCGCACGCAACTCCTTTGGTACACGAAGCTTCCATGCCCGATCTTCTTGCAGTTCGTCACCTATCTCAGTTCGTTTGTAGGCAAATCCGTCGGACACACATACGTCTGGCAGTTTGTCTTTGCTCGTGTCGACTGTCTTCCGTAATTCGTCATATTCCCCCAAAGTGAAGTGTGGCGAACTAAGGTCTACCTCCAACATCACTGTATCGGGAGTGAGCTCCTCCATATGGACACGCGAGAGTGTATCCTATGGTCGATCACGAAGTCAAAACCTTGAAGCTTCATGCTCCATCTAGCAAATCGACCAGACAAATCCTTCTGAGCCATCAACCATCCTTCCAAATAGGCCCTGAACTTCTTTACTGACAGAACGGCCGCATAGCATACAAGTTCCGTTACACTGAAATTTCTCTGAGCGGAGTTAAGCTTCTGGGGCATGAATGCTGTTGGCCGTTCGTTTTTCTCGGCGTTTATTTGAACACACTCCCCACACCAGACGTCGAAGCATCGAATTGTATGTAGAAGGGTTTAGTGAAGTCCGGATTTGTCAGTATCGGCGCTTTCACTAAGGACATTTTGAGCTGTTGGAATGCCCTCAGCGCCTCGTCGGTCATCGTAAAGGTCTGTCCTTTCTTGAGGCAATCGGTCATGGAAGCCGATACAGATGAGAAATTAGGAATAAAACGTCTGTACCAACCTGTCATCCCTAATATCCGACGGAGTTGCTTGGGAGTCTTAAGTATTGGAAAGTTATCAAGCGCCGATACCTTGTGCTTCATAGACATCCTTTCCCGATGATATATCCGAGGTACCTTATCTCCTTATACCAGAACTTACTTTTATCAACATTGATCGTCAAACCCGCTTCCCTTAAACATCGCGCTACCTCTTCCAATAGTCTGGCGTATGCACATTCTCTGGGCGGCATTGCACAGTCCGAACGGCATAACCGTGAACTGATATAGCGGCCGTCCAGGGACTGTGAAGGCTGTTTTCTCCCTCGACTTGTTCTCCAGAGGAATCTGCCAGAAAGCATTCTTCAGGTCAATACTCGATATGAATCGTGTATCCTGAAGTCTGCTCAACAGACCCTCGATGTGAGGAAGCGGGTAAGCGTCCTTTTTGGTGACTGCGTTTACTTTTCGCGAGTTCAGACAAAGTCTATTTTTGCTGGGTTTCCGCACCGACACAACTGGAGAGCTCCATGCGCTGTTACTCTCTTCGATGACCGACGGAAAGCATCCGGTCGGGTTCATCGAAAAGCAGCTTCTGTATTGCTGGCGAGATCGGGTAATGCCTCTGTTTAATGGGAATTTGCTCATCATCTACCTCGATAACATGCTTTTCGAGGGAGGTCTTACCCAGACCTCGCACTGCAAACGATGGAAACAGTTGCTTGATTCTTTCCAGTTGTGCTGTTTGTGCGGGTGACAATGTCTGGACAGGAGAACTTTCTACAGTCGGTGATGGAGTGTTGAGTTTGTCGATAATGTGAGTAGCGACCCTAAAAGCGCTCCAAAAATCTTCCCCTAAATATAGTTGCTGATGTAAACTAGGAACAACATACAGCTCCATTTCTTAGGTCTTGCCACCCCATGAAATAATAGTTTTAAATCATCCTTGTATCCCTTGGTGTTTCCCGTCCACCGTCCTAATATCTGTTACCATCCTTGTCATCGTTACGTTCACCCTGGTTATGAACTCGAGTGCACCTTTTCCCAAACAGCTAATAGTGGCTCCACTATCTAATAGCCCTAAAACCTCTTCTCCTTCTATCATTACTTTTGTATAGGGTCTATTATCGTCCGAGGTACATATGACAGATGCTATTTCATATTTTCGTCGTCTACTTATTGCAACCTTCCGGAGATTTGAAGGTCGTGCTAACTCTTCTCTGAAATTTCGTTATCTAGCTTCTTTGTTCCCTTGTAGTCGTCTGTGGAAGTATCCTGACCATTTGGTTCCTCTTCAGGATTTGGACTGCCCTGGTTTGTCCTGATTCTCTGGGAGTGCAGACGCCATCGACGAGTGATTCCCGGACGTTAGCCTCTTCTCCTTCCTAGTATTTGTCTTTGTCACGTCAGTGTTGTCGTCCTGTCAAGTAATCGTTGCACCTGAGCAGCAAAAAGACGGCCTTCCCATTCCTCACACACCATCGTCGCACAAAGAATTCTACCAGCACATCGTTGTCTCACCTTCAAATGTCTACCAAAAGGAACATGGTTCGTTTTTAATAAGTGCACATTTCCTACATTTGCTAACCATATTTTCGATGTCGCGATCAATACCGCTCCACCAGACGAAGCTTCTTGCCAGGGCTTTCATGCTTGTAATTCTCGTGTGAGCTGTATGTAATTCTTCCAGAATTTGGACTTGGAAAGATTTTGGAATTACCTCTCTAATTCCATTAAAAAGACAATTGCCCATAATTGAAAAGTCTTGAACGTTATAGTCTAAGAGCCCGCAGTAATTTTTGGTTGTGAAAGGTAACCAAACTATATGGACATTAATATTAAGCCTTGATGAAAGTAATTTTAAATCTTACCGTCTGGCAGCATATCGTGGTAGCTTAGCAGAGTAATAGTATATCAAAAATGCGTTATTTTCCAAAAACAGAATAATAAGGGTAACCACTTTATTCAAGTCATAAATAACAGTACAGAACCCCTTAAATAGGGATATATACGTCCAATACGTTTTAAGTGTAGCCAAGGGCTTGCCAGACGAACTCGAAGTTTGTACGAAATTCCCATTTTGAATAATTTATGTAACCACACAAATTTCTAGTATGACATAACTGAATAAACATACAACACAAATTTGACGGTGCAAGACGTTTTCCTTGTCGCCAAGTCCTTGCCAGACGCATTTGAAATATCGAAGAATTCCAATTTTGAATAATTGTTGTAACCACTTAATTTAATTCAGAATTTAGAGGAAAACTCCCTGATAACAAATATATAAGTCCAAGACGTTTTCCTTGTCGCCAAGTCCTTGCCAGACGCATCAAAAGAATTTAAATCCTTCAAAATGAACATATTCATTTTACGCCATTATTTTCCTTCCAAAACAATATTGGAAAAATTGCTTAATGCCCCGTACAATGGCGGTTGTTTCCTTGTCTATTTGTGAGTAGTTTGCTTCAGCTTTTGTAAGGGATCGTGAAGCAAAAGCAATTGGTCTTTCTGTACTGTTAGGCAATATGTGTGAAATAACAGCCCCCAACCTAGTTGGAGAGGCGTCTGTAGCAATAAACAAGTGTAGACATGGATTGAAATGTGTTAAAGTCAAAAACCTCATTGCACTTTTTATTCCAGACAAACGGCACGTCTTTGCAAAGAAATTTATTGAGTGGGTGCAGTTTACACGATAGAAAGAACGTGGAGAGAACGTAATTCGGATACGTTGGTTGGAGGAGGACTTTTCTTTATCGCTTCCACTTTATTTGGCATAGGCCTTAGCCCATTTCCATCATTAACATGTCCCAAGTACGTGATTGACTTCAAGAAAAATTGGCTTTTGTTTATATTAATATTTAAGTATATTTAATAATAATTATATTAATATTTAAGTTTATGCAGATTTCCCAAAAGTTGTGTACATGTTGACCCTTGTACATAAATGTCATCGAAGAAACACCCAACGCCTTCTATGTATTGGAGTGTTTGGTCCATGAATCTCTGCCATTTGTTTGGTGCCACCTTAATTCCAAACATCAGCCAACCTTAACTCCAAACATCAGCCAGTGCGTAGTGATGGCTTGCAGCGACCTACTCTCATCGTCTATAGGCATGTATATATATGCCGTTTTATTATTGTTATTTTAAATGCATTTTAATTAACCCAATTAAATTACAACTTAAATGCTAGACAAAAACGCTTAAAACTAGCTTAATTAATTTATCTATGTTATTCTAACTTACTGGCCCTATGCGGGTGCTCTAAGCTAAATCTAATACTTAAAACTATGTCTTTCGACGTACCTTACTTAATTGCTTTCTTCGTCTTATTGTTTAATTTATTAATAATAAATACTAAGAAAAATGTTTTGATAAAATTAAAAAAACTTAGTGCATGTACTTTTTCTTTCTTTCGTTCTTATAATAAAATTTAAAAACTACCTTAAAATAAATCTTAAACTACCTTATTCTACCTTATTCTATCTTACTCTACTTATGTAATTAAATACATACTTTTTTTTTCAAAGTGCTGTTTTAATTTTTTTTATTTTTTTCTGGTATCCAAGTGCTGTGGAATTTCTTTTTTCTACCTAAAAATACCTACAAATACCTTTAACTGTGTAAGTCGGCCAAGACCAAACAGCCATCTTTGAACGCGCTACCCCGGATTGTGAGGGTACGACGAAGGAGTTCCCTCTTTTCCAGTTAGACACCAAATTTTGAGAACTGACGTTCAACGTCTTTCCTATCGCGACCCGATACCGCCCTACTGAACCGGAGACGCTCCACACTGCTATGTGCAACGTCTCTGTCGTAGTTGAGTCGCCTATCCACATCTGTCCGAGCAACATGGAAGATTAGCGGCACTGAAAATTTGTCTTCGATCACACCCTTCTCATCAAGATAGAGGAACGCCTCTGGGGAAACAAAGCCGTTAAGGCGCACTCTCTCGTGATACTTACAATTAGGTTAATAAACGCCGGAGATCAGGTTGTTCATCGATTTCATTGCTCTAACAAGGTGCCTTCGAATCAGCTTGATAACAAAATTATCCACTCTTATTAGGTCAGCCCTGTTGTACAGGACCTTATTGGGATAGAATTTTATATACTGGGACTCTGGTGTTCTCTATAAATGAATGCAAGCCCGAATGCAAACACCCGAATCTTTTCCAACAAGCTAGCTCCCACGTTGAACCACACGTGGCATCCATATACTCGTAAGGGCATGGGCCGAATGAGGGCTATGTAGTAGATTACCTTTACCCTTGCATGGGCTAGCTATAAAAAAGTTTCTTTGTAAGGGCAAAAGCACCTTTGGCTTTGGCCAAAGCGGCATCTACATGTTTGTAAAAATATAGACATTGGTCTAACCAAAGCCCTAGGTATCTGACTACACTTCGAGTCGCAAGTGGTTGTCTGTGCGGTGCCACGATTGAGAACTTTCGCCAATTCTTTCTGGTATCCCTAGAGGCCCCAGACAACGGCGTACTAAAAAGAATGGTTCCCGAATTCTGGAAGTTGATCTTCAACTCTCAGTCATCGCAATATCGCTGAATCTTATCGAAGTTACGTTGCAAGAGAATTGCAATGGCCTCGATTTTTGGTCCTGATCTGTACGCAATCAAGTCGTCTGCGCTATGGCATGGTGGAGTGATCCTATCAGATCGTTCGTGTAAATGTTGAAAAGGATCGGCGAATTAACCGCACCTTGTTGCAGACCGTTTTTGATTTGAAATGTTCCAGCAGAAGTCACATTGGCATTTTTGACAATGAACTCTCTACTGATGAGCGTGTTATAAAGTATGTACACAGTGGTTTGCTTATGCCCAGCTTGCTCAGCTTGTAGAGGAGTCCCTCTAACCATACGATGTCGAAGGCCTTCTCCGAGTCAACCAGGTAGGCACCCGTGCACTGTTTTTTGCTTTTGTTCCATTGGATATCCGATACCAGTTTAGACGCGGCATGTATTGTATCATGCGCCGGCTCAAAACCGAATTGGTTGTCCGGAATTATTTTATTGTCCTCAGTCTACATAATCAGGGCTCTATTGTTCACTTTTTCGAATACCTTGCTGATGTTCGGATATGGGCTGTATCACTGCAGTTTTCCAATGGGCTGGATAATGTGCATTATTCAGCGCATTGTTAAACAGAGTGGTGTAAATGTCCACCGCTTCTAGAGGGAGATGTCGAAGCACAATGTTCGACACTCCGTCGATTCCCACAGATTTCTTCCTTCTCAATGATTCGAAGATCGCTTGCACCTCCACCTTCGATATGTACGGGGGATGTACCCTTTCATCGGCGATGACATTATTTGCCGTAATATTGTCATTGAACTTGGTGAAACCTATGTTCTCGGATCGCCAGTGTTCTATATCATTTCGAAGGTAGAAGTTATGCACAAGGACTCGATTTTCCAGGTCGTGGTCCGGGCAAATGGCAACATGCACCTTGTAAACTTCTTGGAAAGTTGCTCCTATAACCTCTACTTTCTTCCGCGGATCTTCGATCAGAAAGTAGTTGTCATCCTCTACTGCGTTATCTGGATCTATACCTGCTGTTATTAGTATTTGTCCATTGTTCGTCGTTCGGGGGATCTTAAGACATGGAAGGTCATTTTGATTGTTCTTCCGAAATATTTTATTTATTTGCGGGAACATACTCGGGTTGTTGGCTTTTACAGCCCGAATTTTGTTGTTCCAATGCAGATTTACAAAAAGTTGTTATCCCTGATTAATTTCTGGAGGTTTTTAATCAACGACTTCAGCGTCCTAACCTCCGAGTTTTGTCTGTCAGTAAACTGTCTGTGCAAGGTTTTTAGTGTCGACAGCAGTCTACTTTTGTGTTGGTGTAATGCGTCAATTGTTGCATTGCGTAATATGTCTGCGTTGTCAGTATGTTGATACCGAGGTATCGTATTGTCCATAGTTCGTTTAATTGTCTCGTCCATTTGTTTCAGGTACCAGTCAACCTCCTCGTTTGACAGATTCCTATTGGACGGTGGGTCGAGCGAGTTCGAGGAGAGTGCTCTTGTTAAAGTTTTGGAGAAGCGAGTCCAACGCGTCCTACTATAATTGTAGGAGTACGTTTGGACAAACTCCTCCAACTTCGCAATTTCGTTGGGAATCGTTATTACCGCACTGAGTCCGCAAAGGTCACTGTTATACACAAATGTATGCAGGCAGTTTAATATCTGTCGGTCCGTGTCGGTCAGTTGTAACCGTACGCCGAACAACATAAGATCCAGATATGAGCCGCTTCTAGGAAACAACGGACTATCTGTAGCTTTCAAATCGAGTTAATACTCGACACTGTGCCGACCCCACCAATTGAATAGTAGGTTCCCTCCAGGATTAGGTGTGTTATTTCCCCAATCTCTATGTTTGGCATTTAGATCTCCGGCCATGAGGAAATAATTCTCTTCCGACACCAGCCTTAGGCATCGAAAAAGTGTCTCGAGCTCTGAAATAAATAACGTAGATTTAGTAGCTTCAGGTGCATAGAGTGCTATCATGTACAACCACTTTCCACTATGGAGAGGGATGCACACGATACACGCTTCCAGCACCTGGAACCTTCGCACTTCACCGCTGTTCACTAACTTAAATTGCAGTTATTTTTTATTGAAGATCGCTCCTCCTCTTTGTGTGAAGTTGGGTCGGTGTCTTCTGACAATATTGTATTATTCTAGCTGTTTGATACTGCTGTGCTGTCCGGAATTGAACCGGGGTCGTTTGTTTGGTAGAATACCACCACTACCACTAGGCTAACTCGCTACTTGAAATAACTCTGTCTAACTCTGTACTTCAAATAACACCGATTAAATGAGAAGCCGAAACACGTGTGTACTCTTTGAAAGTCTGTGAACGACTGGTGGAGATATGCGTTGCGTATGTCCAGTGTACAAAAATACTTTCCCCCGCTTAATTTGAAAAAAATGTCTTCTATCGATGGAATTAGGTAGCGATCTTCCTCGATGTGCTTATAAAGTGTGGCCTTATAGTCTGTACACAGCCGAATATCACCGTTTCTTTTTACTACCGGGACGACTGCAGTACCCTAATCAGAATGATCAACTCTCTCGATAATTCCATCAGCTTCCAACTTGTCTTTTTCTCTTTCAACTCGGTCTTTGTTTGCGTACATAACCCGCCTAGCTTTGACAAAAACTGGACTTTGGTTATGGTTCTTTAAATTAGGTCTAGTATAACAGTGTGGTATTTTGCCTATCTTCTCAGAAAACACGCCGGAAAAATCTTTGATTAAATTTTAATTTCTTAATTTACATTCAGGTTCTGTATAATCCCTTGTAATTGAGTTTATTGAAAATTGTATGCGTAATTTACTAATCCAATCTATGCCAAAAATACAATTTACATTTCGGTTCCTCAATAAGAAACAGCCGATTTGTTTTAGTATCGGGTTTTGACCGAGCAAACCCCAGCAAGTTCCATCGGCTCATGCGAGTTACGTTATCAATCAATTCACACACTATTCCACGGCTAAACGCTGGTATCCCAGTTCATAATTGAAATACTCCAGACGCTAACTCAGATATCAAACCGAAACTCAGTCCCGACTTTGAGTGAATAAAGCAAAAATACACCATCGGTGTGGATCCGACCTTTTCACTGTGAGAACACAGTTAGGAAATTTATTGATGACGAAACATTTTCCATGTCGACATAAAATAAATAAAGGAAAATATTTTTTTAAGTCTCCGAAGAGATCGTTGTTTTTATTTTTCTTTATCGAACTTACGAATAAATAAGTAGCGCAGTCGGTCTTACGAACAACGGTGATAGTGCAGAAAAAGAAAAAAAGTGATGGTGAAGAGAGTGCTAGTTTTTGTTCTCTACTTTAACCAACCAACGCCGGCAATAAAAAATATTAATTTTATATGCTCAGAAACCTTAACAAAGTGTTTATTTCGCAAAGAAAGTTGAAGAATCCGATATGGAAGACGTACAAAATCGAGTGCAAGAACTTCAGCAAGTGGTTGTTGAACAAGAACAACAATTGGCTCAGTATCTACAACAGCTGCAACAACAGCAAAGCCAACTCCAGCTGCAACAGCAGCAAAATCAACAACAGCTGCAACAAAAGCAAAGTCAACAGCCGCCAATTTCGCCCCTACGTCCAAAATTAAGTGCAGAAAGTGTGGTAAACTAGTTTAGATAAATTAAACCATTTAGTGGAATGGATGATTATCCACTTTCATCCTTCTTAAAGTCGGTAGAGGTGACATCAGGATTGTGTGATTCTGATAGGGAACTGCTTTACTTCGGACTTCAAATCATCATATATGAAAAAGTGCAAGGAGAAGCTGGAAAATGTATTCGGCAACTGGGAGACAATCCTGACTGGAGCATCATCACCACAAGGCTGAAGCAACACTTCCAACCGCATCGCAGTTACGCTGAATTATTCAATTATGGTCGTGCTTTAAAGGTCAGTAGTCTTACAGAATTATTTGATGAATTTAGAAATATAGGCTACCAATTAATTAGTTGTTAGACGATTTTAGGTGTGTAGACTTTAAAACCTATATTGTTGATCAAATTCAGTCTCATATGGCAATAATAACGGTTCTCGCTTTTATATCTCTGATTATAGTTCAAACTTCCAAAGAAATACGAACTTTACTAACCTGAATATTAACCAAAACCAAAACACTCGGCAAATACCTCTTACAAACTTTGGTGACAGTTCAAACTTCCAAAGAAATAAGAACTTTACTAACCCGAATATTAACCAAAGCCAAAACAATGGGTAAATGTCTTTCAGAAACAATGATAGTTTTAGCAATCGTCGTAGAACTCAGGGAAATTTCCAAAATTCTAGAATTCCACGAAATACAAATAATATCGCGGCAGATGAGATGATGTCAATCGGCAACATCTAGGAAACCGCTGTAAATTTTCAAAATGCACCTCGGAGCATAAACTTCCACTGATTTCCTTAACCATAAAGAATACAAAAATAAAGTGCCTCATTGATATAGGATCGACAACGAGCTTAATATGACCCAACATTTCAAGTGATTTTAAAGAGGCCTCTCTGAAAAAACTAGAATTTTTTGCGACAATAACTGGAATTGGAAAAGTAGTGAATAAAATAGTCCCAACAGAATTTGGTGTTAAGGGAACTATCACTTGGAGGGTAGTAAATTTAGCTCAAAGAGACTATGACGCAATATTAGGATAAAATGTATTAGAACCCCTAGGCGCAAAATTAAATTTCGAACAACTGTATTTAGATATTAGAGGAAATAAATTGTTTCTTCTTAATTATAACTTTCCATTCGAATCTGAATACATATGTTCCTTAGACTCAATTTATTCTTCAATAAATTACATAAACTTAGAACATCTCTACAAAGAAGACAAAAATAAAGTGCAACAGCTTTTGAAAAATTATAAGGAACTTTTCTTCACTGAAGGCGATCAATTAACATTTACTCACGAAATTCAACATGAAATAGACACTAGCACAATTCTTGAATTAAGGAACCCCCACCTTAAATCTGTTAAATGTAGTTTTTTAGCGAGAGACCTTAAAGATGAAGAAGAAGCTTTGAAATAAATATCTTTGTTTCATAAATTAGAATCAGTTCATTCAGGGATAATAGCAATTTATGAAGGGATGAAATCTAAGGTACATTTTTCAAATCTTAAAATTCTATAATAATAAATAGGGTAATAAACAATTGTGATGTTTGTACTGCTGTTAAGTAAGGATGAAGGTATAGAGGTACATTTCGTCAAACCGAATAATCACAGAGGAAATGCTGACGCAGAAAGGTTGAACAATTCTTTAACAGAAAGAATTAGAGCGCTTAATATAGAAAATAAAATTCTCATTATAGAACAGATGTTTAAGGCCGTAGAGTACTACAATAATTTATTTCATTCCACAATAAAAGCTAAACCAGTAGACGTCCAAAACCGTACGTTGATACCAACTTAGTTAAAGAAAGAATTGATAAGAAAAAGATTAATTCCATTAATAAGCTCAATATTGACAGAGAGGACTACTACGAAGCCAGAAAAGTGGGATTCAAAAAAGTTATGTTTCGAAAATATATATATATATATTAATATTAAACGACCGTTAAAATGTTCAGGTAATCATAATATGGATGCTGGTCGTAGCCATACTCCCTCTTAATCAAGCAACCCTCGTAGAGAAGATGCATTCAGGATTGGGGTTGGTGGAAGTCAAAGTAGACGAGGTGGAAATAGTAAATAAGTTCGACATTGTTCTACACATCATTCATCCTCGTGAAATTTTGGACATTATATTGGAACTTGAAAATAGTATATGCAATTTTAATTTTACAAATGAAATTTCGCTTACATAACAGATTTTTTCTATGAAAAATCAATTTATGACACTTTTTCCGGATAGAAATAGAAGAGGTCTTGTAAATATTGTAGGAAAATGTCTGAAATGGCTATTCGGAACCCTTAACGAAGATGATAAGATCGAGATTGAAGAACAATTAAAAGTAAGAGAAGAAAATAATCATAACATAATTAAAACAATAAATCAGCAAGTAAAAATCAATGAAAATTTTAACAATTCTTTCACTTTCATAAAAAAAACATTCTAGAGTAAGACAGGAATAAAATTATAAACGAGCTTAGGGATATAAAAGATTTCGAAAAACAGCTAATTGAAAAGGAAATGTATTAAGAGCAACAACTTAGGATTAATGCGTTGAAAGAACAAATAAGTCAGATACAGAACAATATCGTTTCGGCTAGGATAGGAATTATACACCCAAATATACTAATTAATAAGGAAATAAATGTACACAAATTTGACTTACAAAAATTAAGTAACATAAGAACAGGTTTGGCTAGATACATAAATGATGCTATCGTTTTTGCAACCAAAATTCTATTGCCAACTTATATAATAAACAAATCGATAATGAAACCTTCACGTTCCAAAGTGATTTAAACTTACAAGAGTTAAAAATAAGCAAGAATTGTATTATAAAGAAGAACTGTAAACTAATCAATAGCCCTGAGGAAGAAATAATCGAAATTGGAAATGATTTTCTTATACTAAACAACATAAAAATCAAACCATTCAAAAGTAAAACTTGTTCTCTCTGGAAACTATATTATAAACTTTTCAAACTGTACATTTAGATTTTGTAATAAACAATTTAGTAATAATGTATTTGAATTCATATAGAAGAAATAAATGAAATTAAATTTCCTAAAATAGTTAACTACAGCATAGGATTAAGTTCATTCGTTATAATTATAATCTTTGTTTTGGTTGTAGGATGCTTATTTAAGGAGTTACGTTATCAATCAATTCTCACACTGTTCCACGGCTAAACGCTGATATCCCAGTTCATAATGGAAATGCTCCAGACGGTAACTCAGATATCAAACCGAAACTCAATCCCGACTTTGAGTGTATAAAGCAAAAATACACCATCGGTGTGGATCCGACCTTTTCACTGTGAGAACACAGTTAGGAAATTTATTGATGACGAAACATTTTTCATGCTCGTCATGGGGTCCAAATGTAGAAATTGTAATTTAGTTTTTAAGTTAAGTTCAGTTGTCACTCTGAAGAGTGGTCACCAAATAAATAAAGGAAAATATTTGTTTAAGTCTCCGAAGAGATCGTTGCTTTTATTTTTCTTTATCGAACTTATGAATAAATAAGTTGCGTGTAGGTACGCAGTCTTAGTCCTGTTTTTGTTAACGTTTTATTTGGATATAACCTGTGGATTTGACTATACGAAATAGTGGAAACTGCAGCACCCGTATCAAGTTCCATTTCTATAACCTTATCATCAATCTCTACATTAATAAGGAACTTCTTACTACTTTCAAACTTGATTTGATTTATTTCATAGTCACAGTCATCTCCCAAAGAGTTCTCCTTATCCAGCATGTCGATACTTTTGTTATCTACAGTTACCGGCGTCTTCTGGATGCATACGGAACTTGAATGGCCCTTTTTATGGCAGAATGAGCAGTGTAAAATTCGTCTACGGCAATTTCCAGTCAAATGCGACTGATCGCCACAACGGAAACATTTCGGTTTAGACCTTCCTTGTTGATATTCCTTGGTATTTTGACCATGTAAGCTGGAAGTTCTTGTTGTTGTTATGGCTCGCTATACTTGATTCAACTGCGAAGAACTTGGACGTTGTATGTCCCTACTCTCCATCTTAGAAGCTTCGATTGACAAGGCGATGTCGACAGCGGTTTCCAACGTGGCTTTCTCCTTTTCGCGTAGCAGCTGTTCCCTTATGTCATTGTCCCGTACCCCTCTTATGAACTGTGCTCGCAGGTGTGTATCACCAGTGGACCTTTTTACAGCTTGTGCATGTGAAGTAAGTGGTTGAATGTTTTAATCCAGCTTGGTAACACGAAATACTCTTACCTTCATGTTGGATCCTTGCTGCAGCTTTGTGCTGTTCAGCAATCTCGTTTGGGGTAGGGCAGAGGAGTTCCTCTAGGAGTTTAGTCAGTTCCGTGAATTTTGTTGTATTCGGCCGGTCTGGTGCCGTAAGACCCGCAAGTGTGTGATATAGTTTAGGGCTGAGGCAGTTAATTAATGTGGGATTGGAGCCAAACCACAAAACAACACACTACAAAATTGCACGACATGGCAAACAACTGTACGCAATCAGGCGACCAAACGGCACACCAGATAAAGGACAAGCGAACTACTCAAAATACACAAACAGCAACGTACCACCAGACGATCGAACGATAAACCAACAGACCGATATACACACAAATACTAACGGACAACGAGACAAATGAGAAAAGAACGAACGAAGACAATAGAGCAGGAGTCGGTCATCAAACATCCACAGAGGAATAAAGACTAAGGATGTAAATAAAGGATGTAAAGTGAATTAAAAAAAGTTTTAAGTTAAGAAACATTTGAGTTTCCTTTTACAAGTTAAAACGGGGTTGTGAACCCCACAAATTGGGGACTCGTCCGGGATGTAAAATAAACAAAAATGAAAATAATAAAAATTTCTGATCATTAAATCAAAACAATAAAGACTATGTGCTAGAAGTTGTACAGCTGTGAAACCACACATAATCATCAAATACTGATCATCAAATCCGAGTATACAAAAAAGAGAGAAAGAAAAATAGGGCAGTGTTATTAAAATAAATATATACAAAGGGCAACAACAAGAGGCGAGCAGGAGTTTCATCCCTTAAGTGAAAAAGTGACACACGCAGGCAGTATAAAAACAATCTACACGGCGTCACTAAACCTATAAAGCAGTAAAGGCTGAAATAAATATTATCTGTGTCGCTGTTGTTTGCTCCAACGGGAAAGTGCAGACGGTTTAAGCGGTGTGTATGGTGGAAGCGGTGTTCGATGCTCGATGGTGAAAGCGGTGTGTGATCAACGGAAGCGGCGAGATTTAGAAAATTTAGAGAAGTAGAAGTAGCAATAGAAATTTGGTCACTAAATCAATTTCAATTATTTGTAATGTAACTTTTCATATTATTACAGCAAGCATTAGTCATCAGTTTATTTTTTTTATATATTTCCCTTTTCTTTGCTGCCATTTATTTTACTCTATTCAATTCATATCACTAATTAAGTAAAATGGATAGAGAGGCGATTCTTGCTCTTACGGTAGATGGACTGAAAGAGAAACTGACTCAGCTAAACTTACAGACGAACGGACTGAAAAACGCTTTACAGGAAAGGCTCCTAGAACACTTCGGTTTGTCCCATGATGTTGAGGACGAGGACGAGGATGAGTTTGACGAAGCCGAAACCTCAAGATCCATTCGAGATGCACCTGTTGGACGAATGACCTTCACGCTTCGCGATATAGAGGATTCAATGACGCCATTTGACGGAACTGGTAACCTGGACATCAAAGCGTGGATCGAGGAATTCGAAGAAACCGCGCATACAGTAAACTGGGGTAGCCTGCAAAAGTTTATATATGCAAAGCAGCTGCTTAGAGGAGCCGCCAAGCTATTCCTCCGTAGCCAAACAGGAGTGCACATTATCTGCCTTGCTAGACACAGGTAGCGATTTATGTCTCCTGCGGTTTTGTAGAATTAAATACTCAGAAGAGAACTTTATTAGGTATCGGACAACAGAAAATAACAACAATGGGCAACTTTTGGACAGAGTTGACGGTGGACGGGATAAACTTGAAGGTCAATTTCCACGTAGTTAGAGAGAGAGATATCCAGTATTCCGCCGTGATTGGGAATGATATCCTCGCTGAGGCGGACTTGGTAGTTACGGCCGAGGGGGTGGAGTTCAAACACAAACAGGATAGGAGCGACTCAAGCAGCGACAAGGTAGTGCAGACCAACGAAGGTAAACTAAGCGATGAAAGTGGAGAGGTAGTGGACACAAATTGTGTTGGATCGAACAAAAGCCGTGGGTATACAGCCGGTTGCGGGGAAGTTGACCGCGATCCGGACGTAAGAGGCAGTGAAGTCGATCAATTGGCTGCGAGCCATGAGTATGCAGCCGGGTCCGGGGAAGTTGACCGCGACCTGGATGTAGGAGAGTTCACAGATGAATTGAGTAACATATGTCAGGCTGCTGAGGAAGGAGTGTTTGAAGTCTGAGAGAGGCAGGGCTAGTCTTAGCCCACTTAGAAGTAAACTACCGGACAAAGTTGTTGAAGGTAATAGGAAATTACTGCCCAGTCGGAAATGAGGATCCACCAATCACGATGAGCTGGTGTTGAGAGATTAAACCCCAATTTTCCAAGGACCGAGACGGATGGCACATATGGATCAGAATTTCGTGCGGGAGCAAGTGAACGAGCGGCTAGCAGAAAAGATCATTCAACCAAGAAGATCTGAGTATGCGTCGCTGATCGTTCTGGTTTCGAAGAAGGATGGAACGAAAAGGATTTGCTGTGACTACAGGAGACTTAACGAAAAGATAATCAGAGACAACTTCCCGATGGTCGTGATGGATGAAGTCATCGAGCGACTACAAGGAGCGAAAGTTTATACCACGTTAGATCTCCAGAACGGCTTCTTTCACGTCCCGATGGATCCAGAGTCACGAAAGTACACAGCATTCGTCACCCAGGATGCACAGTACGAGTTCCTGTACGTCCCTTTCGGTATTTCAAACTCTCCAGCCGTCTGGTAGATATATCTCCGCTGTATTTCGGACATTAATCCAAGCAGGTGCAGTGGTCGTTTACATGGACGATCTCTTCATCCCATCGAAGGATGAAGATGAAGGTATAGAGAAGCTAACAAAGGTTCTTGAAGTAGCTGCAGCGTACGGTCTTCGGATCAAATGGAAGAAGTGCCAGTTTCTAAAGAGAAAAATCGCATTTTTGAGATACATCATCCAAGATAACGCCATCAAACCATCCGAGGAAAAGACGAGAGCCGTAAAAGAGTATCCCGTACCAGTAGACAAAATGGCGCTTCAGCGGTTTTTGCGACTTACGTCTTACATTAGGAGATTCGTAGAGGGATACGCACTAATAGCTAAGCCATTGTCGGACCTGTTGCGCAAGGAAGAACAGTTTGACTGGGGAATCGAGCAAATGTTGGCTTTCGAGCAGCTTAAAACGGCGCTCAGTAAAGCGCCTGTTCTCAAGTTATTCGATCCCAAAGCATCTACAGAAATTTATTCGGATGCCAGCAAATTCGGATATGGAGCGGTGTTGTTGCAGAGGGATCCAGAAGATAGGCTGTATCATCCAGTCCAGTATATGAGCCGCAAGACCACTGCTGTAGAGGAAAACTATCACTCATATGAGTTGGAAGTGCTGGCCATCATACAGGCTCTGAAGAAATGGAGAATCTACGTGATTGAGTCAAAAATCAAGATCATTACTGACTGCAACGCGTTCGCAATGACCATGAAGAAGAAAGATGTCCCATTGAGAGTCTCCAGGTGGGCAATGTTCCTCCAAGAATTCGATTACTTCATTGAACATCGTTCAGGGTCCAAAATGAGGCACGTAGATGCGCTGAGCAGGGTTTCATGTTTATTGGTGGAAGATTCGTTGAGTCACCGTGTTCGAGAAGCACAGTTAAAGGATGATTGGATCCGAGCAGTGCGAAAAATCCTCGAAAGGGAAGAGTATGAAGATTTTTTAATTAAGAGCGGAATACTTTACAAAGATCCGGTAAAGGAACTGGTAGTGATACCTACGATAATGGAACAGGAGATAATTAGCGTCGCGCACCAGCAAGGGCACTTTTCCGCCAAGAAAACGCAGGACCTGGTCGAGAAGACGTTCTTTATTCTCGGTTTGGCTGCAAAGGTAGTTGGCGTCGTACGGGGATGCGTCAAATGCATCATAGCAGAGTCGAAGAGCTGCAAGAAGGAAGGTTATTTGAAGCCCATCGGCAAAGAAGATAAACCTTTAGGGACCTACCACATTGACCACGTCGGGCCAATGGAGCCAACACACAAACGATATAACCATATACTAGTCGTCGTGGATGCATTCTCCAAATTCGTATGGCTCTATCCTACGAGGCTTAGGAGGCAGTCGGTGATTTTTGGTAACCCACAAAGGATAATATCGGATAGAGGAACAGCCTTTACATCCACCGCATTCGAAGAGTATTGCAGGGAGGAAGATATCCAACATTTGCTGATTGCGACAGGAGTACCAAGCGGGAACGGTCAGGTGGAAAGGATCCATAAGATAATCGTGCTAATGCTCTCCAAAGCTTGCGCCGATAATTCCAAAAACTGGTATAAGCACATCGATCGCGTTCAACGAGTACTGAATAACACGCCGCCCAGAAGCACAAAGTTTTGTCCATTTAGGATACTCACAGGTCTAGAGATGCGTACTGCCGAGTATCCGGATCTTCGAGAAATGCTAGGAGAAGAACTGTTAGACGAGTTAGATGCGGAAAGAGTAACAATGCGGGAGGAAGTCCGCCAGAATATCGTCAAGATCCAAAAAGAGAACAAGCGGTCATTTGATAAAAGGAGAGTACCCGAGCCGAGGTATCAGCTAAACGAGTTAGTAGCCATTAAGCGAACGCAGTTCGGAAGCAGCATGAAACTGAGACCCAAGTTCTTCGGGCCATACAAGATGACGCAAATACTTAACCACGGAAGATGTGACGTACAGAAGGTGGGAGATCATGAAGGGCTAAGGACGACAACAACTGTGGCTGAGTATATGAAGAGGTGGAACAACTGAATCCGTCATTCGGGGCGAATGAAACGTCAGGACAGCCGAATGTGGGATTGGAGCCAAACCACAAAACAACACACTACAAAATTGCACGACATGACAAACAACTGTACGCAATCAGGCGACCAAACGGCACACCAGACAAAGGACAAGCGAAATACTAAAAATACACAAACAGCAACGTACCACCAGACGATCGAACGATAAACCAACGGACCGATATACACACAAATACTAACGGACAACGAGACAAATGAGAAAAGAACGAACGAAGACAATAGAGCAGGAGTCAGTCATCAAACATCCACAGAGGAATAAAGACTAAGGGCGCGCAAAGCCCAGCTATTAAGCTATTGATAAAAATAAAAGTTGTAAAGTGAATTAAATAATGTTTTAAGTTAAGAAACATTTGAGTTTCCTTTTACAAGTTAAAACGGGGTTGTGAACCCCACATTAATATTTGAACACACATGTTATCATTTTCCGTCGGTTTGATGGATCGTAAGTCCAAGTAATTATTCAGGCGCTGTATATAAGAACTAAATGTTTCTTCTGATTCGTCGAACGGCTGCAAGTTCATATGTGCCGCATTGGAACTTGCATGTGCCTTAATTTGTTTGTAGTTCTCTTCAGTTCCAATTTTGATTAATTTCTAGTATTGTAGAATTTATTTGTCTTATTTACGAGAAAAAAAAATTGTCCGGCTCCAAAACATCTAGTTGCAGCTACGTGCGGGAAGAAGAGAAAAAAAAATGCTCACTCATATACTAATTTAATTTGCATTAAATCGAAATATTACCGTTTATGTGGTGAATTCTCTCCTCCTCGTCGCCAGTTGTTGTATTACTTCCCGATGGCCAAAGAATTAAGGGAGACTTTTGGATTAGCGAGTTGAATAGTTCAATGCCTTTATTTCAAATTGAACCATGCGGCGGAAGCGCGCTGACAAAAATGACAGTCCGCGAAAGGAAACATTGATCAGAGAGAGATAATTACATGTGTTACAATATTAAGGCAATTACACAATGGATTGGTTGAATGCTTGATTGAATATAACCGAAATTGCGATACATTTTGAATTCTTCCTTTAACATAAAATATCTACCCCTACTCAGAGTTATAAAGTTATATTTCCAGCAACAAAATTCTAAGTTATTTAATATAAAAAGTAATTAGATCTAATCTAAGCTAAGTAACAAAAAAATCTGCTCTTAACATCTAATCTAAAACTATCAAAAAAAAAATCTTCAAACAAAAAAATCAAAAAAAATACTCACGGTTTTCTTTGTACCCCGTTAGTGGTACGAAAATCACTGGGGCGGAGCACCTCACTTCAGTTTCCTTTGCTCCTTTCTGTAACTCTGTAAACCACTTGGAGAATACCGGTAGGTTGGTTTGTAACTCCCCGGTATACCTTACGGTCCCCGCTAACCGGTGCTTGTAAAACCCGGGGGCTATAAAAAAATGTTTGCAGAGGCTTGGGTGTATTTCCAAAGTCCTGGAAATTCGCCAAAAGTTACACAGATTCAGTTCTTTGGCTAGTCAAAATGGATTTATATGTGTACATACGTCTGCTATCTTGTTTCTAACTTGTCCTCTTAAGGAATGCTGCTGCCCCCGAAACTTTCCTTTCTATCTACTATTAAAAAATTATTATTATTATTTTTTTTTTTTCTCTCTAGCATAACTTGTCACTTTTCACTTACCCGAGAAGAAAAAAAAATCTTCTAAGAATTTCCTTCCCCTTTCCTTATGTGCCACTGTCTTTTGCTTGTTATGCTACTATCTGTATTGTAGGGGAATCGACCGTTCACCTTCGATTTAATCAGAAAAGTGATCAACGGTCGATGATCTTTTGCCCTAGTTTCTTGCCTTCCTTTTTTTCTCTTTGTCATAGGCTTTTCGTTAACCCTTGATTTTCATTTGTTGCCTGTATCTCTCTTCGTCCAGCTATTTTTTTCCGTCTCTCTCTTTGTCATGTCGGTCGTCCTTTGTCATTATCCATATTGCTGTCGGAACATTGGAAAAGGGAATTTCCCTTTGCCAATGTTCTTCGTCAAAATAGTGTCCAGTCACAATGAGTATCTCTATATAACATAAACTTAAATACCTACATGTAACAATTTAATCGATTCACCTAATTACGTAAATTCAAATAATATAACAACATAACATGCCCTACATTAGTATACCTAACCTGCCCTATTTCACACAAAATGTATTTACTAATGACTATGAATTCAATAATTATTTCCTATTAATTACTTGCGGAGGCGATAAACTTAGGTTGCATTTTTGGGTTTACAATTCTAAGAAACGATTTCATCGATACCGATTAATGGATTTGCAAAAGTGTATCGCAATTCACAATTCTAAAAATTACAATAATATTGTAATATGCGCGCTATGGCTCGAGTAGATAAAAGAATATTCTGTGAAATTATTTCTTTATTTTCTAGTCTATAGAACAATTCAAGTTCACACTATACTATTCTTCGCAATTCTTTTCTTACAAGGTCTCTGTCCTCTCAAATCACTTTATCTTCTTCTTGTTAACTCTCAACTTTCAATTTATCACAAAATTACAACTTCGCCCATTATCACTTTTCTAATCTCTTCGCCACGGTTTTAAAACTACTGCCCCCTCTCGATCGCCATCTGTCCTTATATAGCAGAAGTTTCTGATAACCAGAAACTTCTAGCAAATTCTTCGACCACTGGAACAAGAAAAATTCTGATGTAATAATTCCAAGATGACAATCATTCCTGCAGTTATAATTCACTCTCATCCGTGATATTATCCATCTCTTTCGTAGACATGAACTGTGGAAACCGCAGACACGAACCTCGAATGAAAGGATACTTCGGACCAAAAATTCTGCCAGAATGAAAAGACACTTCGAAATGGGTTGCATAGTCGTAGGAGCGTAGTTATTATTATGCTACACTGCCCCCCTCTTAGACGTGTTCGTCCCGAACAAGTGCGTCCTCACTTCGACCATTGTATCGACTCAGTCGGTCCACATGAACCACTTTCATTTTGGCCCTTGGTCCTCGCTGGATGCGGTAGACAACATCGTTGATGCGGGTTACTATTCTGTAGGGACCCTCCCAGTTCCGCTGTAATTTAGGTGATTTCCCCTTTTGGAGATGGGGATTATACAGCCACACCAGATCTCCTTCCTGGAAACCTGACGTTGTTGCCTTGGCATCATACCTGGTCTTCATGTGGTCGCTCGTCATCTTAATCTGGCTTCTGGTCCTTTTGCGTATGTCCCTAAGCCTTTCCCTAAGGTCCGCCACGTACTCTTCTTCATTTCTGGGCTCATTGGTAGGAGATCAAAATTTCACCTCACTGGGTAAACGAGCTATTCCACCAAATAAGATTTCGAACGGCGTATGTCGAGTAGTACTATGCACGGCACTTCTATAGGCCATCAAAATCAAGGGAATCTGCCGGTCCCAATCCCGTTGGTAGTCACCTACGACCTTCGAGAGATGTTCGTCCAAAGTCCTATTGAAGCGCTCCACCATACCGTCCGACTGTGGATGAAGCGGGGTTGTCCTTTTCTTTTTGATTCCGAGTAGTTGACACATCTCTTGGAAGATTCTTCACTCGAAGTTCCGCCCTTGGTCAGAATGCAATTCCAAGGGCACACCGAATCTGCTAACCCAATTGTAGATGATCTGCTCCGCCACGGTTCTGGCTTCCTGGTTAGGGATCCGAAACGCTTCCGGCCACTTACTGAAGTAGTCCATCACTACGAGTATATACCGATTACCATTGTCGGTTTCCGGAAAGGGCCCTGCGATGTCAATGGCGATTCGTTCGAAAGGTGCTCCCACGTTGTATTGGTGCATCTTACCTCGAGTTTTGATTCTCGGACCCTTGCTAGCTGCACACACGTCGCATTTTCTGCACCAGTCTTCGATATTTTCCTTCGCTTTTAACCAATAAAAACGTTCTCGTACCTTTTCTAGCGTCTTATTCACTCCCAAGTGGCCTCCAGACGCCCCGCCATGCATTTCCTGTAACACCTCCTTGACCCTCGTCCGCGGCACGACAAGCTGCATTACAAACGACTTCCCGCCGGAGGATTCCCATTTTCTTCTCAGAACACCTTCCCACTGCGCAAAATATGCCTTTAAGGTCGGGCTTCTGGGAGAGATGTCCTGATGATCCGGTTTCTCCATGTTCTCCTTCCAGGCCAGAATCGGCTCGATATCCGGGTCTTCCTTCTGAGCGTTCCGGATCTCATCTACGCTCCAGCCGGCGATAGGTTCGGCTCTCATTCTTTGGATGGAAACCAGCTCCCGTTCTTCCTGACGCGCACAATGTTTACAATCCGTTCTGCATGGTCTCCGGGACAGTGCATCCGCATTAGAGTGGAGTTTTCCTTTACGATGCTGTATTTCGTAGTCGTAGATTTGCAGCCTTTCGATCCATCTTGCGACCTGACTCTCAGGACTCTTGAACTGTAATAGCCATTTTAAGGCTGCATGGTCTGTGTGAAGAACGAACTTCCTCCCATAGAGGTATTTGTGAAAATGCTTTGTAGCCAAGATCAAAGCTAGAAGTTCTCTCCTTGTGACGCAGTAGTTCCTTTCTGGCTTAGAGAGCACCTTGCTGAAGTACGCAACCACCTTCTCTTGGCCATCATGCACCTGGGAGAGTACGGCTCCTACCCCGACATTACTAGCATCTGCATCCACAATGGACGTTTCCCCGGGAGTGGGGTAAGCTAGTATCGGGGCATCGCATAGCCTTTGTTTAAGTGCATTGAAGCTCTTCTCGCACTCAATTGATCATTTGAATTGTTTTCCCTTTTCCGTCAACTGGTGCAGGCTCTTTGCGATCCCGGCAAAGTCCTTCACGAACCGTCTGTAGTAGGTGGCTAGGCCCAGGAAGCTCCTTAGTTGGTGTTTATCCTTGGGGACTGGCCAGTTTTTCACCGCTTCGACCTTCTCTGGATCGGTTCTCACTCCTTTCGCTGAAATTATGTGCCCCAAGTACTTGACTTCCGCTCTAAACAGGGCGCACTTCTTGGGGTTGAGCTTCAGGTGGGCACTTCGAAGCCTTTGAAACACATCCCTTAGATTGTCTCGGTGTTGCGCAAACGTTTTTCCTACGACGATGACATCATCCAAGTATACCAAACAGGTTTTCCAGGTTAACCCTTGCAGGACACATTCCATTAATCGCTCGAAAGTCGCCGGAGCATTGCACAGCCCGAATGGCATTACCGTGAATTGCCATAGCCCATTTCCTGCTGTGAATTCGGTTTTCTCCCGGTCTTCTGGATGGATCTGTACCTGCCAGTAGCCACTCTTCAAGTCGGGAGTGGAAAACCATCGGGCTCCTGATAGTGTGTCTAGCGTGTCGTCAATCCGTGGCAGAGGGTAGCTGTCTTTCTTGGTGACGTAATTGAGCTGCCGATAGTCCACGCAGAACCGCGTGCTGCCATCTTTCTTCTTAACCAGTACAACCGGTGATGCCCACGGACTTTTGGAACATTCAATCAGACCTTCTTTCTCCATTGCCGACACCATCTCTGCAACTTCTGTCTGCTTTGCCAATGGAGGGCGCCTAGCAGGCTGACGAATTGGTCTAGTATCACCAGTGTCTATTCGATGTTGTACCAGGTGTGTTCGGCCGTATTCTCCGTCCTGTGAGGCAAATACATCAGCGTACTCATTGATAAGATTCTCTGCCATAGTTCGCTGCTCCGGATTCAGTTCACTGGACTGGAGAATCGTCTCTGGGAAGTCTGACTGACAGGATGCTTCCTCTCTGCTTCTCCTACTTCCGCAATGTGGACAATTTCCTCGTCTAGGTGCACTTCTGCACTGCCGTTGTAGGTGTCCGGTTTGGTTGCAATTCCAGCAATGGATTTGACTTCCGCGAGCTTTATCTTCATCCATGACGGCTGTTCTCTGGCATGAGCATTCCACGACGGACATCTCCCTGACACGGTGTATTCCCTGGTATGCTTGGTCCGCAGCCTTCATTGACAAAGCGAATGCCAATGCCTCGAGGAGTGTTCGCTTTTCAGCCATCCTTACAGCCATTTGCAGTTGTCTGTCCTCTATGGCCTGAATAAAAGCTTCCACCGCCATATCGTTGATAAGCTCCTCACCGGCTTTAGGGTATGAAAGATGGGCTAGTCGCTCTATATCCGCTTGCAACTGTTGGAGCGTTTCCCCCCTTTTCTGGAGTCGACTACGCAGCTGAACCCTGTACACCTGCTGCATGTGTTCATCCCCAATCCGCATCTCGATAGCCTGAACCAGAGAGCCGTAGTTCTGCTGTTTATCTTCCGGGATGGTCTGCAAGAGCTCCGCAGCTGGACCCCTCAGTGCAAGTGTGAGTGCAATGGACTTCTCTTCATCGTCCCAGCTATTGGTCATTGCGGCCGCTTCGAATTCCCTTTTATAAATTGGCCATGATGTTTGACCATCGAAGATAGGAGGCTGCATTTCCTTTCTTCTCAGACCGTCAGTGGAATATTCCCGTGCTTTCTGTCCCTTCACGTTGCTGAGCTCCTTAGCGAGATTTTCGACTTGTTTTCCTACTATCTCGAACTGCGTATCCACTTTTTCAAACTGAGTCTCTATCTTCCCGAACTGAGTTCCATGTTTCTCAAAATTTTCATCGAATCTAGTTTCGACTTTTTCGAGTTGCGTCTCGACCTTCTCGATTTTCTCTTTGATCGCTTCGAATTTGGATTCCAAGTTCTTGTTTTGCTCATCAAGCTTGCTTTCCAGAACATCTAGAGAATTCTTTTTTTCGTCCATTGCTTTCTTTTGTTCGTCCATTGCTTTCTTTTGTTCGTCCAGCTTAAGTTCTAGAGAATTCTTTTGGTCGTCTATTGCTTTCTTTTGGTCATCGAGCTTAAGTTCCAGAGACTTCTTTTGGTCTTATATTGCTTTCTTTTGTTCGTCCATGACTGACTTAAGTTGCAGGAGCAGACTTGTTATACCCGGGTCGGCTACTGTACTTGCTGGTTCCTCTTCCACGTCAAACTCTATGTCATGCGGATTCTCACCTTCCTGCGTTACTGCTTCTTCCAGACGAATCAGTAGGGCATCTTTTCCCCCAGTTGTGTCGAGATTCCGCTTACTGAGTTCTGCCTTTAGATGAATTATAGTTAGTTTTCCCAATTTGCGACCCATTTTGCGCAACTAATTAACTCAACACAGAAATCTCAACACAGAAATCGTTCAATTCACAAATCCAAACTAATTACTTCTTCTTGTTAACTCTCAACTTTCAATTTATCACAAAATTACAACTTCGCCCATTATTACTTTTCCAATCTCTTCGCCACGGTTCTAAACCAACTGCCTCCTTTCGATCGCCATCTGTCCTTATATAGCAGAAGTTTCTGATAGCCAGAAACTTCTAGCAAATTCTTCGACCACTGGAACAAGAAAAATTCTGATGTAATAATTCTAAGATGACAATCATTTCTTGCAGTTATAATTCTTTCTTATCCGTGATATTATCCGTCTCTTTCGTAGACATGAACTGTGGAGACTTAACCGCAGACACGAACCTCGAATGAAAGGACACTTCGGACCAAAATTCTGCCAGAATGAAAAGACACTTCGGAATTTGTTGCATCATACTTTTAGGGAGCGTAGTTATTATTATGTTACAATATGTATGTATTTTTAAGGATAAATGAAA
This sequence comes from Pocota personata, assembly GCA_963082735.1. Taxonomy (NCBI): domain Eukaryota; kingdom Metazoa; phylum Arthropoda; class Insecta; order Diptera; family Syrphidae; genus Pocota; species Pocota personata. Next base: position 74,010,516 of record OY720431.1, read on the forward strand.
AGGGAGAAAAAAAATTGTATAGTCTCATTAATCATATACACTGATTACACTATCTTGTTACATTCATATACCGTGAATGTATTAATTAATACTACAAAGTTAGAGTTAAATTTCATAAGTATATATCTGTATATATATAAGTATATGTTTATTTAGTTCTATCTTTGTGTTTCTTTCTCAACTTGCATTTGTGATCTTTTTATTGCCTTTCGTTAAACTAGTGAATTTGTTAGCTTTATGGGTTATATGTTTAGAAAATAGAGGCGTAAGTTTATTCTTTCTTGCCTCTTTCCTGAAAACGACTTCGGCATCCTTAATGTCCTCCGGTTCTTTTTTTAGATATTGTAATATGCTGGCTACGGCTCGAGTAGATAAAACGATATTCTGTGAAATTTATTTCTTTATTTTCTAGTCTATAGAACAATTCAAGTTCACACTATACTATTCTTTGCAAATTCTTTTCTTACAAGGTCTCTTTCCTCTCAAATCACTTTATCTCCTTTCAATTACTTAATTCACAAATCCAAACTAATTACTTTTTCTTGTTTACTCTCAACTTTCAATTTATCACCAAATTACAACTTCGCCCATTATCACTTTTCCAATCTCTTCGCCACGGTTCTAAACCAACTGTCTTTTTTTGATCGCCATCTGTCCTTATATAGCAGAAGTTTCTGATAGCCAGAAACTTCTAGCAAATTCTTCGACCACTGGAACAAGAGAAATAATTCTTGCAGTTATAATTCCCTTTTATCCCTAATATTATTCGTCTCTTTCGTTGACATGAGCTGTGGAGACTTCGTCCCCGACACGAACCTCGAATGAAGGACAGTTTGAACCAAAATTCTGCCAGAATGGAAAGTCACTTCGGAATTTGCTGCATAGACATAGGCGCGTAGTTATTATTATGCTACACTGCCCCCCTCTTAGACGTGTTCGTCCCGAACAAGTGCATCCTCATTTCGGCCATTGTATCGACTCAGTCGGTCCACATGAACCACTTTCATTTTGGCCCTTGGTCCTCGCTGGATGCGGTAGACAACATCGTTGATGCGGGTTACTATTCTGTAGGGACCTTCCCAGTTCCGCTGTAACTTAGGTGATTTCCCCTTTTGGCGATGGGGATTATACAGCCACACCAGATCTCCTTCCTGGAATCCTGACGTTGTTGCCTTGGCATCATACCTGGTCTTCATGCGGTCGCTCGTCATCTTAATCTGGCTTCTGGTCCTTTGGTGTATGTCCCTAAGCCTTTCCCTAAGGTCCGCCACGTACTCTTCTTCATTTCTGGGCTCATTGGTAGGAGATCCAAATTTCACCTCACTGGGTAAACGAGCTATTCCACCAAATAAGATTTCGAACGGCGTATGTCGAGTAGTGCTATGCACGGCACTTCTATAGGCCATCAAAAACAAGGGAATCTGCCGGTCCCAATCCCGTTGGTAGTCACCTACGACCTTCGAGAGATGTTCGTCCAAAGTCCTATTGAAACGCTCCACCATACCGTCCGACTGTGGATGAAGCGGGGTTGTCCTTGTCTTTTTGATTCCGAGTAGTTGACACATCTCTTGGAAGATTCTTGACTCGAAGTTCCGCCCTTGGTCAGAATGCAATTCCAAGGGCACACCGAATCTGCTAACCCAATTGTAGACGATCTGCTCCGCCACGGTTCTGCTTTCCTGGTTAGGGATCGGAAACGCTTCCGGCCACTTACTGAAGTAGTCCATCACTACGAGTATATACCGATTACCATTGTCGGTTTCCGGAAAGGGCCCTGCGATGTCAATGGCGATTCGTTCGAAAGGTGCTCCCACGTTGTATTGGTGCATCTTACCTCGAGTTTTGATTCTCGGACCCTTGCTAGCTGCACACACGTCGCATTTTCTGCACCAGTCTTCGATATCTTCCTTCGCTTTTAACCAATAAAAACGTTCTCGTACCTTTTCTAGCGTCTTATTCACTCCCAAGTGGCCTCCAGACGCCCCGCCATGCATTTCCTGTAACACCTCCTTGACCCTCGTCCGCGGTACGACAAGCTGCATTACAAACGACTTTCCGTCGGAGGATTCCCATTTTCTTCTCAGAACACCTTCTTGGACATGGAGGGAGTCCCACTGCGCAAAATATGCCTTTAAGGTCGGGCTTCTGTGAGAGATGTCCTGATGATCCGGTTTCTCCATGTTCTCCTTCCAGGCCAGAATCGGCTCGATATCCGGGTCTTCCTTCTGAGCGTTCCGGATCTCATCTACGCTCCAGCCGGCGATAGGTTCGGCTCTCATTCTTTGGATGGAAACCAGCTCCCGTTCTTCCTGACGCGCACAATGTTTACAATCCGTTCTGCATGGTCTCCGGGACAGTGCATCCGCATTAGAGTGGAGTTTTCCTTTACGATGCTGTATTTCGTAGTCGTAGATTTGCAGCCTTTCGATCCATCTTGCGACCTGACCCTCAGGACTCTTGAACTGTAATAGCCATTTTAAGGCTGCATGGTCTGTGCGAAGAACGAACTTCCTCCCGTAGAGGTATTTGTGAAAATGCTTCGTAGCCAAGATCAAAGCTAGAAGTTCCCGCCTTGTCACGCAGTAGTTCCTTTCTGGCTTAGAGAGCACCTTGCTGAAGTACGCAACCACCTTCTCTTGGCCGTCATGCACCTGGGAGAGTACGGCTCCTACCCCGACATTACTAGCATCTGCATCCACAACGAACGTTTCCCCGGGAGTGGGGTAAGCCAGTATCGGGGCATCGCATAGCCGTTGTTTAAGTGCCTTGAAGCTCTTCTCGCACTCAATTGACCATTTGAATTGTTTTCCCTTTTCCGTCAACTGGTGCAGGTTCTTTGCGATCCCGGCAAAATCCTTCACGAACCGTCTGTAGTAGGTGGCTAGGCCCAGGAAGCTCCTTAGTTGGTGTTTGTCTTTGGGGACTGGCCAGTTTTTCACCGCTTCGACCTTCTCCGGATCGGTTCTCACTCCTTTCGCTGAAATTATGTGTCCCAGGTACTTGACTTCCGCTCTAAACAGGGCGCACTTCTTGGGGTTGAGCTTCAGGTGGGCACTTCGAAGCCTTTGAAACACATCCCTTAGATTGTCTCGGTGTTGCGCAAACGTTTTTCCTACGACGATGACATCATCCAAGTATACCAAACAGGTTTTCCATGTTAACCCTTGCAGGACACATTCCATCAATCGCTCGAAAGTCGCCGGAGCATTGCACAGCCCGAATGGCATTACCGTGAATTGCCATAGCCCATTTCCTGTGGTGAAGGCGGTTTTCTCCCGGTCTTCTGGATGGATCTGTACCTGCCAGTAGCCACTCTTCAAGTCGAGAGTGGAAAACCATCGGGCTCCTGATAGTGTGTCTAGCGTGTCGTCAATCCGTGGCAGAGGATAGCTGTCTTTCTTGGTGACGTAATTGAGCTGCCGATAGTCCACGCAGAACCGCGTGCTGCCATCTTTCTTTTTTACCAGTACAACCGGTGATGCCCACGGACTTTTGGAACTTTCAATCAGACCTTCTTTCTCCATTGCCGACACCATCTCTGCAACTTCTGTCTGCTTTGCCAATGGAAGGCGCCTAGCAGGCTGACGAATTGGTCTAGTATCACCAGTGTCTATTCGATGTTGTACCAGGTGTGTTCGGCCGTATTCTCCGTCCTGTGAGGCAAATACATCAGCGTACTCATTGATAAGATTCTCTGCCATAGTTCGCTGCTCCTGATTCAGCTCACTGGACTGGAGAATCGTCTCTCTCGTTTCCGCTGTCCAAGGTGATGGGAGAGGTTTTGGAGCATCACGTTCAGATATTGTTGCGACGGCGGTAATCGGCGTGCATTTTCCAGTCACATCCCCTCGCCTTAGTTTTACAGTGTGTGGTCTTGCGTTCAAAACCCTCACTGGAACCATGGTGTTCTTTGGTTCGACTAACGTCTTTCCCACGATGTAGTCTTGAGAATTCTTCTCTGGGTCTGGTTCTACTATGTAGAATCGGTGGCTCCCAAGATCACCTTCCAGCTTTGTCCAAATGATTGTCTCTGAAGACGGCGGCAAAACTTCGTCTTTGCTGATGACTGTCCTGAGAGTTACGGCATTATCATTTCCGTACACCATCGGAATCTCCACATTTCGATACCTCAGTACTTGCATCCCGATGTCCAAGATTACTTCATTTGCTTTCATGAAGTCTACTCCGATGATGCACTCGTCGCATATATCTGCCACCAGAAACGCATGGGAGAACGTCAGTCCTGCCAGAGTAATCGTAAGACGAACTTCTCCAAATACCTTCGCCATTTCCCCTGTTGCAGTCTTCAGGCAGTAGCTGTTGGTGTTGTGCAGCCAGGAGCTTTTGACGATATCTCTTCTTACAATGGAGGCAGTGGCACCTGTGTCGATGGTGGCTACGCACTTCTTCTCGTTGATTAGTGCCTCCACTGTCAGGCTCTTGTTACCCCGTTTGGTTTGCGAAACTTGAATGGTGGTCCTGGGGGCCTCGATTCCAGTAACCAACTTCTGCCCCGCGAAGTTGGTCCTTACGCATCTCCCGACTGCTGGTTTTGGGAAGTCTGACCGACAGGATGCTTCCTCTCTGCTTCTCCTACTTCCGCAATGTGGACAATTTCCTCGTCTAGGTGCACTTCTGCACTGCCGTTGTAGGTGTCCGGTTTGGTTGCAATTCCAGCAACGGATTTGACTTCCGCGAGCTTTGACGGCTGTTCTCTGGCATGAGCATTCCACGACGGACATTTCCCTGACACGGTGTATTCCCTGGTATGCTTGGTCCGCAGCCTTCATTGACAAAGCGAATGCCAATGCCTCGGGGAGTGTTCGCTTTTCAGCCATCCTTACAGCCATTTGCAGTTGTCTGTCCTCTATGGCCTGAATAAAAGCTTCCACCGCCATTTCGTTGATAAGCTCCTCACCGGCTTTAGGGTATGAAAGATGGGCTAGTCGCTCTATATCCGCTTGCAACTGTTGGAGCGTTTCCCCCCTTTTCTGGACTCGACTACGCAGCTGAACCCTGTACACCTGCTGCATGTGTTCATCCCCAAACCGCATCTCGATAGCCTGAACCAGAGAGTCGTAGTTCTGCTGTTTATCTTCCGGGATGGTCTGCAAGAGCTCCGCAGCTGGACCCCTCAGTGCAAGCGTGAGTGCAATAGACTTCTCTTCATCGTCCCAGCTATTGGTCATTGCGGCCGCTTCGAATTGCCTCTTATAAATTGGCCATGATGTTTGACCATCGAAGATAGGAGGCTGCATCTCCTTTCTTCTCAGACCGTCAGTGGAATATTCCCGTGCTTTCTGTCTCTTCACGTTGCTGAGCTCCTTAGCAAGATTTTCGACTTGCTTTCCTACTATCTCGAATTTCGTATCCACTTTTTCAAATTGAGTCTCTATCTTCCCGAACTGAGTTTCATGTTTCTCAAAATTTTCATCGAATCTAATTTCGACTTTTTCGAGTTGCGTCTCGACCTTCTCGATTTTCTCTTCGATCACTTCGAATTTGGATTCCAAGTTCTTGTTTTGCTCATCAAGTTTACTTTCCAGAGCATCTAGAGAATTCTTTTGTTCGTCCATTGCTTTCTTTTGTTCGTCCAGCTTAAGTTCTAGAGAATTCTTTTGTTCGTCCATTGCTTTCTTTTGTTCGTCCAACTTAAGTTCTAGAGAATTCCTTTGGTCATCGAGCTTATGACTTTGATCTTCTATTGCTTTCTTTTGTTCGTCCATGACTAACTTAAGTTGCAGGAGCAGACTTGTTATACCCGGGTCGGCTGCTGTACTTGCTGGTTCCTCTTCCACGTCAAACTCTACGTCGTGCGGATTTTCACCTTCCTGCGTTACTGCTTCTTCCAGACGAATCAGCAAGGCATCTTTTCCCCCAGTTGTGTCGAGGTTCCGCTTACTGAGTTCTGCCTTTAGTTGAGTTATAGTTAGTTTTCCCAATTTGCGACCCATTTTGCGCAACTAATTAACTCAACACAGAAATCGTTTTTTTTTTTTTTTTTTTTTTTTTTTGTTTGTGCAATTTCACACCACGGAAATAGTTATTCACAGAATAAGTTTTATCCCAGCTTCTGACACCAATGTAACATGCGAGCTACGGCTCGAGTAGATAAAACGATATTCTGTGAAATTTATTTCTTTATTTTCTAGTCTATAGAACAATTCAAGTTCACACTATACTATTCTTCGCAAATTCTTTTCTTACAAGGTCTCTTTCCTCTCAAATCACTTTATCTCCTTTCAATTACTTAATTCACAAATCCAAACTAATTACTTTTTCTTGTTCACTCTCAACTTTCAATTTATCACCAAATTACAACTTCACCCATTATCACTTTTCCAATCTCTTCGCCACGGTTCTAAACCAACTGTCTTTTTTTTGATCGCCATCTGTCCTTATATAGCAGAAGTTTCTGATAGCCAGAAACTTCTAGCAAATTCTTCGACCACTGGAGCAAGAAAAATTCTGATATAATAATTCCAAGATGACAATCATTTCGTGCAGTTATAATTCTCTCTTGTTCTCTTTTATCCGCGATATTATCCGAGCTGTGGTGACTAATTTCAGACACGAACCTCAAAAGAAAGCAATGAAAAGACACTTCGGAATTTGTTGCCTGTTCGAGGGCGTAGTTATTATGCTACATTATGTTACACTATATTTAATTGCTTACAGAAATCTTTGAATATGTTTGCTATAAATTCAGAGCCCTGGTCGCACACATTTTTCTTTGGTATGCCATATTGGCTGGTGTAGTTACTCAGGGACTTTAAGATAGTTACACTGCTTCTACACGTTAAAGTATATCCACAGGCGAACCGAGAAAATTTATCCATTAATGTAAGAATTTGATTATGATTTATACTGTAACATAATGTAGCATAATAACTACGCCCTCGAACAGGCAACAAATTCCGAAGTGTCTTTTCATTGCTTTCTTTTGAGGTTCGTGTCTGAAATTAGTCACCACAGCTCGGATAATATCGCGGATAAAAGAGAACAAGAGAGAATTATAACTGCACGAAATGATTGTCATCTTGGAATTATTATATCAGAATTTTTCTTGCTCCAGTGGTCGAAGAATTTGCTAGAAGTTTCTGGCTATCAGAAACTTCTGCTATATAAGGACAGATGGCGATCAAAAAAAGACACAGTTGGTTTAGAACCGTGGCGAAGAGATTGGAAAAGTGATAATGGGTGAAGTTGTAATTTGGTGATAAATTGAAAGTTGAGAGTGAACAAGAAAAAGTAATTAGTTTGGATTTGTGAATTAAGTAATTGAAAGGAGATAAAGTGATTTGAGAGGAAAGAGACCTTGTAAGAAAAGAATTTGCGAAGAATAGTATAGTGTGAACTTGAATTGTTCTATAGACTAGAAAATAAAGAAATAAATTTCACAGAATAATTGTTTTATCTACTCGAGCCGAAGCTCGCATGTTACATTGGTGTCAGAAGTGGGATTCGAACCCACGCCTACAGATGTAGACTGCGACAGGGGAAATGGCGAAGGTATTTGGAGAAGTTCGACTTACGATTACTCTGGCAGGACTGACGTTCTCCCATGCGTTTCTGGTGGCAGATATATGCGACGAGTGCATCATCGGAGTAGACTTCATGAAAGCAAATGAAGTAATCTTGGACATCGGGATGCAAGTACTGAGGTATCGAAATGTGGAGATTCCGATGGTGTACGGAAATGAGAATGCCGTAACTCTCAGGACAGTCATCAGCAAAGACGAAGTTTTGCCGCCGTCTTCAGAGACAATCATTTGGACGAAGCTGGAAGGTGATCTTGGGAGCCACCGATTCTACATAGTAGAACCAGACCCAGAGAAGAATTCTCAAGACTACATCGTGGGAAAGACGTTAGTCGAACCAAAGAACACCATGGTTCCAGTAAGAGTTTTGAACGCAAGACCACACACTGTCAAACTAAGGCGAGGGGAGGTGACTGGAAAATGCACGCCGATTACCGCCGTCGCAACAATATCTGAACGTGATGCTCCAAAACCTCTCCCATCACCTTGGACAGCGGAAACGAGAGAGACGATTCTCCAGTCCAGTGAGCTGAATCAGGAGCAGCGAACTATGGCAGAGAATCTTATCAATGAGTACGCTGATGTATTTGCCTCACAGGACGGTGAATACGGCCGAACACACCTGGTAGAACATCGAATAGACACTGGTGATACTAGACCAATTCGTCAGCCTGCTAGGCGCCTTCCATTGGCAAAGCAGACAGAAGTTGCAGAGATGGTGTCGGCAATGGAGAAAGAAGGTCTGATTGAAAGTTCCAAAAGTCCGTGGGCATCACCGGTTGTACTGGTTAAGAAGAAAGATGGCAGCACGCGGTTCTGCGTGGACTATCGGCAGCTCAATTACGTCACCAAGAAAGACAGCTACCCTCTGCCACGGATTGACGACACGCTAGACACACTATCAGGAGCCCGATGGTTTTCCACTCTCGACTTGAAGAGTGGCTACTGGCAGGTACAGATCCATCCAGAAGACCGGGAGAAAACCGCCTTCACCGCAGGAAATGGGCTATGGCAATTCACGGTAATGCCATTCGGGCTGTGCAATGCTCCGGCGACTTTCGAGCGATTGATGGAATGTGTCCTGCAAGGGTTAACATGGAAAACCTGTTTGGTATACTTGGATGATGTCATCGTCGTAGGAAAAACGTTTGCGCAACACCGAGACAATCTAAGGGATGTGTTTCAAAGGCTTCGAAGTGCCCACCTGAAGCTCAACCCCAAGAAGTGCGCCCTGTTTAGAGCGGAAGTCAAGTACCTGGGACACATAATTTCAGCGAAAGGAGTGAGAACCGATCCGGAGAAGGTCGAAGCGGTGAAAAACTGGCCAGTCCCCAAAGACAAACACCAACTAAGGAGCTTCCTGGGCCTAGCCACCTACTACAGACGGTTCGTGAAGGATTTTGCCGGGATCGCAAAGAACCTGCACCAGTCGACGGAAAAGGGAAAACAATTCAAATGGTCAATTGAGTGCGAGAAGAGCTTCAAGGCACTTAAACAACGGCTATGCGATGCCCCGATACTGGCTTACCCCACTCCCGGGGAAACGTTCGTTGTGGATGCAGATGCTAGTAATGTCGGGGTAGGAGCCGTACTCTCCCAGGTGCATGACGGCCAAGAGAAGGTGGTTGCGTACTTCAGCAAGGTGCTCTCTAAGCCAGAAAGGAACTACTGCGTGACAAGGCGGGAACTTCTAGCTTTGATCTTGGCTACGAAGCATTTTCACAAATACCTCTACGGGAGGAAGTTCGTTCTTCGCACAGACCATGCAGCCTTAAAATGGCTATTACAGTTCAAGAGTCCTGAGGGTCAGGTCGCAAGATGGATCGAAAGGCTGCAAATCTACGACTACGAAATACAGCATCGTAAAGGAAAACTCCACTCTAATGCGGATGCACTGTCCCGGAGACCATGCAGAACGGATTGTAAACATTGTGCGCGTCAGGAAGAACGGGAGCTGGTTTCCATCCAAAGAATGAGAGCCGAACCTATCGCCGGCTGGAGCGTAGATGAGATCCGGAACGCTCAGAAGGAAGACCCGGATATCGAGCCGATTCTGGCCTGGAAGGAGAACATGGAGAAACCGGATCATCAGGACATCTCTCACAGAAGCCCGACCTTAAAGGCATATTTTGCGCAGTGGGACTCCCTCCATGTCCAAGAAGGTGTTCTGAGAAGAAAATGGGAATCCTCCGACGGAAAGTCGTTTGTAATGCAGCTTGTCGTACCACGGACGAGGGTCAAGGAGGTGTTACAGGAAATGCATGGCGGGGCGACCGGAGGCCACTTGGGAGTGAATAAGACGTTAGAAAAGGTACGAGAACGTTTTTATTGGTTAAAAGCGAAGGAAGATATCGAAGACTGGTGCAGAAAATGCGACGTGTGTGCAGCTAGCAAGGGTCCGAGAATCAAAACTCGAGGTAAGATGCACCAATACAACGTGGGAGCACCTTTCGAACGAATCGCCATTGACATCGCAGGGCCCTTTCCGGAAACCGACAATGGTAATCGGTATATCCTCGTAGTGATGGACTACTTCAGTAAGTGGCCGGAAGCGTTTCCGATCCCTAACCAGGAAGCCAGAACCGTGGCGGAGCAGATCGTCTACAATTGGGTTAGCAGATTCGGTGTGCCCTTTCAATTGCATTCTGACCAAGGGCGGAACTTCGAGTCAAGAATCTTCCAAGAGATGTGTCAACTACTCGGAATCAAAAAGACAAGGACAACCCCGCTTCATCCACAGTCGGACGGTATGGTGGAGCGTTTCAATAGGACTTTGGACGAACATCTCTCGAAGGTCGTAGGTGACTACCAACGGGATTGGGACCGGCAGATTCCCTTGTTTTTGATGGCCTATAGAAGTGCCGTGCATAGCACTACTCGACATACGCCGTTCGAAATCTTATTTGGTGGAATAGCTCGTTTACCCAGTGAGGTGAAATTTGGATCTCCTACCAATGAGCCCAGAAATGAAGAAGAGTACGTGGCGGACCTGAGGGAAAGGCTTAGGGACATACACCAAAGGACCAGAAGCGAGATTAAGATGACGAGCGACCGCATGAAGACCAGGTATGATGCCAAGGCAACAACGTCAGGATTCCAGGAAGGAGATCTAGTGTGGCTGTATAATCCCCATCGCCAAAAGGGGAAATCACCTAAGTTGCAGCAGAACTGGGAGGGTCCCTACAGAATAATAGCCCGCATCAACGATGTTGTCTACCGCATCCAGCGAGGACCAAGGGCCAAAATGAAAGTGGTTCATGTGGACCGACTGAGTCGATACAATGGCCGAAGTGAGGACACACTTGTTCGGGACGAACAAGTCTAAGAGGAGGGCAGTGTAACATAATGTAGCATAATAACTACGCCCTCGAACAGGCAACAAATTCCGAAGTGTCTTTTCATTGCTTCCTTTTGAGGTTCGTGTCTGAAATTAGTCACCACAGCTCGGATAATATCGCGGATAAAAGAGAACAAGAGAGAATTATAACTGCACGAAATGATTGTCATCTTGGAATTATTATATCAGAATTTTTCTTGCTCCAGTGGTCGAAGAATTTGCTAGAAGTTTCTGGCTATCAGAAACTTCTGCTATATAAGGACAGATGGCGATCAAAAAAAGACACAGTTGGTTTAGAACCGTGGCGAAGAGATTGGAAAAGTGATAATGGGTGAAGTTGTAATTTGGTGATAAATTGAAAGTTGAGAGTGAACAAGAAAAAGTAATTAGTTTGGATTTGTGAATTAAGTAATTGAAAGGAGATAAAGTGATTTGAGAGGAAAGAGACCTTGTAAGAAAAGAATTTGCGAAGAATAGTATAGTGTGAACTTGAATTGTTCTATAGACTAGAAAATAAAGAAATAAATTTCACAGAATATCGTTTTATCTACTCGAGCCGTAGCTCGCATGTTACAATACTATAGATGTGTATGTGGACGATTTCTAAAGGTTTCAGAGGACTTTCGGGTTTGACAAATTGTGGTTTTGGTGGGTTTCTATCGTACTTTAGTATTTTACATTTTTCGCAATTGTTAATGGTTTTTGTTTTCTTGTCCTTCATATTTGGGAAAAAAAAATCGCGTTTTAGATTCGTTATAATCACGGATTATTTTTTCCTGTTCGTCCTCTTGTTTTATGTCGGTTAGAGCTTCCGTGCATTGTACAAAACGGAACGTTTTACTCTGGGAAAAATGTGTGGAGTAGGTTGGACGAGACGGAGGATTTCGTCAGTTGTATATATAGCGATTAGTTTATTGGGTAGAAAGAATTTTTTTAGGATATCGATCATCGTGTCTTCGTCAAAAGACGCCCTACGTATTGTTCGTCTCTGTTTGTTCTTGAAAATGTATTCAACTGTCATTGGGCATCCCTTATTTTAAGCTTCTAGTATATTTTGAATGCTGAATTCATTTAGGGTTTTTGGAGATATGGGTATCCCGACATTTGAATTCTCCTGAGCACTGTGCACGGTTTCTATATCTTTGTCGTTGCTGAAGAGTTCTTGTTCCTCTTTAACCGGGTTGGAGATTTTGATGCGGCTGAGAGCATCTGCGTTGGTGTTTGCCTTAGCTTTTTTATATATGATCTCGTAGTCGAATTCTTCTATTTTAAGGCGCCACCTGACGAGCTTTGAGTTTGGTTCTCTCAGGTTCATGAGCCATAACAGAGGCCTATGGTCAGTGACTATTTGGAATTTCCTTCCAAACAGGCACGGTCGGAAATATCGTGTGGCCCAGACTATTGCGAGAAGTTCTTAAAGGAAAGGGTACGACTAGCGAAACAAATGGGCCTATCACTTCCAATTTGACCTTGAGATAGGACGGCAACTAATGCAGTATTGCTCGCATAAGTCGTTAATATAAAAGGCTTAGTGAAATCCGGATATTGCAGGATAGGGTCGTTAGTTAATGGAGTTTCGAAAGCTTCTATGTAATTTTGGTCCATTTTGATATCAACGCCTTTTTTTAGACAATTTGTCAAAGGTTTAGTTAATTTCGCCAAATCTTTTATAAATTTTCTGTAATATCTGATTAGCCCAAAGAATGCTTTGATTTCCGTGCGAGATTTCGGAATAGGGAAGTTTTTGATAGCAGAGATTTTCGATGGATTTGGCTTGATTCCCTCGGGGGTAATGATATGTCCGAGGAAGGCTATTTCCTTTTGCAAAAACTCATATTCATCCATCTGGATCTTAAAATTTGACTCTCGTAGTTTGTTGAAGACTTGCTTTATACTCTCTATGTGTTCTTGGAGCGAGGTTGAGTAGATAATGATGTCGTCTAGGTAGACGAGACAAATCCTTCCCACTAGTTCTTTAAGAACGTTGTCCATCACACGTTGGAAGGTTGATGGGACGTTCTTTAGTCCAAAGAGCATTCTAAGGTATTCATATTGCCCTCCTTCAATGGTAAATGCAGTTTTCGATACGTGATTGGGGTCCATCTCGATCTGGTGGAATCCACTCGCGAGATCAAGGGTGGTGAAGTAAATACACTTTCCCAATTTATCGAGGATTTCGCTTATATTGGGCAGTGGATACCTATCGGATATTGTTTTTTCGTTAACTTTCCTATAATCTATTACTAATCGCCACTTCTACTTCCGCTGGCGTCTTGTTTTTTGGGAACAATCCAGACAGGGGAGCTCCATGGTGAATAGCTATTCCGAATTATGCCTTACTCAAGCATTTTGGAGATTTGGTCTTGAACCTCTTGCTTATGTATGAAAGGATACCTATATGACTTGGTATATATTGGGACTTCATCAGTTGTGCTTATTGTTTTGAAGGTGAAGGTTAAGGGTTCGCCTTCTATATATATGATATCACTGTATTCTTTACATACTTTAAGGATTTTTTTCCGCTCTTCGGGGTTTAGATAATTGGTACAAATTAGACTAGCTATGTCTTTATGCGGTAATTGCTTGCACATTCCTTCGTTGAAATTGGTTATTTCAATGAAGTTTGTGGATTCGAATGGTTCTGATTCTAACGGTTCTTCTAGAATTATGGTATGGTTATTTTGGGAGTAATTCACGTGTTCGACAGTACTACAACCGTTTTCCGCGTTGTATAGACCCAGTGTTACGCATAGGTTCAGTTTAAGTTCTGTTGAATCGATGAATGTACTACCATAGTTTTGCTTCACGGGAAGTTTCGCGAGAATTTTACTATTCGCGGGTATCGTGAGTTTACCCGAAGAGTAGTTCTGCTTAAAGTTAATGTTGATCGTGGCTTTTTTTGTGATAAGTGTTTTGTTCTCAAGGTCTATTTTTGCGTTTAGCGGTACAAGGGTATCCATACCTAGGAGCCCGTCGAAAAAGTTATGGAACCTAAAGATAAGGAATTTCAAGAATCCTGTTTGGTTGAACTCTATGAATGTCGGAAGATTTACTTGTTTGTTCAACTGGTATTTTTTGAAAACCGTGGTGAAATTCACTGGTTCGCAATGGATTTGGTTTTCTTGAGGAATGTATTCGGGATATAAAAATGAAGCTGATGCGCCGGTGTCGAGAAGAAATCTCAAGGGTCTTCCGAAAGGCGAGGAAATACTTATATAAGGCAATGTTATTGGGTTTGTTTCCGGGTCTAAGTATCCCGTGGGCTATTGGAGGCTACACTGGAAAAATGGAAATTTTCCATTATGTTGGTGGGATCCTATTCGAAGTAATTATCTAGCTGTTGGAAGGGGTTTGGTTTCGAAGTTTGTACTTCTTGGAAATTGAAATTTAAGTTCCGAGTTGGTTGACTTTGACTGGTTTTAATTTTGGGGAACGAATTTATATTGGAGCTGGGTGAGTCGTGGATTCGGATCTTTGTAGTCTACTGTACTGCGTACCGTTGTTTTTTCTGTTAGGGGCCTCGAGAATTTGGGTTCTTGAAATCTCGGTTGGCTCTCTCTATTAGGTAGTGCCCTGGGGTTCGTGTAATTTTGCCGCCAATTATTTTGATTAAAATTGTAATTTGGTCGAGTTTGACTTCGACCAGAGTCGAAGTTTATTGTATGGCTGGAATCTGGGGTACTGAGTGGTTTTTTGATAGGAGATATTCTGCTCCTTTATGCAACATATTAAGGCATCAGCCAACGAGTCAGGTTGCATCGCCCTGACTCTGGAACCAAGAGGTTCATTTAGGCCACTCAGGAATGAATTTAGGCACATATCAGCATATAGATCTTTCTTTGCCGTGACCACGTTCTGATTGTGTTCATGGATTAGAACGGTATTGCAGAGAGCCGATTGTAGTTCAATTATTGAACTGTAGAATGATTCTACGCTTTTTGCATATTGTTTTAGGCCGTGTAAATCCCTAATAAATGACGTTTCGGTACGCATATCGGAATAATGGAGAATAAGATTCTTCTTCATTTCGTTCCAAATTAGAGGTGTTCCGTACATGTTTAGGACTTCGTTTTCTTGTCCTATGATTTTGTTTCTTATGGCCCTTAAAAGGATTAGTCCATATGGGGTATTATCTGTTCCTCTTATGTAGAGTAATATTTCCTCTACGTTATTTAGGAACTCATAAAGTAGTCCAGGGTTTCCCTCGAATGTTGGGAGGTCCTTGATGGCATCAGGGATCCTTAATGAATTGAAAATATCATTGTGGTTAATTGTTTGAACACTTGTGTTCATAGTTTGACTTGGAGGTGGAGGTGGGGTCGATTTATTTCCTTCAGTGGGCATGTTTATTGAGTTAGAAGAGGAAGACGAAGGGATACTAAGATTTTCTTTCTTCTGGAATTAAATTAGGGCTTTTTGACAATCGCCTTAGATTGTATGGGAAAAATCTTGCTTTGGGTTTTGATTTTCCTAACATCAAAAGATCCACAGTATTACAGATAGAGGAGACAATTTTATTTGCTCATAAGGGTTTTTATTGGTTGTCTATTCTCTCTTTTTTATTCTATTCTACTATTCTCTTTTCTTTATCAGTTTATTTTCTTGGTACTTAATGTATAATATTTATTATTGCTCGCTTAAATATATATATTTTATTTATTAATAATATAATTGATGGTTCTTCAGCGATAAAGGGTTAAAAAATCCACCGGTACTCGATCCTTGGTTTAACTCTTTGATGGTCTTGAATATGGTTAGTGTTCTGATGGTTTCGTACAGTGTTCATTCACTTGAGTTACTTGGGTTCAACGATTAAAACACCTGTTTTGTAGAAAATGTATATGACTTTGCTTTCTCTTTACTTTACACTGTTTTTTTCTTTTAAATTTATTGTGCAAACAGATGGTTGGGATTAAGCATTACTTTAGTCACAGAAATTTTCAGCAAGGAGTACGGGTTCATATCGGGGATACTTTATTGGTTTAGTTGTTTAGGGCGCAACATATTTCACTTGCACTGCGGTGTGTAAATCACCGAGAAATTTCTTGAATATGAATTTTTTTCAAACGTATATTTCTTATGTACTATGTTAAGGGATCTTGTAACCGTTCGCTGGACTAACGACTGCGCCAGTTAAGTTATGGAAATGGGGTTAAGAATAAAAAAACTTTATTACTATAACTCAAGCGGCCGTTCGGTCTTAGATACAAAACTGAAGTGAAGTGTACAATAATTATTTCCTATCAATCACTTCCGGAGGCGATACCCTTAGGTTGCATTTTTGGGTTTACAATTCTAAGAAACGATTTCATCGATACCGATTAATTGGTTTGCAAAAGTGTATCGCCTGTGCATTCACAATTCTAAGATTATAATAATATCAATAATAAGTAGGTTGCTGATTAATTGCGTATATGCAGTGTTGAAAGTGTTTCCTTGGAATCTTGGGCAATCATCCAGACGTTTATGTTATGACTTCTGGGTCACGGCGGCCAATGTGGAGTGCATAGGGAATGATGATCATGGGTTAATGAACGGACGTAGCCTTGAGTGAGGGGTGTGTGGCGTGAAGAGAGTCAGTGGACGGACGTAACTCGCGTGCTTATGGTAGTGTGAAATTTTTACTCACTGAAAACACCTCTCTTCAAGATTAATACTACAACTAAGCCGACGCTTATCCAGCAGTTTTATTTTCCCTTATGTAACTCGTGATTTTTAGAAAAAGATGTTCGTATGTATTGTAATTAAAAAGAATGTAGCACTTTAGGCAGGTTAAATTCCAATGAAAATTCCTGCAGTTTTCACGACCGGCATATAGGTCAAAAGGTTTTGTCCTTTGCAGACGACGAATTGAATTGTTCGCGTCAAGTAGTTGAATGACGGTACGATTACAATGGCCGTGAACATGATCTTTGTGTTTACGAGCAAATTCTGTTATCTCTTGGACGACGCTGGAAATTCCCAAATCCCGATAAATATCTTCGTTACGTACGTACCACGGTGCGCTAAAGATCGTTCTAAGAACTTTATTTTCAAAAGTTTGTAGGATGTTTCTATTGCTTTTTCTGATACAACCCCATAGTTGTAGACCAAATGTCCGCACTGGCCTTAGCCTTGCTTGTAGATAAGCAGTTTGTTATATAATCTTAACTTCGAATGTTTTCCGAGTAACCAGTACATTTGTCGGTATTTGCGCTTCTTTTTTACGTGCGATTTCCATTTAAGCTTAACATCTAAAGTGAATTTAAATATACGGGTAATCTGTCCACTTTTTTGTGGGTAAAGATGACGTGAGTAGATTTGCTTTCGTTTAGCATAATACGCCAAGAATTCGTCCAAGTGTGAACTTTATTAATAGCATGTTGCAGCTTTTCAGTTGCTGCTTCAATTGTATCGCCCGATGTCAATATCGCCGTATCGTCCGCAAACTTGGCGACGAAGCAGTTTCTTTCCTGCGGGATATCACGCGAGTAGAGTACATATAGAAGTGGGCCAAGGACACTTCCTTGTGGGACTCCGGCCGCTATCTCCTTGAAGTCAGAGTAATCATTTCCGTGCTTAACACAAAAAGTCTTTCGGTGAGGTACGATCGTAAGATTAGAAAGAGTTGCCGGGGCAGTAATAGTTGCAATTTATACTCCAAACCTACGTGCCAAACCTTATCGAAAGCTTGTGAGATGTCAAGAAATACACTTAAAAACTTTTCTTCGAGAGTTTTCTCAATCACGTCAGTTATTTTGTGGATTTGGTCGATTGTAGAATGTTTGATTCCAAACTGATGGTCAGGAATCAAATGTCTTTAGTCGATTACGGGTTGCAGTCGTTTAGAAAGTAGTTTTTCGAATATTTTAGATATAACCGGCAATAGGGAAATAGGCCGATATTATTTCTTCTTATTCAGAGGTTTGCCTGGTTTCGGGACCATTATAATCTCGGCGACTTTCTATTGTCTCGTAAGGTAGAGCAATCTAAACGAAGCGTTAATCAAATATAGCAGTTTGATAAGAGCTTTATTCGGCAATTCCTTGACCACCAGCGCCGTTATCAAGTCGTGGTGCTTTATTCGTCTTTAGATTTTTAATCACTTCCCTCAGTTCAATCAACTAAACTTTTTATTTTAAAGTTGTCAGTTGTCGTGACCGTCGGGCGTTATCAAAGGGCCCTGGGATGGCTTAAACGTTTTTTCTAAGTGCAAAGCAAAAAGTTCTGCCTTTTCTTTGTTATCAAAGGGCCGTGGAATGGCTTAAACGTTTCTTCTAAGTGCAAAGCAAAAAGTTCTGCCTTTTCTTTTTCGCTATTGGCCCAAGTTCTATCGTTTTTCCGAATTGGTGGCGCTTGCATTTGAGGTTTCCGGATGCCTTTTAGCGCTTTCCAAAGTAAATAATTTGATTCTCTTCCAGTGGAGAGATTTTCAAGGTAGGTCGCTATCTTATTGCTTTTAAATTCCCGAATACTACCTCTAAGGCGATTGCATAGTCGGTTAAGGATCTTTTTATGCTGCGGTGTACGAGTGATTTGCCATTTCTTTCGTGCTTTTCTTTTCTCCCTCACCAGTTCAATAATTTCTCTGGGATACTTTTCGTCGCAGTTAATTTTATAACTTCTGGAAGGAGTATTTCTCCATGCCGCTCATTGGGTTGCTTCCACGAAACGATCAACTTCGTCCTCCAGTTCACAAGTTATTTTAAGTGATACATTTAAGGCGATATTTCTTTCGCAATCATTTCTAAAGCCCTCCCAGTTTGTTCTTCCTTCTTTCTTGATCAACGCTTCACCAAGTAATAATCTCGTAAATGTCTTTTGAAATGAAAAAATCGATAAGATCGGGAATTTTTTCTGAGCCTGTTGGCCAATAGGTGGGTTTTCCTGCCGAATAGAAACAACAACCGAATTCATTTGACACTTCGTAGAGAATTTTTCCCTTAAATGATACACATCTTGAACCCCAGAATTTGTGCTTCGCATTAAAATCTCCACCAATAAGGAAATTTGAACCAAGGGAATTGAAGACACGAAAATCGTCGTCTCTTTCGAGCGAGCATCGCAGCGGACAGTAAACAGATGCTATATTGTAGCTCAAGTGTTTATTTTAAACCCTTACCGCGCACAACTGAAGATTTTCCAGCTCTATGTTTATATCGACCGAGTGTTCGATGTTAGTTTTAATGAATAAGGACGAACCGCCCCGCGTTCTATAAGAAGGATAATAGGCGTGATAACCAGCGTACCCTCTTATCTTTATTTGCGATTTCCTTGGGTTTCGGAAATCTAACATATGTCGATATTTCCTCTTATTAGTCAAATTTCTAATTCGTTAGATTTTTGTAAAAGTCCGTTTGCATTCCACGTTATAATTTTAAGCAAAGGGTCCATATCTACTTAGATTTAGATATAAGGTTAGCCATACGAAAGCTGTCGACATTACTGAGACGTTCGAGAATTCGTTTGTTCTTTTCACATTGTTCCTCGAACTTAGCGTAAATGCGGTTCAGAATTTCTTTCAACGGATCAGGGGATGGCCCGTCGTTTCGTTTGGTTGCTTTGACTGCAGCCTGAGAATACGTCAGAAAACTGGGATTCGTTGGCTTATCAGAGGTTATTTTTCCTTCAGTCTTTTTAGTGGACGACTTCGACGTACGTTTAATCGGCTTATTGACTAGTTCAAGAGAATGCACTGGTGATTCGAGCGTCCTTTCAGTCGACTCAGGAGTCTTTACAACTGGCTTACGAGCCAGCTCAGTCTGCTTAGCAATACGCTCTACCGACTTAGGAGCCCGATTGACTGATTTCGTTCCCCGCACAGTCGGCGTTGTAGATTTTCTCCGTCGCTTCTGTAGTTCCTTTGCGATCTCGCAACCGCGATAATTTGCTCTGTACCTTCCTTTGCAGTTAACATAAGTTGCTTTTTAATTTTTGCTCAAAATGCAATTTTCAGAAGAGTGTTTTCCAGCGCACTTAAAGTATCGCGGCTCTTTCCGACAAAAACAAAAACAATAAAAAAAAAATGATTAAACTCCTGGCAATGCTTGCATTGACGGATTGCCTTCATGTTGACATGTAGTGGCTCGATTTTAACTACCATCCTCATGATTGTACGAATATTGTATATCTTTTCCTGGGTTTCCGTTTTATCGAAGGATAGCACAAAAAGCGGAAGTTTACGTTTCACTATAGCTTCTTCTCCACGGTCGGGTCGTTTTCTCTCTTTTTTTTAAGAAGTTCACAGCGTCAAGAATGTTATAACCTCTATCTGGTAAATCACCTATAACGTCTTCTTTAACGCATGATGGATGAAGTCCTCTAGCTACGACCCTCAAAGGTCTCTCACACTAGTCTTCATAAGTATGTCATTGAATTTTTTCGTTGTTAAGCTTTTGAGATACAGCCAGATAGCCTCAGCATCATTGACCTTGATTTTCCATGCATTGTTTCGCAAGGAGGTTACTTTAAATAAAGTAGCGATCGTTATTTTTAAAATAACGCCTGTAATATTTATTGGTTGAGGGGCGCGTTTGCTTTCAATTCGCTTGTCTGCTTTTCGGTGCGCTATGCGATTAGGTTCGTGTTGCGGGACAACCTCGGGCGTTGTCCCGCCAGCCTTACGTTTTTTAGATGGTCTTCGTTTAAGTATCCAATCCGTTTCGTGCGCGAGTTCTTCTTTGTCCGTACTTTGGTGATGTCTACCCGGAGAAGGCTCACTATGAATAACCGTCTGCGTTTGTGAAGACTCGTTTTGAAGCAAAGATACTTTATTCTCTGATTCATGTTTCTCAACTTTGCTTTTGAGCTCTCGACACAACAGCTCCATTCGGTGTATTCTTTTCCAGAGTACTCTGTTTCGAGGTTTCCGTTTTCCAAATTAACACATCCGGGTTCGAGAGACTCTTATTTTATGCTTTAGGAGAAGTCTTTGAGGCGGATATCTTTGTAGCCTTGCGCTTTTCCTAAATGGGCTAATTAAATGTTGATGCAATAAATAGCTCTCCCCAGAATCCGTAGAGCATGCTTCTTGCGAGGGTGGATTTTCCAGGGAATTGAGCTGCCACCTGGGGTATTAATACCGTTAGTTTTGTTCATTGCATAATTTTTATTACCGTTATCTCAAGAAAGACGACAGGTTGGCATTTTAGTCGCCTTTCACGACAGACAGGCCTACCGTGGGTATATTCTGTCCCCTAACCCACAGCGGGGAAAATTCCATAGATATCAACAGGAAGAAAGTGTAAAGTTGTCTTCAGCGCAACTGCGGAAGTTATATTTAAAGCACCCGTAATACAAACGTAAGATAACCTCTGAACTTTTCCTAGGAGATCGGTGTTGCTTTTCTTGTCTAGTGCTGTCCGCCACACTAGTACTCCATATATTAGCATGGGCCTTACTATTGCCATTTAGATCCTGTGGACTGCTTTAGATTGAAGGCACGATTTTGGACCTAAAGCCCTTCGACAGGAATAAAGGGCAACGGAGGCTCTCCTAACACGGTCTTGTATATTCAGTATCCAACTGAGCTTCCTATCAACAATGACCCCCAAGTATATGACATTAACTGAAAGACAAACCTTGTCAAACCAGATTGACCTTCTTCCAGGAACTGGGTGTGCAGCCATAGATTAGGCAACTCCTAAGGATTGAGTGGAGCCAGAGGCTCAGTATGACCAAGCTCTCTTGCACTTCAAAAGGAAAAATTCCATGTAGTTTTCGATTCGATTCTACTATGACTTTCTACAGAGTGGCCTATGGCTGTTTTATTCTCAGAAAAGTGCGTATCCATGAGTAGTTCCAACGTTGAACCTCGCCTGGCCAGCTCGTCTGCTCGCTCGTTACCCTCATAATTACTGTGTCCTTGGACACAAATGAGAGTAATTCCAGAATGGATACTTTGTTCATTTATTTCAAACCGGCATTGCTCTACCAGTTTTGAGGATATGGTAACCGAATCAATGGCCTTGATTGCGATTTTTTAGCATGCGGCAGTCTTCCCGAATCGCGAGAAGCTCCGCATGAAAGACACTAGCGGAATCTGGGAGACGGTTGCTCTGTGAAAATGCTTGCGCCAACTCCGCAGTCCATTTTCGAACCATCCGTATATATACAAATATCAAAGTCCGTTCTTCCATTCTGCTCTAGTAGAGAACTTTACTGAAAAAGGTTTGCTGAAGTCGAGCCTGGGAGTGCTGTAATCGGTCGAAGATGTCACCAGTTCACCCAGTTTCCCTGATCCGGACGGCGCTGCATATAGCTGAAAATTGAATATGGAGTTCAAGGGGATCAGATGCAGAAGCACTTTCCATGATTTGACTTAACGGGGAGAGGAACTTTCCTGACACTAATAAAACCACATTATCCGCGTACGCAAACACCTTAAACCCCTTCCTTTCAAGTCGCACCAAGATTGTGTCGATTGTCATTATCCATAGCAAGGGGGAGATAACACCACCTTGTGGGGTTCTTTTATTTACGATCTTAGTTGTACTGCTGTAACCTAGTGTAGCTTTGATTATTCTATTGTAGTATTAAGCATGGATATTATCCAGTGCCTAAGGTCTCTACCTTTGAATCCAGTACCGTGGACGAGTCGATTTTTTGAATTGGTTTGTTTTCCAATTTTGACTTAACTATACGGCTAAACTTTGTCCAGTTTATTTGTTTGGGATTTTTATAGGGTTTAGGAGTCTCAGTCTCGCGGCAGACTTCAAAGAGTATTCATTTATGGCCTGAAAAAGATTGTAAATTGGAAACCCTCCAGTTATTAACCCTAATAGTTTCGTTGTTCGATATTAGTGTGATTTCAAAAACCGCTTCCCACCCATTAAAATTGTTCATACTCGGGAAACAAAGGTTGAGGTATTTGTGTTGGCATCGTCGACATCGACTGTGTCTCGTCGTCTGGGCCTAAAGATTTGAAAATTTTATGTTTGGCAAACCCAATGCCAAACCTTAGCCTGTAGTCAGACTTCTCAAGCACAATCATCCATTGGGACCACAGAGTTGTTAAGCCACAAGGTACTGAATCAGCATTTCATTGTTTGAAGGCCTGAACTGCTTTTCGATTTCGACTCACTACCTATTGATTAAAAAAAACTTGTATGTGGTTCACCTGAGACCCTGACCTATATATAACCACCAAGAGAATACACTATTGTCAACGGCTGCGACCAGCTGTTCGTAACTTATCTTTGCTAATGATTCTCTTGGGGTCGATGCTCTAACCCGTTGTTATCTGTCTGGGTTATCTGTTTCCCATTGTCCTAATTTTCGTCTCCTTCTTTTTCTTTGTTCGACATTGTCCTATCTTTGTTAGTCCCCTTCTCCTTTTCTTTGTCGTTTGTTGTCTTTCCCTTTCCAATGTCCTACGTCTCGTTATCGTCCGTTATAAAATTGTTCGTTTAAAAAAAATCCTGAACAATTATATATATAAATACACTAACGATGACATACCATGTCATCCGCGGTGTAGTGGTAACATCATCGCTTGTCACGCTGTGGGTTCATGGTTCAAATCCTGATGTCAAGAATCATTTATTTATTTCGCATGAAATAAAAAAAATAAAAAATAAAAAAAACTTAGTGAATGAACTTATTTTTGATTGTGATTACATGTAAAACTTAAAAAACTACCTTAAAATAAATCTTAAACTATTCTATTCTACCTTAATCTAGCTTAGTCTACCTTATGTAATTAGAGTAATATATGTAATTTTTTTTTGGTTTTTTTGAAATTTTTTTTATTTTTTTTATTTTTTATCCAAGTGCTGTGGGATTTTTTATTTTTTTTTTATTTATTTATTATTATCTACTACATACCTACAATACCTAAACTTTAAACTATGTATATTTCAATTAGTTTAATACAAGCGGTAAAGAGACTTATAAATTATTATTTTTCACAATGTTTATATACTTAAATTTAAATCAAGACCTGAGTGAGGAAGGGGAATAAAGGGAGTTTCTAAGTGAGTTTTTGCTGCACTGAAAATCAAAAAGGTTATGGCAGTCATTAGCCATGCGTAGGATTCGAGACATATGCTCATTACATCCGTAATTCGTACGGTGAAACTTGAGACGGAAGAGAGGTACTGACCACAGAATACGCGGATTGGTGCTGAGTGAGATGGTTTGGAGCAGTATAGGACAATCAATGTTGCTTGCTAATAGCTGATGTACAAATAGTATATTGGCAACTTTTCTACGCTTTTCAAGCGATTGCATGTTCAGCAAGTTCAAGTAATGTTCGTAAGGAGGTAGGTTGAATCTGTCAGGCCACGGGAGTCCACGTAGAGCAAAACGGATGAACCTCCGTTGGACACACTCAATTCGATACGAATGTGTATCGAGATAGGGAGACCAAACTTGGCAGGCATATTCTAGTATTGGTCTAACAAATGTGAAGTACAGAGATTTCGTGACGTAAGGATTTGAAAATTCCTTGGACCAACGTTTCACATAACCTAGCGCAGAATTTGCTCTGCTAATAATATTGTCAATATGACTACGAAAATTAAGCTCACTGTCGCAAATGACACCCAAATCACGCAGAAAGGTGACAGTGGGAACAGGCTCATCGCAAATCACGTACGTTCTAGGAGCTGTCGGAAGACGCTTCCGAGAATAAGTAATAGCTTGGCATTTATTGACATTCTATTGAAGAAAGTTTTTATTACACCAAGCAGAAAAGCTGTTCAAGTTAGATTGAAGTGTACGGGAGTCAGTGGGAGTGGAGATGTGTGCAAAAATTTTCATGTCGTCCGCATAAACTGACAGACTGGAATATTTAATAATGCCATCAACATCATTAATTGACAAAATAAAAATCAGGGGACCAAGATGGCTACCTTGAGGGACACCAGAGGGGGCCATAAAGGGATCAGATATAAAGGATCTAAAAAGGACTTCATATTGACGTTCATGAAGGTAGGAATTGATCCACGCAATAAACCCAGACTGAAAACCGAGAGCTTTGAGTTTCAAAGAAACAATTGCGTGCGAAATTTTACCGAAGGCTTTGCTGAAATCGGTAGAAACATCATCGACTTCCTTGCCTTCCTCCAATGCGCACAGGGTGCTGGGTACGAATTCGGTTAGGTTTGTGGTTGTTGACCTTCCCTTTAAGAAAACGTGTTGGTGAGGAGAAAATATAGACTTACAATGGAAAAACATTGCATCGTAAACAATACTTTCGAATAGCTTATGCAAGAAAGGTTAGCTATGGGACGATAATTAGAAATTTCATTTTTCGGGCCTTTTTTATGAAGTGGAATAATAAAAGAGCTTTTCCAAAGCCTAGGGAAAACGGACTGTGAAAGCGACAGTTGGAACAGAGCCGTAAGGGGTTGAGCTAAAGAGTCTACACATTTTTTTTAAAACTACGGCAGGTATACCATCCGGACCAGCGGAGTATTCGCAATTAAGTCTTTGGATCTTTTCTTTCACGAGAGCCACTGTTATTTCGATTGAAGTTAAAGAGGTTTGGGCACAATCTCTCATGTAGGAGAAGTAAGAATGATCGGGCTCTGATGTGTGGTTAGAGAATGATTGACTGAAGAAATGGGCGAATAAGTTTGCTATTATTCGAGGATCGCTTGACGATGTATTGAAGAATATCAGAGTTGATGGGTAGCTGTCTGACTTTTTCTTGGTATTAATGAAGTGAAAAAATCTTTTGGGGTCAGCGATGATGTCAGATTGAATACGGTCAATATATTTGATATAAAGAAGCTCACAAAGTTCGGAAAAATACGTATGTGCAAGGAAGTAATTGGAAAAGTTAAAATCAGAGCGAAATTCGAGGTAGATACGCCAGAGCCTATTTCTTCTGTTGCGAAGTGAGCGTAATTCCTTAGTATACCAAGGTGGAGATGACGAGAAACTCTTTTGGGGCATATATGGGATGGATTGCATAAAACAGCTGAAAATTTCAGAGTAGAACAATCCAAGTGCATCATCGATAGAAATGTGAGTACTGTTAAAAATGCTGTTGAGATTGATAGCACTTAAAAGGTTACTAAGTTTTTTTTAGTCTGCCTTGCGAAAATTAAAGCTATACGAATACTCTGACTGGACAGTATTATTATGGTTATTGTAAGACAATGTAAGGGATAAAGGAGGGTGGTAATCATCCAATTTGGATAAAAGGTGGTTGCTTGCTGAAACAACGCAGTTATCAGCATCTGACGAGAAAATAAGATCAAGTTGTCTACCACGGTTATTAGTATCTCCACTTAACTGATATAGGCTGGAGTCTGATATACAGTCAATGAAAATGACTTCCTTATCTGAAGAGGGGTTAGTTGCTACATAATGGGACTGATCGTCTGATGGAGCCCATTGGAGGTCGGGGAAATTAAAATCCCCCAGAATTAAAACGGTGTCGCGAGGATCAATAACATTAAGCAGAGAATCGAACGCGTCTATGGCAAGGTGGTAACTCTGTGTGGGGTGAGATGGTCGAATGTAACAGCAGAGGATAAAAATGTTTCGGTTTGAAATAGTTATTTTGACACAAATGTACTCAAAATTAGATGTGTCCGAAGTTTTAAGTAGGTGATTGTGTACTGCCAGAAGAACACCTCGACCCAAGGAATCATTCTCTTTCTCAAGACCATCATCTCGAAAGACGTTAAAATCGGACGTAAACAATTCATTATTGTAAAAATCTTGAGTAAGATTAGTTTCGTTAAGGGCGAAAATGTCATAGGGGAGCTTTCGGGTATTAAGGTATATAGAGGATGTCTTAGTTCGAAGCCCTCGGACGTTTTGATAGTATACACAAAGACACTCAATGGGAGTTACAAACAGATAAGGAATATCTAAATGAATACTTAATCGTTTTTTGGATGCGACGTTACTGGTGCAGGTACTGGAGTCTTTATGAATGACGTATTCTTAGTCCGAGAAACATATTCATGGACTAAAGTTCCATCTGGCCAAAATTCTCTCGATAGTAGCAGTTCAAGGTGAGAGTCAGGAGTTAGTAGTTTAAATGATGCTATTTCGCGGGGTTCCTTAAAATTATATTTGATGCATTTGAGGGATGAAGGCACCAACGTTTTGCTGCTGATGTAGTTCATAATATCGTTAACAGAGGTAGCAGAAGAAAGTCGCGAGATGAAGATTGTTCTACGAGGAGTCTTTTTCACTACTACTAGATTGACGGATGAAGATGTTAGATGCGACGATTCCTGACGAGAATTAGGTTGAGGTAGAGAGTCGTCGTTGCGACTAAATGGCAGAATTAACGAGGACGAGTCATCAGTCGGAGATTTATCGCTTGATACGTCAATAGCGGGAAGACCCGCAAGTGAATTCGTGTATGAACGTAGAAATCTTTTCTGCTGCCAGAGAGAGTCGTCGTTGCAACTAAATGGCAGAATTAACGAGGACGAGTCATCAGTCGGAGATTTATCGCTTGATACGTCAATAGCGGGAAGACCCGCAAGTGAATTCGTGTATGAACGTAGAAATCTTTTCTGCTGCGGAGGTTCCAATTTCATATGGGGGTAATTGCTTGCTGAGCACATCAGGTCTGTTTTATGTTGTATGTGTGTTGACAATGTTGACTCCTGAATAGATACGACGGAAGTCTGCGATGGTTGATGCTGAAGCGGTGTTAACTCCATTTTCTTTAGT
The DNA here is from genome assembly GCA_963082735.1 of Pocota personata. Lineage (NCBI taxonomy): Eukaryota > Metazoa > Arthropoda > Insecta > Diptera > Syrphidae > Pocota > Pocota personata. The sequence continues at coordinate 74,038,020 of OY720431.1, forward strand.
TTTTGTTGTTTTTGATTTTGTTGTTTGTGATGTTTTTGTTCTTGCTGTAGATGTTCATGTTGCTGACGTTGGTTTCGTAGAGGTTCTTGTTGTTGTTGTTCGGATTGTTGTTGTTGTCGTAGCAGTTGTTGCTGTTGATGTACTTGTTGTTGATGTTGTTCTTGTTGATGTTGTTGTCGTTCTCGTTGTTGTTGGATAAGGTGTAGTTGACTTTGTTGCTCAATTAGCTGCTTCTGCTGCGCCAGTATGGTGAGTTGATGTTCTTGTAGCAGATGATCAATATTATTGAAACCCTCCAACAATTTTTGTTTATTAGTGGTGTCAAAAATAAACACCTCCCGAAGGTTTTTTGCAACTTTATAACTTTCCAATGCAAGACGTCGGTCGATATGCTGCGATGTTTTTCACAGTAGAAGCAGAGGCCAGGGGTTGACACAATTTTATCAATGTCTTTCCCTTTAATATTAATACATTTGGCATGCACGTTCTCAATGCATATTGCACAAGATAATTTAACATCATTTGATGATTTTTTGCATACATAGCATTCAGAATCACTCATGATTAAGAATATATTTCCACAAGAAAATTCGGAAAAAAACGGTTGGGGTATCAGATAGTAAATATTTTCGGCGAAAAAGCCAGTTGGTTGGTTGCAGTATTTGATGAACGATGGTTGTGACGATGGATGTAAGTCCGCCATGAACAACAAACAGCCACCTTTAAACATCAAACAGGCTACCCTGGATTAGGGACAAACGACGAAGGAGTTTCCTCTTTTTCGGCTAGCCACCAGAAACGACCGTACTGACGTTGTACGTCATAAATATCGCGACCCGATACCACTCTACTAAACCGGAGACACTCCAAACTGCCGCGTGCAACGTCTCTGTCGTAGTTGAGTCGCCTATCCACAGCTGTCCGAGCAACGTGGAAGATTAGCGGCACTGCCAATCTGTCCTGGATCAGACCCTTCTTATCAAAATAGAGGAACGCCTCTGGGGGAACAAAGCTGTTAAGGCGCACTCTCTCGTGATACTCGTAATTGGGGTAATAAGCAGCGGTCAGGCTGTTCGTCGAGTTCATTGTTCTTGCAATGTGCCTTCGCATAGGCTTGATAATGAAATTATCCACTCTTATTAGGTCAGCCCTGTTGTATAGGACCTCATTGGGGTAGAATTTTATGTACTGGGACTCTGGTGTTCTGTATAAATGAAGGCAAGCCCAAAGGCAAGCCCTCTCAAACACCCTAATCTTTTCCAACAAGCTTGCTCCCACGTTGAACCAAACGGGGCATCCATATGCGAGCATGGGCCGAATGAGGGCCATGTAGCAGACTACCTTTACCCTTGCATCGAGTTGCTTGCTATAAAAAAGTCTCTTTGTAAGGGCAAAAGCACCTTTGGCTCTGGCAAGAGCAGTATCTATATGATTTTTAAAATATAAATATTGGTCTAACCAGAGCCCCAGGTATCTGACTACACTTCGACACGCAAGTGGTTGTCCGTGTGGTCCCACGATTGAGAACTTTCGCCAATCCTTCCTGGTCTCCCTAGAGGCCCCAGACAACGGCGTCCTAAAAAGAATGGTTTCCGATTTCTGGAAGCTGATTTTCAACTTCCAGTTATCGCAATATAGCTGAATCTTATCGAAGTTACGTTGCAAGAGAATTGCAATGACCTCGATTTTTGGTTCTGATCTGTACGCGATCAAGTCGTCTGCCTATGGCATGGTGAAGTGATCCTATGAGATCGTTCGCGTAAATGTTGAAAAGGATCGGCGAATTAACCGCACCTTGTTGCTGATCATTTTTAATTAGAAATGTTCCAGCAGAAGTCACATTGCCATTTTTGACAGTGAACTGTCTACTGGTGAGCATGTTATGAAGTATGTACAGCAGTTTTTTGCTTATGTCGAAGGCCATCTCTGAGTCTATCAGGCAGGCATTGATTCTTGCATTTGTTCCACTGGATATCCGATACCAGTTTAGACCCGGCATGTATTGTATCATGCGCCGGCTCAAAACCGAATTGGTTGTCTACATAATCAGGGCTCTATTGTTCAGTTTTTCGAATACCTTGCTGATGTTCGGAGGGAGACTTATTGACTGCAGATTTGCCGGATTGGAGGTGTCCTTACCACTTTTGGATATGGGCTGTATCACTGCAGTTTTCCAATGGGCTGGATAATGTGCATTATTCAGCGCATTGTTAAACAGAGTGGTGTAAATGTCCACCGCTTCTAGAGGGAGATGTCGAAGCACAATGTTCGACACTCCGTCAATTCCCACAGATTCCTTCCTTCTCAATGATTTGAAGATCGCTTGCACCTCCACCTTCGATATGTACGGGGGATGTACCCTTTCATCGGCGATGACATTATTTGCACTGTCATACACAAATGTGTGCAGGCAGTTTAAAGTTTGTCGGCCCGTGTCGGTTAGTTGTAACCGTAGGTCGAACAACATAAGATCCAGATATGAGCCGCTTCTAGGAAACAATGGACTATCTTTAGCTTTCAAATCGAGTTAATACTCGACACTGTGCCGACCCCACCAATTGAATAGTAGGTTCCCTCTAGGATTAAGTTTGTTATTTCCCAATCTCTATGTTTGGCATTTAGATCTCCGGCCATGAGGAAATAATTCTCCTCTGACTCCAGCCTTAGGCATCGTAGATTTAGTAGCTTCAGGTGCATAGAGTGCTATCATATATACATACTATATATGCTATCATATATACATACTATATATATCATATATACGTACTATATATACATCCACTTTCCACTATAGAGATACACGCTTCCAGCTCCTGGAACCTAGCGAAGGCATAACATTGGCAATAATCAAAAGGCAATAATAAAATAATAATCAAACGAATTCTATGTTCTTTACCCATGCTCTGAACCACAAATAATTTCTCGATCGCCATCATTGATTTTGTGGGAGAGGGATGGGGCTTGTGTGAATGAGGGAGACGCATGTAACTCCATCCCTCATGTCAATCAATTGTTGACATTTCTGTTTTATATTGCGAGGCTAATCGCTGTCTTTTTTTAGTAAGTGTTTTATTTAAAGAAATAAAATAGAAAAAAAAAACCCACCTTTAGAATGGGGAGTTTGTGTGTGCAACTATGTTTCTTGCACACACAAAAGTATGTATGTAAAGAAAATACCACAAAAGAGGACAAGCTGGCGAGGGAATACTGTCTGCGGTGAATATCACAGGGAAGCAGGTATGTGATTTTTTTTTTTTTTTTTTTTGTTGCTCGTAACAGGCTCGACGACGCACAGTGTGGCAATTTGCCTATTAAAAAATCGACTTGCACAAATGTAAACAAAAACCGGTTTTTCTTGCAACTTACACCTCCCACTTAATGACTGTGGATAAATTTGTATGTTAGAAGCATGTGCAACAAAACAAAAAAATTATCTCAAAGTTCAAGTTGTGTACAATTATTCATAAGAAGGTCAGGTTTGAGAGCAAGAGTTTCAGTTTTTTTTTGTCAAGTGGTTCGCGTAATTTTAATTGAAAGTTTTATTTTATTTTAATAAATATAATCTTATTGAATAGTGAGGTAAGTTAATTTGGGATATTGGGTATTGAAGGAGGAGAGGAAACAAAAATTAAAGATATATTTAAGCGTTTTACATATGCATTCATTAGAGCAAAAGTATAGTTAGTCAGTGTTGTTCAAGTTGAAGACCCATGTTGTAGAGCCATGTATGTTAGTAACAAAAAAATGTTTTGTCTTTTGGCGCACAGGTGCGACACCCATACTAAATTTTTCATTTTTTTTCATGGCTACCGAAATTACGAAAAAACTAATTTTTGATGTTTGGATTTCTAAGATCAAAATTGAGCAGGTAAGAGACCAAGATGGTAAAGAAAAGGCCAGACAAAAATTAATTCAAGATATATTCAGAAGTGAAACTGGTTTATTGGTTGATATGCCAACTCAATAGTCAGGCAATACTAATGATGGGAACACGGCTAGACGATTCTTCAGAGATGAAGCAAAAACTGCCAAGATTACAGGAATCCTCGAAGATATGATCAAAAGTTTCATATCATCTTAGAAGCTCTTGGGTCAGGGTTCCCAATTGACTTAAATGCCTTCGAGAGTTTTGCAACAGAAACAAGGGAACTGTATCTAAAAAATGATGGCTAGTATTATATACCAGTTAATGTCCACAAGGTCTTATTTCATGGAAAACAAATAATTGCACTTGTATTCTTCCAATCGGCCGACTTTCGGAGGAAGCTCAAGAAGCCAGGAATAAGGAAAATAGAAAATTTAGGGAACTCTTTACCAGAAAAACTTCGCGAGTCGACACGAACACAGACCTTCTGAATAGATTGTTAATATCCTCAGATCCATTTCTGGCAAGTATAAGATGCACTCCAAAAAAAGCTTAATTGAACATGAAGATCTGCAACTGTTAGACATACCAAATGAGTAAAAAAAAAAGTGCAAATTGTCGGTTATTTTAAGTTATTTTTTGTCAAAACTTGTATAGATATGTTAATATAATTTATTACATTCCTTTCTGTGAACAATTTTCATAAAAATAAGTAAAAAAAATTGAACAAAAACATTTATTTCTGAGCGTTATTAATTTAATCCCGCTAGATGAGCGAAATGTCACACTGTGCGACGGTTAGCGAGTGGTCGTGAGTCAAACAACCTCGTAAAAAAAGGCGGCCTGGTTTATCAGTTGTGTGTTGACTTGATCCAGCGCACAATCCTATATGTTTTGTTTATTTATTGTCATTGCCCAACGTGTGGTAAGGGCCTGCACCCTGAGATTACACTGACTGAGGTTAGCTGGGCACTCATTCACACTCTCGCTATCAAGCTCGTCAAGTAGTCCCATTATACCTGAGTTTAATAGGTTATCACAGCTTCTATATCACAGCTCTTATATCACAGGTTCTATATCACAGGTTTTATATCATGTACCCGTATGCTACCTACAAATTATAGGGGCGCATTTGGATACAACCAGGTCAACCCAACTAATAATAATAAATAAGCTATAAAATAAGTAAACTCTAATAAATAAACTCTACAATAAATAAATAAACTATCTGTATTAAATAAATAGACTATGATAAATAAATAAACTCCCTAAATAAATAAACTCTATAAATAAATAAATAAATACTCTATCTGTGGGACATAACCAAATACATACATACATATATATCACAGCTAATCCATCAACGGCATGCATGGGGGCATCAATAGTATTTCCCATCACTTGCATCTATGTATGTAGGTCTTTGGCGTGGTATACGCGCACCTTTTCGCCTCTTAAATTGCCTATCTCGTACAGGGAATTACCTTTAACTTTTAAAACTATTGATTTCAAAAATTTGAGTCCTAGTTTAGCCTAATAATTGTCAGGCAAACTGCTTTGTTTGAAGTTTCATCAGAATACTATCTCTCCTTCCCCATACTTAATGTCTCTGCTCCGAGTATCATAAATCTTTCTTGCTTTCTGGTGTGCAAGCTTTAAATTGTTGAATATTCTACCTCTAATAAGGTCTAGCTTATCATTCATACGATCAATGACCTTCGTGGTTATCTCCTTGACAGCCCCTAGTTTCCGGAATACTTCAAAAGCACTCGCGTGTTGGGGTTTGGGTACCAAACACCGTCTAGTAGGGTTCAAACGTATTTTGATCTTCACCTAGGCGTGACCGTATCTTCGGAAGCACGGAGCGGTTAACCCGTTCAGACGCATTGGGTTGAGGAGAGTAGATCGCGGTACGAATATGTTTGACCCCGTATTTTCCCAGAAAGCTGGCAAACAGTTCTGAGATGAACTGTTTACCATTGTCCGAATGGATAAACTTCGGTACGCCAAAGATATGAAACACGCTTTCTTCAAGATATTTCACTACCTCAGTACCCGTTGCCTTCTTAATTGGTTTTAAAAACACAAACTTAGAGAAATGATCTGGAAGTATAAAAATATGTGTGTGTCCGTTCTTCGTGCGTGGGTATGGTCCTAAAAAGTCTATGTACAGTCTCTGGATAGGCCGCTCCGTAATAGTCTGTTGTCCCTTTGGATGCCGAGAAATGATGTTTAGGGGTTTGCAACACTTACAGATTTCGCACGCCTTGAGTAGGTTTTGAACATCTGTAGCCATGGCTGGCCAAATGAACATCTGCCTCAATTTTGCCAGAGCCTTCTGAATACCCCCGTGACATGCAGATGGGGAATTGTGTGCCGCTTCTACTAGACTCCGCCGCAACTCCTTCAGAATCCAGAGTTTCCACGCTCCGTCTTCTTGTATCGCGTCACCTGTTCGTATGTCAGTTCTTTTGTATACGAATCTGTCGGAAAACCAAACGTCTGGTAGTCGGTCTTTGTTTACGTTTATTGTCTTCCTTAATTCGTCGTACTCTTCCGAGGAAAAGTATGGCGAATTAAGGTCAACCTCCAGTATTGCATTCTCAGGTTTGAGCTCATCCATGGGAACACGTGAGAGAGTATCAGGGAGTACATTTTGGACACCTATGCTATGCTCGATCTGGAAGTCAAACCCTTGAAGTTTTAGGTTCCATCTAGCCAGGCGGCCAGACAGATCATTTTGGGTCATTAGCCACTTCAGACTTGCATGATCTGTTATTATAGTGAAAGGTAATTCTTTCACATAGGCCCTGAACTTCTTCACTGAGAGAATGGCCGCATAGCATTCAAGTTCCGTTACGCTCTAATTCCGCTGGGCAGAATTGAGCTACTGGGACATGAATGCTATCGGTCGTTCATTGTTCTCCGTGTCTATCTCGAAAAGCACACTCCCTACATCAGATGTTGAGGCGTCGCATTGTATGTTAAATCATCTTGTGAAATCCAGGTACGGTAGTATCGGTGCTGTCACTAGAGTCGTCTTAAGTTGTTGAAAGGCTGTCAGTGCTTTGTTTGTCATGTCGAATGTCTTGCCTTTTTTCAGACAGTCGGTCATTGGGGCTACCATAGACGCAAAATTTGGAATAAAGCATCTATACCAGCCCGTCATCCCTAGAAATCGACAGAGTTCCTTAGGAGTCATTGGAACTGGAAAGTTGCCAGGGTCAGTTCGAAGGTAACCATCACGGACGATGTAGCCCAAGTATTTAATCTCCTTATAGCAGAATTTGCTTTTCTGAACGTTGATCGTCAACCCCGCGTCCCTCACACATTTGGCCATTTACTGCAGCAATCTGGCATGGGACTCGAAATGTGGAGAGCAAAATTGTCTGCTGCTTCAACCTCATGTAGCTTTCAAGATGTTATAGATGAAGACTCAGTCATAAACCCATTGTTAACCCGCGAAAGACCCACAAATTTTGGATTTAGTAGAGCCTGCCTACCGGTTGTTCTTAATGCGGTTTTTGCCGTTAAATCGGATGCCATTGGTTTGGACTGCGTGTACCCAAAATTTCTTAAGACCATTATCTTCGAAGTTCTGTCTCACATACCTGAACCAATTCGATCTCCTTTCACCGTTCCAATCAGGCTTTAGACAACAACGTAGCTGCACCACCGCCCTGCTGAATGTGGTTGACGATTTTCGCTCAGCGATGGATAGGGATTATATTACCTTACTAGTTCTGCTCGACTTCTCGAAAGCATTCGATATAGTTTCGCATGCGATTCTCTTACTTAAACTTAAACATTACTTCAACTTTGATGAAACTGCGTTAAAACTGGTAAGAAGTTATTTAGCAAATCGCACTCATGCTGTTTCATCCAATGGTAAGATGTCGGACTTTCTCGAATCCAGGCTGGGGTACCACAGGGATCTATTATGGGACCATTACTTTTCTCTATGTTTAATAACGACTTACACTCAATCATACATAGCTGTAAAGTACAGATGTACGCCGATTACGTTCAATTGCACCTCAGCTACCCCCTCGGACTGATGGAAGATGCGACTTTACATATAAATGAGGATTTAAGATTAGTGGTTCGTTAGGCCTAAACAAACAGGCTTTAACTTAATTGTGACAAAAGCCAAACTATCATTATAAGCCGTACCAGCTTAGTTGTATTCTGTTTTCCCCTTATAGAAGTAGATAGTGTCCACCTGGTATATGCTGAGCGGGCAAAAAATTTAGGGCTAAACTTTAATCGAAATCTAACCTGGGACGATCACGTGGCTACTACTGTGTGCAAGGTATAAGGTGGTCTACGCACATTGTACCAATCTGGCTACTGTCTTCCAACTAGGGTGAAGGCGACACTGGTGAAGACCTTAATTTTGCCAATGTTGCTATATCAGTGTTTTGTGATTTGAGCAGCCTTAGTTCACGAAAATTAAGGGTTGCATTCAACAGCGCTGCGAGATTTGTGTACAATGTTCGCCGTCATGATCATATTTCTGGATATGTTAAAGATTTTCTTGGCATGGGATTCCAAGAATATTTCCGGAAGAAGTCGGGTTTTTATTTTGCCAAACTTCAGATATTTCCGCATGAGATTCTCTTACTTAAACTTAAACATTACTTCAACTTTGTTGAAACTGCGTTAAAACTGATATGAAGTTATTTAGCAAATCGAACTCATGCTGTTTCATCCAATGATAAGATGTCGGACTTTCTCGAATCTAAGGCTGGGGTACCACAGGGATCTATTATGGGACCATTACTTTTCTCTATGTTTAATAACGACTTACCCTCAATCATACATAGCTGTAAGGTACAGATGTACGCTGATGACATTCAATTGCACCTCAGCTACCCCCTCGGACTAATAGAAGATACGACTGGGACGATTACGTATAAATGAGGATTTAAGATTAGTGGTTCGTTGGGCCCAAACAAACAGGCTTAAACTCAATTGTGACAAAAGCCAAGCTATCATTATAAGCCGTACCAGCTTAGATGTATCCTGTTTTCCCCTTATAGAAGTAGATAGTGTCCACCTGGTATATGCTGAGCGGGTAAAAAACTTAGGGCTAAACTTTAATCGAAATCTAACCTGGGACGATCACGTGGCTACTACTGTGTGCAAGGTATAAGGTGGTCTACGCACATTGTACCAATCTGGCTACTGTCTTCCAACTAGGGTGAAGGCGACACTGGTGAAGACCTTGATTTTGCCAATGTTGCTATATGCACACCCAGTGTTTTGTGATTTGAGCAGCCTTGGTTCACGAAAATCGAGGGTTGCATTCAACAGCGCTATGAGATTTGTGTACAATGTTCGCCGTCATGATCATATTTCTGGATATGTTAAAGGTTTTCTTGGCATGGGATTCCGTCGTTTTTGTAAGGGAGTAAGCTAACATTAAGGCTAGGTTACTAGGGATCTTTTTTCTACATTAATTTAAATGAAATTTGTATATATATTTTAGTTTTTAGATTAGTTTTCAACTTTTTTCACTTCCACTGTTTAACTCTGCATAATAATGGATTTTGTATCAAAGTGTATGATTGTTTTAAAATAAATTGAAATAAATTGAAATAAAAAAAAAAAAAAAACCAAGAGGTCATCGAGATAGACAAAGACATACTCTTTCAGGCGAGGGGGTATGACCTTGTCCATAAGCCTACACATTCTCTGGGCGGCATTACATAGTCCGAACGGCATAACCGTGAACTGATATATAGGCCGTCCGGGCACTGTGAATGCTGTCTTCTCCCTTGACTTGCGCTTCAAAGGAATCTGCCAGAATGCGTCCTTCAGGTCGATTCCTGAATTGAATCTAGTGTCTTGCAATCTACTTAGCAGCCCTTCGATATGAGGAAGCGGGTAAGCATCTTTCTATGTCACAGCATTTACCTTTCTGGAGTCCAGGGACAGTCTGTTTTTGCCGGGTTTTCTCACCAGCACCACTGGAGAGCTCCAAGCACTGTTGTTATCTTCTATTACTCCTAGGGAGATCATCCTATCCAACTCGTCATACAAGAGCTTCTGGATCGCAGGTAAAACTGGGTAGTGCCTCTGCTTGATGACAATCTTCTCGTCATCCACCTGGATTATGTGTTCTTCGAGGCTGGTTCTACCCAATCCCAACATCGCGCAAGAGGGAAACAGCAGCTTGATTCTCTCAAGTTCTTTGGCTTGTGCTGGTGAGAGTGCCTGGACCGGAGACCGTTCTTCCGTCGGCGATGGGATGTCGAGTACGTTGATGATGTTTGGAGTGGCCTTAAATACCTTCCAGAAATTAACACCTAAATAAAGGACCTGCTTCAAGTTTGGCACAACGAATATCTCTAACTCATGTGACCCGTCATTACAATATTATGTCTGTCTAAAAAGTCAGTCGTTCCCTTCCCTAAACAGCTAATTGAAGCTCCACTATCCAACAGGCCCATGAGTTCCTCGCCGTCTATCCTAACTTTATCGTATGGCTTATTATCGTCCGAAATGTTTATCACAGTTGCTACTATATCTCTCTTTCGTACTCTGTTTATTGCACATATTTCCCTTAGCTTCCTAATTTTGAGATTGTTCCTGCTCTTCTCCTCTGGCGCTGTTACTTCCTCTCCAAAGATACGCTTTCTGGCGGCTAAAATTAATGTTCCTTTGACCGCAACCAACGCGCGTCAGACTATCGAAAGTGGACTGACAAGCCGACGGAGTTGAGATAGGATTCCTAGTCGTGTCTGTTCTGTTAGTCGGGTCGTTGTTCGTTTTTTCAGTCTTCCTGTAAGTCGGTTGTCTGTCAGTCCTGTTCCGTTGAACCGCAGCGATTGCCAGTTCTTCATCCTCTAGTTCCCTAAATGTTTCCCTATTTTTAAAAATCCCCTCGTCACCTAGTTCGTTCACATGTCGTCTGAATTTCGTTTCCCTAGTCGCCAAGTACTTCTCCGCACGTCTACATTCGTCCCTTAGCTCTTGGATGCTCGTAATAAAGCATCCGAAGATCAGCGTCGCTACTCTGTCCTTTATGTTACTTCGGAGGTTGCCCACTAAGTCTAATTTGTTCGGTCGACTGGTCATTTGTAAAACCATCGTCCGTACGTCATTGTAGAGGTCGTCAAAAGACTCCTGGGGTTGCTGCCTCTTATCCATTATGGCTCCAAAGATTTCATGGTCCCTGACATTATTCCTAAATTGTTTCAACAATTTCCCCTTAAGTCGCTGATAGCTCAGGCCCCTATCGCTTTCGTTTTCTTGCAGGAACTGCTAAAACCATCTCTCTGCCGGATCGCTTACGAGGTTGTGTAAATGGGTGGATAGTTGATGGTCGGTAATACCGTTCAAGCGTTGCAAGGTTTCAATGCGAAACAATAAACTTTCTACGGACATCGTTTTTGGTGTCCCGTCGAACTTAATGCCCCACTTATGAATGTCCACCTTCCGTTCTGAAAATCGTGGGAAGGGTTCAGTGAAGCGTGGAGCTTGATCATGTTGTGGGTCATTTAGTGGTATTTGTCGTTCGTGTGGTGGCGGGTTAAAAGTCGGTTTGTTCAGCGTCGGTGTTGGTTGGCGTAACAGTTCCGTCCAGTTGAGTGGGTGCGAAAGAGTGGTCTGTCCTTGTCGGGTGATGTTGTGTCGTCGGTCGTTCGTCGTAGGTGGTTCCCTCTGCAAAGCTGCGGAGAGCTCCAAGTTGCAGATTTTGTCGTTGATCGCTTTGATGTTTTCCTGAAAGGTAGTCATCATGTCTTTCATGCTTTCAGCAAACACCGATATGATCTCCCAACACAACGGGCCCAATGGAGGCCTAAGTGAAGAGCATAAGCGCACCCTCTCAAACCATCTCAACCAGATTCTTCTTTACCGCTAGGGAGACCACCTTTTGTATTTCCTGTCTTATTCGTTTTGTGTCCTCCACAGTTATACTCCGCAAGTCAGTTAGGTCGTCTTCGTCGTCAGAAGTTTGTTGTCCGACCCTCATCTCTGCTACAGTTTCTGTCACCTGGTTGCCTAGGAACAGACTTAAACGTTGGTTTCGTCGTTCAAGTTCTCTGGCTTGTAGTGTTGCATTTGTTGTTGTCCGTCCCTTTCGTGTTTCGTATAAGTCAAGTAGGTCATGTTCTATTGAAAGGGATCTTTGCTCCAGGCCCTCCCGCAATTCTACTGTGGACCGAGTTACCTTCTGTCTTGTCGTGGCAGTATGGTCTGCCATGTTCAGGTTCGTAGGGTAATTCCCGTCGTGTAGGCCAAAGAACAGGTAGTCTTCGGTCGTCCCTTGTCGTACGTACTTGCCGTTATTCTATGTAGCAGGCGGTAAGTCGTATCCGTCAGTTTCCTGTTCGCGTTCCAACCTTAATCGGGTTACCCGCATTCCTGGCGGAACTGTTCCTTGAGACCCAGTTGTTTGGAGTGTGTATGTATTTATTTTGGAAACGTTGTATTTTGTTTATGTTTATCTTTCTGGCACAACCCCATAGTTGGATTCCATATGTCGATGTTGGTTTCAGAATTTGATTATATAAAAGCACTTTAATTCCAATTGATACGGTAGAGTTTCTTCCTATCAGCCAGTGCAGTTTTCTATATTTGATTTCTAACTTTTCTTTTTTCTTTTTTACGTGCTCTCTCCATCTCAACTTTGAAAAATAGTGAAAATAATAGTAAAAAGCGTAACCTTACTTAAAAAAAATAACAATAAAAATTAAAAAAAATGTAGAATAAAAATGGTAAGAAAAACGAGATGATAATAAAAAAATATTGTTCACTTCTGGAGGGGGGTATCGGTGGTGACCCCGGGCTGTCGCTAGAAGAGGGTGGAAAAAAAGCAAGAGTGAATCGGAAAAAAAAACCAAGTAAACCCACAGGCGAATAAAAGACAACACTTCTTCGCTAAATACCACTTGATTTATTTCAGGTTCCCGAGAGGTTTTATTTTTTTTTTTTTTGTTAATTTTAAAAATTTGGTGTTGTTGTAATTTGTTGTCCGTGCTGCGTGTTTTCTCCGGCTGTCTCAATTTTTCCGCGTTGCTCCGTTAATCCGGTATTTCCGCGTTACGCGTTCCCTTATTTCCCCAACAATTCCCAGCTATTTCCCTTTTATCCTACAGCACATCAATGTAACCCAACCCGCAGAATATCTAGATGGGAGCGCCACATCAAAAAGTGTACTGAACGTGCCCCGGATGACATTGCTGACAGACGTCAGAATGCCCTTTCTTTTTTTCGGCAATTTATTTTTTTTTTTCCACCGCGCCGGGTATTTTCCTGTTTTCTTTTTTGCGCTTTCCGGGAGTTTTCTTTTCCACACAAGTGCTTTGTTTTAATTCGGGAGTGTGTGCATTCGTCTGATCATTCCTACAGGAAAACGTTCCGACACCAAGTTCCAGGAGAGTGCGGTTCCTCTTGGTTGCAGTTCCGCGCGGTGTACTGCTTCGACTTGGAGTGTTCGGTATTCGGGTCGACAACTCCGGGTGTTTTTCCGACTGGGAGGAGTGCGAAGTCCACCCGCACTTCAATGAAGATAATTGTCCACACGCCACAACTTTTTGTCGGCTATATTTGGATACCCTCTGCAACAGGTGAGTGATTAAGATTTTTTGTTTACCTTTTTTGTTTTGTTGCCATTATTGCCTTTCTCGGTGGTGTTTTCCGCGGGTGTATTCGATCCCTTTGTTCTAGTAAACGAAACTGGATTCCTCGGTGGCCTATGCCATGGGGAAAGCCGACATCGTTGCTGTGAGTCGAGGGGTCCGCGGTTGTGCCAGCGCAGGTGCAGCCGTGTACAATTGCGCAAGTTGAAATCGGGGTTGTTTACTTTTGTGCCTTGAAACTTTTTCCCAGGTAGATATTGCGGGTGGGTTTCTTTTCAGGCGACTGCGCTTAGATGATGTGATGGGTACTGCATAAAGCATTGCAGGTAAACCTTGGGGAAGAGAACAGGTGAGTAGTGAGGTACTTGTGAAATTACCTTTTTAATTAATTTTTCTTTCAATAGGTGACGGCTGATGGACATGACGGAGGCGCTGGAGGTAACCCGCTGGTTCGGCGCTGAGGGTTGATGATGATGCTTGCTAGGGCAAGCAAGATGACTCTGGAGAGGTGATGCGTTGGTGGAGTATTGGAAGGTGCCTAAAGTTGGAGGTGAGATTTATTACCTGTGTGTTAATTTTATTTTAATGTCGTGTCTCTTTAGGAAGTGAAGTGAAGACGAGGGGAGAATTTCGCTGCAAATGGCTGCAGACAACCGGACGGGTTGTATTAGATAACTGTTGGTGGCGAAGATGGCAGCGGTCGATGGCAGATGTTTGTTAGCAATGCTAACTGATGATGTGAGTTTTTTTTTCTTCTTCTCTTGTAGTTTCTAGTGGTAGTACTAGTAGTGGTGGTGGTTCGACTCGGTCGTTCCCCACTTTTGTAACAATATAATAAAAAAAAACAATGAAAGGGTGGAAAGCGAAATGAAAAAAAATAAAAATTCTATAAAAAAATATATGAGTGTATAAGGTTGTGTGATATGTGCTTTGGTGTGTGGATTTTTGATCAGGTTTTCCAGTAACCATTCTGTAGATGTAAGTCTGTCCGTACTCGTTAAGGTAGTGTCAGTATTGTCTGGTCGTGACTGGTGCCTCGGATACTTGACGATGTGTTAGAGTCGATCCTTTCCTACCTTACCACTACTTGCTATCAGGTAATATCCAATAGAAGGCCAGGATTTCCCAGATCAACTCCAACACGGAGCTTATGCTCGCGCCCACGAAGAATATGACTAAAGGTCACCATTCTAGGGCAGCAGCTAGCATTCAGCCTTCCCACCTTGCCCCGCTCTTTGCTTATTGCCAGACCTCCGACTACCTCACAGGATCCACTAGCTTATAGCCTGAGGATTGGATAGCTGTCTTCAGTCTGTGACTAAGCAAAGAGCATTTACAGCCCTTGAATGTAAAAGACAGAAAAGTAAAAAAAAAAATATTTAAAAATGAAAAAAAAACTAATCGCGAATGAGGCTAATTGATATGAGTCCAAAGCGAGGACTTTCGGAAATAGAAAATCTTCCCCTTGGAGTCGCAATGTGCTTCTAATAGCCGCTTTTGGCACAAATACCGTTAGGCGCCACTGTTATGAGCTAAGGTTGGCCACAGAGGCGTCTTCGGTGCTGAGCAGGTGGTGCAAAGTAAGGTGGACAAGAACCACCCCGTCTGTCGAGCTGAGCCGAGCAACCGCGACCGTGCCGCCGTCCCCCTTACTCACACCGAAGACGCCGCCACGGCAAACCCTAGCTCACAACAGAATAAAAAGGACTTGCTCATAGAAATGGTTTTTCTGGAGACTGGTGTATTTCACTACTGGTGTTTGCTTAAGGACACTATGACTGGTATCCTTAGCATCACCCTCAGATATGGATGTGGCTGGTTGAGGCGTCGGTAGAGTACTTTGGCTGGTACTAACCCTACTGCTTAACGGTTCACCTGCCTCTTGTCTTGAAGCAAGCAGCTCCTCTTCTGATGAGGTGCTGATGATATTTTTTTCTTTAATAACTTTTTTTGATTCAATTTTTTATTTTTGTTATTGTTTTTTTGTTGATTCATTGTTTTTTAGATTTTGTTCACACGAGTAATTCGGAAATGACTGTCGATTTCTTGCAGAGCCGGTTTACCAGGATAAGGCATCAGTTACGACAGATCTGCCATCACATCTGAAGGAGCTCGTTAGTGACTGGCTTAACCCGCAGCATTCTTGGGCACGGATTTGTGCAAAGAGCTCACATCACCACTGAAATCAGGTACCTCAATCCGATGATCAGAAAGCTTGTGTAAAGAATTAAACTATTGAGGAGTTAAGAATCCTATACAAAGCTTCCTGGTCTTAGATAACTCCATTTTGATATCGCACAAGACTGCTGTGGTGGTTATTTCTGGCTGGTACCCACGTGGAAGGTTAGGATGCAGATTTTTGCCAGCCACTATGGAGGTCTACTCCCGTTCTTATGTCTACTGGCTGGCAGACTTTTCGTTTGGTTAGAACGTCCGCCATCCGGTCAACATCAAATGACGATTGGTATATGCGAAAATATTCAAGCTTTAGTAATAGGTTTACTGATCGATATTAATCATATTGAAATGAATCCGCAATTACTAAGGCATTCACAACTTCACCCAGGCTACATTAATACCCCTTTTCCACTATAATTATATCTATTAGGGCAAGTATTGATTTCGCGACCTACAGATTTTCATCAGTCTTCGTATTACCATAATGTTGTTGTCTGTATGTACCCCTCCGTCGTTTACATACCTTGTCATGGTGGAGGGGCTGAGTAGGGGCTGATGATACTCTTGAGCTATACCTGGAATACATACAGGGAGGTCGGAGTGGAGGTCCAGAAACTAAAAGGTAAACAAAAACAACCTACAGTGAAGTTGCAAAAACACAAAAAACAACATGGAGGGTACAAAAGAAACTCAGATGGAGATATACATCCAAAAGTTGGCAGAGGCCACTGCTATCGGCGAGGGCTTGGCCTCGAAAGAGGATAAGTCGCCAGTGGCTCTAACTGTCAAACCAGATAGCTTCGGGTTACAACCCCTCTTCACTGCAGCCGATATAACTGAAGGAGCTGAAACTATAACACCGGCCGCTCGCAAAGAGGACGAGCCAGTGACCCGAAGTAGGAAAATCTCCGGAGCCCAACAAAGGCAAAAAAGAGGCTGGAGATGGAGAAGCAAAGGAACCCTGCTTCAAACCCAAGCTATCTAACTTCAACGCGCAGGAAGCCGCGGTTGGAACACCCTACTCTCCAGAGGATGCCTCGGCAAACTCTGATGGCAAGAGGAGGATGCGTCCTCACGCAGAGCTACCGCAAAATAAAAGAAGTCGAGTCGTCAAAGACCAACGACCACAATCTAGGCATACCTCTGCCAATTAAACAAAGAAGTGCTTAAAGTACAGAAGTGCATCATAGAATCCTTTGAGGCCGCCTGTGCTCTGAAACCGGTACCTAAAAGCGCTAAGCAAAAATGGTGGAACGGCGACCTCCACGAAACAAGGAGGGTAGTCAGTCAACGGCTAAATAAAGCATTAAGAACAAACGAAGGAGCAGACTGAGAATCTTATAAAGAAAGTAAAAGAAGCTTCCAGAAGCTCACCAGGGCTGCTAAAAGGGAATCATGGAAAACTTTCTGCAGCAACATATGCGATAACAATGGAGCAGCGCGATTAAAGAAGATCATGTCCAAGGAACTACCAAGTTATCAACTTCTACAGGCGGGCAATAACTTGGCAACCGCAGCCAATACCTTGGAGACGCTAATGTGTGTACACTTCCCAAACTGTTTCAACGAGGCAGCTACATCTTCCAAGTATGGGCTCACTCGAATTGATACAAAATGGGACACTGAGTAGTAGTTGATGCAGATAAAGTGGGCTATTAACTCATTTGCGCCATATGAATCACCGGGCATGGACGGAATACTTCCCATCTTTTTGCAAAAAGGGATAGAATTAGATACCCTTAGAAAAACACAGGTTCATATCTTTAGGGGATGCCTATATCTAGGATACACACCAACACAATGGCAAGAGGTGAGAGTGGTGTTCCTACTAAAACCCGGGAAAGATTTGTCGACGGCAAAGGGCTATAGACCTATTAGTCTAACGTCTGAAATCAGTGGAGAGAATATGTGGAACTGGTTCGCTTCACGTGGAGGAGCATCAGTGCAACTCCGTGACAGCGTCAAGTATCTGTTCATAATAATGGACAGGAAACTGACCTAGAGAAAGATCCTGGAAGAAAGAGTTACCAAAGCTAAAAGGGCATATTGGATATGTAGGAGGGCCATCGGAAAGAATGGGGCCTGAAACCGAAAGGTATAGTGGATATACGAATGCGTAGTAGTTGTATGGTGGCCACTGATAAATAAAAAGTACGCAAGAGACTTGTTAACAAATTTCCAGCGTATGGCTTGCTTGGGCATAACAGGGCCACAATCCTCAACAACAACAGCGGCCATAGAAGCGATCTTAAACATCCTGCCAGTGCACCTCGAAGCGAAGAAGATTGCCGGTCTTTCAGCCACAGGGCTTAGAATCACCGGCTTTTTCAACGAAGGCGCTAACACTAGGAGAAATGACACCACTCATCGATTGTCCTAGTGATGTTATTGAAAAATTTTATACGTTCACCAACAACTTCCAAACAATTTTCCCCAAAAGAGAATCTTGGACGAACGGAAGGACAACAAGAAACTGCAACGGGTCATGGATATATACAGCTCTAAAATATCAGGGGAATCAGGG
The DNA here is from genome assembly GCA_963082735.1 of Pocota personata. Lineage (NCBI taxonomy): Eukaryota > Metazoa > Arthropoda > Insecta > Diptera > Syrphidae > Pocota > Pocota personata. Next base: position 74,056,177 of record OY720431.1, read on the forward strand.
GCTGGCATCTTTAGTGCTAACCCACCGATTGAACTTGCTATTGTAGTCAAAAATTCCACTTAATTATCATTATATTCATCTATGAACACACTGTTCATTGTATTAACTTGGTTAAATGTATTAACAATCGTATGATGTACATAACTGCAACAACTGTTTATTTTTAAGTATAAAACTTGTTAATCAAAAATAAAGAGACGAGAGTTTTAAGTTAACCGTTGAACGGACAGCATCTTCTTTTATTTTCATCCACTTGGTCTATTCTACATTATCAGAAGTGGGATCTGTTAAACCTATGTAAAAAAAAAACGTTTTGTGCATTGAAAATATCAATAGTTACGTGTTAAGCAATAACTTTACGATCTGTCGTGCGTGAAAAAAAACACACAAAATTATGGCAATAGTGCCAGTCGAACAATTTATCCATGAGGCTACGCTTGCTCAATTAAAGGAAATATTAATCAGTTTCGGTCTTCACAGCAATGGTAATAAGGCAGAGTTGAAGCTAATGTTACAAGAGGATGTTGCTGAGTTGGGTGAGACTGAAATCAGCGCACATTTCCCCATTGTTGAAGATGAAGTACCACTTATTGCCGAGGAAGATGATGCTCTCCAAATTGAAATCGATAGGCTTGCAGACAGAATAAAAAAACAAGAGGAAATTTTAGCTCTCAAAGAAAAACTCGCAGCTTTATGTCGACCAGCCGAAAGCCCATTTATTCAATCTCATACAAATACATCGAAGACATTGTGCCTCACTTCTCTGGTTACTATAATTTCTCCATTAAACAATGGGTGTGGAGTTTCGAGGAGGCAAGGTCTTTGCACAAGTGGGAAGAGCAACAATCGTTTATTTCTGCAAGAAGAAGTCTGAAAGGGACCGCCAAATTATTTCTCCGGTCATCCCGTGGTTCCACAAGGTCGGACTTGAAATCTAAACTTCTCCAAGAGTTTCACCGAGTGGTCACGTCAGCTGATGTTCACGGTATTCTACGAAACCGGAGGAAAAGAAGGGACGAGAGTATTCATCAATATACACTGGCTATACAGGAGATCGCATTTAATGCAGAAATCGAAAACGATTTCTTATACATTACATTATTAAAGGAATTCCTGATACTTTATGCAACAAACAACTTCTTCTTATAGCAAAAAAGTATCGACGATTTGAAACAAATGCTGAAGAATTACCAGAAGATGAAATATTATGCCGCAGAAACACACCTTCTTCTTCAACAGCGATGACAACCTCGTCTGCTAACCAACTCCAGCGACTATATAAGGACAGATGCTTCAATTGCAACGAACCTGGACATATTGCTAGCAGCTGCCAGAAGCCACGACGAGAGCGAGGAAGTTGTTACAAGTGCGGTAAGCACGGACACTTAGCATCCACCTGTTCAAGCATTAAGCCACCTGTAAGTCCACCAGCAGTTCTTTTGCTACAGCAGTCTGAAGCTCAACCAGAAGAAGAAAACGTAATGACGAAAACATTTAACGATGACTTCACTCTTGATCTTAAGTACAAATTTTTTAATAGTTTTATTATGATGTTTTCGAATTTAAAGCAAATTCAATGGTAGACACAGGCAGTCGTATAAGTTTCATACAGGAACAAATTATACCATCTTTTGTGGTCCTGCCATTAGAACATGACTGCAACCAGTAATTTGGAATAAATGGAACAAAATTGGTTATATTAGGAAAAGCTGAATGTGTTATTTACGTATGTGATAGACCAATAAATTGCATGTTGCATGTAGTTAAAAATAAAACAATGACTAACTCTGTTGTTCTTGGCAGAGATTTTTTACAAGCCAGTAATATTGAATTAAATGTTGAAAATTCTAAAATTAAATTAATAAATTATGCTAAAGATTATGAAAATAATTTAACAAATAATGCTACCTATTTAAAAATTATGAAAATTTAAACAACTTAGATAATTGTGATGATAATTTCAATAACAAATATGACAACAATTTTACGAATTTGCACGACGATTGTTTCGCGAAAGATATTCTGAACATAGATACTTGTTATGAAAAAAAAGATTTTAATTTGAGGATTAATAATAATCTTACATACAAAGTAAACAACGCGTTTATGATATTATGAAACAAACCAATTCTGCTAAAATCATTTCTAATCCGAATATTCCCTACGAAATGAAAATTAGTCTTTGTAATTCAAATGTGAGTTTTAATTGCGCACCGCAACATACTCTTGAATTAAGAAAATTTTGAAAATATGTAGTTTTTATTATTAGACCAGGAAAATGGATTTCATCACGTCAAGATGGCCGAAGAATCTGTAAAGTTAACATCGTTTGTTACGCCTATAGGCCAGTTCGAGTTTCTTTATATGCCATTTGGCCTTAGAAACGCCCCGGCAACTTTCCAGCGTTAATAGCTGAGGGCAAATTATTCGCATACATTGATGATTTACTCATAGCCACTGAATCCAAAGAAGAGCATTTTGCTGTTGTACAGAAAGTTGCCAAGATAGTATCGGATTTCAATTTAGAACTTAGGTATGACAAATGTCTTTTTATGAAATAACAAATTACGTATCTTGGTCAATGCAAATGGTATAAAACCTAACTCTGATGGTTTAGCTGCTGTGCAAAATTCCCTACTCCAAAAAAGGAGCTTCACTCATTTCTTGGATTATGTTCATATGTATTTTAGGAAATTTATTCAACATTTTTCAGTAATATAAAAACCACTATATGATTTACTAAAACAAAATGTTAAATTCCAATTTGAAGAAATAGAGATAAGTGTTTTCCAGTTATTAAAGCAAATATTACTTCAAGCGACAGTGTTGAGTATTTATTCTCCACAGGCAGAAACCGAACTGCACTGCGATGCCAGCTCCTTGGGTTTTGATGGAGTTTTAATGCAAAAGCAGTCAGAGAGGAAGTTCCATCCTATCTTCTTTTTCTCCAAGAGATCAACACCAGACGAGTCAAGGTACCATTCCTTTGAACTCGAAACTTTTGCGATCATATACGCTTTAAGAAGATTTCGGACCTATTTTATGGGTATTAACTTTAAAATTATTATTGATTGTAAGTCTATAACGCTTACGCTAAGAAAAAAAATTATCAATCCTCGAAATTCAAGGTGGGCTTTAGAGCTGCAAGAATATAATTATGCAGTAGAGCATAGAGATTCAGTCAGAATGAACCATGTTTACGCCCTTAGTAGGTGTCATAACATCCTTTTGGTACAACCTGATTCACTCGAATATGTACTGGCTTCTGCCCAAAATCAGGATATAACCATACAGAATATTGCTAACATATTACATGGACTTTGTCATGTGGGTGCGGATAAAGTATTTGAACATCTTAGAAAGACTTACTGGTTTCCGTCGATGAAACAGAAATTTAAAGACTGCATCAAGTCATTTTTAAAGTGTATTTATTTCGCCTGAAAAATCTAAAGAAATATATTTTTCTGGTACTGGATGCGTTCACTAAATTTACCAAGCTTTATTCAGTGAAGACGACAAATTCCAGAGAAGTCACTCAGAGTTTGCAAAATTGTTTGTTACAGCCGACCAAAACGGTTGATTTCGAATAGGGGATCTTGTTTTACCTCAGATGAATTTTTGTCATTTTGTAGAGATGTTGATGTGACACACATAAAAGTCATCATCTATTCTCCTCCGTCAAATGGACAGGTGGAGAGGATAAATAGTTGAAGTTGAGCCGGGTGAGTGGGCGAAACATTTGGATAAAATTGAATTCTCCATAAACAACACCATTAATAGGAGTACAGGTGTATGCCCAAGTGTTTTGCTGTTCTCCAAAGGGGCGAAAGTATTGATACGGTCCACGATAAAAACCTCATCGCTATAAAGCAGGAGATTATGTGGTGGTTAAAAATGTTGTCACTACTGCAGGTGTTAACAAAAAACTATTGCCTAAGCACAAAGGTCCATATCAAGAATATGAAGTATTGCCTAACGATAGGTATCGTATAAAAGACTTAGAAAACTTGCAAGTTTCTCGAAACCGATACGATGGGATTTCAAGTCCCGAAAATATGAAGACGTACATGTTCAAAAATTAAAATCAAAATGTATGTTACATAAAAAAAAAAAGAGATCATTTTATGGAATTGTTTTGTCTCATTCTCGATCAGGTACTTATGTACGTTATTTGAAAGCCGTAGCTTTTATAAGTCTCATTGAATTAGTATACTTTATTCGAAAGTAATTTTTTGTTGAAATATCAAATAATCGATATTTGTGTAGATCGAGGCGATTTAAAATCGGGAATGGCCGCAATGTAGTCGAAAATTACACTCAATTACCATTACATGCATGTATTCATACACTTTTCATTGTATTAACTTGGTTAAATGTATTACCAATCGTATGATGTAACTTCAACAACTGTTTATTATTTAAGTATAAAACTTGTCAGTCAAAAATAAAGAGACACGAGTTTTAAGTCTACCGTTGGACGGACAGCATCTTCTTTTATCTTCGTCCACTTGGCCTATTCTACACTATTCAACCAGAACCAACTTAACTGTCTTCCAAGCAGAAGTCCTTGCAATTATGAAAGCAACAGAAATACTCGCAGAACATACCAGTAAAGAGAGGCAAATAGATATCGGCAGTATGGTTTTCGTAGCAACAGGTCCACTGGTGATTTGATGGCATATCTCACCGAGAAGTGGAACCAATCTCTCCATCACTTCGGCGAAACCAAGATGGTTGCACTTGATATTTCAAAGGCATTTGACAGAGTTTGGCATCAGGCTCTTTTGTGGAAAATGCATGCATATGGCGTCGATGAGTCTCCTCTTCAATGTATTAGAAATTACCTTTCGGGGTGTTCAATACAAGTTGTTTTGGACGGTTTCAAGTCTGCAATTCACCAAATAAATGCTGTTTTGTCTCCGACTCTCTTTCTTATTTTTATAAATGATCTCTTGTATGCAACTTCTAATCCAATCCATTCCTTCGCTGATGACAGCACCCTCAGTTCCCTAACTTACGTCCTTGCTCTTCAGCCGTAGAAGGGGAACGGCAGCGTATGTTAAACACTTTAAATTCCGACGTGGACAGCATAATTAAATGGGGTCCAACCAACAGAGTGGAATTTAATGCTTCCAAAACACAATGCTGTCTTCTGTCTCTCAAGCGAAACCAGAACCCTCAACCATTATCCATGGATGGTACTTGCATCGCTGAAACCGAAAGACTTGCCATTCTCGGTATGTGTATTAATAACCATCTTCGATGGAATGATCACATATTCGAGGTCGTCAAAAATGCTGCAAAATGTCTAGGATTCCTTAAACGGTGCAAGAAATATTTTACCTCGTCTGATCTGGCCTCAATTTATAAGGCATTCATCCACCCTAAGCTGAAATATAACGCCCATATCTGGTCTGGTGCACCTAAGACCGTTCTGCACATTCTTGGTAGGGTACAAAATCGAGCGTTAAAACTTATAGGTGGTAGAGACATTGTGAATTCCATTCATTCACTAGAACAGGAGAAATGTCTCCTGTCTCTCCCTGTTTTATTGTTTTTTTTTATAAAAAATGTTCCAGCGAAATAGCCAGCTGCATTCCTCCCCTTCAAATTTTCACACACAATAAGCGACATGCTTCGAATGCACATCAGTTCACCCTAAAGCCTAACTTCGGTCGTACTGTTAAATATAGGGATTCATTTATAAGCCGAACGACACGAATGTGGAATGATCTACCAAGCTCTGTATTTCCCCATCACTACAACCTACAAACATTTAAAGCCAACGTGCACAGGCTTCTCCTCTGTTCCTCTTCCCCTTTCCTTAAAAGCCCGTGCCCTGTAACAGTTTAAAGGTATTCATATTACTTTTGGCGCGCGCGAATTATTAAAAAAAAAAAAATATTTCTGCTCGGACAGCAAAGCAGCAATTAGCGCAAACCCTGTGTCAAAATCACGACTATTAAAGGAATGCAAAATTAAATTGAACCTACTTGCCAGACGCAATAGAGTCCGCCTTATAGGGATACTGGGGCATGAAGGTGTACCGGGTAACGAAAAGACAGATTAACTAGCAAGGAAAGGAGCGAGTAACACAGAACTGAATCCTGATAATACAATAGGGGTCCCTCTGACAACTATTAAATCGATAATCAATGAGAAGATTAGACAGGATTTCAATAACTACTGTGCGAATCTACATATATACATACATAATCCGATCCTTTTTTACCCTAAGGTGTCAAGGTTTCTCCTGTGCTCTGTCTCCTTTCTTTCACGAAATTTGTCCATTTGGTTCTATCTCTTGCTATCGTTTTTCCCGAGTTCCACGTTTATCCCTCTGTTACTAGTATATTTTCCAGTGTCCTGTTTCACGACGTTTTGGGTCTTCCTCTCTTGTTTTTCCCTGATGCTCTCGCCTCCCAGATTCTTTTGACTTGTCTGTCTTCTTCCATCCTTACGAGATGTCCAAACCATCTTAATTTGTTGTTCTCCATTATCCTTCTGGCTGATTCTATTTTTAATTCTTTTCGGATATCCTCGTTTCTTCTTTTGTCTATTCTTTTTACTCCTAATACTCTCCTTAGATATTTCATTTCCATAGCTTGAATGCTTTTATATTGCCTATCTGTAAGAACCCAGTTTCCTGCTCCATGTAGTAAGACGGGGAGATACATTGTTTTGTCGATCGAAATTTTTGTGTTTCTATTGACCTCCTTATGATCGATGAATTTCTTCTGCAGGACTGTAAAATTTCGAGTGAATCTAAACACGTGTAAAGTTGCCAGATCAGTGGTAACAGAACCGAGTAACAACACAGCAAAAAGAGCTTTCAACTCAAGCAGAACACAGTGAAGAGCAATGGTGGGACTCTTAACAGGGCACATCAATCTCAATAAACACTCGTCCAGAGTCGGGCTAGCTGAAACAACAATCTGTGCCAACTGTGAGGAGGGGGAGGAAGATATAGAGCAATTTCTCTGCTACTGCCCTGCAACAGCGAGATTAAGACTGAAGATACTGGAATCATCAAGTATACCGGATCTACCACACCTCAGTAAGAAAGGAATCGGTGATAGATTAGAGTTCGCTAGACGAACAAGTCGATTTCCCGATCACTATATGACATAATCTCCTACATCCTCTCTCATCACTTAATTTCCATATTACATTACTTTCCTACAGCCCGATAGACGAGGGGAACACAACGGGCCCAGTGGAGGCCTAAGTGAAGAGCATAAGCTCACCCTCTTAAACCGACCAACCAACCAATGTCTGTATGTATGTCCAATTGCAGCCTTCAAACTTCATATCGGTTAGTTCACAATTCGATACAAAATCAGAATTTTCATTCTAACCCCAAAATTAACGACACTACTAATGTCCGATTTTCTAAAAAAAAATCGATTTCCTCGAAAACGGTTCAAATTCAATATTTAAGTTACAGTGAACAGGTGCCAACAGATGGCGTACAAGGTTTTTGCCAAAAAATATACATAACGGTACTTTACTTATTGGCTGTTTTTATAAAATTTGATATTTCTCGGCTATGGCCCAATCGATTTTGTTCGGAAATCAGTAATTGAAAAACATTTGACATATACAAGATTATGGCATACCAAGTTTTGTAAAATTTTCAGAATATATTTTTTTTTTATTTTTAACGGATTTAAAAAAAAAAATAATAAATTTGTTTAGCGACTTTGTTTAAATTTTAAATCTCAGTGATTTGCAGATAAACGAGGTGCAAGTACGTGCGACCCAGTAGTGCACTTTATTTTACCTGATTTTACCAAAAAACGGGTCTCGCGATTCTGTCCGTCTGTATGTCTGTCAGTACATCTGTATGTACGGTCGACTACAGCCTAAACGGCCCGATAAATTTTCTTCAAACTTCATATCTGGGGTCTGTAGGTTCACAATTCGAGACTAAATTAAAATTTTACTTCTAACTCCAAAATTAACGGTACTTTAGCAACCAATTTTGTAAAAAAACGATTTTCTCGAAAATGATTGTAACGATTTCGTTCAAATTTAGTATTTGAGTTACAGTAGATATACGCTAATAGATGGCGTACAACGTTTATGCCCAGACCTGCGTATTACGGTACTTTACTTAATAGGTGGTTTGTGAAAATTTCTATAATCGATTGTGTTCGAAATCAATATTTGAATAATATACCAATTCTTGAAAAAAATAAAAAATTAAATTTTAATTCTTAACTGATTTACAAAAAAAAAAACATTATTTTTAACGATTTTGCTATTTGTTTGAATTTTACACAATAAACAACATAAAAACAATTTATAGGTGCAAGTACTTACGACTCAGTCGTGCACTTTATCCTAAGATTTTTAGTAAGATACAGCCAATTCATAAACGCATATATTAGGCAATTTGTTATACCAAAAAGTTGTTCTGCAGGCCAAATACCTTTTAAGCAAATTTTCTAATAATACAGATCAATTAAAATTACTTTTTCAAATTCTTTCTTGGTAAAATTTGCTTTTACGAATAGGTTCACAATCCGAGGTGCTTCTACTTTTTGACCACTACCAACGTTTCATCATTAAACAGTAATTTTTAATTTAACCAGTTTCTGTCTCTCTTCTTTTGAACATCATTATTTGAAACTTACTCGTATTCAAATTAATTACCAGATCGTATAGCTGATTGATCATAAGCTGTAAAGCTTAAGGTGAGTAAGCTATAGGTCTACACTCTACACTCGTAGAACTTCTCGAATTTTCTAGATCGTTTGATTCAGTTCTTAAATATTATAAAATAAACTGCAACACATATTCATTTTTGAATCATTTGCTCGAAAACGGATATAAAACTATCTGATTGATCGAACCCAAGCCGTGTGTTGATTATATCTCTGTCAAACTACCTTGCCGTTAAAAAAAAAAGGATAGTTTGGTGCAGTGTGCATGCTGGTGGCATCATTGGTCCTTATTTTTTCAAAAATAAGGCCGGAGCTCACCCATCGATTTATTGAAATCACAATTTGGCGAGAAGGTGATTTCGCAAAATGGACTTATCAATTGACCTCCGAGATCATGCGATTTGACACCCCTCGACTATATTCTTTGGAGCCACCTGAAGGCATTGGTTTATGCGTATAAGGCAGCAACTATTCATCACTTGGAAGCTAATATTGTGATTGCTACACACGATTTAAAGGCCGATTTACTCGAAAAAGTAGCAAAAATTGGACTGACAGGATGACCTCTACGTATAAATGTAGTCGAGGTAGTCATATGCCCGAAATTGTATTCGAACATTAAATGCCAAACAATTTTCAATCAAATGATTTTTGTGTGTTTCATTTCCATTTTAAGTTTGTGGGTTCACAGTTCGAGGTGAAATCGGAATTTTCATTCTAACCCCGAAATTAACGGTAGTTTACAAATGGTCGATTTTGATTTTCTCGAAAAAGGTTTGAACGATTTTGACCAAATTCGGTATTTGAGATATGGTGGACATATGCCTTCAGATGAAATACCACTTTTTTTTATAATGGTACCTATAACAGTACCTTACTTATTAATTGGTTTTTAAAAAATTGGCTATTTCTCGGCTATGGCCACATCGAGTTTATTAAAAAATTAATATCTAAACAAATTTGATAAATGCAAGGTCAAGGCATGCCAAGTTTTGGAAAATCTTGTTTTTTTTTAATTTTAACGGATTTTTTAAAAAAAAGTTAATTCTGAAATGTACTGTATTATGATTAAACTTGTATTATGATTAAACAGATGGACAGGGGGGATGGAACTTTATACGTCTGAACATTTTCTGAATAGGGGATTTGGCTGCTTATGGATTGATCACCTATCAATTCACAACCTTGTTACTGACTCCGATCGAGTTTTACTCAAGTTTCGGACTTCACCATGTTTAACAATGATCTACCATCTGCCCCAAAGTACTGCAATATACGAATGTATACTGATGATGTGAAGCTTTACTTATACTACCGTCTAGGATGGTCCCACGAGTCGTAGAAATTAGGATTTGTCTGCTATAGTTGATTGGTTACGGGTTAATCAATTAAAGCTGATTTCGAAAAGGGCACTTATTATAAGCAGAAGCGAGAGGTTTTAAATTGGAACATGTCGAATATGGTTAATATTTAATTAACTCTTGTTAGAACGATCACCTATCTCATGTAACAGGTAAAACATATGGAACACTGCATTTGCTATACCCCTCCGGTACATCTCTCCCAATAAAAACAAAAGTGTTGGCCGCGACAACACTTCTACTCGCAATAGTTTGGTATGGTAGCCTAGTTTTTTGTGATCTCGATAGTACAATGCGACCCAAACTCACGATGACATTCAATAACAAAGTGCTTTTTCTTTATGGCCTGAAAAGACTTGATCATGTCTCCCGATATGCAGACACTGTATTAATATTTGTATTTAACATAAAAGAAAAAAGGACCCTAAAGTTTCTTTCCATAAACTTAACTTTGGATCTTTTAATACTAACTACTTTCAAATTTGTCAAAAAAGCGGTAGGAATTTCATCTATACCACCATACCTATATTTTGAAACTCATTACCAATTAGTTCGTGTTCCATACAAATCGAATCATCAGCTGCTCCTACATCATTGATCACTGAAATACATTGGTTCCTGCCAAGTATTTTAGTTTTTAGACTTTTGGTTACAATACAAACCAATTGTAACCAAAAAGTAGGTGCTTTGAACTTTACAAATAATAATAATCAAATAAAATCGGGTTCGTGTGTATAAGTTGAGCTTTTAAAAGCCCCTATAGTTACTACACGAACCCATTGCTAGAAGCTTAATTAAAATAATGTAATATGCGAGCTACGGCTCGAGTAGATAAAACAATATTCTGTGAAATTTATTTCTTTATTTTCTAGTCTATAGAACAATTCAGGTTCACACTGTACTATCCTTCGCAATTCTTTTCTTACAATGTCTCTTTCCTCTCAAATCACTTTATCTCCTTTCTATTACTTAATTCACAAATCCAAACTAATTACTCCTTCTTGTTAACTCTCAACTTTCAATTTATCACAAAATTACAACTTCGCCTATTATCACTTTTCTAATCTCTTCGCCACAGTTTAAAAATCACTGTCTTTCCTATTGATCGCCATCTGTCCTTATATAGCAGAAGTTTCAGATAGCCAGAAACTTCTAGCAAATTCTTCGACCACTGGAAATAATTCCAAGATGACAATCATTTCTTCCAGTTATAATTCTCTCTTTATCCGTGGCGTTGTCAGCTATTGCGAACCTCGAATGAAAGTACAGTTTGGAATGGGCTGTAGGAGCGTAGTTATTATTCTACATTATTGTTGCATACTTTTAGACGATGTTACACTGCCCCCCTCTTAGACTTGTTCGTCCCGAACAAGTGCGTCCTCACTTCGACCATTGTATCGACTCAGTCGGTCCACATGAACCACTTTCATTTTGGCCCTTGGTCCTCGCTGGATGCGGTAGACAACATCGTTGATGCGGGTTACTATTCTGTATGGACCCTCCCAGTTCCGCTGCAATTTAGGTGATTTCCCCTTTTGGCGATGGGGATTATACAGCCACACTAGATCTCCTTCCTGGAATCCTGACGTTGTTGCCTTGGCATCATACCTGGTCTTCATGCGGTCGCTCGTTATCTTAATCTGGCTTCTGGTCCTTTGGTGTATGTCCCTAAGCCTTTCCCTAAGGTCCGCCACGTACTCTTCTTCATTTCTGGGCTCATTGGTAGGAGATCCAAATTTCACCTCACTGGGTAAACGAGCTATTCCACCAAATAAGATTTCGAACGGCGTATGTCGAGTAGTGCTATGCACGGCACTTCTATAGGCCATCAAAAACAAGGGAATCTGCCGGTCCCAATCCCGTTGGTAGTCACCTACGACCTTCGAGAGATGTTCGTCCAAAGTCCTATTGAAACGCTCCACCATACCGTCCGACTGTGGATGAAGCGGGGTTGTCCTTGTCTTTTTGATTCCGAGTAGTTGACACATCTCTTGGAAGATTCTTGACTCGAAGTTCCTCCCTTGGTCAGAATGCAATTCCAAGGGCACACCGAATCTGCTAACCCAATTGTAGACGATCTGCTCCGCCACGGTTCTGGCTTCCTGGTTAGGGATCGGAAACGCTTCCGGCCACTTACTGAAGTAGTCCATCACTACGAGTATATACCGATTACCATTGTCGGTTTCCGGAAAGGGCCCTGCGATGTCAATGGCGATTCGTTCGAAAGGTGCTCCCACGTTGTATTGGTGCATCTTACCTCGAGTTTTGGTTCTCGGACCCTTACTAGCTGCACACACGTCGCATTCTCTGCACCAGTCTTCGATATCTTCCTTCGCTTTTAACCAATAAAAACGTTCTCGTACCTTTTCTAGCGTCTTATTCACTCCCAAGTGGCCTCCGGACGCCCCGCCATGCATTTCCTGTAACACCTCCTTGACCCTCGTCCGCGGTACTACAAGCTGCATTACAAACGACTTTCCGTCGGAGGATTCCCATTTTCTTCTCAGAACACCTTCTTGGACATGGAGGGAGTCCCACTGCGCAAAATATGCCTTTAAGGTCGGGCTTCTGTGAGAGATGTCCTGATGATCCGGTTTCTCCATGTTCTCCTTCCAGGCCAGAATCGGCTCGATATCCGGGTCTTCCTTCTGAGCGTTCCGGATCTCATCTACGCTCCAGCCGGCGATAGGTTCGGCTCTCATTCTTTGGATGGAAACCAGCTCCCGTTCTTCCTGACGCGCACAATGTTTACAATCCGTTCTGCATGGTCTCCGGGACAGTGCATCCGCTTTAGAGTGGAGTTTTCCTTTACGATGCTGTATTTCGTAGTCGTAGATTTGCAGCCTTTCGATCCATCTTGCGACCTGACCCTCAGGACTCTTGAACTGTAATAGCCATTTTAAGGCTGCATGGTCTGTGCGAAGAACGAACTTCCTCCCGTAGAGGTATTTGTGAAAATGCTTCGTAGCCAAGATCAAAGCTAGAAGTTCTCTCCTTGTCACGCAGTAGTTCCTTTCTGGCTTAGAGAGCACCTTGCTGAAGTACGCAACCACCTTCTCTTGGCCGTCATGCACCTGGGAGAGTACGGCTCCTACCCCAACATTACTAGCATCTGCATCCACAATGAACGTTTCCCCGGGAGTGGGGTAAGCCAGTATCGGGGCATCGCATAGCCGTTGTTTAAGTGCCTTGAAGCTCTTCTCGCACTCAATTGTCCATTTGAATTGTTTTCCCTTTTCCGTCAACTGGTGCAGGTTCTTTGCGATCCCGGCAAAATCCTTCACGAACCGTCTGTAGTAGGTGGCTAGGCCCAGGAAGCTCCTTAGTTGGTGTTTATCCTTGGGGACTGGCCAGTTTTTCACCGCTTCGACCTTCTCTGGATCGGTTCTCACTCCTTTCGCTGAAATTATGTGCCCCAAGTACTTGACTTCCGCTCTAAACAGGGCGCACTTCTTGGGGTTGAGCTTCAGGTGGGCACTTCGAAGCCTTTGAAACACATCCCTTAGATTGTCTCGGTGTTGCGCAAACGATTTTCCTACGACGATGACATCATCCAAGTATACCAAACAGGTTTTCCATGTTAACCCTTGCAGGACACATTCCATCAATCGCTCGAAAGTCGCCGGAGCATTGCACAGCCCGAATGGCATTACCGTGAATTGCCATAGCCCATTTCCTGTGGTGAAGGCGGTTTTCTCCCGGTCTTCTGGATGGATCTGTACCTGCCAGTAGCCACTCTTCAAGTCGAGAGTGGAAAACCATCGGGCTCCTGATAGTGTGTCTAGCGTGTCGTCAATCCGTGGCAGAGGGTAGCTGTCTTTCTTGGTGACGTAATTGAGCTGCCGATAGTCCACGCAGAACCGCGTGCTGCCATCTTTCTTCTTAACCAGTACAACCGGTGATGCCCACGGACTTTTGGAACTTTCAATCAGACCTTCTTTCTCCATTGCCGACACCATCTCTGCAACTTCTGTCTGCTTTGCCAATGGAAGGCGCCTAGCAGGCTGACGAATTGGTCTAGTATCACCAGTGTCTATTCGATGTTGTACCAGGTGTGTTCGGCCGTATTCTCCGTCCTGTGAGGCAAATACATCAGCGTACTCATTGATAAGATTCTCTGCCATAGTTCGCTGCTCCTGATTCAGCTCACTGGACTGGAGAATGGTCTCTCTCGTTTCCGCTGTCCAAGGTGATGGGAGAGGTTTTGGAGGACCACGTTCAGATATTGTTGCGACGGCGGTAATCGGCGTGCATTTTCCAGTCACCTCCCCTCGCCTTAGTTTGACAGTGTGTGGTCTTGCGTTCAAAACTCTCACTGGAAGCATGGTGTTCTTTGGTTCGACTAACGTCTTTCCCACGATGTAGTCTTGAGAATTCTTTTGTTCGTCCATTGCTTTCTTTTGTTCGTCCATTGCTTTCTTTTGTTCGTCCAGCTTAAGTTCTAGAGAATTCCTTTGGTCGCCCATTGCTTTCTTTTTTTCGTCCAGCTTAAGTTCTAGAGAATTTCTTTGATCTTCTATTGCTTTCTTTTGTTCGTCCATGACTAACTTAAGTTGCAGGAGCAGACTTGTTATACCCGGGTCGGCTGCTGTACTTGCTGGTTCCTCTTCCACGTCAAACTCTACGTCGTGCGGATTTTCACCTTCCTGCGTTACTGCTTCTTCCAGACGAATCAGTAGGGCATCTTTTCCCCCAGTTGTGTCGAGGTTCCGCTTACTGAGTTCTGCCTTTAGTTGAGTTATAGTTAGTTTTCCCAATTTGCGACCCATTTTGCGCAACTAATTAACTCAACACAGAAATCGTTTTTTTTTTTTTTTTTGCTTGTGCAATTTCACACCACGGAAATAGTTATTCACAGAATAAGTTTTATCCCGCTTCTGACACCAATGTAATATGCGAGCTACGGCTCGAGTAGATAAAACAATATTCTGTGAAATTTATTTCTTTATTTTCTAGTCTATAGAACAATTCAGGTTCACACTGTACTATCCTTCGCAATTCTTTTCTTACAATGTCTCTTTCCTCTCAAATCACTTTATCTCCTTTCTATTACTTAATTCACAAATCCAAACTAATTACTCCTTCTTGTTAACTCTCAACTTTCAATTTATCACAAAATTACAACTTCGCCTATTATCACTTTTCTAATCTCTTCGCCACAGTTTAAAAATCACTGTCTTTCCTATTGATCGCCATCTGTCCTTATATAGCAGAAGTTTCAGATAGCCAGAAACTTCTAGCAAATTCTTCGACCACTGGAAATAATTCCAAGATGACAATCATTTCTTCCAGTTATAATTCTCTCTTTATCCGTGGCGTTGTCAGCTATTGCGAACCTCGAATGAAAGTACAGTTTGGAATGGGCTGTAGGAGCGTAGTTATTATTCTACATTATTGTTGCATACTTTTAGACGATGTTACAATAACAACACAAATTCGCATACAGCCCGTGAGTATGCAACTTGTTTTTAGAATAAGGAAGACTACAGTACGGGCCATTAATAAATATGCCAAAAGTTTTACGCACTCCGCCAGCGGAGTGCACAACACCAAATTCTGAACCAAAGGTGTCAGCAGTAACATCAGCAAAAATAATAGAAAATGAAAATGCCAAGAGAAAATTAAGTCAAGAAAAAAGTATTTCTCAAAATCAGCAAAGGCTACAAAAAGAATTAACGCAAGTAAACAATGCGTTAATAGAATCAAATAATTTAAATAGAAATTTAAACGAAACAATAAAAAACTTGCAATTATATATAACAAATCTAGAAAATATTAAAATCGAAAGAAAACAAATTACAAAACATACAGCCGGAGAATATTCAAGATATCCACAGCACTCCTCGGCAAAATGTGGAAAAACTAATATATGCAACAGATGAAGAAGAATTGGCAAAAGAAACAGAGTGGATTAGAGATACTCAGAGAGTAAAAAAGAGGAAACTTAACAATTCAATTCCTCCCCCTAAAGATACAGAATCGGCAGAATTAAACACCCAAAAGAAATTGAAAAAGACTCCACCACCACCTCCAATAATAATTGATGAGGTAATTAGCTATGACAATCTGTATGAAAAGATAAAATCAGTTACGCTGGTAGAAAATTTCGATCTAAAAATCATCAACGAAAACAATATATGACTAAATCTCGAAGACGGAGAAATCTACAGAAGTGTCGCGGCCTTACTAATTGAAGAAAACTAAGCTTGGCACTCCTACGAAAATAAGCAAACCAGGCCCATTAGAGTAATGGCTAAAAATCTGCTCCACTCATGCAAGCCTGAAAATATAACTACAAATCTTAAATCTAAATGTTTCAAGATTTATTGATGCAACAATTAAGCTCAAGCGGGAAAACAAGGAACCTCTAAACATGTTTATGTTAACATTCAGTGCAGAAGAAGAGATAGAAAAGGTTTATCAAATCAAAAACATCCTGGGATGCAGAATTGAAATTGAACCTCTTAAAAAATCAAAATTAGTACCCCAATGCAAGCAATGCCAGGCATATGGGCATACGCAAAAATATTGCAATAGACAGGCAAGATGTGTGAAATGCGCTGGAAAACACCACACAACAGAATGCACAAAGCCCCAAAATGTGCAGCCTAAGTGCGTGCACTGCGGGGAACCCCACCCCGCAAGCTATCGGGGGTGCACTGTTGCCATAGAACTGCAGAATATCTTAAAAAAAAAACTAAACACCAAAAACAAAATTCTTGATCAAAAACAAGAATCACCAGATAATATTAAAGTAGATGTGGAACTATCAAAACTAGAGATTAAAAAACCCATTGCAAAAGAAAACAAAAAACCCATTGCAAAAGAAAACACAAAACCGAACGCTAAAGAAACCAGCGCAGGTATAATATCATATGCTCAAGTGGTTGCACATAAAAAACAGCATGCTATGCAGAAAAAGGACTAACTTGAGTGTAACCAACAAAAGACTCAACCAAGCAATGACATGAATCAAACACTACAACTGATCCTAACCAAACTTAATGCACTAGATATGCAACTTAAAAAGTTAGAAAATACCAAGGACAAAGTACCTAAGCATAATCATGGATCAAAATCTTAAAGTGATATGTTGGAATGCAAATGGTCTCCTGCAACATCAACAGGAATTGCAGGTGATTCTTGAAACAAATAACATAGACATTTGTCTTATCTCAGAAACCCATTTTACAAAACACACGCAAACAAAATTTAAAAACTACAAAATCTACCACACCGCTCACCCTGAAAACACAGCTAAGGGTGGAAGTGCAGTAATAGTAAAAAATAATATACAACAATATGAGGAATTGAAGTATATAACAGAGAAAATACAAGCTACAGCAGTGTGTATAAAAGCTAAGCATAAAAAAATTAATATCGTTGCTATTTACTGTCCTCCAAAACATTCAATTAAAAAAGAAGAATATTCAGATTTTTTTGAAAAACTAGGAAACAGATACATAATAGGTGGAGATTTTAATGCCAAAAACCTTAACTAGGGATCCAGATTGACAACAACGAGAGGAAAAGAACTTTATGCTGCTATTCAAAAACATCAATGCGAAATTCTCTCGACAGGAAGGCCCACTTTCTGGCCTACAGACAAAAATAAGATACCAGATCTAATTGATTTTTTCATAATCAAAAATTTGTCAAGCAGTTATATACACATAGATGAGTTCGAGAAAAAAGCTGATTCCGAACCATCAATTTGGTTTTCGAAGGCAGCACTCTACGATACAACAGGTACACAGAATTACGAACAAAATCGAAGAAGCACTAGAAAAAAGGAAAGTTTGCTCGGCTGTATTCTTAGATGTGGCGCAGGCCTTTGATAAAGTATGGCACGAAGGACTTATCTATAAACTGAGATGTATGTTGCCAAATCAATATGCTTCTATTCTGTAATCGTATCTAGTTGGAAGAAATTTCAGAATAAAACAACAGAGTACTTATTCAAATCTAAGAGAAATAAAGGCCGGCGTACCGCAAGGTAGTGTACTGGGCCCAATATTATACTTATTATATACTAGTGATATTCCAAAATTAAAAAACCACACTAAGGAACATTCGCAGATGATACTGCAATACTAGCAGTAGGAAGAACCAATGAAGAACCCACAGAAAAACTACAAATTGGCATAAACAAAATCTGTGAATGGACTAATAAGTGGAGAATCAAATTAAACGAGTCTAAGTCAGTCCATGTTGACTTTACTAATAAAAAAATTGAATATATACCAATTATTATAAACCAAAAAATAGTTCCATGCGCTAATACAGCGAAATATTTAGGTATGACTCTAGATGCAAAGTTGAGATGAAAAGAACTGGCTGATAGGAAGAAACTCATCCGTATCAATTGGAAATAAAGTGCTTTTATATAATCAAATTCTGAAACCAACATAGACATTTGGAATCCAACTATGGGGTTGTGCCAAAAAGACAAACATAAACAAAATACAACGTTTCCAAAATAAGGTGCTTAGAAATATAGTAAATGCACCTGGGTACATAAGAAATACTGACCTTCATCGAGACCTGAAGGTAGAAAGTGTATCTGCAGAAATTCTAAAACATGCAAAAAAACACAAAGAAAAGTTAGAAGAGCATATAAACATAGATGCAAGAAAACTAATGCATAATGAAAATCAATTACGAAGGCTTAAAGAACAAAACCTCTCGATTGAACTTAATATAAGAAAAATAAAAATGTATATACTTGCTTATAAATACATACACACTCGAAATAAAGGGTCACCAGGGGGTGTAACTCATACAAAGACTAAGATGTCAGAAAAAAATTGCTTATTAGTCCAAGTGACTAGATCGCAATTTATGTGGGAGGTGGTTTTAGTCGGTAAAAATCTGGCATGCTGATTACTCGGATCATCAGTATCTTTTGAAGATCTCCCCTTCCTCTAAAAAAAAAAAAAAAAAACAAAAAAAAAAAAAAATTAGTTTGAGGAGACTGGATGGTTGCGTTCGTTTTCAGCGGTAGCATTGTGATATTGCAAGAGCTTAGTATAATTTGCGTTTGCATTGTTTTCTAATTTCTTTATTAATTTTCTCATTTGTCTTATTTTCTCATATATATTATATAAATGCATATGTATCTATCTGCATATTTACACTTTATTTTATAAATGAATATTAATTGAATACACATATACCATGTATTATATAAAAGACAATATAAATGTGTTGAAAATTGAGGAATGTTGTTGAATAGATAGGTAAGTTTAGTTTTAAGCTCGTTGGTTCCATACTTGTAAAATTGGGAAGGAATTCCATCCGATTATACGGCTTTGCAATCCTTCAGTCCACTCAGTGCCTCAACAACATCCTGCATAAATATGGATCTGCATGATTATGAAGCGATGTGTAGCGTAGTGAAGCTAAACCTACTGGCCGGTGGTATCATCGTTGAAAAGTCGGAAAAACTTACTCCAAGCGAAAGGTAGCTGCCTGGCCTTCTAAACATAGAGGCTTTAGAACTGCTCCACATCAACTACCATATGCCCAAATGTGATAACCATCGGGTGGTGATCAGAATATGGAATTTGCTTTACTGCCAGGTCCGCAATCGATGCCACCATAATCCCTTTTAAAACGAAAATAGTATTCTATATTGGTTCTTTTTCTTCCATGTAATCTAGATGTTGAATTTGCTTGAACTTGAAGCTTAAAATCTTGTTTTCAAAATAACTCTAATTACTCTTCTCTACTAGTCGTATGAGTATAAACGTTTCATATAGGCATATAAATTTGAATAAAATTATTATATTGGGTGTGTAAAAGAACACAAATATATTTTAATATTAGCTGCATTTTTTTATTGAGCTGATCCGTTTCACCATACCTTTTAACATACAAAGCAATAATAACACACAAACTAAAACTTGATGTGTGGTGGATGTCATTCATATTTGGTGGATGTGTGGTGGATGTTATTCATATTTTTATTTACAACCCATTTGGTCAACGTCATGTACGTACAAACGCTTGTAGAACAGCCCTTAATTATTTAGTAGGTCGTTTCTAACGTGTGACCTCAAAAATCCAGTTAACCAAAATGGTAGGTGAGTTGAATATTTTTTTTTGCATTAACTGAACACAATGATTTTTTTTAAAGAGATTTCCCCGTTAGGCCAAATTCTCTATGTATATATTTGTAAAACATACAGTGCCGTTCGAAAAATTTTGGTCAACCTTTTTTTTCGAATTTCGTCAAATTTGTTACATATTTTTTAATGAGGATTTGTTTTGTTATACGGTTTCAATCGTTTCATGATACATTTAGAGTGCTAAAATTTTTAA
Organism: Pocota personata; assembly: GCA_963082735.1. Taxonomy (NCBI): domain Eukaryota; kingdom Metazoa; phylum Arthropoda; class Insecta; order Diptera; family Syrphidae; genus Pocota; species Pocota personata. The sequence continues at coordinate 74,076,530 of OY720431.1, forward strand.
CACGCGGTCACGGGAGCAAAAAGTTGTTAGACCGAAAAGTGTAGTTCTATTCTTTTGAGGTGCTTGCATTTTTGTATTGAGACCTTCTAAGTCCACTCTAGTTGGAATATTTTTCAGCTTGTCATCAAGTAGAACTGCTATTGAGCTTTCGATTAATTCGATTAACTCGAAAAACAGACATGTTTCTAACAACAACGTTTCGATGAACATCCGTTTCTTTGGTGGAAAGAAATTTCAGGGAAGTACCCATAATACGTCACTTTTGGTAGCGTTTCATTGTATTTTGACACCATTGTTCATTGTAGTTTGGATGTTGGCTAGTGTTGGGAACTATCGAATAAAAGCAATCGACTTACCATATTCGATGGTTGCAATTGTTCATTTATTCGATAGTCGAAAATCGCTCATTACTATTTTATTCATTCAATCGAATGAAAAAAACATTCAAATGTTTCACTATATTTGAATGATTTTTGTGTATGCATACTGCCTGACTCTGGCGATGGCTGCTCTGCTCTTTTGTGTATGGATACATATCCATACATATGTACATTGTCATTTAATGTTGGAAACAAAATGTTCGATTGTTTTTGCATTCATACGAATGAATGATTTTTTTCTCTCGTTTGGACCATCGCATCGGTTGCAGAAAATGTTGGATTGCTTTTGCATTCATACGAATGAATGATTTTTTTCACTCGTTTGGACTTTGGATCATCGCATCGGTTGGAAAAAATGTTCAATTGTCTTTGCATTCAAACAAATGAATGATTTTTTCACTCGTTTGGACTTTGAACCAGCGCATCGGTTGGAAAAAATGTTCGATTGTTTTTGCATTCGAATGAAAGATTTTTTCACTCGTTTCGACTTTGAACCATCGCATAGGTTGGAAAAAATGTTAAATTTTTTTTGCGTTCGAATGAAGGATTTTTTCACTCGTTTGGACTTTGAACCATCGATGAGGATGAGGTAGGAAGATTAAAGGACTGGAATGAGGAAACACCCTGAATGTGGGCGCAACATCAAATATATAAAATTGTTAATTTGTTTTTTTTTTGTGGGAGGTACATTCATAAACACATATACAGTGCCGTTCGAAAATTTTTGCTAAAACATTTTATTACCCTTTTCGGGCGCAGTTCTTGGAATTTAATACTAACTACTTTCAAATTTGTCAAAAAAGCGGTAGGAATTTCATCTATACCACCATACCTATATTTTGAAACTCATTACCAATTAGTTCGTGTTCCATACAAATCGAATCATCAGCTGCTCCTACATCATTGATCACTGAAATACATTGGTTCCTGCCAAGTATTTTAGTTTTTAGACTTTTGGTTACAATACAAACCAATTGTAACCAAAAAGTAGGTGCTTTGAACTTTACAAATAATAATAATCAAATAAAATCGGGTTCGTGTGTATAAGTTGAGCTTTTAAAAGCCCCTATAGTTACTACACGAACCCATTGCTAGAAGCTTAATTAAAATAATGTAATATGCGAGCTACGGCTCGAGTAGATAAAACAATATTCTGTGAAATTTATTTCTTTATTTTCTAGTCTATAGAACAATTCAGGTTCACACTGTACTATCCTTCGCAATTCTTTTCTTACAATGTCTCTTTCCTCTCAAATCACTTTATCTCCTTTCTATTACTTAATTCACAAATCCAAACTAATTACTCCTTCTTGTTAACTCTCAACTTTCAATTTATCACAAAATTACAACTTCGCCTATTATCACTTTTCTAATCTCTTCGCCACAGTTTAAAAATCACTGTCTTTCCTATTGATCGCCATCTGTCCTTATATAGCAGAAGTTTCAGATAGCCAGAAACTTCTAGCAAATTCTTCGACCACTGGAAATAATTCCAAGATGACAATCATTTCTTCCAGTTATAATTCTCTCTTTATCCGTGGCGTTGTCAGCTATTGCGAACCTCGAATGAAAGTACAGTTTGGAATGGGCTGTAGGAGCGTAGTTATTATTCTACATTATTGTTGCATACTTTTAGACGATGTTACACTGCCCCCCTCTTAGACTTGTTCGTCCCGAACAAGTGCGTCCACACTTCGACCATTGTATCGACTCAGTCGGTCCACATGAACCACTTTCATTTTGGCCCTTGGTCCTCGCTGGATGCGGTAGACAACATCGTTGATGCGGGTTACTATTCTGTATGGACCCTCCCAGTTCCGCTGCAATTTAGGTGATTTCCCCTTTTGGCGATGGGGATTATACAGCCACACTAGATCTCCTTCCTGGAATCCTGACGTTGTTGCCTTGGCATCATACCTGGTCTTCATGCGGTCGCTCGTTATCTTAATCTGGCTTCTGGTCCTTTGGTGTATGTCCCTAAGCCTTTCCCTAAGGTCCGCCACGTACTCTTCTTCATTTCTGGGCTCATTGGTAGGAGATCCAAATTTCACCTCACTGGGTAAACGAGCTATTCCACCAAATAAGATTTCGAACGGCGTATGTCGAGTAGTGCTATGCACGGCACTTCTATAGGCCATCAAAAACAAGGGAATCTGCCGGTCCCAATCCCGTTGGTAGTCACCTACGACCTTCGAGAGATGTTCGTCCAAAGTCCTATTGAAACGCTCCACCATACCGTCCGACTGTGGATGAAGCGGGGTTGTCCTTGTCTTTTTGATTCCGAGTAGTTGACACATCTCTTGGAAGATTCTTGACTCGAAGTTCCTCCCTTGGTCAGAATGCAATTCCAAGGGCACACCGAATCTGCTAACCCAATTGTAGACGATCTGCTCCGCCACGATTCTAGCTTCCTGGTTAGGGATCGGAAACGCTTCCGGCCACTTACTGAAGTAGTCCATCACTACGAGTATATACCGATTACCATTGTCGGTTTCCGGAAAGGGCCCTGCGATGTCAATGGCGATTCGTTCGAAAGGTGCTCCCACGTTGTATTGGTGCATCTTACCTCGAGTTTTGGTTCTCGGACCCTTACTAGCTGCACACACGTCGCATTCTCTGCACCAGTCTTCGATATCTTCCTTCGCTTTTAACCAATAAAAACGTTCTCGTACCTTTTCTAGCGTCTTATTCACTCCCAAGTGGCCTCCGGACGCCCCGCTATGCATTTCCTGTAACACCTCCTTGACCCTCGTCCGCGGTACTACAAGCTGCATTACAAACGACTTTCCGTCGGAGGATTCCCATTTTCTTCTCAGAACACCTTCTTGGACATGGAGGGAGTCCCACTGCGCAAAATATGCCTTTAAGGTCGGGCTTCTGTGAGAGATGTCCTGATGATCCGGTTTCTCCATGTTCTCCTTCCAGGCCAGAATCGGCTCGATATCCGGGTCTTCCTTCTGAGCGTTCCGGATCTCATCTACGCTCCAGCCGGCGATAGGTTCGGCTCTCATTCTTTGGATGGAAACCAGCTCCCGTTCTTCCTGACGCGCACAATGTTTACAATCCGTTCTGCATGGTCTCCGGGACAGTGCATCCGCTTTAGAGTGGAGTTTTCCTTTACGATGCTGTATTTCGTAGTCGTAGATTTGCAGCCTTTCGATCCGTCTTGCGACCTGACCCTCAGGACTCTTGAACTGTAATAGCCATTTTAAGGCTGCATGGTCTGTGCGAAGAACGAACTTCCTCCCGTAGAGGTATTTGTGGAAATGCTTCGTAGCCAAGATCAAAGCTTGAAGTTCGGGCCTTGTCACGCAGTAGTTCCTTTCTGGCTTAGAGAGCACCTTGCTGAATTACGCAACCACCTTCTCTTGGCCGTCATGCACCTGGGAGAGTACGGCTCCTACCCCAACATTACTAGCATCTGCATCCACAATGAACGTTTCCCCGGGAGTGGGGTAAGCCAGTATCGGGGCATCGCATAGCCGTTGTTTAAGTGCCTTGAAGCTCTTCTCGCACTCAATTGTCCATTTGAATTGTTTTCCCTTTTCCGTCAACTGGTGCAGGTTCTTTGCGATCCCGGCAAAATCCTTCACGAACCGTCTGTAGTAGGTGGCTAGGCCCAGGAAGCTCCTTAGTTGGTGTTTATCCTTGGGGACTGGCCAGTTTTTCACCGCTTCGACCTTCTCTGGATCGGTTCTCACTCCTTTCGCTGAAATTATGTGCCCCAAGTACTTGACTTCCGCTCTAAACAGGGCGCACTTCTTGGGGTTGAGCTTCAGGTGGGCACTTCGAAGCCTTTGAAACACATCCCTTAGATTGTCTCGGTGTTGCGCAAACGATTTTCCTACGACGATGACATCATCCAAGTATACCAAACAGGTTTTCCATGTTAACCCTTGCAGGACACATTCCATCAATCGCTCGAAAGTCGCCGGAGCATTGCACAGCCCGAATGGCATTACCGTGAATTGCCATAGCCCATTTCCTGTGGTGAAGGCGGTTTTCTCCCGGTCTTCTGGATGGATCTGTACCTGCCAGTAGCCACTCTTCAAGTCGAGAGTGGAAAACCATCGGGCTCCTGATAGTGTGTCTAGCGTGTCGTCAATCCGTGGCAGAGGGTAGCTGTCTTTCTTGGTGACGTAATTGAGCTGCCGATAGTTCACGCAGAACCGCGTGCTGCCATCTTTCTTCTTAACCAGTACAACCGGTGATGCCCACGGACTTTTGGAACTTTCAATCAGACCTTCTTTCTCCATTGCCGACACCATCTCTGCAACTTCTGTCTGCTTTGCCAATGGAAGGCGCCTAGCAGGCTGACGAATTGGTCTAGTATCACCAGTGTCTATTCGATGTTGTACCAGGTGTGTTCGGCCGTATTCTCCGTCCTGTGAGGCAAATACATCAGCGTACTCATTGATAAGATTCTCTGCCATAGTTCGCTGCTCCTGATTCAGCTCACTGGACTGGAGAATCGTCTCTCTCGTTTCCGCTGTCTAAGGTGATGGGAGAGGTTTTGGAGGACCACGTTCAGATATTGTTGCGACGGCGGTAATCGGCGTGCATTTTCCAGTCACCTCCCCTCGCCTTAGTTTGACAGTGTGTGGTCTTGCGTTCAAAACTCTCACTGGAACCATGGTGTTCTTTGGTTCGACTAACGTCTTTCCCACGATGTAGTCTTGAGAATTCTTTTGTTCGTCCATTGCTTTCTTTTGTTCGTCCATTGCTTTCTTTTGTTCGTCCAGCTTAAGTTCTAGAGAATTCCTTTGGTCGCCCATTGCTTTCTTTTGTTCGTCCAGCTTAAGTTCTAGAGAATTTCTTTGATCTTCTATTGCTTTCTTTTGTTCGTCCATGACTAACTTAAGTTGCAGGAGCAGACTTGTTATACCCGGGTCGGCTGCTGTACTTGCTGGTTCCTCTTCCACGTCAAACTCTACGTCGTGCGGATTTTCACCTTCCTGCGTTACTGCTTCTTCCAGACGAATCAGTAGGGCATCTTTTCCCCCAGTTGTGTCGAGGTTCCGCTTACTGAGTTCTGCCTTTAGTTGAGTTATAGTTAGTTTTCCCAATTTGCGACCCATTTTGCGCAACTAATTAACTCAACACAGAAATCGTTTTTTTTTTTTTGCTTGTGCAATTTCACACCACGGAAATAGTTATTCACAGAATAAGTTTTATCCCGCTTCTGACACCAATGTAATATGCGAGCTACGGCTCGAGTAGATAAAACAATATTCTGTGAAATTTATTTCTTTATTTTCTAGTCTATAGAACAATTCAGGTTCACACTGTACTATCCTTCGCAATTCTTTTCTTACAATGTCTCTTTCCTCTCAAATCACTTTATCTCCTTTCTATTACTTAATTCACAAATCCAAACTAATTACTCCTTCTTGTTAACTCTCAACTTTCAATTTATCACAAAATTACAACTTCGCCTATTATCACTTTTCTAATCTCTTCGCCACAGTTTAAAAATCACTGTCTTTCCTATTGATCGCCATCTGTCCTTATATAGCAGAAGTTTCAGATAGCCAGAAACTTCTAGCAAATTCTTCGACCACTGGAAATAATTCCAAGATGACAATCATTTCTTCCAGTTATAATTCTCTCTTTATCCGTGGCGTTGTCAGCTATTGCGAACCTCGAATGAAATTACAGTTTGGAATGGGCTGTAGGAGCGTAGTTATTATTCTACATTATTGTTGCATACTTTTAGACGATGTTACAATAACAACACAAATTCGCATACAGCCCGTGAGTATGCAACTTGTTTTTAGAATAAGGAAGACTACAGTACGGGCCATTAATAAATATGCCAAAAGTTTTACGCACTCCGCCAGCGGAGTGCACAACACCAAATTCTGAACCAAAGGTGTCAGCAGTAACATCAGCAAAAATAATAGAAAATGAAAATGCCAAGAGAAAATTAAGTCAAGAAAAAAGTATTTCTCAAAATCAGCAAAGGCTACAAAAAGAATTAACGCAAGTAAACAATGCGTTAATAGAATCAAATAATTTAAATAGAAATTTAAACGAAACAATAAAAAACTTGCAATTATATATAACAAATCTAGAAAATATTAAAATCGAAAGAAAACAAATTACAAAACATACAGCTGGAGAATATTCAAGATATCCACAGCACTCCTCGGCAAAATGTGGAAAAACTAATATATGCAACAGATGAAGAAGAATTGGCAAAAGAAACAGAGTGGATTAGAGACACTTAGAGAGTAAAAAAGAGGAAACTTAACAATTCAATTCCTCCCCCTAAAGATACAGAATCGGCAGAATTAAACACCCAAAAGAAATTGAAAAAGACTCCACCACCACCTCCAATAATAATTGATGAGGTAATTAGCTATGACAATCTGTATGAAAAGATAAAATCAGTTACGCTGGTAGAAAATTTCGATCTAAAAATCATCAACGAAAACAATATATGACTAAATCTCGAAGACGGAGAAATCTACAGAAGTGTCGCGGCCTTACTAAATGAAGAAAACTAAGCTTGGCACTCCTACGAAAATAAGCAAACCAGGCCCATTAGAGTAATGGCTAAAAATCTGCTCCACTCATGCAAGCCTGAAAATATAACTACAAATCTTAAATCTAAATGTTTCAAGATTTATTGATGCTACAATTAAGCTCAAGCGGGAAAACAAGGAACCTCTAAACATGTTTATGTTAACATTCAGTGCAGAAGAAGAGATAGAAAAGGTTTATCAAATCAAAAACATCCTGGGATGCAGAGTTGAAATTGAACCTCTTAAAAAATCAAAATTAGTACCCCAATGCAAGCAATGCCAGGCATATGGGCATACGCAAAAATATTGCAATAGACAGGCAAGATGTGTGAAATGCGCTGGAAAACACCACACAACAGAATGCACAAAGCCCCAAAATGTGCAGCCTAAGTGCGTGCACTGCGGGGAACCCCACCCCGCAAGCTATCGGGGGTGCACTGTTGCCATAGAACTGCAGAATATCTTAAAAAAAAAACTAAACACCAAAAACAAAATTCTTGATCAAAAACAAGAATCACCAGATAATATTAAAGTAGATGTGGAACTATCAAAACTAGAGATTAAAAAACCCATTGCAAAAGAAAACAAAAAACCCATTGCAAAAGAAAACACAAAACCGAACGCTAAAGAAACCAGCGCGGGTATAATATCATATGCTCAAGTGGTTGCACATAAAAAACAGCATGCTATGCAGAAAAAGGACTAACTTGAGTGTAACCAACAAAAGACTCAACCAAGCAATGACATGAATCAAACACTACAACTGATCCTAACCAAACTTAATGCACTAGATATGCAACTTAAAAAGTTAGAAAATACCAAGGACAAAGTACCTAAGCATAATCATGGATCAAAATCTTAAAGTGATATGTTGGAATGCAAATGGTCTCCTGCAACATCAACAGGAATTGCAGGTGATTCTTGAAACAAATAACATAGACATTTGTCTTATCTCAGAAACCCATTTTACAAAACACACGCAAACAAAATTTAAAAACTACAAAATCTACCACACCGCTCACCCTGAAAACACAGCTAAGGGTGGAAGTGCAGTAATAGTAAAAAATAATATACAACAATATGAGGAATTGAAGTATATAACAGAGAAAATACAAGCTACAGCAGTGTGTATAAAAGCTAAGCATAAAAAAATTAATATCGTTGCTATTTACTGTCCTCCAAAACATTCAATTAAAAAAGAAGAATATTCAGATTTTTTTGAAAAACTAGGAAACAGATACATAATAGGTGGAGATTTTAATGCCAAAAACCTTAACTAGGGATCCAGATTGACAACAACGAGAGGAAAAGAACTTTATGCTGCTATTCAAAAACATCAATGCGAAATTCTCTCGACAGGAAGGCCCACTTTCTGGCCTACAGACAAAAATAAGATACCAGATCTAATTGATTTTTTCATAATCAAAAATTTGTCAAGCAGTTATATACACATAGATGAGTTCGAGAAAAAAGCTGATTCCGAACCATCAATTTGGTTTTCGAAGGCAGCACTCTACGATACAACAGGTACACAGAATTACGAATAAAATCGAAGAAGCACTAGAAAAAAGGAAAGTTTGCTCGGCTGTATTCTTAGATGTGGCGCAGGCCTTTGATAAAGTATGGCACGAAGGACTTATCTATAAACTGAGATGTATGTTGCCAAATCAATATGCTTCTATTCTGTAATCGTATCTAGTTGGAAGACATTTCAGAATAAAACAACAGAGTACTTATTCAAATCTAAGAGAAATAAAGGCCGGCGTACCGCAAGGTAGTGTACTGGGCCCAATATTATACTTATTATATACTAGTGATATTCCAAAATTAAAAAACCACACTAAGGAACATTCGCAGATGATACTGCAATACTAGCAGTAGGAAGAACCAATGAAGAACCCACAGAAAAACTACAAATTGGCATAAACAAAATCTGTGAATGGACTAATAAGTGGAGAATCAAATTAAACGAGTCTAAGTCAGTCCATGTTGACTTTACTAATAAAAAAATTGAATATATACCAATTATTATAAACCAAAAAATAGTTCCATGCGCTAATACAGCGAAATATTTAGGTATGACTCTAGATGCTAAGTTGAGATGAAAAGAACTGGCTGATAGGAAGAAACTCATCCGTATCAATTGGAAATAAAGTGCTTTTATATAATCAAATTCTGAAACCAACATAGACATTTGGAATCCAACTATGGGGTTGTGCCAAAAAGACAAACATAAACAAAATACAACGTTTCCAAAATAAGGTGCTTAGAAATATAGTAAATGCACCTGGGTACATAAGAAATACTGACCTTCATCGAGACCTGAAGGTAGAAAGTGTATCTGCAGAAATTCTAAAACATGCAAAAAAACACAAAGAAAAGTTAGAAGAGCATATAAACATAGATGCAAGAAAACTAATGCATAATGAAAATCAATTACGAAGGCTTAAAGAACAAAACCTCTCGATTGAACTTAATATAAGAAAAATAAAAATGTATATACTTGCTTATAAATACATACACACTCGAAATAAAGGGTCACCAGGGGGTGTAACTCATACAAAGACTAAGATGTCAGAAAAAAATTGCTTATTAGTCCAAGTGACTAGATCGCAATTTATGTGGGAGGTGGTTTTAGTCGGTAAAAATCTGGCATGCTGATTACTCGGATCATCAGTATCTTTTGAAGATCTCCCCTTCCTCTAAAAAAAAAAAAAAAAAACAAAAAAAAAAAAAAAATTAGTTTGAGGAGACTGGATGGTTGCGTTCGTTTTCAGCGGTAGCATTGTGATATTGCAAGAGCTTAGTATAATTTGCGTTTGCATTGTTTTCTAATTTCTTTATTAATTTTCTCATTTGTCTTATTTTCTCATATATATTATATAAATGCATATGTATCTATCTGCATATTTACACTTTATTTTATAAATGAATATTAATTGAATACACATATACCATGTATTATATAAAAGACAATATAAATGTGTTGAAAATTGAGGAATGTTGTTGAATAGATAGGTAAGTTTAGTTTTAAGCTCGTTGGTTCCATACTTGTAAAATTGGGAAGGAATTCCATCCGATCATACGGCTTTGCAATCCTTCAGTCCACTCAGTGCCTCAACAACATCCTGCATAAATATGGATCTGCATGATTATGAAGCGATGTGTAGCGTAGTGAAGCTAAACCTACTGGCCGGTGGTATCATCGTTGAAAAGTCGGAAAAACTTACTCCAAGCGAAAGGTAGCTGCCTGGCCTTCTAAACATAGAGGCTTTAGAACTGCTCCACATCAACTACCATATGCCCAAATGTGATAACCATCGGGTGGTGATCAGAATATGGAATTTGCTTTACTGCCAGGTCCGCAATCGATGCCACCATAATCCCTTTTAAAACGAAAATAGTATTCTATATTGGTTCTTTTTCTTCCATGTAATCTAGATGTTGAATTTGCTTGAACTTGAAGCTTAAAATCTTGTTTTCAAAATAACTCTAATTACTCTTCTCTACTAGTCGTATGAGTATAAACGTTTCATATAGGCATATAAATTTGAATAAAATTATTATATTGGGTGTGTAAAAGAACACAAATATATTTTAATATTAGCTGCATTTTTTTATTGAGCTGATCCGTTTCACCATACCTTTTAACATACAAAGCAATAATAACACACGAACTAAAACTTGATGTGTGGTGGATGTCATTCATATTTGGTGGATGTGTGGTGGATGTTATTCATATTTTTATTTACAACCCATTTGGTCAACGTCATGTACGTACAAACGCTTGTAGAACAGCCCTTAATTATTTAGTAGGTCGTTTCTAACGTGTGACCTCAAAAATCCAGTTAACCAAAATGGTAGGTGAGTTGAATATTTTTTTTTGCATTAACTGAACACAATGATTTTTTTTAAAGAGATTTCCCCGTTAGGCCAAATTCTCTATGTATATATTTGTAAAACATACAGTGCCGTTCGAAAAATTTTGGTCAACCTTTTTTTTCGAATTTCGTCAAATTTGTTACATATTTTTTAATGAGGATTTGTTTTGTTATACGGTTTCAATCGTTTCATGATACATTTAGAGTGCTAAAATTTTTAACACGCGGTCACGGGAGCAAAAAGTTGTTAGACCGAAAAGTGTAGTTCTATTCTTTTGAGGTGCTTGCATTTTTGTATTGAGACCTTCTAAGTCCACTCTAGTTGGAATATTTTTCAGCTTGTCATCAAGTAGAACTGCTATTGAGCTTTCGATTAATTCGATTAACTCGAAAAACAGACATGTTTCTAACAACAACGTTTCGATGAACATCCGTTTCTTTGGTGGAAAGAAATTTCAGGGAAGTACCCATAATACGTCACTTTTGGTAGCGTTTTATTGTATTTTGACACCATTGTTCATTGTAGTTTGGATGTTGGCTAGTGTTGGGAACTATCGAATAAAAGCAATCGACTTACCATATTCGATGGTTGCAATTGTTCATTTATTCGATAGTCGAAAATCGCTCATTACTATTTTATTCATTCAATCGAATGAAAAAAACATTCAAATGTTTCACTATATTTGAATGATTTTTGTGTATGCATACTGCCTGACTCTGGCGATGGCTGCTCTGCTCTTTTGTGTATGGATACATATCCATACATATGTACATTGTCATTTAATGTTGGAAACAAAATGTTCGATTGTTTTTGCATTCATACGAATGAATGATTTTTTTCTCTCGTTTGGACCATCGCATCGGTTGCAGAAAATGTTGGATTGCTTTTGCATTCATACGAATGAATGATTTTTTTCACTCGTTTGGACTTTGGATCATCGCATCGGTTGGAAAAAATGTTCAATTGTCTTTGCATTCAAACAAATGAATGATTTTTTCACTCGTTTGGACTTTGAACCAGCGCATCGGTTGGAAAAAATGTTCGATTGTTTTTGCATTCGAATGAAAGATTTTTTCACTCGTTTCGACTTTGAACCATCGCATAGGTTGGAAAAAATGTTAAATTTTTTTTGCGTTCGAATGAAGGATTTTTTCACTCGTTTGGACTTTGAACCATCGATGAGGATGAGGTAGGAAGATTAAAGGACTGGAATGAGGAAACACCCTGAATGTGGGCGCAACATCAAATATATAAAATTGTTAATTTGTTTTTTTTTTTGTGGGAGGTACATTCATAAATACATATACAGTGCCGTTCGAAAATTTTTGCTAAAACATTTTATTACCCTTTTCGGGCGCAGTTCTTGGAATTTATGAGAGCTACGGGGTTTTTTGCACTAGGTAGCAAAATGTCGTTCAAATAGTTCATAAAAGTCGATGTTATTATGAATAAAAGGTGCATTTAGCTCGAGATAGTAGTCCGAAACGTCAGTCGTTCACAGACCTCAGAAGAGAACGGACGTGTTTCGGCTTCTTTGCGAATCGAGAGTATAAATCAAGTTGTGTGTCAGAGTGGCAATACCAAATCACCAGCGTGGTGCAGTGAAAGTAGTGGTAGAAAGCAGTCGTTCACAGACTTTCAGAGTGAGTACACGTGTTTCGGCTTCTCATTTAAAATCGGGTTGATTTGAAGTGCAGTATTAGACAGTGTTATTTCAAGTGGCGAATTAGCCTAGAGGTGGTGGTGGTGAACCGGCAACCCAGGGACCTCGGTTCAATCCCGGACTGGGAAATATTAAATTGTGGACTTTTTTTTTCATTTAACAAAAATAAGTGAAAACCAAATAAACAGAAACAAATATCAGGCGATGGAGAGTGAGCGGTCCGCGCTCCCATTAGCGGGACCAGCTGGTGGGGTGACAGCATCATCCGATGCAATGCAGGCAGGCCACTCAGCAACAGTGGCAACCGCAAGTAAGGGGAAAAGGAGAAGGAAGTTAAAACCTTCTCCCAACCTTGTAAAGCGTCCCTCCACATCAGCTCCAACTGAACAGCTGCCCGGTGGAGTGAGTGAAGGGGCGCCGTGCACAACAACGACAGTAGCAGCAGAAAAAAAACGACAGAGGTCCGATGACTCTGTCGAGTTAGCGTACGTCTCCGACGGTGGGGAAGGCCACTACGTTGGAGATGAGAAAAATAGCTTCGGAGTACTGGCGTCCTCCGAATCAGATGACGAGGATGAAGAGGTCGAGAGTCTGACTAGCAGCATCAGGCAGCTCGAACAGAGGGTGCGTGCCATAAAGGCCAAACAAATGGCCAGGCGAGAGAGGGAGCGGCAGCTAGAGCTACAGCGCGCTCAACAACAACAACTACTACAGCAGCAGCCGCCAGAAAACCAGCGGCAACCAGCAATACAGCCGCAAATGCTGCAGCCGAAGCAGCAGCAACAACAACAGCTGAAAAAACAGCAGCAACTACTACAGCAGCAGAAAACGCTGCAAGAATCTCAACTGCAACCGCAGCAGCAGCAGCAGCAGCAGCAGAAACAACAGCAGCAGAAACAACAGCAGCATCAGAAACAACAGCAGCAGAAACAACAGCAACAGCAACCGCAGCAGAACCAACAGCAACCGAAGACGACGGCAAAAGCGAGGGTACCGCCAATAAATACCTACAAGGTGGAGTTGAAGGATACCATCGAACTATGTAAGTCGGCCATAGGCAAAAATTTTAATATTAAAAGATTAAATGAAAATAGGCATGCTATCCACTGTAATACAGTGGAAGATTATAAAAAAATTAAGCAGTTACTTAGGGACACGACGACGGAGTTCTTCTCCTTCACCCCGAAGGGGGAAAAGCGACAAACAATGCTGCTGAGGGGGATAGACCCGTCTACTGATCCGGAGACGCTCCTTGCGCTGCTTAAAGAGAAAGAGTGCAACGAGCTCGAATTCGTAGGGGTCAAGCCATTCACCACAGCTAAGGCAAAAAGGGAGAAGCGGAAGCTGCCGTTCTTCCTAGTTCAGCTTTCACCCAATAGCAAGCTGGATGGTCTAAGGAGTATTAAAGTCCTAGACTACCAGGTTGTCGCCTGGGAAAAATTAAGAAGGAGCGAAAACATTTTACAATGTGTTCGCTGCCAAAGGTTCGGTCACGCCGCGTCGAACTGCGAAATGCAGCCTCGATGTGTTAAGTGTGGAAAGAACCACAAAGCAGAGGAATGCACTCTAGGTAAGGATGGAGTTGCAGATAAGAGCCAGCTCTCGTGTGCTTTATGCAGGAACTCGGGACACACCGCAAACTATCGGGGTTGTCCTAAGTTCCAGTACATTAAGAAAGTAAATTTAGTTCGCCAGGAGAAGGTCGTAGTGAAACGTCCACCTGCTCCAATTCAAACACCATCCGTGACTCCCCAAGTGACCTACGCCCAAATGGCGGCAGGTCGGGGAAACGCGGAACAGAAAAGACCGAAGGTTACTTCTCAGGCCCCAGCGCCTAGAGCACCGGAGGCTCAAACTGACTTGCTTACCATCTTGCTCTCTATCCAAGGGCAGATGGAGCAGCTTCAACGTCAGGTACAGGAGCAGGCGAAGCGGGTGGACCAGATCTACGCACTTCTGCCGGGCTTAACGCACCTTCAGTCGTAATGGGTACGAACATGGAGGAGCAATCCTTGAAGATCCTTGCGGTGAATGTGAATTCACTGATTAGGATCGAGCGAAGAGCCGTATTGTTTAAGTTGTTAGAAGACCAAACCCCTGATGTGCTTATGGTTAGCGAAACAAAGCTATCCCAGAAGCACAAATTGGGGCATAATAAATACAATATTGTCAGAAGAGACCGACCCAACTCCACACAAGGAGGAGGTGTTGCGATCTTCATACGCAAACAACTGCAATTTAAAGTTATGTACAGCGGTGAAGTGCGAAGGTTCCAGGAGCTGGAAGCATATATCGTGTGCATCCCTCTCCGTAGTGGAAAGAGGATGTACTTGGTCGCACTCTATGCACCTGAAGCTACTCAATCTACTTTATTTATTTCAGAGCTCGAGACACTTTTTCGATTCCTAAGGCTGGAGTCGGAGGAGAATTATTTCATCATGGCCGGAGATCTCAATGCCAAACATAGAGATTGGGGAAATAACACACCAAATCCTAGAGGGAACCTACTATTCAATTGGTGGGGTCGGCACAGTGTCGAGTATAAACTCGATTTGAAAGCTACAGATAGTCCGTCGTTTCCTAGAAGCGGCTCCTATCTGGATCTTATGCTGTTCGACGTACGGTTACAACTGACCGACATGGACCGACAAACTATAAACTGCCTGCACACTTTTGTGTATGACAGTGACCATTGCGGACTCAGTGCCGTAATAACGATTCCCAACGAAATTGCGGAGTTGGAGGAGTTTGTCCAAAAGTACTCCTACAATTATAGTAGGACGCGTTGGACTCGCTTCTCAAGAACTTTGACAAGAGCACTCTCCTCGAATTCGCTCTACCCACCGTCCAATAGGAATCTGTCAAACGAGGAGATTGACTGGTACCTAAAACAAATGGACGAGACAATTAAACGAACTATGGACAATACGATACCTCGGTATCAACATACTGACAACGCAGACATATTCCGCAATGCAACAATTGACGCACTACACCAACACAAAAGTAGACTGCTGTCGAGACTAAAAACCTTGTACAGACAGTTTACTGACAGACAGAACTCGGAGGTTAGGACACTGAAGTCTTTGATTAAAAACCTCCAAAAATTAATTAGAGAAAATTACAGACTTTCTGTAAATTTGCATTGGAACAACAAAATTCGGGCTGTAAAATCCAACAACCCGAGTATGTTCCCGCAAATAAATAAAATATTTCGGAGGAATAATCAAAACGACCTTCCGTGTCTTAAGATCCCCCGAACGACGAACAATGGACGAATACTTATAACAGCAGGTATAGATCCAGATAACGCAGTAGAGGATGACAACTTCTTTGTGATCGAAGATCCGCAGGAGAAGGTAGAGGCTATAGGAGCGACTTTCCAGGAAGTGTACAAGGTGAATGATACCATTTGCCCGAACCACAACCTGGAAAATCGCGTCCTTGTGCACAACTTCTACCTTCGAAATGATATAGAGCACTGGCGATCCGAGAACATAGGTTTTACCGAGTTCAATGACGATAACATGGCAAATAATGTCATCGCCGATGAAAGGGTACATCCCCCGTACATATCGAAGGTGGAGCTCCAAGCGATCTTCGACTCATTGAGGAGGAAGAAATCTGTAGGAATCGATGGAGTGTCGAACATTGTGCTTCGACATCTCCCTCTAGAAGTGGTGGACATTTACACAACTCTGTTCAACAATGCACTGAATAATGCACATTATCCAGCGCATTGGAAAACAGCAGTGATACAACCCATCCCCAAACGGGGTAAGGACACTTCCAATCCGGCAAATCTCCGGTCGATAAGTCTCCTTCCGAACATCAGCAAGGTATTCGAGAAAGTGATCAATAGAGCCTTGCTTAAGTGGACTGAGAACAGTAATATAATTCCGGATAACCAATTCGGTTTTAAGGCGGGGCATGACACAATACATGCCGCGTCTAAACTGGTATCGGATATCCAATGGAACAAAAGCAAGAACCAATGCACGGGTGCCTGCCTGATTGACTTGGAGAAGGCCTTCGACACCGTATGGTTAGAGGGACTCTTCTACAAGCTGAACAGGCTGGGCATAAGCAAACCACTACTGTACATACTTTATAACATGCTCACCGGTAGGCAGTTCATCGTCAAAAATGGCAATGTGACTTCTACTGGAACATTTCTAATTAAAAATGGTCTGCAACAAGGTGCGGTTAATTCACCGATCCTTTTCAACATTTACACGAGCGATCTCATAGGATCACTTCACCATGCCATAGCGTACGCAGACGACTTGATCGCGTACAGATCAGGACCAAAAATCGAGGTCATTGCAATTCTCTTGCAACGTGACTTCGATAAGATTCAGCGATATTGCGATGACTGGAAGTTGAAGATCAACTTCCAGAAATCGGAAACCATTCTTTTTAGGACGCCGTTGTCTGGGGCCTCTAGGGATACCAGAAAGAATTGGCGAAAGTTCTCAATCGTGGGACCGCACGGACAGCCACTTGCGAGTCGAAGTGTAGTCAGATACCTGGGGCTCTGGTTAGACCAATATCTATATTTTAACAAACATATAGATGCTGCTCTGGCCAGAGCCAAAGGTGCTTTTGCCCTTACAAAGAGACTTTTTTATAGCAAGCAACTCGATGCAAGGGTAAAGGTAATCTGCTACATGGCCCTCATCCGGCCCATGCTCGTATATGGATGTCCCGTGTGGTTCAACGTGGGAGCAAGCTTGTTGGAAAAGATTCGGGTGTTTGAGAGGGCTTGCCTTCGGGCTTGCCTTCATTTATTCAGAACACCGGAGTCCCAGTACATAAAATTCTATCCCAATGAGGTCCTATACAACAGGGCTAATCTAATAAGAGTGGATAATTTCGTTATCAAGCTGATTCGAAGGCACATTGCAAGAGCAATGAGCTCGACGAACAACCTGATCTTCGGGGCTTATTATCCCAATTCCGAGTATCATGAGAGAGTGCGCCTTAACGGCTTTGTTCCCCCAGAGGCGTTCCTCTATTTTGATAAGAAAGGTCTGATCCAGGACAGATTGGCAGTGCCGCTAATCTTCCACGTTGCTCGGACAGCTGTGGATAGGCGACTCAACTACGACAGAGACGTTGCACACGGCAGTGTGGAGCGTCTCCGGTTTAGTAGGGCGGTATCGGGTCGGGATGTTGATGACGTACAACGTCAGTACGGTCATTTCTGGTGGCTGGCCGAAAGAGAGGAAACTCCTTCGTCGTTTCCTCCTAATCCAGGGTAGCCTGTTTGATGTTGAAAGTTGGCTGTTCTTGCCCATGGCCGACTTACATAGTTTAGGTTTAGGTAGGTGTTGGTAATAATTTAAAAAAAAAAAAAAAAAAAAAAAAATAAAATCCACAGCACTTGGATGAAAAAAAATACAAAAAAAGCACAAAAACACAAAAAACATAAAAAAAAAAAATTAGAAAAAACAGCACTCGATAAAAAAAAAAAAAAAAAAAAATAAAAAATTAAAAAAAAAAAAAAAAAATTTACGTATAGAATACGTAAGGTAGAATAAGATAGGCTAATTTAGAATAAGATAGTTTTAAGATTTATTTTAAGGTAGTTTATAAGTTTTATATATAAGAACATTAAAAAAAAAAGTTCATATACTAAGTTTTTTCAACTCATTAAACATTTTTCTTAGTATCAATAGTTAGTTAATTGAATAATAAAATAAATAAATAAATAAAGATAGTTACGTCGAAAGACATAGTTTTAAGTATTAGGTTTAGCTTAGAGCGCCCGCATAGGGCCAGTAAGTTAAAATAGAAAATAGTTAAGTTAGTTAAGCTAGTTTTAAGCGTTTTTTTGTCTAGCATGTAAGTTATAATGAATTATGAAATAAAAAATGCATTAAAAATGAAAAAAAAAAAAGTGGTGGTGTTCTACCAAACCAGTGGACCCTGGTTCAATCCCGGACTGGGTAAAATCAAATTCTGTACTTTTTTTTTCATTTGTGCATATAAGTGAAAATAAAGTAAATAAAAAAAAAGTGTCAGCGATGGAGAGTGAGCGGTCCGCGCTCCCAATAGCGGGACCAGCTGGTGGGCTGACAGCATCATTCGATGCAGTGCAGGTAGGCCACTCAGCAACAGTGGCAACCGCAAGTAAGCGGAAAAGGAGAAGGAAGTTAAAACCTTCTCCCAACCTTGTAAAGCGTCCCTCCACATCAGCTCCAACTGAACAGCTGCCCGGTGGAGTGAGTGAAGGGGCGCCGAGCACAAGAACAACAGCAGCAGCAGAAAAAAAACGACAGAGGTCCGATGACTCTGTCGAGTTAGCGTACATCTCCGACGGTGGGGAAGGCCACTACGTTGGAGATGAGAAGAATAGCTTCGGAGTACTGGCGTCCTCCGAATCAGATGACGAGGATGAAGAGGTCGAGAGTCTGACTACAAGCATCAGACAGCTGGAGCAGAGGGTGAGTGCCATAAAGGCCAAACAAGTGGCCAGAAGGGAGAGAGAGCGGCAGCTAGAGCTCCAGCGCGCTCAACAGCAACAACAACTACAGCAGCAGCCGCCAGAAAGCCAGCGGCAAACCACAATACAGCCGCAAATACTGCAGCCGAAGCAGCAGCAACAAGAACAGCTGAAAAAACAGCAGCAAATACTACAGCAGCAGAAGAAGCAGCAAGCAATCAAACAACTACCGCAGCAGCAGCAGAAACAACAGCAGCAGCAACAGAAACAACAGCAGCAACAGCAGCAACAGCAGCAGAAACAACAGCAACAACTACCGCAACAACAACCGCAACAAAAGACGACGACAAAGGCGAGGGTGCCGCCAATAAATACCTACAAGGTGGAGTTGAAGGATACCATCGAACTATGTAAGTCGGCCATAGGCAAAAGTTTTAGTATTAAAAGATTAAATGAAAATAGGCATGCTATCCACTGTAATACAGTGGAAGATTATAAAAAAATTAAGCAGTTACTTAGGGACACGACGACGGAGTTCTTCTCCTTCACCCCGAAGGGGGAAAAGCGGCAAACAATGCTGCTGAGGGGGATAGACCCGTCCACTGATCCGGAGACGCTCCTTGCGCTGCTTAAAGAGAAAGAGTGCAACGAGCTCCAATTCGTAGGGGTCAAGCCATTCACCACAGCTAAGGCAAAAAGGGAGAAGCGGAAACTGCCGTTCTTCCTAGTTCAGCTTTCACCCAATAGCAAGCTGGATGGTCTAAGGAGTATTAAAGTCCTAGACTACCAGGTTGTCGCCTGGGAAAAATTAAGAAGGAGCGAAAACATTTTACAATGTGTTCGCTGCCAAAGGTTCGGTCACGCCGCGTCGAACTGCGAAATGCAGCCTCGATGTGTCAAGTGTGGAAAGAACCACAAAGCAGAGGAATGCACTCTAGGTAAGGATGGAGTTGCAGATAAGAGCCTCGTGTGCTTTATGCAGGAACTCGGGACACACCGCAAACTATCGGGGTTGTCCTAAGTTCCAGTATATTAAGAAAGTAAATCTGGTTCGTCAGGAGAAGGTTGTAGTGAAACGTCCACCTGCTCCAATTCAAACACCATCCGTGACTCCCCAAGTGACCTACGCCCAAATGGCGGCAGGTCGGGGAAACGCGGAACAGAAAAGACCGAAGGTTGCTTCTCAGGCCCCAGCGCCTAGAGCACCGGAGGCTCAAACTGACATGCTGGCCATCTTGCTCTCTATCCAAGGGCAGATGGAGCAGCTTCAACGTCAGGTACAGGAGCAGGCGAAGCGGGTGGACCAGATCTACGCACTTCTGCCGGGCTTAACGCACCTTCAGTCGTAATGGGTACGAACATGGAGGAGCAATCCTTGAAGATCCTTGCGGTGAATGTGAATTCACTGATTAGGATCGAGCGAAGAGCCGTATTGTTTAAGTTGCTTGAAGACCAAACCCCTGATGTGCTTATGGTTAGCGAAACAAAGCTATCCCAGAAGCACAAATTGGGGCACAATAAATACAGTATTGTCAGAAGAGACCGACCCAACTCTACACAAGGAGGAGGTGTTGCGATCTTCATACGCAAACAACTGCAATTTAAAGTAATGTACAGCGGTGAAGTGCGAAGGTTCCAGGAGCTGGAAGCGTGCATCGTGTGCATCCCTCTCCGTAGTGGAAAGAGGATGTACTTGGTCGCATTCTATGCACCTGAAGCTACTCAATCTACTTTATTTATTTCAGAGCTCGAGACACTTTTTCGATTCCTAAGGCTGGAGTCGGAGGAGAATTATTTCATCATGGCCGGAGATCTCAATGCCAAACATAGAGATTGGGGAAACAACACACCTAATCCTAGAGGGAACCTACTATTCAATTGGTGGGGTCGGCACAGTGTCGAGTATAAACTCGATTTGAAAGCAACAGATAGTCCGTCGTTTCCTAGAAGTGGCTCCTATCTGGATCTTATGCTGTTCGACGTACGGTTACAACTGACCGACATGGACCGACAAACCATAAACTGCCTGCACACATTTGTGTATGACAGTGACCATTGCGGACTCAGTGCCGTAATAACGATTCCCAACGAAATTGCGGAGTTGGAGGAGTTTGTCCAAACGTACCCCTACAATTATAGTAGGACGCGTTGGACTCGCTTCTCCAGAACTTTAACAAGAGCACTCTCCTCGAACTCGCTCTACCCACCGTCCAATAGGAATCTGTCAAACGAGGAGATTGACTGGTACCTAAAACAAATGGACGAGACAATTAAACGAACTATGGACAATACGATACCTCGGTATCAACATACTGACAACGCAGACATATTCCGCAATGCAACAATTGACGCACTACACCAACACAAAAGTAGACTGCTGTCGAGACTAAAAACCTTGTACAGACAGTTTACTGACAGACAGAACTCGGAAGTTAGGACACTGAAGTCGTTGATTAAAAACCTCCAGAAGTTAATTAGAGAAAATTACAGACTTTCTGTAAATTTGCATTGGAACAACAAAATTCGGGCTGTAAAATCCAACAACCCGAGTATGTTCCCGCAAATAAATAAAATATTTCGGAGGAATAATCAAAACGACCTTCCGTGTCTTAAGATCCCCCGAACGACGAACAATGGACGAATACTTATAACAGCAGGTATAGATCCAGATAACGCAGTAGAGGATGACAACTTCTTTGTGATCGAAGATCCGCAGGAGAAGGTAGAGGCTATAGGAGCGACTTTCCAGGAAGTGTACAAGGTGAATGATACCATTTGCCCGAACCACGACCTGGAAAATCGCGTCCTTGTGCACAACTTCTACCTTCGAAATGATATAGAGCACTGGCGATCCGAGAACATAGGTTTTACCGAGTTCAATGACGATAACATGGCAAATAATGTCATCGCCGATGAAAGGGTACATCCCCCGTACATATCGAAGGTGGAGCTCCAAGCGATCTTCGACTCATTGAGAAGGAAGAAATCTGTAGGAATCGATGGAGTGTCGAACATTGTGCTTCAACATCTCCCTCTAGAAGCGGTGGACATTTACACAACTCTGTTCAACAATGCACTGAATAATGCACATTATCCAGCGCATTGGAAAACAGCAGTGATACAACCCATCCCCAAACGGGGTAAGGACACTTCCAATCCGGCAAATCTCCGGTCGATAAGTCTCCTTCCGAACATCAGCAAGGTATTCGAGAAAGTGATCAATAGAGCCCTGCTTAAGTGGACTGAGAACAGTAATATAATTCCGGATAACCAATTCGGTTTTAAGGCGGGGCATGATACAATACATGCCGCGTCTAAACTGGTATCGGATATCCAATGGAACAAAAGCAAGAAACAGTGCACGGGTGCCTGCCTGATTGACTTGGAGAAGGCCTTCGACACCGTATGGTTAGAGGGACTCTTCTACAAGCTAAGCAGGCTTGGCATAAGCAAACCACTGCTGTACATACTTCATAACATGCTCACCAGTAGACAGTTCATCGTCAAAAATGGCAATGTGACTTCTGCTGGAACATTTCTAATTAAAAATGGTCTGCAACAAGGTGCGGTTAATTCACCGATCCTTTTCAACATTTACACGAGCGATCTCATAGGATCACTTCACCATGCCATAGCGTATGCAGACGACTTGATCGCGTACAGATCAGGACCAAAAATCGAGGTCATTGCAATTCTCTTGCAACGTGACTTCGATAAGATTCAGCGATATTGCGATGACTGGAAGTTGAAGATCAACTTCCAGAAATCGGAAACCATTCTTTTTAGGACGCCGTTGTCTGGTGCCTCTAGGGATACCAGAAAGAATTGGCGAAAGTTCTCAATCGTTGGACCGCACGGACAGCCACTTGCAAGTCGAAGTGTAGTCAGATACCTAGGGCTCTGGTTAGACCAATATCTATATTTTAACAAACATATAGATGCTGCTCTGGCTAGAGCCAAAGGTGCTTTTGCCCTTACAAAGAGACTTTTTTATAGCAAGCAACTTGATGCAAGGGTAAAGGTAATCTGCTACATGGCCCTCACCCGGCCCATGCTCGTATATGGATGTCCCGTGTGGTTCAATGTGGGAGCAAGCTTGTTGGAAAAGATTCGGGTGTTTGAGAGGGCTTGCCTTCGGGCTTGCCTTCATTTATACAGAACACCGGAGTCCCAGTACATAAAATTCTATCCCAATGAGGTCCTATACAACAGGGCTAATCTAATAAGAGTAGATAATTTCGTTATCAAGCTCATTCGAAGGCACATTGCAAGAGCAATGAGCTCGACGAACAACCTGATCTTCGGGGCTTATTACCCCAATTCCGAGTATCATGAGAGAGTGCGCCTTAACGGCTTTGTTCCCCCAGAGGCGTTCCTCTATTTTGATAAGAAAGGTCTGATCTAGGACAGATTGGCAGTGCCGCTAATCTTCCACGTTGCTCGGACAGCTGTGGATAGGCGACTCAACTACGACAGAGACGTTGCACACGGCAGTGTGGAGCGCCTCCGGTTTAGTAGGGCGGTATCGGGTCGGGACGTTGATGACGTACAACGTCAGTACGGTCATTTCTGGTGGCTGGCCGAAAGAGAGGAAACTCCTTCGTCGTTCCCTCCTAATCCAGGGTAGCCTGTTTGATGTTGAAAGTTGGCTGTTCTTGCCCATGGCCGACTTACATAGTTTAGGTTTAGGTAGTTTTTTAGGTGTCGGTAGGTGTAGGTAATAAATATAAAAAAAAAAAAAAAAAAAAAAAAAAAAAAAAAAAAAAAAAAATATCCACAGCACTTGGATGAAAAAAATACAAAAAAAAAAAGCACAAAAACACAAAAAACATAAAAAAAAAAAAAAAAAAAAAATTATAAAAAAAAACAGCACTCGATAAAAAAAAAAAATAATAAAAGAAAAAAAAAAAAAAAAAAAATTACGTAGAAAATACGTAACATAGAATAAGATAGGGTAATTTAGAATAAGGTAGTTTAAGATTTATTTTAATGTAGATTGTAAGTTTTATATATAAGAAGATTCAAAAATAAGTTCATATACTAAGTTTTTTAAATTTATTTAAAGTTTTTCTTAGTATCAATAGATAATTGATTAATAAAATGAATAAACAAATAAAGTCAGTGACGTCGAAAGACATAGTTTTAAGTATTAGGTTTAACTTAGAGCGCCCGCATAGGGCCAGTAAGTTAGAATAGGAATAGTTAAGTTAGTTAAGCTAGTTTTAAGCGTTTTTTTGTCTAGCTATAAGTTTAATGAAGTAATAATAAAAATGCATTAAAAATGAAAAAAAAAAAAAATGAATGAATGAAAATGAATGTAGTGGTAGAAAGCCGCGCGGCAAGACCCGGTTCGACTCCTGGCCGGGGGAGTAAGACTTTCTTTTTTTTTTTTTTTGTTTATTGGAGAATCACAACACGTGATGAGTGGGACCGAACGGTTGGCAGTCGTTCACAGACTTTCAGAGAGTACGGATGTGCTTCGGCTTCTCAGTTAAAATCGTTCTGTTATAAAGTGGAAAGTTAGACAGTGAGTTTTCAAGTGGCGAGTTAGCCTAATAGAAGTGGTAGTGAACCGTCAGCCCGGGGGCTTGGGTTCAATCCCCAGCCAGGAAAAATTTCAATTTGGACTTTTTTTTTTTTTTTAAATTAAATACAATAGTGTACACAAAACAAATAACAATCAGGCGATGGAAAGTGAGCGGTCCGCGCTCCCATTAGCGGGACCTGCTGATAACAAGGCATCAGCCGATGAGTCAGCCAAAACAGGCCACCCAGTAACAGTGGCTGCAGATGGTACATCTAAGCGGAGAAGGAAATTGAAACCATCTCCCAATTTGGTAAAGCGCCCCTCCACATCAGCTTCAGCTGTACAGCTGCCAGGTGGAGTGAGGGAAGGGGCGCCGACCACATCAACAGCAGTAGCAGCAGAGAAGAAGCGGCAGAGGTCGGATGACTCTGTTGAAGTAAAGTATATGTCCGACGGTGGTGAAGGCCGCTACGTAGGCGATAACAACAACAGTTTCGCTGTTCTCGCAGCTTCCGAGTCTGACGATGAAGACGAGGAAGTTGAAAACATATACAGCAACATCAATAAACTGCAACAGAGGGTGCGTGAAATAAAGGCCAAGCAAATGGCCAGGAGGGAAAGGGAGCGGCAGTTAGAGCTAGAGCGCGCTCAACAAGAACAACAACAACTACAGCAGCAGAGGCCAGAAAGCCAGCCGCAACAACAGCAGCAGAAGCAGCAGCAGCAACAACAGCTGAAGAACAAGCAGCAACAACAACAGCAGCAGAAAACGCTGCAATTAAAAGAACAAAAACCGCAGCAGCAGCAGAAAACGCAGCAACTACAGCAGAAAGAACAGCAGCAGCAGCAACAGCAGCAGCAGAAACAACAGCAAAAACAACCACAGCAGAAGCAACAGCAAAAGATGACCATTACAAAAACGAGGGTGCCGCCAATTAACACATATAAAATTGAGCTGAAGGATACCATCGAACTATGTAAGTCGGCCATAGGCAAAAACTTTAATATTAAAAGATTAAATGAAAATAGGCATGCTATCCACTGTAATACAGTGGAAGATTATAAAAAAATTAAGCAGTTACTAAGGGACACGACGACGGAGTTCTTCTCCTTCACCCCGAAGGGGGAAAAGCGGCAAACAATGCTGCTGAGGGGGATAGACCCGTCTACTGATCCGGAGACGCTCCTTGCGCTGCTTAAAGAGAAAGAGTGCAACGAGCTCGAATTCGTAGGGGTCAAGCCATTCACCACAGGTAAGGCAAAAAGGGAGAAGCGGAAGCTGCCGTTCTTCCTAGTTCAGCTTTCACCCAATAGCAAGCTGGATGGTCTAAGGAGTATTAAAGTCCTAGACTACCAGGTTGTTGCCTGGGAAAAATTAAGAAGGAGCGAAAACATTTTACAATGTGTTCGCTGCCAAAGGTTCGGTCACACCGCGTCGAACTGCGAAATGCAGCCTCGATGTGTTAAGTGTGGAAAGAACCACAAAGCAGAGGAATGCACTCTGGGTAAGGATGGAGTTGCAGATAAGAGCCAGCTCTCGTGTGCTTTATGCAGGAACTCGGGACACACCGCAAACTATCGGGGTTGTCCTAAGTTCCAGTATATTAAAAAAGTAAATCTGGTTCGGCAGGAGAAGGTTGTAGTGAAACGTCCATCTGCTCCAATTCAAACACCATCCGTGACTCCCCAAGTGACCTACGCCCAAATGGCGGCAGGTCGGGGAAACGCGGAACAGAAAAGACCGAAGGTTGCTTCTCAGGCCCCAGCGCCTAGAGCACCGGAGGCTCAATCTGACTTGCTTACCATCTTGCTATCTATCCAAGGGCAGATGGAGCAGCTTCAACGTCAGGTACAGGAGCAGGCGAAGCGGGTGGACCAGATCTACGCACTTCTGCCGGGCTTAACGCACCTTCAGTCGTAATGGGTACGAACATGGAGGAGCAATCCTTGAAGATCCTTGCGGTGAATGTGAATTCACTGATTAGGATCGAGCGAAGAGCCGTATTGTTTAAGTTGCTTGAAGACCAAACCCCTGATGTGCTTATGGTTAGCGAAACAAAGCTATCCCAGAAGCACAAATTGGGGCACAATAAATACAGTATTGTCAGAAGAGACCGACCCAACTCTACACAAGGAGGAGGTGTTGCGATCTTCATACGCAAACAACTGCAATTTAAAGTAATGTACAGCGGTGAAGTGCGAAGGTTCCAGGAGCTGGAAGCGTGCATCGTGTGCATCCCTCTCCGTAGTGGAAAGGGGATGTACTTGGTCGCACTCTATGCACCTGAAGCTACTCAATCTACTTTATTTATTTCAGAGCTCGAGACACTTTTTCGATTCCTAAGGCTGGAGTCGGAGGAGAATTATTTCATCATGGCCGGAGATCTCAATGCCAAACATAGAGATTGGGGAAACAACACACCTAATCCTAGAGGGAACCTACTATTCAATTGGTGGGGTCGGCACAGTGTCGAGTATAAACTCGATTTGAAAGCAACAGATAGTCCGTCGTTTCCTAGAAGTGGCTCCTATCTGGATCTTATGCTGTTCGACGTACGGTTACAACTGACCGACATGGACCGACAAACCATAAACTGCCTGCACACATTTGTGTATGACAGTGACCATTGCGGACTCAGTGCCGTAATAACGATTCCCAACGAAATTGCGGAGTTGGAGGAGTTTGTCCAAACGTACCCCTACAATTATAGTAGGACGCGTTGGACTCGCTTCTCCAGAACTTTAACAAGAGCACTCTCCTCGAACTCGCTCTACCCACAGTCCAATAGGAATCTGTCAAACGAGGAGACTGACTGGTACCTAAAACAAATTGACGAGACAATTAAACGAACTATGAATAATACGATACCTCGGTATCAACATACGGACAACGCAGACATATTCCGCAATGCAACAATTGACGCACTACACCAACACAAAAGTAGACTGCTGTCGAGACTAAAAACCTTGTACAGACAGTTTACTGACAGACAGAACTCGGAGGTTAGGACACTGAAGTCGTTGATTAAAAACCTCCAGAAGTTAATTAGAGAAAATTACAGACTTTTTGTAAATTTGCATTGGAACAATAAAATTCGGGCTGTAAAATCCAACAACCCGAGTATGTTCCCGCAAATAAATAAAATATTTCGGAGGAATAATCAAAACGACCTTCCGTGTCTTAAGATCCCCCGAACGACGAACAATGGACGAATACTTATAACAGCAGGTATAGATCCAGATAACGCAGTAGAGGATGACAACTTATTTGTGATCGAAGATCCGCAGGAGAAGGTAGAGGCTATAGGAGCGACTTTCCAGGAAGTGTACAAGGTGAATGATACCATTTGCCCGAACCACGACCTGGAAAATCGCGTCCTTGTGCACAACTTCTACCTTCGAAATGATATAGAGCACTGGCGATCCGAGAACATAGGTTTTACCGAGTTCAATGACGATAACATGGCAAATAATGTCATCGCCGATGAAAGGGTACATCCCCCGTACATATCGAAGGTGGAGCTCCAAGCGATCTTCGACTCATTGAGGAGGAAGAAATCTGTAGGAATCGATGGAGTGTCGAACATTGTGCTTCGACATCTCCCTCTAGAAGCGGTGGACATTTACACAACTCTGTTCAACAATGCACTGAATAATGCACATTATACAGCGCATTGGAAAACAGCAGTGATACAACCCATCCCCAAACGGGGTAAGGACACTTCCAATCCGGCAAATCTCCGGTCGATAAGTCTCCTTCCGAACATCAGCAAGGTATTCGAGAAAGTGATCAATAGAGCCCTGCTTAAGTGGACTGAGAACAGTAATATAATTCCGGATAACCAATTCGGTTTTAAGGCGGGGCATGATACAATACATGCCGCGTCTAAACTGGTATCGGATATCCAATGGAACAAAAGCAAGAAACAGTGCACGGGTGCTTGCCTGATTGACTTGGAGAAGGCCTTCGACACCGTATGGTTAGAGGGACTCTTCTACAAGCTAAGCAGACTGGGCATAAGCAAACCACTGCTGTACATACTTCATGACATGCTCACCAGTAGACAGTTCATTGTCAAAAATGGCAATGTGACTTCTGCTGGAACATTTCTAATTAAAAACAGTCTGCAACAAGGTGCGGTTAATTCACCGATCCTTTTCAACATCTACACGAGCGATCTGATAGGATCACTTCACCATGCCATAGCGTACGCAGACGACTTGATCGCGTACAGATCAGGACCAAAAATCGAGGTCATTGCAATTCTCTTGCAACGTGACTTCGATAAGATTCAGCGATATTGCGATGACTGGAAGTTGAAGATCAACTTCCAGAAATCGGAAACCATTCTTTTTAGGATGCCGTTGTCTGGGGCCTCTAGGGATACCAGAAAGAATTGGCGAAAGTTCTCAATCGTGGGACCGCACGGACAGCCACTTGCGAGTCGAAATGTAGTCAGATAGCTGGGGCTCTGGTTAGACCAATATCTATATTTTAACAAACATATAGATGCTGCTCTGGCTAGAGCCAAAGGTGCTTTTGCCCTTACAAAGAGACTTTTTTATAGCAAGCAACTCGATGCAAGGGTAAAGGTAATCTGCTACATGGCCCTCATCCGGCCCATGCTCGTATATGGATGTCCCGTGTGGTTCAACGTGGAAGCAAGCTTGTTGGAAAAGATTCGGGTGTTTGAGAGGGCTTGCCTTCATTTATACAGAACACCGGAGTCCCAGTACATAAAGTTCTATCCCAATGAGGTCCTATACAACAGGGCTAATCTAATAAGAGTGGATAATTTCGTTATCAAGCTGATTCGAAGGCACATTGCAAGAGCAATGAGCTCGACGAACAACCTGATCTTCGGGGCTTATTACCCCAATTCCGAGTATCATGAGAGAGTGCGCCTTAACGGCTTTGTTCCCCCAGAGGCGTTCCTCTATTTTGATAAGAAAGGTCTGATCCAGGACAGATTGGCAGTGCCGCTAATCTTCCACGTTGCTCGGACAGCTGTGGATAGGCGACTCAACTACGACAGAGACGTTGCACACGGCAGTGTGGAGCGTCTCCGGTTTAGTAGGGCAGTATCCTGTCGCGATATTTATGACGTACAACGTCAGTACGGTCATTTTTGGTGGCCAGCCGATAGAGAGGAAACTCCTTCGTCGTTTCCTCCTAATCCAGGGTAGCCTGTTGCATATTTGAGGTTGGCTGTTTGTTGTCCATGGCCGACTTACATAGTTTTAAGGTTTAGGTAGTGTTATGTAAATAGGTTGTAAGTAGTATTTTAATAAAAAAAGGAAAAAAAAAAAAAAAAAAAATCCACAGCACTTGGATGCAAAAATACAAAAAAAAACACAAAAAACATAAAAAAACATAAAAAAAAAAAAATAAAAAAAAAACAGCACTCGATAAAAAAAAAAAAAAAAAAAAAAATTAATAAAAAACAAAAAAAAATAAAATAAAAAATTAAAAAAAAACAAAAAAAATTTACGTAGAATAAGATAGGTTAATTTAGAATAAGATAGCTTAAGATTTATTTTAAGGTAGTTTATAAGTTTTATATATACGAACATTAAAAACAAAAAAAAGTTCATGTACTAAGTTTTTTCATTTGATTAAACATTTTTCTTAGTAGTAATAGCCAATAGAATAATAAAATAAATAAATAAAGAATCTTAAGTTAGTTACGTCGAAAGACATAGTTTTAAGTATTAGGTTTAACTTAGAGCGCCCGCATAGGGCCAGTAAGTTAGAATAAGAATAGTTAAGTTAGTTAAGCTAGTTTTAAGCGTTTTGTCTAGCATGTAAGTTAATAAATGAATTAATAAAAATGCACTAAAAATGAAAAAAAAAATGAACCGAACGGTCGGCGCTCCCAGTAGCGGGAGTTGTGGCCGCAGAAAATGTAACATCTGGCGAGGTGGCGGTATATTCAGGCCACCCAGTTGCAATGCCAGCTACAATTGAAGGTACGGCGAAAAGGAGGAGGAAGCCAAAACCTACTCCTAACTTGGGAAAGAGGCGTCCCATTCTATCAGCCCCAGCCGAAAAGCTGCCAGCTGAGGTGGCTGAGGGGGAGCGAGTGATAGACACTACGTTAGCAGCACATGGAGAAGAATTCCCATACGTCTCCGACGGTGGGGAAGGAAGATATACGGGGGCAAGCAACAGTTTCGCTTCCCTCGTGCAATCGGAATCGGACGACGAAGACGATGAGCTGGAGTGCCTTACCTCCAGTATAAGACAGCTCCAGCAAAAAGTACTGGCCATAAAAGCCAAGCAAATGGCAAGGCGGGAGAGGGAGAGACAGGCTGAGCTCCAGAGCTCTCATGAGCAACAGCAACAACAACAGCCACAGCAAAAGCAGCAGCAACAGCAACAACAACCGCAACAACAAAATAAGGTGCAGCAACAGCCGCAGCAGCAGAAAAAGCAGCTGAAACAGCAACAGCAGCAGCAAAAACAGCAGCAACCGAAACAGCAACAACAACAGCAGCAGCCGAATCAGCAGCAGCAACAACAACAGCAGAACAAGCCAGGAAAGGTGCGAGTTCCGCCTATAAACACCTATAAGATGGAGTTCAAGGACACCATAGAACTGTGTAAGTCGGCCATAGGCGATAACTTTACAATTAAGCGTTTTAATGATAATAGACACTCCATCCAGTGTAATACGGTGGAGCAGTATATTAAAATAAAAAATATATTAAGGGACTCGACGACGGAGTTCTTCTCTTTCACCCCAAAAGGGGAAAAGTTGCAAACTATGCTCTTGAAAGGGATGGAACCGTCCACCGAGCCGGAGGAGCTCCTTAAGACGCTCCAGCAAATTAAGTGCGACGGTCTCACATTTGTAGGGGTTAAGCCTTTCACCACAGCAAGGGCTAAAAGGGAGAAGCGGAAGCTACCGTTCTTCCTGGTTCAGCTGTCGCCCGATAGCAAACTGGATGGTCTAAGGAGTATTAAAGTCCTAGACTACCAGGTTGTCACATGGGATAAAGTAAAGCGCAGCGAAAGCATTATTCAATGCGTTCGCTGCCAAAGGTTCGGGCATGCCGCGTCGAACTGCGATATGCAGCCTCGATGCGTGAAATGTGGAAAGAACCACAAGACGGAGGAATGTCCTCTAGGTAAGGAGGGAGTGGCAGATAAGAGCCAGCTCACATGTGTGCTATGCAAGAACTCAGGACACACCGCAAACTATCGGGGCTGTCCTGAGTTTCAAAGCATTAAATCAGCAAATCTGGTTCGTAAGCAGAAAAGTGCAGTGAAAGTCCAACCAGGTCCAGCTCAAAAACCAACCGTGACTCCTCAAATTACCTACGCCCAAATGGCGTCAGGTAGGGGAACCACAGTACAGCAACAACCGAAGGTAGCTGCACAGGCCTCAGTGCCTAAGGCACCTGAGGCGCAAGGCGACTTGCTGACCATCTTGCTCTCTATCCAGGGGCAGATGGTATAGCTACAGCGCCAGTTACAAGAACAGGCGACCCGCGTGGACAGGATCTACGCGCTTCTGCCGAGCCTAACGCACTTTCAATCGTGATGGGTACGACCGCGACTGAAAATTCCTTGAAGATCCTAGCGGTGAATGTAA
The DNA here is from genome assembly GCA_963082735.1 of Pocota personata. Lineage (NCBI taxonomy): Eukaryota > Metazoa > Arthropoda > Insecta > Diptera > Syrphidae > Pocota > Pocota personata. The sequence continues at coordinate 74,108,555 of OY720431.1, forward strand.
ATTCATTGATTAGGATCGAACGAAAAGAATCGCTCTACAAGTTGCTCGACGACCAAAGCCCTGATGTGTGTCTGGTTAGCGAAACTAAGCTAACCCAGAAACGCAAGATACGGCATAAAAATTATAATATAGAAAGAAGAGACCGACCCAACTCCACTCAAGGAGGAGGTGTTGCGATCTTCATTCGTAAAAAACTTAGGTATAAGACCGTGTACAGTGGTGAAGTGCGAAGGTTCCAGGGGCTTGAAGCGTGTATTGTGTGCGTCCCTCTCCGTAGTGGAAAGAAGATGTACGTGGCCGCACTTTATGCTGCGGAAGCAGCTCAATCTTCTTTATTTATTTCAGAGCTCGAGAAATTGTTTCGATGTCTACGACTGGAGTCGGGGGAGAATTATTTCCTCATGGCCGGAGATCTAAACGCCAAACATAGAAATTGGGGAAATCACACACCAAATCCTAGAGGGAACTCACTATTCAATTGGTGGGGTCAACACAATGTCGAGTTTAGGCTTGATTTGAAGGCTACAGATAGTCCGTCGTTTCCCAGAAGCGGCTCATATCTGGATCTACTGCTGTTCGACGAACGGTTACATCTGACCGACGTTGACCGACGAACGATAAACTGTTTGCGCACGTTTGTGTATGACAGTGACCATTGCGGACTTAGTGCCGAAATAACGATTCCCAACGAAATTGCGGAATTGGAAGAGTTTGTTCAAAAGTACTCCTATAACTACAGTAGGACACGTTGGACTCGCTTCTCCCTAGATTTGACAAGAGCGCTCTCCTCGAACTCGCTCTACCCACCGGTAAATAGGAATCTGTCAAACGAGGAGATTGACAGGTACCTTAAACAAATGGACGAGACAATCAAACGAACGATGGACAGCACGATACCTCGGTATCGACCAACCGAAAACGTGTTCCGCAATGCAACAATCGACGCACTGCACGTACAAAAAAGTAGACTGCTCACGAGACTAAAGAACTTGTATAGGCAGTTTACTGACAGACAAAACTCGGAGGTTAGGACGCTGAAATCGTTGATAAAGAACCTGCAAATACTAATTAGAGCAAATTATAGGCGGTCGGCTAATTTGCACTGGGGCAACAAGATTCTGGCTATTAAGTCTGATAACCCGAGTATGTTCCCTCAGATTAATAAAATATTTCGGAGGAACGATGTCAACGAACTTCCGTGTCTGAAAATTCCCCGAACAACGAACAATGAACGGTTACTTACAGCAGCAGGAATAGATCCATGGGACGCTGTCGATGATGACGACTTTTTTGTGATTGAAGATCCGCAAGAGAAGGTGGAGGCTATAGGATCTATTTTTGAGGATGTGTACAAGGTAAATGCTAGCATTCGCCCGAACCACGACCTGGAGAATAGAGTCCTTGGGCACAACTTCTACCTTCGAAATGATATAGAGCACTGGCGATCAGAGAAGACTGGTTTTACCAGGTTCTATGACGAAAACTTGGCAAACAATGCCATCGCCAATGAAAGGGTTCATCCCCCGTACATATCGAAGGTAGAACTCCAAACGATCTTCGAATCATTGAGAAAGAAAAAATCAGTGGGAATCGATGGAATATCGAACATTGTGCTTCGACATCTTCCTCTAGGAGCGGTGGAAATTTACGCTACCCTGTTCAATAATGCACTGAATAATGCCTATTATCCGGAGCATTGGAAAACAGCAGTAGTACAGCCAATCCCCAAAAGGGGAAAGGACACCTCCAATCCGGCAAATCTCCGGTCGATAAGTCTCCTTCCGAATATCAGCAAAGTATTCGAAAAAGTGATCAATAGAGCCTTGATTAAGTGGGTTGAGGACAATAACATAGTTCCGGATAACCAATTCGGTTTCAAGGCGGGGCATGATACAATACATGCCGCGTCTAAACTGGTGTCGGATATCCAATGGAATAAAAGCAAGAACCAATGCACGGGTGCCTGCCTGATTGACTTGGAGAAGGCCTTCGATACCGTATGGTTGGAAGGGCTCTTTTACAAGTTGAGCAAGTTGGGCATAAGCAAACCACTGCTGTACATGTTGCTTAACATGCTTACCAGTAGAAAGTTCGTTGTGAAAAATGGCAATGTGACTTCTGCTGGGACGTTCGAAATTAAAAATGGTCTGCAACAGGGTGCGGTTAATTCACCGATACTTTTCAATATTTACACGGCTGATCTGATAGGATCTCTTCAGCACGCAATAGCGTACGCAGACGATTTGATTGCGTACAGATCAGGACCTAAGATCGACGTCATTGCAGCACTCTTGCAGAGTGACTTCGATAAGATTCAGCGATATTGCGACGACTGGAAGTTGAAGATCAACCTTCAGAAGTCGGAAACCATTCTATTCAGAACGCCGTTGTCTCTGGCCTCTAGGGATACCAGAAAAAATTGGCAAAAGTTCTCTATAATTGGACAGCACGGGCGTCCACTTGCGTGTCAAAACGTGGTCAGATACCTTGGACTTTGGCTAGACCAATATCTATATTTTAACAAACATGTAGATGCTGCTCTGGCCAGAGCCCGAACTGCCTTCGCCCTTACAAAGAGACTTTTTTATAGCAAGCAACTCAATGCAAGGGTAAAGGTAATCTGCTACACGGCCCTCATTCGGCCCATGCTCACATATGGATGTCCCGTGTGGTTCAACATAGGGGCAAGTAGGATGGAAAAGATTCGGGTGTTCGAGAGGGCCTGCCTTCGGGCTTGCCTTCACTTGTACAGAACACCAGAGTCTCGGTACATAAAATTCTATTCTAATGAGGTCCTATACAACAGGGCGAATCTGATAAGAGTGGACAATTTCCTGGTCAAGATGACTCGAAGGCACATTGCAAGAGCAATGACCTCGTTGAATAACCTGATCTTCGGGGCTTATTACCCCAACTATATGTACCATGAGAAGGTGCGCCTTAACGGCTATGTTCCCCCAGAAGCATTCCTCTATTTCGATCAGACAGGACTGATCCAGGATAGATCAGCGGTGCCGCTAATCTTTCACGTTGCCCGGAATACTGTGGACAGGCGGCTCAACTACAGCCGAGACGTCGCACAGAGCACTGAGGAGCGTCTCCGATTCAGTAGATCGGTTTCAGGGCGCGATATAAAAGATGTGTTGAAGCAGCACCAGCAATTCTGGTGGTTAATGGAGGGAGCTCCCTCGTCGATCCCTTTTGATCCGGGGTAGGTCCAGTACGTCAAAGTTAGCCGCCATATTTTTGCCTTGGCCGGCTTACATAGTTTTTAGGTGTCTAGGTTTAGGTAGTTTAAGTTTATTTATTTATACGAAAAAAAAAAAAAAAAAAAAAAAAAAACACAGCACTTGAATAAAAAAAAATAAAAAATCATAAAAACCACAAAAAAAGTGCATATTTGATTATGCAAGTAGTTAAGTTAGGTTAAGATTTATTTTAAGGTAGCACTTAAGTTTTATATATAAGATGGAAAAAAAAGTACTGTTACTAAGTTTTTTAAAAAATAAATACAAATTTTTCTTAGTTTTAATTTGTTCTGGAAATAAAATATTAATAATTAGTACATTAAGTCGAAAGACATAGATAAGAATGAAGATTAGCTTAGAGCGCCCGCATAGGGCCAGTAAGTTAGAGTAAGATAGTTAAGTTAGTTAAGCTAGTTTTAAGCGTTTTTGTCTAGCAAGTAAGTATGAAAGGAATTAAAATTAATAAAAAGCAAAAAAAAAAAAAAAAAGTAGTCCGAAACGAACCGAAGTAATTTAGTGAAAAAAAAAAAATAAAAAAAATGGGAGAAATAAGTTCGGAGTGCAAAGCTAATATTTTGTGTCTGTCACGTCTCAATTTGACAACACGTGAAATTTCTAGAAGATTAAAAGTTGCTCAACAAACGGTGGTGGATCATCTTGTTCATACGGCATGTACGCAGAAATGAAAACAAAACTTTTCTCTCTGTTTTCTACGTTCACTACTGTTATGTCTTCGTTGCTGAATCTAGGTAAAAGAAACATATTAATTGATTTTTTAGATAAGATGCACGCTCTAATTCTACCTTCGTTTGTGGAGTGAAATAGATGGTAATGTTTGGACTTTAAACCTTGTACCTGATTATTTAAAATATAATTTTAATTTAATTTTGGTGGGGGCGAAAGCCCCCATTTATTTGGCTTATTACAAGCTACAACTAACTTAAGGCTAAAACTTAAACCTAAAACTTAAAAATAAAACTTAAAACTAAGACTTAAAGCTAAGGAGAATGGTGAAGGAGTTCGGTTTTGAGGCAGGGAGTGCTGAGGTTAAAATCAAACTGGGTGAGGCTTGAGTTCACTTTTCGCAGCACACGGGAAATTGGTTCATTAGATCCATATGAAGTGCGATGGGACGATAGATAGAAAAGACGAGGGCATCGTAAATTTCGTGGGTTAGTATTGAAGAAAATTGAATTATTAAGAGATGCGCAATCGACAGAGCCTGAAAGAAATCGATGAATGAAAAGACTATCTGCAACATCTCTGCGTTTCTCTAGAGTACTCAGGATGATGAGGTTGAGGCGGTCTTGATAGGGAAGCAAAATGAATGGATCGCTCCAAGGGAGACCTCGAAGGGCAAATCGAAGAAATCGACGTTGAACATTCTCGATTCTGGTCACATGAACTTGCTGAAAGGATGACCACGCTTGCCTGGCGTATTCAAGGAGTGGACGCACAAGGGTAATGTAGAGCGATCTGGTCACGTAAGGGTCAGAGAATTCTTTGGACCATCGTTTGACAAAGCCAAGTGATGAGTTAGCTTTACGAATTACCTCATCAATATGTGAACGGAAATTTAGTTCCCTATCGTACAATATTCCAAGATCACGAGAAGGTAAAAGCGGGCGGAGGACACGTGGTGCTTACGTGATAAGGTAATGGATTGACATTTGGCGATATTGAGCACTAGGCGATTTTGTAGGCACCAGTTCGAAAAACTATCAAGGTCTTGTTGAAGGAGACAGTAATAATGTGGTGAAAAGATGACTTTGAAAAATTTGGTATCATCTGCGTACAGTGAGAGGGAAGAGTGTTTAATAACCCTCTCGACATCGTTTATGGTTAGAATGAAGAGAAGGGGGACCTAGATGGCTGCCTTGCGGAACACCAAAGGTGGCCAAGAAGGGAGTCGATAAGATGGATCTGAAGCAAACTCTGTAAGAACGGTTTTCCAGGTAAGAAGATATCCATTTTAACAATATGGGTTCGAAACTGAGGGCAGACAATTTGAAGAGGATTAAGTTATGAGATATCTTATTAAAAGCCTTACTAAAATCAGTTGCAATAACGTCGACTTCTTTGCCATTATTTAAGGCAGACAGGGCGAAGGACACGAATTCGACTAAGTTAGTGGTAGTTGATCTACCTTTTAGGAAGCCGTGTTGGGTGGGACAGATAAAAGACTTGCACTGAAAGCTTAAGGCTTCGTATAAAATACTTTCGAAAAGTTTAGGTAGATGAGACAGTTTAACAATATGGCTATAGTTTGTTACTTCGTTCTTTGATCCCTGTTATGAAATAGGTCTTCCAAATCTGAGGCAATTCTCCTAGTGATAGAGACCAACGGAAGAGATGAGAGTGGGGAACGGAGAGAATGGAAGAGCATTTTTTAAGAAAAATGGCAGGGAGACCATCTGGGCCGGGTGAGAATTCATCATTAAGATGTTGTAGTTTATTTTCAATTACAGTAGGGTCAAAAGGCAGGGACAGAAAGGGGCCAACGGAGAAGTTAAGAAGGTGACTGAAGTAAGAGGGGTCAGGTTCAAAAAAGAGCTGGCAGAGAAGGATTGTTTAAAAGAGGTGGCAAAAAAGTTGGAAATGGTTTGCGGATTAGTTGATGATATGTTCTCAAAAGAGAGGGACGGAGGGTAACCGTCAGATTTCTTTTTTATAGTTGACGAATTGAAAAAATGACTTAGGGTCATTTATAAGATTTGCTTGCGCGTTAATTAGATGCCGCTGGTAGAGAGAGTTATAAAGATGATTGAATTGAAGGTAGGAACCGAGATAGTTGGAATAGTCCAAAACAGAATTGGTACGAAGGAAAGCTGCCCATAACTTGTTTCTCTTGTTACGTAAGGCGCGAAGTTTGCGATTATACCAAAGGGGGGATGAAGATGAAGTTTTATGACGAGAAAAGGGGACATAAAGAGAAATAGAATTAAACATTTCTCTGTAAAAAATTATGAGGGCTTCGTTTAAGGATAAGTTAGCAAACTCAAAGGAACATCTACTCAGATAGGCATTAATTTTGCGGAAATTAGCTCTATGAAAGTCGTGAAAAATGCGAAAGGCAGGTGTAGATTGAAGTGGAGAATTGAGGAAAAGTGAAAGAAGAAGGGGAGGATGAAAGGACAAAGCGAGACTGAGGAGTTAGTGGGATCAATTGTGAATATAAGGTCTAATTGCATTCCCATGTAATTTAAGACATTACTAACTTGACATAGATTTATATCAATTAGCCGATCTATGAAGAGACATTCCTTAGTGGAGTTGGCATTTGAAGCGATGAAAAAGGATTCATCATCGGAAGGACTCCACTGCAGCAGAGGTAGATTAAAGTCGCCAAAAAGAAGTATGTCATCAAGGGAATCAGATAGGTCAATTATTTGATCAATCGCGTCTATAGCAAGTTGGTAAGATTCGATAGATTGATTTGGTAGAATGTAACAACACATAACGTACAGGGATCGGTGTGGAAAAGTTATTTTTATTGTAACAAAGTCGACCTTAGAAGAGGAAGAAATGGCAATGAAAGAAAAGTAAAGGTCATTATGGATCGTGGTCTCGAAAAGCATTAAAAGTAGGGGGAATAATTTTTGGCTCTTTATGTCGGGGATCAGATTTGTTTCAGTCAGAGCATAGATATCGAAAGGGAGAGCATGGGATTAGCGCAAAACAGCTTGGGCTTTCGAGCGTAGGCCTCTAACGTTCTGGTAGTAAAATGTAAGAGAAAGATTGTTGTGTAGAGACGAAGGGGAAGGTGGTTGAAGTGCTGATGATAATGGGAGTTTATGGACGAAACAATTTGCTGCGGTCACTTCGGCTCCGTTGGAGATGTTGCTTCCATTTAGAGTGTACGTAGTTGCCAAAAGCAGCAAGGTCATCCGATACTTTTTGAGGAGACAAATTAAAAATCTCGTGGAACTTGATATAGATTTTCTTGAGACTGTCTATTTCAATGGGGAGTCCTTCCTGCTCCTAAAACCAACGCTTGTTTTGGTTTTACCCTCATGGCAAACTGAGTCAGATTTGTTATGAAGATACGCGAGGAAGAGACGTATATTCTCGTAAACGTTTTTTTCTATTAGCCTGCAGAGTGCATAACGACTGATGCGCATCTTACCAAGCTTGAAGTCAGTACCACCAGAGCTTTGAAATATCCATTCGTAATGAGATGGTAAATCGAATTTGAAATTTCGATTACTCTTGTGGCTGGATGGCAGTAGCATTATGCAGTGGTTGATGGTAATACCAAATCTCTTTTTGAAAAATTGTGTAATCCATGGGACATCAGTTTTGCTGCATCCGCAACCAGCCATCTTGACACCTTTAAGCCATCCGGCTCCATCGAACTTGAAATCCAAAGGATCACTGATTTCAATGTTTGCCATCATAATTTCAAGGATCTCGTTTTCCACCAGTAACAAATTATCTAGGGTAATCTTACCATCGGGGTCCTTTAAGTCAAAGCTTTCAGCGGAGACCGTAGAGCTTTTCCCGACCTGTTCTTTGATGATCATTTTAGGGATCATCTTAGGTCTGATCGTCAGCGCTCATTTGCTCGTACCAGCTTTCGTGATCGTTTGCCTGTCAATGAAATCGCTCGACCGTTCTTGGTTGATCTCTTTAGGGATCGGTCCAGATTTGGAAAGCTGTTCTTGATTGATAGGTATGTCTCTCTTGTTCGCTGTTTGCTTCTTAGGTGGAGCTACAACCGGTCCATTTGAATCTTTTCCTGTAGTTACAGGAGCGAATAATTTACAATAGGCTTTTACCAGCAATTTTTTCTTTTGCGATGAGTGCAAAGAAATTCCCCTCTCTCACATCATGCTCGCTATTAAGTGCAACAGTGATTCGACAAACTCGCTTTTCAACCAAATTATTCTTTCATCCAAGAAAATGCTCCAGCAACTGGCAAAGTTTGATGAAGTCATTAAGTGTGTTCACGACCTTAATAATGTTATAGAATGTGCTAGTGAACTGAACAAGTCTAAGTTAATTTATTTATTTATTTATTTATTTATTTAGCTTAATTCAAGCAGAACTTAATAACTACACTAAAACTAGACTATTACTAAACACAACTTAAGACTAAGGCTAAGTGGAGGAGTGGAAGTGGAATTCTGGAGGGCGTTTCTAAGTGCAAATCTGCTGCAGTGAAAATCAAAAGAGCTGTCCGCGCCGTTGGCCAAACGTAGCATTCTAGACATTGGCTCGTTACAACCATAATTGGTGCGATGAAAATTGAGACGGAAGATGGGTACAGACCTCAGGAGGCGTGGGTTAGTGTTAAGGGAGATCATTTGGAGCAGATAAGAGCAGTCGATGTTTCCTGCTAACAGCTGATGTACAAAGAGTATGTCAGCAATTCCCCTCCGTCGTTTGCCTACCTTGTCGTGGTGGAGGGGCTGAGTAAGGACCGATGATACTCTTGAGCTATACCTGGAATAGATCCAGGGAAGGTCAGGGTGGAGATCAAGAAACTAAAAGGTAAACAAAAAGAACCTACAGTGAAGTAGTAAAAACACAAAAAAAAAAAACATGGAGAGTACAGCTAAAAGAGAAGAAACTCGGATGGGGATACATATATAAAAAAGTCGGCAGAGGCCACGGCTGACGGCGAGGGCTTGGCCCCGAAAGGGGATAAGTCGCCAGTGGCAACAAATACTCTCAACCAAGACACGCACACGAACAAAAACAACTTCGGGCTGCAGCACCTCTTCACTGCAACAAATAAAATCGAAGAGGGTGCAACAACATCGACATTGATCGCTCATAAAGAGGACGAGTCAGCGACCCGAAAAAAACGCGAAATCTCTGGAGCCCAACAAAGAAAAAGGGCCAAAGAAAGAAGACGACTGGAGATGGAGAAGCAAGGAAATTTGGTTTCAAACCCAAACTGCCTGGCTTCAACACCAAAAGTCGTCTCCCCGCGTGGTCAAAAAGCAAGCAGTGAACAGACACTGACCGGGGAACGGATGGAATACCCTACTCTATCACCAGAGGATGCCTCGGCAAACTCTGATGGCAAGAGGAGGATGCGCCCCCATGCTGAACCACCGCAGAGAAAAAGAAGTCGTGTTGCTAAAGACCATCCACAATCTAGGCTTACCTCTATTCCACCAGGGCGGGCTAACGTTCACCCAGGGAGGAGCGAGGGAAGTACTGTCGCACAACCAAAATCCAAAAACCCGATTAGGGCGTCAACTTCAAGGAGACAGGCAGCCACACCCATAAAATCTCGTCACACGAGGTCGTATAGGGATGTAGCAGCCAACCTCCTGGAGATGGTGGTCTACAACAGAAACGACGAGGATGGGAAGATACCAGAGGAGCTACACGAACGGTTCCAGAAAGCTCTCAATGCTGCCCTGGACCAAACACTTTGTGAGAATCCGACGACTTCCCTGAATTTCCTGAGGGCAGGTTTCAAAGGCAGCCGCTACCACATATGCTGTCAGGATAATGCCTCAACGGAGTCGTTAGCTAAACTAACATCTAGACTCGATGGTTGGGAAGGAACCAACCTAGTGGTTCTCCCGGCGGGAAAGATTCCCAGATTAACCAGGGTGTCCGTTTGGATCCCAGGGGTAATCGAGGAACCTGCAACGCTGTTTGCACGAATGAAGCTGCAAAACAAGGACCTTAAGACCGAAAAGTGGAAACTCTACCACGCAAAGGAGCAGGCAGGCAAAGGCCAACTAATCGTGGTAGGGATTGACGAGGAATCGCTGGGGTTACTAGTCCTACAAGGGGGTAAAGCATTATGCGGCTTTCACCAGGTCAGCTTTGTAATCCCTTCATTCCACGAAAGAATTAATGAAGGTAATCCAAGCAAACCTTAAGCACAGTAGGGCGGCAACGGCCAACCTCTGTGCTTACCTCTTAGCAGGAAAAGCGGATATAGCCCTCATCCAGGAACCTTATTGTCTGTATAATAAGGTAACAGGATGGGGGAATAAACTGAAAGTGATTGCAAACAACGGAAACAGTAAGTGTAGAGCCTGTATTGTGGCACGCAAGGATATTAATATTTTCTCTATTCCACAGATCAGCACAGGCGCCCTCACAGTCACAAGTCTCGAATATAGGGCAAGAAATAGCGAGACCAACCAAATTATTTTGGCCTCTTGCTATCTCCCCTATGACTCCCCGCAACCTCCACCTAGCGATGAGTTAAAGAGGTGTGTCACCTGGACGAGGTCCCAACAGAAGAACCTCATAGTGGGTATGGACTCTAACGCCCACCACACTAACTGGGGTAGTACGAACACCAACAAAAGAGGTGAGTGTTTAGCCGATTATTTAAATATTGAAAACTTGATTACCTTGAATGAGGGCTGTACACCAACCTTCATAAATAAAATTAGAAGGGAGGTATTAGATATAACCTTATGCGACGTTAGGTCTATACACTTGGTGTCGAACTGGAGGATCAGTAATGAGATCTCCTTTTCGGACCACAGGTGGTTGAGTTTTGATATTGGAATTGATCACAAATCCAAAATAATGATTAGGAATCCTAAGAAAACTGACTGGTCCATCTTTGTAAGTAATCTTTTAGGGAAAGCTGACACCAACTCAGGATAACAGCTACACTGAGATTAACCAATTAAACAATGAAGTCCTCAAAGTACAGAAGTGTATTATAGAATCTTTTGAGGCCGCCTGTCCTCTAAAACCGGTACCTAGAAGTGCAAAGCAAAAATGGTGGAACGGCGACCTCCATGAAATAAGGAAGGTTGCTAGACAACGCCTAAATAAAGCTTTAAGAACCAACGAAGAAGCAGACTGGGAATTCTATAAAGAAAGTAAAAGAGGCTTCAAGAAGCTCACCAGGGCTGCTAAAAGGGAATCATGGAAAACTTTCTGCACCAACATATGCGATAATAATGGAGCAGCGCGATTAAAGAAGATCCTGTCCAAGGAACCACCAAGTTATCAACTTCTACAGGCGGGTAATAACTTGGCAACCGCAGCTGATACCTTGGAGACGCTGATGTGTGTACACTTCCCAAACTGTTTCAGCGAGGCAGCTACACCTTCCAAGCGTGGGGTCACTCGAACTGATACAAAATGGGAAGACTCTGAGAACCTAGTTGATGCAGATAAAGTGACCTGGGCTATTAACTCATTTGCGCCATACAAATCACCGGGCTTGGACGGAATACTTCCCATCTTCTTGCAAAAAGGGATAGAATTAGACACCTTAAAGAAAACCCTGGTCAATATCTTCAGGGGATGTCTATATCATGGATACACACCAACACAATGGCAAGAGGTGAGGGTGGTGTTCCTACCGAAACCCGGGAAAGATTTGTCGACAGCAAAGGGCTACAGACCTATTAGCCTAACGTCCTTTTTACTAAAATCAATGGAGAGAATCTGTGATAACTACATCAGAACACAGATTACAATTCCGCGGCTGTGTCCTAATCAACATGCATATCTCAAAGGAAAATCAGTTGAGACGGCACTACACCAGGTTGTATCCACAATAGAAGATGCTTTTGAAACCAAGGAATCAGTCGCAGGCGTTTTTCTAGATATCGAAGGGGCATTTAACAATGTGAAAACTCAAAAAATTGTGGAGGCACTCTCGATATACTGTAATAACCAAATAATAAACAATTGGCTAGAACACATGCTTACAAACCGCATTATCATAGCTACATTGGGAGACGACACAAGAAGGGGAACAGTCCGTACGGGAACACCACAGGGGGGGATAATATCTCCTTTTCTGTGGGTGCTCACAATAGACAACCTTTTAAAAGCACTGGATGGAACCTGTGCGAAATGTGATGACCTAACCGTTCCGATAAGAGGTAAGCACCTGAACATCATAGGAGAGCTTATGCAAAACACCCTTCGAATCATAATAGAATGGGCGGAGGAGAGTGGATTAGAAATAAATCCAAATAAAACGGAAATGGTTCTCTTTACAAAGAAAACCAAAACTAGTGACTTTCACATTCCACAACTCGGAGGAGTATCACTGCAACTCCGCGACAGCGTCAAGTATCTGGGCATTATATTACACAGGAAACTGACCTGGAGAAAGAACCTGGAAGAAAGAGTCACCAAAGCAAAGAGAGCATATTGGATATGCAGGACGGCCATCGGGAAGTCATGGGGCTTGAAACCGAAACAGGTCCACTGGATATACGAATGCGTAATAAAACCCATCATCTTCTACGGAGTAGTTGTATGGTGGCCAGTGATGAGCAAAAAGTATGCAAGAGACTAGCTAACTAAGGTGCAGCGTATGGTCTGCCTGGGTATTACCGGAGCACAATCCTCAACACCAACCGCGGCCATGGAAGCGATACTTAACATTCTACCAGTGCACCTCGAAGCGAAAAAGATTGCTGGTATTTCAGCCTCACGGCTTAAAACTATCGGCCATTTCACCGGTGGTGCAAATACGGGACATCGAAAAATCACCGAAATGATAAGAATAATGACACCACTCATCGATTGCCCCAGTGATGTTGTTGGGAAATCGTACACATTCTCCAACAACTTCGAAACAATTTTTCCCGCAAGAGAATATTGGACGTATGAAAGAACGACAAGAAACTCCAATGGGATATCGGTTTATACAGATGGCTCTAACATATCAGGGGAATCAGGGGCTGGCATCTTTAGTGCTAACCCACCGATTGAACTTGCTATTCACCTAGAACCATTTGTATCGGTGTTCCAAGCAGAAGTCTATGCAATTATGAAGGCAACCGAAATACTCGCAGAAGACACCAGCGAAGAAAGGCAAATTGACATCTGCTCGGACAGCAAAGCAGCAATTAGCGCGATCACAAACCCCATGTCGAAATCACTACTAGTAAGGGAGTGCAAAACTAAATTGAACTTACTTGCCAGACGCAATAGAGTCCGTCTCACATGGGTACCGGGGCACGAGGGTGTACCGGGCAACGAAAAGGCAGACGAACTAGCAAGGAAAGGAGCAGGTAATACAGAACTGAACCCGGATAGTACAATAGGGGTCCCTCTGACAACTATTAAAACAATAATCAATGATAAGATACGACAGGAGTTCAATAACTACTGGACGAATCTAGACACGTGCAAAGTGGCTAGATCTGTAATAACCAAACCGAGTAACAACACAGCAAAAAGAGCTCTTAACTCAAGCAGAACACAATTGAGATTGATGGTGGGACTTTTAACAGGGCACATCAATCTCAACAAACATTCGTTCAGACTCGGGATAGCTGATACAGCAATCTGTGCCAACTGTGAAAAGGAGGAGGAAGATATAGAACACTTCCTCTGTCACTGCCCCGCTACAGCGAGGCTAAGGCTGAAAATTCTGGGATCTCCAAGGATTCCGGATATTACACACCTCAATAAGAAAGGAATCGGGGATATACTGGAGTTCGATAGACGAACACTACGATTCCCCGATCATTATACGATATAGTTGATACTACCCATGATCCCTAGACCTAAATCCTCTCAATACATAATTCAAAAAACACATCACTATTCCTTACAGTTACGCAGATGAGGGGAACACAACGGGCCCAATGGAGGCCTAAGTGAAGAGCATAAGCTCACCCTCTCAAACCAACCAACCAACCATGTCAGCATTTTCTCGACGTATTTCAAGTGGCTGTAGGTTAATTAATTTAAAACGATTCCCATAGGGGGGTAAGTTATGCCTGTCAGACCAAGGAAGACCGCGAAGAATAAAACGGATGAACCTGCGTTGAACAGCCTGTATTCGAAGGGAATGGGTATCATGATAGGGGGACCATACTTGGCTGGCATATTCGAGGATTGGCCGAACAAATGTGAAGTAGAGAGATTTCGTGACGTAGGGGTTCGAGAATTCTTTAGACCAACGTTTTACGAAACCGAGCACAGAGTTGGCTCTGCTAATAATGTTGTCAATATGGCAGCGGAAATTTAGTTCTCTGTCGCAGATAACACCCAAATCGCGTAATAAAGTTACAGAAGGGACGAGCTCGTCAGAGATGAAATAGGATCTAGGGGCTGGAAGACGCTTTCGGGAATATGTAATAGACATTTGTTGACGTTGAGCTCAAGAAAATTTTTTTGACACCAGGTTGAAAAGTTGTTCAAGTCAGCTTGAAGTGGGCAAGAGTCGGCGGGGTTTAATATGTGCCTGAAGATTTTCATGTCGTAGTTGGAAAGATAAGAGTCTCTGATGATGAAGTCAACGTCGTTAATTGACAAAATGAAAATCAAGGGACTAAGATGGCTACCTTGAGGGACCCCGGAAGTGGCTTTAATGGGGTCGGATCTAAATAGTATTTTGTATTGGCGTTCCTCAAGATAGGATTTAATCCACCCAATGAAACTCAGTTGGAAGCCAAGGGATTTGAGTTTAAAAAGAATGATTCTGTGCGAGATTTTATCGAAGGCCTTACTAAAATCTGTGGCAATTACATCAACTTCTTTGCCATCCTCTAATGCACACAGAGTCGTAGATACGAATTCCGTTAAGTTAGTAGTTGTTGAGAAGGAATCATTACCTTAAAGCAGCGAAACTTGTTGGGCGTTAAGCGAGTGATCGACAGGCATCTTACACCGGTGATGTAGAATTTCTTTTCGAAAAATTTGCGGACCTAGGATACGTTGGCTAGTTTCGGGGCACCTTTCAGCAAGTACGCAACATCTAACGCCTCCTGATTGCTTGTCCACATACTACCAGAACGTAAGAGGTTTTCGAACTAAAACCTCCTCCGTGTTTCTTAATTCACAGAATCTCCCCTACGACGTTTGTGCTCTAAACGAAACCAATCTGTCCAGTGATTATAATAACAACGAATTATTTACCTCAGACTTCAATGTCTTTTGGGACGATGGTCTTGAAAATGATTATAATTCCTTTGGTCGCGGTGTTCTCTTGGCAATACACATCGACTCCACACTCTTTAAAACCTCGCACACCGCTAATTTCGAGTTCATTTGCGTCAAAATAACTATCGCTGGTAGCAACATCTACATCTTCTGCTGCTACATCCGTCCATCTCAACCAATCCACTGCTACCAACTTGCCATTGATGCGATTGATTCCCTGTTTAACATTGTAGACCCTCGCGACGTCGTCTTAATTTTGGGTAATTTTAATTTCCCAAATCTTCGATGGGTTCTTTCTGACGATGAGACTCACTTTGCCGCTACAAATCCCTCCTCAGATAAGGAGTTCCTATTCATCGACTGTGCCTCTGACTCCGGCCTTTACCAGTTAAACGGCGTTACTAACTACTTAGGTAGACAACTCGACCTTATTTTCTCATCAGATGCCGACAACTGCGTCGTATCAGCGAGCAACCACCTTCTCTCCAAATTAGATCGCTACCACCCACCTCTATCTCTCACATTTTTTTACAACAACGGTAATAAAACTGTAAACTCTAAAAACTCATACAGTTTTAATTTTCGTAAAGCAGACTTCATAAAACTGAATAACCTTTTGAGTAACGTTAATTTCAATGTTATTTTTGAAAATCCTAGAATTACTATCGACGGTGCTCTTGCTTTGTTCTACGCCGAACTGTTTCACACAATCCGTCCCATTTGTGCTCCAGAAGAACTCCTCGTCATCCCCACCCTGGTTCACCAAAGAATTGCGCTCACTTCGCAATAGAAGAAATATACTTCGACACACGTACCTTAAATCTCGTTCGCACTCTGACTTTTCCAATTACCTCCACGCATATACCCACTTTTCCGAACTCTGTGAGTCTCTATATCTCGAATATTTAGACCAAATCCAGCATACTATGATCTCCGATCCGAAACGATTTTTCCAATTCATCAACACAAAAAGAAAATCTGACAACTATCCAGCTACTTTAAAATTGTCTAGCACTTCCTCCGGTGATCCTAAGATAATCGCAAATTTATTTGCTCACTTTTGATCTTGAATACTTCTCCTACACGAAAAGCTGTGCCCAAACCTCGTTAGTCTCCGTTGACATAACTGTGGAACACGTGAAAGAAAAGATAAAAAAACTCAAGAACGAATACTCTCCTGGTCCTGATGGTATCCCTTCAATAGTACTGAAAAATTGCTTGAACCATCTGGCCCAACCCCTCACGGCTCTCTTCCAAATATCTATCGCACAAGGAGTCTTCCCCAAGCTTTGATTCTCTTTCACAAAAAGGGTCCCAAGAATGAAATCTCCAAATACCTGCCCATTGCTAAACTCTCCTGCGTTCCTAAGCTCTTTTTTGTTTACGATACAATGTTCTTCCATTGTATGTCTATCTTCTCCCCTAACCAGCACAGATTTCTTAAGTAAAGGTCAACAACTACTAATTTAACGGAATTCGTATCTAGCACTCTGTGTGCATTAGAGGATGGCAAAGAAGTTGATGTAATTGCCACAGATTTTAGTAAGGCCTTCGATAAAATCTCGCACAGAATCATTCTTTTTAAACTCAAATCGCTTGGCTTTCAACTGAGTTTCATTGGGTGGATTAAATCCTATCTTGAGGAACGCCAATACAAAATACTATTTAGATCGGCTGTATCCGACCCCATTAAAGCCAGTTCCGGGGTCCCTCAAGGTAGCCATCTTAGTCCCTTGACTTTTATTTTGTCAATTAACGACGTTGACTTCATCATCAAAGACTCTTATCTTTCCATCTACGACATGAAAATCTTCAGGCACATATTAAACCCCGCCGACTCTTGCCCACTTCAAGCTGACTTGAACAACTTTTCAACCTGGTGTCAAAAAAATTTTCTTGAGCTCAACGTCAACAAATGTCTATAACATATTCCCGAAAGCGTCTTCCAGCCCCTAGATCCTATTTCATCTCTGACGAGCTCGTCCCTTCTGTAACTTTATTACGCGATTTGGGTGTTATCTGCGACAGAGAACTAAATTTCCGCTGCCATATTGACAACATTATTAGCAGAGCCAACTCTGTGCTCGGTTTCGTAAAACGTTGGTCTAAAGAATTCTCGAACCCCTACGTCACGAAATCTCTCTACTTCACATTTGTTCGGCCAATCCTCGAATATGCCAGCCAAGTATGGTCCCCCTATCATGATACCCATTCCCTTCGAATACAGGCTGTTCAACGCAGGTTCATCCGTTTTATTCTTCGCGGTCTTCCTTGGTCTGACAGGCATAACTTATCCCCCTATGAGAATCGTTTTAAATTAATTAACCTACAGCCACTTGAAATACGTCGAGAAATTGCTGACATACTCTTTGTACATCAGCTGTTAGCAGGAAACATCGACTGCCCTAATCTGCTCCAAATGATCTCCCTTAACACTAACCCACGCCTCCTGAGGTCTGTACCCATCTTTCGTCTTAATTTTCATCGCACCAATTATGGCTGTAAGCCAATGTCTAGAATGCTATGTTTGGCCAACGGTGCGCACAGCTCTTTTAATTTTCATTGCAGCAGATTTGCACTTAGAAACGCCCTCCAGAATTCCACTTCCACTCCTCCGCCCTAATCACTTTAGTTTTAGTTTTAGTTTTAAGTTTAGTTTTTAAGTACTTAGCCTTAGTCTTAAGTTGTGTTTAGTAATAGTCTAGTTTTAGTGTAGTTTCTAAGTTCTGCTTGAATTAAGCTTAGCTAAATAAATAAATAAATAAATAAATTTGAACAGGCCTCCTCTCCGAACATTAATAAGATTTCCGTAAGGCACGCTCCACGATATATGCAATAAACGTTGTAATAACGAGAGCCCGAACAGCTACCGAAAGCAGGCGCTGGAAAGGCGGCAACAAAAAATACTGTGCCATTATAACCTTGAACGTCCAATCCGTAGTTTGCCTACCTTGTCGTACTGGAGGGGCTGAGTAAGGGCCGATGATACTCTTGAGCTACACCTGAAATAGATCCAGGAAGGTCAGAGTGGAGGTCAATGAACTAAAAGGAAAACAAAAAGAACCTACAGTGAAGTAGCAAAAACACAAAAAAACATGGAGAGTAAAACAGAAAAAGAAGAAACACGGATGGGGCTATACATCCAAAAGTCGGCAAAAGCCACGGCTGCCGGCGAGGGCTTACCCCGAAAGCCAGTGGCTAATACTCTCAACCAGAACATGAATAAAAATAAAAACAACTTCGGGTTGTAGCACTTTTTCACTGCAACAGATAAAATCAAAGAGGGTGAAACAACATCGACACTGACGGAGGAAGGAGGAAGAGGACGAGTCAGCAACCCGAAAAGACGAAAAATCTCTGGACCCCAACAGCGGAAAGGGGCCAAAGAAAGAAGGCGACTGAAGATGAAGAAGCAAGGAAATTTGGTTTCAAACCCAAGCAGCTAGGCAACGCCAAAACTCGTATCCCCGCGTGGGCAAGCAGCAAACGGTGGAAGTGCCGCACAAATACTGTGCGGGGAACGGATGGAACACCCTACTCTATTACCAGAAGATTTCTCGGCAAACTCTGATGGCAAGAGGAGGATGCGCCCCCATGCTGAACCCCCGCAGAGAAAAAGAAGTCGTGTCGCTAAAGACCATCCACAAATTAGGCTTACCTCTGCTCCACCAGGGAGGGCTAACGCTCACCCAGGGAGGAACGAGGGAAGTACTGTCTCACAGTCAAAATTCAAGCACCCGAAAAGGTCGTCAACTTCAAGAGGACAGGCAGCCACATATAGGGATGTAGCAGCCAACCTCCTGGAGATGGTGGTCTACAACAGAAACGACAAGGTTGGGCAGGTTTCAAAGGCAGCCGCTACCACATATGCTGTCAGGATAATGCCTCGACGGATTCGTTAACGAAATTAAAATCCAGACTCTATGGTTGGGAAGGAACCAACCTAGTGGTTCTACCGGCGGGAAGGATTCCCAGATTAACCAGAGTGTCCTGGGTGACTTTAAGACAGAAAAGTGGAAACTCTACCACGCAAAGGAGCAGGTAGGCACAGGCCAACTTTTTTTTTCCGAGAGGGTGAAAATCTTCTAAAGACATCATAAGGCCCGACCGCGCGTGCTTATGGTAGTGTGCAATTTTTACTCACTAAAAACACCACTCTTCAAGATTAATACCACAACTAAGCCGACGCTTATCCAGCAGTTTTATTTTCGCTTACGAGACTCGTGATTTTTGGAAAAAGATGTTCGTATGTAATTTAAAAAGAATGTAGCGCTTTAGACAGGTTAAATTCCAATGAAAGTTCCTGCTGTTTTCACGACCGGCATATACTATGACGCGAGGTCAAAAGGTTTTGTCCTTTGCAGACGACGAATTGAATTGTTAGCGTCAAGTAGTTGAATGACGGTACTGTCACAATGGCTGTGAACACGATCTTTGTGTTTACGAGCAAAATTTGTTATCTCTTCGACGACGCTAGGAATTCCCAGGTCCCGATGAATATCTTCGTTACGTACGTACCACGGTGCGCTAACGATCGTTCTAAGAACTTTATTTTCAAAAGTTTGTAGGACGTTTATATTGCTTTTCCTGGTACAACCCCATAGTTGTAGACCATACGTCCACACTGGCTTTAGCACTTGCTTATAGATAAGCAGTTTGTTATGTAGGCTCAACTTCGAATTTTTTCCGAGTAGCCAGTACATTTGTCGGTATTTGTTTTCGAGCTCGTCGCGTTTCTTTTTTACGTGCGATTTCCATTTAAGGTTAACATCTAGAGTCATTCCTAAATATTTTGCTTCGTCCGCGTATGGTATTTGAGCCGAGTTTAAATATACTGGAATCTGTCCACTTTTTTGTAGGTAAATTTGACGTGAGTAGATTTGCTTTCGTTCAGCACAATACGCCAATAATTCGTCCAAGCGTAGAATTTGTTAACAGCATGTTGCAGCTTTTCAGTTGCTGCTTCAATTGCATCGCCTGTTCTCAATATCGCCGTATCGTCCGCAAACGTGGCGATGACGCAGTTTCTTTCCTGCGGGATATCACGCGTGTAGAGTACATATAGAAGTGGGCCGAAGACACTTCCTTGTGGGACTCCGGCCGCAATCTCCTTGAACTCAGAGTAATAATTTCCGAGCTTAACACGTAAAAGTCTTTCGGTGAGGTACGATCGTAAAATTAGAAAGAGCTGCCATGGCAGTAGTCGTTGCAATTTATACTCCAAACCTTCGTGCCAAACCTTATCGAAAGCTTGTGAGACGTCAAGAAATACACCACAACAAATCTTTTTTTCTTCCAGAGTTTTCTCAATCACGTCAGTTATTTGGTGGACTTGGTCGATTGTTGAATGTTTGACTCTAAAACCAAATTGGTGGTCAGGAATGAGACTTCTTTCGTTGATTATGGGTTGTAGTCGTTTTGAAAGTAGTTTTTAGAACATTTTAGAGATAACCGGGAATAGGGAAATAGGCCGATATGATTTCTTCTCATTCAAAGGTTTGCCTGGTTTCGGGACCATTATAATCTCTGCGACTTTCCATTGTCTCGGAACGTAGAGCAATCTGAACGAAGCGTTAATCAAATATAGCAGTTTGATAAGAGCTTTATTCGGTAATTCCTTGACCACCTGCGCCGTTATCAAATCGTAACCCGGTGCTTTTTAGTCTTCAGATTTTTAATCACTTCCCTCAGTTCAATCAATGCAACTTTTTTTACTTTAAAGTTGTCAGATATCGTGACTGGGGAGTCGGGCGTTATCAAAGGGCCGTCGAATGGCTTAAACGTTTCGTGCAAAGCAAAAAGTTCTGCCTTTTCTTTGTCGCTCTTGGCCCAAGTTCTATCGTTTTTCCGAATTGGTGGCGCTTGCATTTGAGGTTTCCGGATGCCTTTTAGCGCTTTCCAAAGTGAATAATTTGATTCTCTTCCAGTGGAGAGATTTTCAAGGTAGGTCGCTATCTTATTGCTTTTAAATTCCCGAATACTACCTCTAAGGCGATTGCATAGTCGGTTAAGGATCTTTTTATGCTGCGGTGTACGAGTGATTTGCCATTTATTTCGTGCTTTTCTTTTCTCCCTCACCAGTTCAATTATTTCACTTGGATACTTTTCGTTGCGGTTTATTTTATAGCTTCTAGAAGGAGTGTTTCTCCATGCCGCTCATTGGGTTGCTTCCACGAAACGATCAACTTCGTCCTCTAGTTCACAAGGTGTTTTAAGTGATACATTTAAGGCGGTATTTGTTTCGCAATAATTTTTAAAGCCCTGCCAATTTGTTCTATTGCTAGTAAGTCTTGGAGGTCCTTCTTTCTTGATCAACGCTTCACCAAGTAATAAAATTACCGGAGAGTGATCAGAAGAAAGATCAAAACTTTCTTCGACTGTAATAAATTTATCGTAAATACCTTTTGAAACGAAAAAAATCAATAAGATCGGGAATTTTTTCTGAGGCGGTTGGCCAATAGGTGGGTTCTCCTGTCGAAAAAAAAACAACCGAATTCATTTGCCACTTCGTAGAGAATTTTTCCTTTAGATGATGTACATCTTGAACCCCAGAAGGTGTGCTTCGCGTTGAAATCTCCACTAATAAGGAAATTTGAACCAAGGGCATTGAAGACACGAAAGTAGTCGTCTTTTTCAAGCGAGCATCGAGGCGGACAGTAAACAGACGCTATGTTGTAGCTCATGTGTTTATTTTTAACCCTCACCGCGCACAACTGAAGTTATTCGAGCTCTATGCTTATATCGACCGAGTGTTCGATGTTAGTTTTAATGAATAAGGACGAACCGCCCCGCGCTCTATCAGACAGATGATAGGCGTGATAACCAGCGTAGTCGATTATCTTTATTTGCGATTCCCTTGTTAGATGTGTTTCAGAGATCAAACATATGTCGATATTTTCTCTCATTAGAAAAATTTCTAATTCGTCAAATTTTTGTAGGAGTCCCTTTGCATTCCATGTTATAATTTTAAGCAAAGAGTTCATATCTACTTAGATTTAGATATAAGATTAGCGCTACAGAAGCTTTCGACGTTACTGAGTCGATCGAGAATTCTTTTGTTCATTTCACATTGTTCCTCGAACTTAGCGTAAATGCAGTTCAGAATTTCTTTCAACGGATCAGAGGGTGGCCCGTCGTTTTGTCTGGTTGCTTTGACTGCAGCCTGAGAATTTTTTTTTTTTTTTTTTATAATTTGCAAGTGTTAAAGGGGATATGAATACCCTTATACTAATTTTTTAGAACACGTGCGTTTTTGTGGAAAGAGGAAGAGACAGAGAGAAAGAAAGATTGGTGTAGTGGGTTTGAAACTTAGGTGGTATTAAGTTTCTGTAAACTCCAAGGGTGGCTGTCCAGATAACTGGGGAGTATTTTGTTTTAATTTCGCTATTATTGTCGTTGCTTATGATTCACAGTATTTTTTTCCGTCCTCCTGATGTCATCATCACGATCAAGTTGCATTTTAGCCATATGACTGGGATTCGTTGGCTTATCCGAGGTTATTTTTCGTTCAGTCTTTTTAGTGGACGACTTCGACGTACTTTTAATCAGCTTAGAGGGCTGATTGACTTTCTTAAGTGTCTGCACTGCTGATTTGAGCGTCCTATCAGTCGGCTTAGGGGTCTGTACAACTGGCTTACGAGCCCGCTCAGTTTGCTTAGCACCGCGCTCTACCGACTTAGGAGCCCGTCGCATCTGTAGTTCCTTTGCGACCTCGCAACCGCGATAATTTGCTGGGTGCCTTCCTTTGCAGTTAGCGCAAGTTGCTTTTTCATTTTTGCTTAGACTGCAATTTTCAGAAGAGTGTTTTCCAGTGCACTTAACGCAGCGCGTCTCTTTCCGACAGTACGCCTGTGTATGATTAAACTCTTGGCAACGCTTGCATTGAGGGATTATCTTCGTGTTGACATGTAGCGGATCGATTTTAACGACCATAGTCATGATTGTACGAATATTGAATATCTATTCCTGGCTTTCCGTTTTATCAAACGATAGCAGAAAAAGCGGAAGTTTACGTTTCATTATACCTTCTTCTCCACGATCGGGTCGTTTTCTCTCTTTTTTTAAAAGGTTCACAGCGTCAAGAATTTTATAACGTCTATCGCGTAAATCACCTATAACGTCTTCTTTAGCACATGATGGATGAAGTCCTCTAGCTACGACCCTCAAAGGTCTCTCAGACTTGTCTTCGTAAGTATGCCATTGAATTTTTTCGTTGTTAAGCTTTTGAGATATAGCCCGGTAGCCCTCAGCGTCATTAACCTTGATTTTCCATGCATCGTTCCGCAAGGAAGTTACTTTAAATTCAGTAGCGATCGTTGCTTTTAAAATTTTTCGCAGAGATTATAGTCTGCAACGCCTGTAATATTTATTGGAGGAGGGGCGCGTTTGCTTTCAATTTGCTTTTCTGCTTTTCTCTGCGCTTTGCGATTAGGTTCGTACCGGTACCTAGAAGTGCAAAGCAAAAATGGCGGAACGGCGACCTCCACGAAATAAGGAAGGTTGCTAGACAACACCCAAATAAAGCCGCGGCTGTGTCCTAATCAACACGCATACCTCAAAGGAAAATCAGTTGAGACGGCACTACACCAGGTTGTATCCACAATAGAATATGCTTTTGAAATCAAGGAATCAGTTACAGGCGTTTTTTCTAAATATCGGAGAGCATTTAACAATGTGAAAACCCAAAAAATTGTGGACGCACTCTCGATATACTGTAATAACCAAATAATAAACAATTGGCTTATAAACCGCATTATCACAGCTTCACTGGGAAACGAAACAAGAAGGGGAACAGTCTGTACGGGAACACCACAGGGGGGGGGGGGGGGGGGGGGGGGGGGGGGATAATATCTCCTTTTCTGTGGGTGCTCACAATGGACAACCTTTTAAAAGCACTGGATGGAACCTTTGCGAAATTCGTAGCGTACGCAGATGACCTAGCCGTTCTGATAAGAGGTAAGCACCTGAACGTTATATGAGAGCTTATGCAAAACACCCCACGAATCATAAAAAAATGGGCGGAGGAGAGTGGATTAGAATTAAATCCAAATAAAACGTAACTGGTTCTTTTCACAAAGAAAACCCAAACTAGTGATTTTCACATTCCACAACGTGGAGGAGCATATAACTCAATCCTGATAATACAATAGGGGTCCCTCTGACAACTATTAAAACAATAATCAATGAGAAGATACGACAGAATTTTAACAACTACTGGACGAATCTAGACACGTGTCTAGTGGCTAGATCTGTAATAAAAAAACCGAGTAACAATACAGCAAAAAGAACTCTAAACTCATGCATGGTGGGACTTTCAACAGGTCACATCAATCTCAACAAAGATTCATTCGGACTCGGGATAGCTGATACAACAATCTGTGCAAACTATGAGGAGGAGGAGAAGGAAGATATAGAACACCACTTCCTCTGCCACTGCCCTGCTACAGCGAGGTTAAGACTGAAAATTCTGGGATCCCCAAGGATTCCGTATATTACACACCTCAGCAAGAAAGGAACCGGGGATATATTGGAGTTCGCCAGTCGAACAGTACAATTCCCCGATCACTATACTATATAGTTTCCCATCCCTCTCAACGCATAATTACCAAAGCACAGTACTATTCCTTACAGTTTGATAGACGAGCCCAATGGAGGCCTAAGTGAAGAGCATAAGCTTACCCTCTTAAAACAACCAACCAACCAACCATAACCTTGGACGTGAAAAACGCTGTTAACTCAGCGAATTGGGAATGCATTATGAGCTGTCTTTATCGGATACAAATACCAAATTATCTCTGCAAAATAATAACGAGCTATTTTGCGAACAGGGTCCTCCTCTACGATTTTGACGATTGAATTAAGACATACGAAGTAACTGGGGGGGTCTCTCAAAGTTCGGTCCTTGGGCCCCTGCTGTGGAACTCTATGTATTCCAAGAGAAGTGTCGATCATCGGCTTTGGGGACGACATCTCGGTGGTGGCTGTAGCAAAAACTCTAGAAGAAGTTGAACTCCACTGCAACGAGACAATCACAACGGTACGCCATTGGCTATATCGTCTAGAGTCGGACGGCACAATGTAGTTTCTCAACCGTTTATTAAGTACCTTGAAGTGATTTGATGCTCGTTTAAGTTTCAAACACCACCTTGAGTATGCATACAAAAAATCTTGAAAAGCTATTAGTGCACTTTCAGTTCTATATATATGTATGTACGCTTTAAAAATATGGTCAAGTGCCGCGAAAGTTAAGTCGCACGTGCGTTGAGTTAAATTCGTTTACGGTCTTAACGCACTAAGAGCCGCCAGTGCATTTCGAACTATCTCGAACGATGCTATACTCGTCATATCTCCAATGATACCTATCGACATACTGGCTGAAGAAAAATCAAGACGAAAAAGTGAACGAGTTCGAAATGGCCGGTTAGACAATGAAAGAAGAAAATACGAAAGAATCCGCAGTATTGCAATCTGGCAACAACAGTGGAACATATCCGTAAAGGAGAGATGGGCGCATCACATTATACCAGCGCTCGATATATAGATAAAACGAAAAAATGGCGAAACGAACTTTTATCTGACTCAGTTCTCTCTTCAAACGTGGTCATTATTATGAAAATGTTCCGGAAAAAGCGGAACACGTGTTTTTTCGCTGCCCACGATATGAAACCGAGAGGGCCGTCCTTTGGGACCAATATGGGGAGTGGCCCACTCCCGAGAATGTCGTAAATTACATGCCTCAGAATGATGAAGACTGGACCATCGTAAGTAATGTGACGGTACGCATACTCAGCGACCTTAGCGCATAGAGCGTCCACGTAACGCGAATAATTCGAACAGTGGAGGGTCAATCACCTAAGAACACAAAAGGCGTACAAGAGAACGTAGCCTAAAAGGCTAACCAGCCTCACGATGTAATACCCAACGGTAGTCCCGTGGGGAGAATGGTTCGAAGTGTGCAGGGTGTGTGTTTAGTACGTAGGCGTATTCCTGGCCCCGATCATTCAGGTTACTGGCATCTATGAAGATTACACACACTTTGGTGTAAACCATAAAAAACCCATAAGTGCGGTTTTAAAAAATTATTTAAAAGTCATTAAATAGCGACTAAAGTCGTCCAAAATAAACACTTGACATACAATTAATCTAAAAATTGAGCGCACACTAATAAATTAAAGGCATTTTATCTATTTTGACAATTAAGAGATCGATTCTGAAATTTTTATTTTTTTTATTTTATACTAAATATCTTTTAACAAGGTGAACGTTTTATTGTGGCAAAATTCAAAGTGAATCCTAAGACCAGTGTTCAAAAGTTGGTGTCGTTGCGACGTTAATTAATGGATCAGTATCAAGAGAAACTGATCGTCGCGTGCTACGGAAAACCAATATTAATGGCAGAGTTGATCGCAAAAAGATTCAACGGAAGCATTTGGAGTTCACTAAAAACCACCTCAATTTGCCACCAAGTTTTTGGAAAAGTGTTTGGTTTGGTAGGCAAATTCTTTAGGAGAAAGTCTAATACGAAGCTTAGGAAAAAAAAAATCTATGTCCGACGGTAAAACATGGAGGAGGTTGTGTTATGTTGTGGGTCAATGGGTGATAATGGTAGTTTACGGGCAATTTTGAGTTTATCGAGACGACCATGGATAAAATTAAATACCTCGATATCCTCAAAAGGAATCTGCCTCAAACAGCTGAAAAATTGTACACGCCTTCGGAGTTTACTTCCAACAGGATAAAGACCTGAAGCACACTTCACACATTATACGCGAATAGTTGCTGTATAACGTTAAAAAACAATTAAAAACCCCACCCGCAGTCACCAATCCAATTATAAATTTGTGGGAAGAAATTAAAACACGGCTTAAAAATAGTAACCCTAGCAACAAAACAGATCTTAAAACAAGGTCGGGGAAATTGGGGAAAGTATTACTTCGCCATTCACCAAACACTTGGTCGAATCAATGCGATGTCGCTTACAAGCAGTAATAGATGCTAGAAGTGGCCATACGAAGTACTAAACCTAAAAAAAACTATATTTGTAATTTTCTGATTAGTTATTTTGTACTGTACTCTCAATTTTGTGTAATGAAATGTAGCATTGTTTTTTGCTTTTTCTTGTAACAAATTGAATTATGTCATTATGTTTTTTTTTTTTTTTCTAATTAGTATTAATAAAAGATATATAATATAAAATAAAGAAATTAATTTCAAAAACGATTTCTTAATTGTCAAAAGAGATAAAATGCCTTTAATTTATTAGTGTACGCTCAATTTTGGGTGTTTCTGTACACAAACGGTCACTTTATGCGGGTGTACCTACACTACTATGGAAAATTAAATTTGTATCTAGTGGTGGATTATTCCGCAACATTTCTCAATTTAAATAATTAATATATTTTACATTGAAATCAGTACAAGTACACGAAATATACAACTTTGCATACATAACAGGTATTTATGTCCATTGGAAATGTGACAAATACAAACAAGTAATAAGTATAGACTCACTTTGAAAATAAAAACACATACATATGTATGTACATACTACCAACTTCTCACAGAAAGGTAAATCAACAGACGCCTGGCGCCAGTGAAGCATTTTTTAGATATCATAATGAAATTTCATTCGATCGTTTAGGCTTTATTTGATTTTGGGATTATTACGGGCGGCCAAAGGTCGCACCCATCATACCAAACCCTGTTGGCGTTAATGAGCGTTATGACAGATTTATTTATTTTTTCTTTTGTTTTGCCTTTCTGGTGGCTTGCCCAAGCGATGCACAGGTAGAACCGCAAGATTGTTTTTTTTTTTTCTTGCAGAGAATTTTTTATTTTTTTTTAATTTGGTGTAGTTTTATGTCTTGAAACACATATTTTGTTGACATGACATGATGACTTAAAATAACAGCCTGAATTGTTATATCATTAATAACACAGCCTCTGTTCTTGGTAGTTGAGCTGATAATAAGAATTTAATGTTACGGTCAGCGTTGCCATCGACCTGGAAATTTCGATGCCAAAATTATGACATAATTAATTAATCCTCCAGAAAATCTGCACCGTTCTCGATTTTTTTTGCTTAAACTAAAAGAATTTGTATGTGTTTCACATGTTTGCATGTGAAATTGTAACTATGTTCACATATTTTACTTCGTAGTAACTAAACGTCTGGGTCGATTTTTATAGAAAGGGTATCAAAAGATTTGTCTTATTATAAATATGTATCATAATGATAAATGATGTAATTTTTTAAATTTTAAAATTTTTCGGTTTAGTTGTTTCAGGGATAAGGAAGGGAGGCATTTCGTTTTTTGATTTTTCTCAAAATCTTATAATGCAAATATAACGGAACTACACATTTTTTAAATCAGCGCATAATCATCTTTTGTCACTTATACAAAAAAAAATACTTATTTTTACTTTTACTCTAACATATACTTTTTCATTTTTCAACTTTTTCAAAATTTAACTCTTAATCTGTCTGCGGATTAATAAAACTCAACTCTGGTTCGTATCTCGATCATTTACGACTAACAGTTGAAAAGTTATGGCTGTGACAGGCGGACAGACAACTGACTCTCACTATAAGAGTTCCGTTATTACTTTACTTTTACTTGCATATACAGTATCGGACAAAACATTTGCAACTAGAAGTGAAACCAAGCAATTTCTTCAAATTCATAAATGTTTTATTCAGAAACATAATATTTTTCATATATTATGAATGATTTGTATTTAAATTATACGAAAATAAATAATTTCCAAAATCATAATAAACATTTACAATCTATGCTGAATTGTATCAAGCAACTTCAAATTAACACGCGACAAAACAATTGCAACTTTCAATTCAAATACAACAAATATAAAAAATAATCAATATTTAGTGGCAAACCCATTGTTTTGGATGACTGCCTTGCACCGACGTGGCATTGATTCAATTAAATTTTGTATAATATTTAATGAAATTTCATTCCAAGCCATCTCTATTCTTCTAAAAAAAAAATATGAAAACGAATTCAATAACAAAAATTTAAAAATGAGATCTTTTAGGACTCGAGCTACTGAACGGGTTTGAAAAAATATTGATTCCAAGAACCACCATAGGTGAAGGGAGGGAGCAAAGTAGAATTTGGTGCGAATATTGCAGCTAGGAGATCAGCTTTCTCTTTGGATTTCGTGATATATGTATGTGTATAGACAAGAGTCGGGATGGTGGATGCAGCAGAACTATTTATTCTTCTGACGAAAGATCAATAAAATACATACATATATACATATAGACATGAGTCTGGATGGTGGATCTGTTTTAAGTTCAAGTCCGATTTTTTTGCCTTACTTTTTGATCTCGCAGGTATTTAAAATTTCATTTCAGTCATTTCTTTGTTTTGGTTTGAGTTTAACTGCATTCCAGGAAATATTTTGAATCAAATTATTTGCATTCAATTTTATATTTATTTAAGCAAATATTGGTATGTACATTAAGGCTACTAGTAAGTCTCTTATAGTAATGAAAGGACACTATTTAAATTACGCACCGTATTTAAAAATATTAGATATGTAGTCATGTAAGTTGCAGCATTTACCTCTCTATCAAGGAAGTATAGACATCGGGTCAAAGCTCTAAAAAAAAAAAATTAATTGAGACCGCTCCAATCAGCATTCTCGTACTAGCAAATTGTTTTACAAGGACATTTTATTGTTAATTGAATGTAGATGAGAGCGTGAGAATTTAGATGATATCAGACAATCATCCGACTTTCCAGAGGAATAAAAACTGCAATCACATATTTATTCGGAAAAGAGATTAGAAAGAGCTCTAGAGGATTTTGGCCGTGAGAGTCAACACCAGGAATGCGTATTGGTTTGTCCACACGATAAATGAGGTTGTTGACGTCAGCAAATACATAAAAGTGTAGGGCACTGGCTTAAACCCCGCCCGCTTCGCCAGGCAATAAAAAAAAGTATTTTTTTAACAATTTGGGAAATGCACACAGCGCGTGGAATGCATTTTTTGGTTGTACTCAGCTGTATGTACCACAACGGTATCGCACACAAAAATGTCAAAGTTTTTTTCAATGTTTTTGAATGTTTTTGTATTTTTTTTTGCCTATCACCTTTGTACCGTAATTATCTACATTTAAAAAAAAATAGCTAAATTGGTTGAAAATTACGGGCGGTAGAGGGAAACATACGCATTTTGCCATTTAGTTTTGTATATATACGAGTAGATTCAGGTGTTGTTAAATCAGAGTGGCGAAGACAACTATTATTATAGACGTTGAAATCTCCCGCAAACAATGTTTTGAGTTGTGGAATTGTAGGTTAGAATGTTACACCTTGGACTTGTTCCTTACTTCGCACTCTGATAAATGCACCATTGATGTTCTAGCGCCTCTAGGTCGTTCTGATCATAATTTCGTATCAGCTAAATTCTCGTACTCTGACCACACAGTTAAAGAAAAAACTCCTAAAAGAAAAGTATGGCAATACGAGAAAGCCAACTGAAGCGGCCTCAATAGCTTCTTTAGGGATTTTAACTGGTCGACGTGTAAAACGTGCCCATATTTGACGTGTAAAATTTGTAAAAGCCCAAAAAGTGAGGCTACAAATTCTACAATGTCCCAAAGGTAGTAAAAATGTTTGGTCATTCGTGAAAAATATTTAAAAAAATATTAAAAATATTAAAAATTCTGCCTCGTCTGTCATACCTACGCTCATTTACAATGACATTCCAGCTGTCAGCTCCTTAGACAAAGCCAATCTGCTTGCTTCTCATTTTTCAGCGAATTCCACGCTGCCAGATCATGCTTTGTCTCCACCTGTATTTGAGAGCGTCAAATTTTCCATGGGACAAGTCCACTTTGGCACTCGTACAGTTGCAGGAGCACTCAAAGGTCTTAACATATACAAATACACTGGTCCAGATGGTATCCCACCCATAGTTTTGAAGAGGTGTTCTTCTACGCTGGCCTCTGCGTAACCTTTTCTGTCTATCCTACTTTTCGGGCTCTTTCCGAGTAGATGGAAACAGCATTTGTCCAGCCCGTCCCTAAAAAAGGCGAATCTTCCTCCCCGTCCAATTACCGATCCATTGCACTTACGTCCCTTATTTTCAAGGTCATGGAAACACGCTAACAAATCGTCAGCTTATGAAATATCTCGATTCACGAAAACTCCTTAATGACCGGCAGTATGGTTTTCGTAGCAACAGGTCCACTGGTGAATTTATGGCATATCTCACCGAGAAGTGGAACCAATCTCTCCATCACTTCGGCGAAACCAAGATGGTTGCGCTTGATATTTTAAAGCATTTGACAGAGTTTGGCATCAGGCTCTTTTGTCGAAAATGCATGCAAATGGCGTCGATGAGTCTCTTCTTCAATGGATTAGAAATTACCTTTCGAGAAGTTCAATACAAGTTGTTTTGGACGGCTTCAAGCCCTCAAATCATCAAATAAATGCTGTCGTTTTCCAACGCTCTGTTTTGTCTCCGACTCTCTTTCATATTTTTATAAATGATCTCTTGTCTGCAACTTCTAATCCCTTCCAGTCCTTCGCTGATGACAGTACCCTCAGTTTTTCATATTCGTTCCTTAACTCACGTCCTTGCTCTTCGGCCGTAGAAGGGGAACGGCAACGTATGTTAAACACATTAAATACCGACCTGGACAGCATAATTAAATGGGGTTCAACCAACAGAGTAGAATTTAATGCTTCCAAAACACAATGCTGTCTTCTGTCTCTCAAGCGAAACCAGAACCCCTAAACCATTATCCATGGATGGTACTTGCATCGCTGAAACCGAAAGACTTGCCATTCTCGGTATGTGTATTAATAACCATCTTCGATGAAATGATCACATATTCGAGGTAGACCAAAATGCTGCAAAATGTCTAGGATTCCTTAAACGGTGCAAGCAATATTTTACCCCGTCTGATCTGGCCTCAATTTATAAGGCATTCATCCGCCCTAAGCTGGAATATAACGCCCATATCTGGTCTGGTGCACCTAAGACCGTTCTGCACATTCTGGATAGGGTACAAAATCGCGCGACATGCTTCGAATGCACATCGGTTCACCCTATAGCCTAACTTCGGTCCTACTGTTAAATATAGGGATTCATTTATAAGCCGAACGACACGAATGTGGAATGATCGGCCAAGCTCTGTATTTCCCCATGACTACAACCTCCAAACATTTAAAGCCAACGTGCACAGGCTTCTCCTCTGTTTTTCTTCCCCTTTTCCCTAAAAGCCCGTGCCCTGTAACAGTATAAAGGAATTCATATTCCTTTTGGCGCGCGAATTATAAATAAATAAGAAGTAGGTAATGGACTACGAAATTGGTAGAGGTGGTTAGGTTAGGTTGAAGTGGCTGTCAGCAAAAAGAAGCCAACACACTTAGACCAATAATAGGTCCATTGTGATACCACATGGGTTTGAGACGCGGCCTCTAGCCTACTCGTTGAACCATTTAGAGCTTCTGATGAAGCGTAAAAGGTCGCTAACGTGAATATTATTCAGATCATTTAGGCCGTTAAAACAGAAGGCTCCTATGTGGAGTTTATAACCTTATGCGACGTTAGGTCTATACACCTGGTGTCGAACTGGAGGATCAGTAATGAGATCTCCTTTTCGGACCACAGGTGGTTGAGTTTTGATATTGGAATTGATCACAAATCCAAAATAATGATTAGGAATCCTAAAAAAACAGATTGGTCCATCTTTGTAAGTAATCTTCAGGGAAAGCTGACACCAACTCAGGATAACAGCTACACTGAGATTAACCAATTAAACAATGAAGTCCTCAAAGTACATAAGTGTATTATAGAATCTTTTGAGGCCGCCTGTCCTCTAAAACCGGTACCTAGAAGTGCAAAGCAAAACGGTGGAACGGCGACCTCCATGAAATAAGGAAGGTTGCTAGACAACGCCTAAATAAGGCTTTAAGAACCAACGAAGAAGCAGACTGGGAATCCTATAAAGAGAGTAAAAGAGGCTTCAAGAAGCTCACCAGGGCTACTAAAAGGGAATCATGGAAAACTTTCTGCACCAACATATGCGATAATAATAGAGCAGCGCGATTAAGGAGGATCCTGTCCAAGGAACCACCAAGTTATCAACTTCTACAGGCGGGCAATAACTTGGCAACCGCAGCTGATACCTTGGAGACGCTGATGTATGTACACTTCCCAAACTGTTTCAGCGAGGCAGCTACACCTTCCAAGCGTGGGGTCACTCGAACTGATACAAAATGGGAAGACTCTGAGAACCTAGTTGATGCAGATAAAGTGACCTGGGCTACTAACTCATTTGCGCCATACAAATCACCGGGCTTGGACGGAATACTTCCCATCTTCTCGCAAAAAGGGATAGAATTAGACACCCTAAAGAAAACCCTGGTCAATATCTTCAGGGGATGTCTATATCATGGATACAAACCAACACAATGGCAAGAGGTGAGGGTGGTGTTCCTACCGAAACCCGGGAAAGATTTGTCGACAGCAAAGGGCTATAGACCTATTAGCCTAACGTCCTTCTTATTAAAATCAATGGAGAGAATCTGTGATAACTACATCAGAACACAGATTACAATTCCGCGGCTGTGTCCTAATCAACATGCATATCTCAAAGGAAAATCAGTTGAGAGGGCACTACACCAGGTTGTATCCACAATAGAAGATGCTTTTGAAACCAAGGAATCAGTCGCAGGCGTTTTTCTAGATATTGAAGGGGCATTTAACAATGTGAAAACTCAAAAAATTGTGTAGGCACTCTCGATATACTGTAATAACCAAATAATAAACAATTGGTTAGAACACATGCTTACAAACCGCATTATCACAGCTACATTGGGAGACGACACAAGAAGGGGAACAGTCCGTACGGGAACACCACAGGGGGGGATAATATCTTCTTTTCTGTGGGTGCTCACAATAGACAACCTTTTAAAAGCACTGGATGGAACCTGTGCGAAATGTGTAGCGTACGCAGATGACCTAGCCGTTCTGATAAGAAGTAAGCACCTGAACATCATAGGAGAGCTTATGCAAAACACCCTTCGAATCATAAAAGAATGGGCGGAGGAGAGTGGATTAGAAATAAATCCAAATAAAACGGAAATGGTTCTCTTTACAAAGAAAACCAAAACTAGTGACTTTCACATTCCACAACTCGGAGGAGTATCACTACAACTCCGCGACAGCGTCAAGTATCTGGGCATTATATTGGACAGGAAACTGACCTGGAGAAAGAACCTGGAAGAAAGAGTCACCAAAGCAAAGAGAGCATATTGGATATGCAGGAGGGCCATCGGAAAGTCATGGGGCTTGAAACCGAAACAGGTCCACTGGATATACGAATGCGTAATAAAACCCATCATCTTCTACGGAGTAGTTGTATGGTGGCCAGTGATGAGCAAAAAGTATGCAAGAGACTAGCTAACTAAGGTGCAGCGTATGGTCTGCCTGGGTATTACCGGAGCACAATCCTCAACACCAACCGCGGCCATGGAAGCGATACTTAACATTCTACCAGTGCACCTCGAAGCGAAAAAGATTGCCGGTATTTCAGCCTCACGGCTTAAAACTATCGGCCATTTCACCGGTGGTGCAAATACGGGACATCGAAAAATCACCGAAATGATAAGAATAATGACACCACTCATCGATTGCCCCAGTGATGTTGTTGGGAAATCGTACACATTCTCCAACAACTTCGAAACAATTTTTCCCGCAAGAGAATATTGGACGTATGAAAGAACGACAAGAAACTCCAATGGGATATCGGTTTATACAGATGGCTCTAACATATCAGGGGAATCAGGGGCTGGCATCTTTAGTGCTAACCCACCGATTGAACTTGCTATTCACCTAGAACCATTTGTATCGGTGTTCCAAGCAGAAGTCTATGCAATTATGAAGGCAACCGAAATACTCGCAGAAGACACCAGCGAAGAAAGGCAAATTGACATCTGCTCGGACAGCAAAGCAGCAATTAGCGCGATCACAAACCCCATGTCGAAATCACTACTAGTAAGGGAGTGCAAAACTAAATTGAACTTACTTGCCAGACGCAACACAGTCCGTCTCACATGGGTACCGGGGCACGAGGGTGTACCGGGTAACGAAAAGGCAGACGAACTAGCAAGGAAAGGAGCAGGCAATAGAGAACTGAACCCGGATAGTACAATAGGGGTCCCTCTGACAACTATTAAAACAATAATCAATGATAAGATACGACAGGAGTTCAATAACTACTGGACGAATCTAGACACGTGCAAAGTGGCTAGATCTGTAATAACCAAACCGAGTAACAACACAGCAAA
The DNA here is from genome assembly GCA_963082735.1 of Pocota personata. NCBI lineage: Eukaryota > Metazoa > Arthropoda > Insecta > Diptera > Syrphidae > Pocota > Pocota personata. The sequence continues at coordinate 74,143,987 of OY720431.1, forward strand.
AAGAGCTCTTAACTCAAGCAGAACACAATTGAGATTGATGGTGGGACTTTTAACAGGGCACATCAATCTCAACAAACATTCGTTCAGACTCGGGATAGCTGATACAGCAATCTGTGCCAACTGTGAAGAGGAGGAGGAAGATATAGAACACTTACTCTGTCACTGCCCCGCTACAGCGAGGCTAAGGCTGAAAATTCTGGGATCTCCAAGGATTCCGGATATTACACACCTCAATAAGAAAGGAATCGGGGATATACTGGAGTTCGCCAGACGAACACTACGATTCCCCGATCACTATACGATATAGTTGATACTACCCATGATCCCTAGACCTAAATCCTCTCAATACATAATTCCCAAAAAACATCACTATTCCTTACAGTTACGCAGATGAGGGGAACACAACGGGCCCAATGGAGGCCTAAGTGAAGAGCATAAACTTACCCTCTCAAACCAACCAACCAACCAAGTGGAGTTTCCTTCTTTGGAAGAGACCTGAGCAGGTGCAGAAGGTGAAGAATAGACTCTTCCTCCTCCTCGTACATGCAGCTTCTACCGAAACCATTAGAGAAGACGTCCAGCCTTGTCGCATGCTTGTCTATTAGAAGTGTCAAGTAATGACACCTATAACAGCGCTAATATGCTTTCTATTTAGAGAAATCAAATCCCTAGAGGGTTTCAGATCCAGCATAGGCCAAATCTGTTTTGTCGCTAGACAAGTTGTACCCCTTGTCCACCTAAAATTTACCTTTACGGTAGCATCCAGCTTTAGTTTAAGTTTACATGTAGCGATAGGCTTACCCAGTAAACTCTTGCCTGGAAGGATGGGTATTGTTGTTAAATATCTTTCAAGTTCGTCAGCCTTACAAACCCTGGAATATCCCTATGCTCCGGCACCCAAACCTCATACCGGCTGGGCGATCGTAGAGTCGTTAACTGTTGGCACGAGCTGCACGCCGCGAGCGATTGGACTGCATGCTGTCACAGTGTTGCCATTGGTGCCTCCACAGTACTCCCCTTCCAACGCTAGTGATGCTCTCTTACGTTTTTCGGAAGATAACTTTTCTTCCCGATCGTTTCACATACTGCCTCTCCTTTGATTCCTCGGGTTGCGTAGGCTGGCACTGTCCCGCAGCCACTGTTGTTTTGTCACTCGTGTGGCTGTGAATAAATGCAGGCTTTAGTCGATCAATTGATATATTTACTTTTCTCCCATCCCGATTGACTTGGAAGAATTTTTCAGTCCTCTTTGTCACTAGGTAGGGTCCGTCGTACGTCGGCGTCAACGGTTTCTTTACGGCGTCGTTGCATATGAAGACGTATTGGCTTTCGTATAGGTCTTTCGGAATAAACGCCTTTCGTGAGTCATGATGGCCGGCTTGTGTTGACTTTGCGATGGCAATGGATCTTCGAAGTTGCCTAATGAATTCATGGGTGTTAACGTTGTCCTTTGAGGGTTCGAAAAAATCTCCAGGTAGCCGAAGAGAGGTTCCGTAGAGGAACTCTGCCGTTGTTGCTCCCAGGTCCTCTTTTAAGGCTGTGCGAAGTCCTAGCAGTACTGATGGCAATACGTCCGTCCACAGGTCCGTTGTGTGGCATGTCAGAGCGACTTTAAGCGTCCGATGGTATCTTTCGATCATCCCATTCGATTCCGGGTGGTAAGCTGTTTTTCGCAGGTGTTTGATGCCCGAGATTCTCGTTAGCTGCTCGAATAAATCGCTCTCAAACTGCCGACCGTGGTCGATGGTGATCCTCTGCGGCACGCCAAATCTAGATATCCACCCGTCAAACAATGACTTTGCGACCGTTTCGGCAGTAATGTCCCGAATGGGTATCGCCTCCAGCCATCTGGAAAATCGATCCACACAGATAAGTAGGTAGCGATGTTGAGATGCTCAAATCTGGTGTCGGTCGGCGGATAGGTATGAATGGGTGTCCTCGTGTGTCTCCACACCTTCGTTCGCTGGCAGGCTGTGCACTCTCTTGCCCAAGTTCGACAGTCTTTTCTTATCGACGGCCAAATGAATCGATCCATAAGCAGCTTGGTTGTTGATCGAATCCCTGGATGTGCCAGGTTGTGAACGCTTTCGAATGCTGCACGCCGGAATGGTTTGGTGATGAATGGCCGGATATTGTGTGTTGACGTGTCGCACGTGACGAAACGCTGTGGATCTATGAAGACAGGAAATTTCTTTAATTTTAGTGCTAGTGAGGTGTCGTTTAAAATTTGTGAAACTTCTTCGTCCTGCAGCTGATCTTTTGCGAGAAGCACATAATCAATGCTGCTGGGCGATGTAATTTCTGCAATTCGTGAAAGTGCGTCGGCAATCGTGTTTTTGTCTCCTACAATGTGGCGGATATTCGATGTGTACTGTCCAACGAAATCAAGATGGCGTAGCTGCCTCGGTGACGCTTTCTCCGGGTTTTGCTTGAACGCGAAGGTCAGAGGCTTGTGATCAGTCAGGATGGAAAATTCTCGACCCTCCAGCACATGACGAAAGTGTTTCACAGACAAGTAAGCACTGAGAAGTTCCCGGTCGTACGTGCTATATTTGGTTTCTACAGGCTTGAGAAAAAACCCAGTGGCTTCCATGCGTCATCCACTCGCTGGTGTAAGGCTCCCCCTACAGCAACATCCGAAGCGTCGACCATCAACGCTAGTTGGGCATTAGGTTTCGGGTGCGCCAAACAGGCTGCATTTGCCAGAGCGGATTTGCACTTCTCGAAACTCAATTCTGCTTCTTCCGTCCAGACAATCTCCCTCTTGTCGTTTTTCTTGTTTCCCTTTGGCATAATCTGTTGGAGAACTGCTTGTTCCTCGACAGAGTTCTTGAGAAAACGTCCATAAAAATTCAGAGAGTTAAGAAACCTTCTCAATTCACCTGCTTTCTTGGGCTTTGGAAATCTCCTCATAGCTTCTACTTTCTCTTTGGGAATCAGACCCTGGGCGCTAACTGTGTGGCCCAGAAAACGTACTTCCTGTTGAGCGAACTGGCACTTGTTAACATTAAGTACCATTCCGAGCTGCCGCAAGCGCTCGAAAACTAGCCTAAGATATCCTTTGTGCTGCTGTTCGTCCTCTGAGGCGATGAGGATGTCATCTATGTATGGAAAAGCGCAGTTCAGATCCCGCAAGATGTCGTCCATGAACCTCTGGAACGTCTGACTCGCGTTCCTCAGTCCGAAAGTCATGTAGACGAACTCATACAACCCAAATGGGGTTATGATGGCCGTTTTGGGTATGTCTTCGGGGGCCATCGGTATTTGGTTGTACGCCTGTTGGAGATCGAGAGTAGAAAAAATAAATTTACCTGTGAGAAACTGAGTAAAAGCCTGTACGTGGGGAATGGGATAGCGATCCGGTGTAGTGACGCTGTTCAGCTCTCGATAATCCCCGCACGGTCTCCAACTGTTGGTTCCTTTCCTTGCCATGTGGAGGGGCTGGCGTTTACGGGCGGCATATGCCCTGCTCCATCAATAGCTGGAACTGAGTTTTTGCCGCTTCTAGCTTCTCAGGGTTCAAGCGTCGGTATCGTGCATGTATTGGCGGCCCAGTCGTGACGATATGATGGAAAACTTCACAATTAGCATTTGTTTTGCTTACCAGTGGGCGTGTTATGTCTTTGAACTCCTGACGCAACTCTCGGAAACGCGCTTTATGGTTGATGTTCGTGAGCTATGTTGACGGGATTGAGGTTATGGAACCGACACTAGAAAGTGAGGTTAGCTGATCAACCAGACATCGGTTTCGCAGGTCCACCATTAGCCCAAAGTGTCGAAGAAAATCCGCAACGATGATTGGACGTGCTAAATCGGCAATCACAAACTCCCAGTTGAAAGTACGGCGCAGTCCCAAGATCACTGCTATCACCTTTGTGCCAAATGTGGAAATTCACGAGTTGTTGGCTGCGTACAGTGTGGTTCTGTTCCTTCGAGCTCATCTTTTATCTTCTGGCGTTGCAGGTAGAACCGAAAAGTCGGCGCCCGTGTCAATGAGGTAGGTTAAATTGTTGTTTCTACGATCACGATTGAAAAGACGGCAGTTATATTGGCCAGAGGTCGTCGCCGCTAACGACTGGCTTTCTAGTTTATCGACTTACTGTGCTTGCATGGCATCCGACACTTTCTTGCATTGACCCCGTACGAACGGTGATACCAGCATTCGTCTGTTGATTTTTCTTTTTCGGCGGGCTTCGTCTTACTGTCACTGCGGTAGTGTGCGCGAGACTGACTACGTCCCCTGCGGTTGTGTAAAAAGCTCGCCTTTAATTCTGCAACCGTTCGTGAAAGCTCTTCTATTTGACGTTCGAATTTGCTGCTATAGTCGGAAGGAAAAGTATGTGGAAGAGAATTGCGCTCACTAATTGCCGACACTTGAGGTACCTCGTTGACTTCGGCATTCTTATCAGCTATTTCCATTAATTTTGGTAAAGTTTCGGTACTTACTGACATTATGGAACGCATGTGTGAGGGGAGTCTCTGGAGCCAAAGTGACTTTAACAAATCGTCTCCCATTCTGGAACCTGCCAGGTCACACATCTCGCGGAGAAGGTGCGATGGATTCTTATTTCCCAGTTCGATCTCCTGAATAAGTTTGCGAAGGCTCTGATGATCGGAGTCTGTGAAACGTTCTATTATTTTAGCCTTCAACGTTGAATACATATTTTCCCTTGGAGGGTCGAGGAGAATATCGCTGACTTGGTTCAAAATGTCGCTTTCGATGGTTGCAACGACTGTGTGGTACTTTCGTATATCGGAGGTTATGCGCCCCACGTAAAATTGCGATTCCACCTGAGTGAACCACAATTCTGGTTTTTCCTTCCAGAATTTCGGGATTTTTACTGAGACCTCTGAAAACTCTGGTTCGTGGTGGTGTGCTCCTTCCTCGTCGGTATTGTCTCTATTAGTGCCACCTGCGCTCGTGCCAGCGTCGCCCGTTGGTGTCGTCTCCTTTCGTTCACCGCTTTCGTTTCCCATATCACGTCGGGGTCACCAATGTTCAAACAAATAAAATTCACCAATTAACAATAATATTAATTCCAATTCTTTATTAAATAATGAGTACTATGTCCAAACAAATTCAATTGATATTTAAAAAGTGTAAAGTCCGATGATATTGGGAAGCGGGAGAAGATGCCAGCGTACACGTGAAGGGCGTCCGAACAGAAAAGAAAGATACATACACGTCAAGCCGGAAACCTCATACCGGCTGTGGCGATCTGTTATGAGCTAGGGGCAGGCCACGGAGGCATCTTCAGTGTGGGTGAAGGGGACGGTGGCACGCACGCGGTTGCACGGCTTAACTCGTCGGACGGGGATGGTTCTTGTCTCCCATCACTCTCACACCACCTGCTCAAACACAAAAAAATCGTGCCATATGTGTATAAAAAAAAGGACCTAATAGAGAAGAGAAAAGCTAACCTAATTAGACCACGGACTTAAAAAAGATTGGAAAGAAGACAGGAGAAGAAGAAGAAGAAGCTCAAGGGCTTATGCCCATATTACGGAGAAAGAAGGGTATGCCAGATCTAACCTAACTATTCTAATCTAAACCTAAACTACTCTAAAAACTTACGATAAGCCCTAACCTATACCTAAACTAACTTATAACTATCCTATTCTAGCCATATACTACGGCATCTGTATCCCCTAGTCTCTCCAGGATGTGGGTTCGTCTCGTCCCAGAGACGTGGCAGGTGTTGATGGCACCAGCATGGCCAACCCCCCCTTGTGTTTGAAAGACACAACCTTCGCCATCTCCTTGGCCAATATTCACTGGAGATGGCCCCTAATGCCTCAATCCAGCCACTACTGTCTAATACTTAAAGTGCGTAAGATCGTCACGTCCGGTCTTTAGCAAGTCAGTGTAGTTGTTCAGTCAAATCATCGTCGCGCCTGATCAACGAAAGGACGGCCTTCCCATTCCCCCACACACCATCTTTGCACAAAAATTATTCACCCGCACATCATTATCATAATAATACGACTACCAAAATTTTATCATCGAACAGCTCTTTATTCCTTCGAGTCTCTTCTGATCTCAAAATTTATATATGCAATTTTACCTAAGAAATTCACTTAAACTAAATTCAAATTACCCTAACCTATCCTAAGTAACAAACAAAATCTGCCCTTAACACTTAAATAACTTTGTCTAAAACAATTCATTAAAAGAAAAGCAAAACAAAAATTACTCACGGTTTTATGTCCCCTGTTGTCCTGCCGGCAGCACAAGAAGAGTTGTAGTTGCTGATGTCCCAGCTATATTATCGCGATACCAAATTAAAAAGGAGGTTAAGCGCAGAGTTCACTGTTACCCTATCCTTACTTTACACTTGGTTTGCAAGACAAATTAAAAAAAAAACTAAGCTAAGAAAACTAAGCTGATTCACTGCACTGTGTTTTCACTTTCAATTGGAGTTCATTTTCATCCCTATTCGATCTTTCGCTTGTGGTTTTGTCTTTCGCCAAATTCCTTTCCAAGAGCGAGAACTTAGATGTGTGCGAACAGGACCACTAATGTATATGCTTATGTCAAAACAACACACTTTCTTGCTTCGCGTTTATGCCCGATTAGATTCTTTTGTTTTTTTTTTTTTCTTTTTTGTTACGGTCTATTTGTTTTTAATTATCCGCAGCGTTTAATTAATTTGATTATCCCGGGACATTAAACGCAACCTGCTGTATACGGTTTTTTTTTTTCCTACCATTGCACTGGCAAATGGGAAATTGGCGAGGATGGGCAAAAGCCGAAAATGCATGGATGCATTACGCAGTATTTCCCCCAACTTTACCTTGGACGGAGATCCATGCATATAACTCGCAGCGTTGGACACTTTACTTTTTTTTGGGATTACTTTTCGAAACGACCTTTATCATTTCTCCATTATTTAAGCTTCAGGTTTACTTTATCACTTGTCGACTAGTGTCGCCTTAGGTGACTGGTGTCTAGTGTCACCTCCACGAAATAAATTTATTTAATTTTTTTTTTCTGTTTGTTGTGGTCTCTAAGGCCTATTGGCACGAACTTCACGCCGCGAGCGATTGGACTGCATGTTGTCACAGTGTTGCCATTGGTGCCTCCACACCATTATATCCGCCTGGAACATGCTACAATGGTTTGGGAAACGAAAAGAGAGGTTTAAATTAAGCCTATCAAAGAAGACACCACCACCCACCCTGTCGGTAGTTTTTGAACCGTCGGTATAGAAATGTACCGACTTATCTTCCGTAAAACCACCTTCTTCCCAGAATGATCTGGAAGGGATGGTAACTTGGAAGTTTTTGTCAAAATTTATCTTGGGTATGGTGTAGTCAATGTCTTCAGGTAAGATATTAAATTTGTTTAAGATGGAGGCGTGGCCATATACTTTTTTGGACCACTGTGAAATAGCTTTAAGGCTAATGTCCGCTAATGCACAGACAAGCTGAACGTTGTACTTTGCTTAATAGCTTCTGGTTTATCGCCTTATCCAAGGCTATCCACCAGACAACTATCCCGTACATAAGGATCGGTCTAATGACCGAGATATAGAGCCAATGAGTTACTCTGGGTCGTAAGCCCCATTTATTCCCAATGGCTTTTTTTCAGGAGAAGAGTGCGACAGTGTCTTTCTTAACTATTTCGTGTATAATGGGTTTCCAGCTTAGTTTCCAATCCAAAATAAGACCCAGATATTTAGCTTCGTTAGAGAAAGCTAAGTTTGTTCCATTAAAGGATGGAGGGTCAATAGTTGGGATTTTATATTTCCCTTAGAAGAGGACTAGTTCGGTTTTGTGGGGATTCACTCCTAGATCACAACGAGCTGTCCATCTAGATAGCTCATTCAAAGCGTTTTGTAGGAGCTCTTTTAAGGTAGTGAGGTGTTTACCGGAGACTGCTATAGCAACATCGTCCGCATAGGCGATAACTTTGCAACCCTCAGCTTCCAAGATTAACAGTAGTTCATTAACCACCAGATTCCAAAGAAGTGGGTACCCCCTTGAGGGGTACCCCTGCTGCCATATCTCCTAACAGATGTCCCACCCAGCTTTGGGTTGATAATCCGACTATTAAACACTAATTTAATCAGCTCGTGGGCGTCATGCCGTAGTGGTTAGTGTGGCGGATCACTACGCAAGAGGTTCCAAGTTCGAATCCCAGAAAACACCAAAAAGTTTTTTCACGATCCCAACTATCGCGAACGTCTGGCAAACATTCGAGAGTATTGTTGTTCCGAGAAAGCTTCTCAAACCAAATTGCCGTTCGGATATGGCACTAAACTGTAGGTCCCTTCCATTCGTGTGGAAAATATAAATATACACAACAGGAGTGGTTGCGAGAAGCTAGGCCCTGGCACTTAAAGAGCTGTTGCGCCAAATATATTTTATATATAAGTTAACGACAACAACATTGATATCATCAAAAATAAAATTCCCACCAATTTCTGGCGACTCAGCAACTAATAACACACGAGCATCCGTTATGCTAACGTAGCGTCTGGATTCAACTGAATGCAAGCAGGTGAAAACACTCGAATGGGGTAACATGATCGATACGATGCAGTGATTGTAGGTTTCTTTAATTTAAGTTCAAAAATTGTAAGTCAGTTGTAATTTAGGATTTATAAAATAAAGAGGCTTCTCCTCGATAATAAAAATATTTTTTTAATATAAATAAACTTAGTATGTTTTAATTGGCGCCCAACTAGTGTGGCTTCGCGTTTTCAACAGTTTTAACAGTGCATAAGTCAACGTAAAATTACCTTGCCGTGTGTTAAAAAGTGTTAGGAAAAGAACTAACTGTGCCTTAGTCGACGTTAAGTACCTCGCCGCGAGTTAGTAAAATCAACGCAACAGCCAACACGAACCTGCAACCAGTGCGTATCAGGAGTCTGTAGACAAACTGAAGACCACGAAGGAGTGTGCGAACGACACCATTAGTAGCATAAAGCAAACAGGACCAATGACGTTCACACCAGCGTGGGACACAGCTATCCTGGTTTTATTAATGTAAGATTAATTTAAGAAAACATACAAAACAATATTATTATCACACAAAAAATTTAAGTGAAGTGAAACAAAGCTAGTGCAAGATTTATTTAAGAGAAATTTTAATAGAAAGTAATAATTTTAGCAAATTTAAGAAAGAAGTGAATATTTTTCTAAGAAAATTTTTAATAGAAAGTACAAATTATTTAAAAACTTAAGAAGTAAATATTTATCTGTTATAACAATGGCAAACCAAAACAATCTAATTCGTCCACCAGTCCTAAACCATAACCAACCCCTTAATCAAAATCCTGTTAATCAGAATGAACAACCTGTCGCAAGTGCTGCTCTTCAAGCCTTAATTGCAAATATGATTAGTCAAACACTTCAAAGAGAGGGTAGGCAAATGGTCAACTCTATTTTAAACCCAAACGCAGATCGATTCGCAGGAATTGATCAAATTATAAACCCAGATCAACAAGACAACATAGGTGAACTAGACAAAATCCCAGATGTTGTTAGAAGCCTACGCGAATTCTCAGGGCAACCTGGCGAATTCAGTTCATGGCGTAAAAGTGTGGAAAGAATCCTAAGGATCTATGATCCTATTAGAGGATCTCCAAAATACTTCGGGATTATTAATGTAATTAGAAATAAAATAGTCGGTCACGCAGACCACATTCTAGAATCATATAATACCCCATTAAATTGGGATAATATTTCTAGGTGCTTGACACTACATTACGCGGACAAGCGCGACCTAGGTACTTTAGAATACCAGATGATATCTCTGGTACAAGGTAATTCTTCGATTCAAGAGTTTTATCAAGAGGTATACTCGCACCTCTCACTGATCTTGAATAAGATATCCTCAATGGAAGTCGGTGGTGAAGCATTCAACTTATTGCTGCACACATATAGAGAAAAAGCCCTAGACACCTTTATCAGAGGCTTAAAAGATGACTTGCCCAGGCTTCTCGGGATACGAGAACCCGCAGATTTACCACAAGCGCTGCATTTATGCCTCAAGCTCGAAAATCAAACTTTTCGATCACAATATGCAGTGGCGACTAACAATAATGTTAGGAAAATGCATAATACACCACCTCCAGTTCCACCAAGACGGCAAAATAACAATTTTTCGCAACCTCAAAATCGACAACAGTTCTATCCAGAACTAATGTATAATCCTCCAAGATGGATTTCTCCCCAATTTCAAAATTTTCAGCCCAGACCAGCACCAGTACTACAAAGGCCCCAGCGACAATTTGTGCCACTTAACCGCCCTCAACCTCCTCAAAATTATAGACCTCAACCACCTCCCGAGCAGATGGAAACATCCACGATCCGAACAAACAACGTCAACTACATGAACAGACCACAACAAAGGAATTGGCCGCCTGCACCTAAAAGAGCAATCGACCCACCATCGCGTCAAATACATCCCCCAAAGGTACAAAGGAATTTCCATTTAAATACTATAGCTGAAGCAGAACCTGAGGACCACTACGAAGGTCAGCAACAAGATCAGACCTTGCAAGAATATGTAGACTCCCTTCCCCAGGAATACATAGACTCTCTTCCCCAACAATGCGATGACCAAGCTCCAGAATATAACGACATTAATTTTTTAGATTAAACTGCTCCTCTCTTCCATATTTTGAATGTAGGACGAAGAGTGGAGAGATACTTAAATTTCTAATCGACACAGGGTCGAATAAAAATTATATTCAACCTAGCCTCGTCTCAAATCCTCTTCCAAATGAAAAAACTTTTTATGCAAATTCCGTAGGAGGGAACATTAAAGTCTCTCAACACACATTTCTGAACCTTTTTGGCCTAAATGATATCAAAATTAAATTTTTCCTACTGACAGAACTGAAATCTTTTCATGCTATCCTCGGTAATGATAGTCTAAAAGATCTTTCAGCTGTCATTCACATCAAAGATAATTACATGATTCTTAAAAATCACGTTAAAGTAAGAATCAAACAATTAGCTGCACATTCCGTTAACACCATTAACATTAGAACACATCACATGTCAAGCAAGCAGAAATCCGATATTCAATATTTAACAAATAAATTCCCTAAACTATTCGATGACCCAAATAATAAACTTTCATGTACCACTGTTGTTAAAGGAGAGATAAGAACAATGACAGATTCCCCTGTCTACTCAAAGTTTTATCCGTATCCAATGGCACTCAAAGACGAAGTTGAGTCGCAAATAGAGAATCTCTTAAAAGACGGTATTATTCGACGTTCAAGATCGCCTTACAATTCACCTGTCTGGATTGTACCTAAAAAGGCTGATGCATCCGGCAATAAAAAATTCAGATTGGTTATAGATTATCGCAAACTAAACTCAATCACAATAGCTGACCGATATCCTATTCCCGAGATAAATGAAGTTTTGGCTAACTTGGGAAAGAATAACTGGTTCACAGTTATCGATTTAAAAAGTGGCTTCCATCAAATTCCTTTAAAGGAATCAGATATGGAAAAGACTGCTTTTTCGGTAAATTACGGTAAATATGAATTTACCCGATTACCATTTGGCTTAAAAAATGCCCCCTCAATCTTCCAGAGGGCACTAGATGATATCCTTCGCGATCACATTGGCAAAATATGCTATGTGTATATCGATGATATAATCATCTTTAGCCAAGATGAGGCCACACATCTCGAGAATATTTGCAAAGTTTTCCAAACTTTGAATAACGCTAATATGAAAGTTCAACTCGACAAGTGCGAGTTCTTTAAACAAGAAATAGAATTTCTTGGTTTCATTGTCTCTCACAAGGGCATAAAAACAAACCCCGAAAAGGTTAACGCTATTAAGAATTTCCCACCTCCTAAAACTTTGAAAGATTTAAGATCTTTCCTAGGTCTGTCAGGATATTACCGACGTTTCATTCGAGACTACGCCAAACTCGCGAAACCCCTGACATCCCTTTTAAGAGGGGAGGATGGACGTATTTCAAAAAATCTTTCAAGTAAAAAAGAAATACATCTTAACGAAAGTGCCCATGAAGCGTTCAATAAGCTTAAAAACTCTTTAGCATCGGATGATACAGTATTAAACTACCCAGATTTCAAATGTCCCTTCGAGCTTACTACGGATGCCTCGAAATACGCAATAGGCGCTGTCCTATCACAAAAGGATAAACCTATTACCTTCTTATCAAGGACATTAAGTAAATCCGAAGAGAATTACGCCGTAAATGAGAAGGAGATGCTCGCCATCATATGGTCATTAAACTCCCTCAGAAACTACCTGTACGGTTCGGCAAAAGTTCTAATTTTTACAGACCACCAACCGCTCACGTATGCGCTTAGCACTAAAAATAATAACACCAAGCTGAAACGATGGAAAGCGTCATTAGAAGAGTTTAACTATGAGATTAAATATAAACCAGGTAGGACAAACGTAGTGGCAGATGCACTATCAAGGCCACCTCAAGCCAACCAAATCAATTCCCTTACATCAACAATTAATAGCGACGAAACATCATCTCATGGCCTTATCTATAGCGTTGAATCACCAATCAATTGTTTTAAAAATCAAATATTTCTTCAAGAAGGTACACCAACCAGCCAAAAATTCCAAATAATATTCCCAACTTACCACAGGCATACTGTCGTTGAATCCCTTTACGATGAAACTAAACTAATACAAATTCTAAAAAAATGTCTCAATCCATCTGTAACCAATGGAATCAAAACAGATGAACACATTATGGGTATGATTCAAAACATTTACAGAGATAATTTTAGTTCTTACAAGATCAGGTTTACACAAGCACAAGTTCAAGATGTGGAAAACGAAGAGGATCAAGAAAGCATAATTATTCAAGAACATAACCGTGCCCACCGAAACCAACGTGAAAACAGAGCTCAAATTCTAGAAAAATACTTTTTCCCAAAATTGAGCAAAAAACTGAACAAAATCACTAAACTCTGTTTAATTTGTAAACAGAATAAATACAATAGGCATCCCAATAATGTCCCTATACAATCAACTCCTATTCCGAAGTACCCCGGTGAAATTATACACATCGATGTTTTCTCCACAGAGGGAAAACTAGTTATCACTGCAATAGACAAGTTTTCCAAATATGCCATGACAAAAAGAATCGAGTCAAAAGCCGTGGAAGACATAAGGCAACCGATTAGAGACATTGTCTTTGGTTGTGGTATTCCAAAAGTAATCGTCTTTGATAACGAAAAATCTTTCAATGCAACGTCAATACTCTTTATGTTACAAAACGAATTTGGAATTCAAGTTTTCACTACACCCCCCTACACAAGCACGTCAAACGGTCAAATAGAAAGATTTCATTCAACCCTCGCTGAGATTATGCGATGTTTGAAATCCGAAAGAATTTATGAATCCTTCACGGAACTTTTAGAAGCAGCCGTTAACGCATATAACTTCTCTGTACATTCAGTCACAAAAAGAAAACCAGTCGATATATTTTTTAGCAGAAACACCGAAAGCCCAGCACAAATCGAGGAAGCACGCCAAAAAATTATTGATAAATTGAAGTCTAAACAAGAAGCTGATATAACATACCATAATAAAAAAAGAACTGACTTAAAAAACTACTCTCCTGGAGAAATCATTTACATCAAAGTAAATAAACGATTAGGCTCAAAGCTATCGGCAAGATACAAAAAGGAGAAAGTAAAGGAAAATAAGTCAACAACCGTTATAACGGAATCAGGCAGAGTTGTTCACAAATCAAAAATAAGAAACTAATCCTAAAACCCACACTTACCCCTCTCCTTTCCTTTATCCACAGGTATCTAATAAAACCAACCCAAGGAAATGTTGACATTCTAGACTATTCTAATTCCCCCATCATCATCCTAGATAATGGAATGGCCAAAATCTCAGAAGGAAATTTAAAACTTATACACACCATAGAGTTAACGCCATACGAAAATTTCGTTTCGGAAGCAGATTCGATTATCCTTAAACAAGTCCCGAAAACCAATCCTTTCTTTCCCATCATTCATCACGAATTAGAACGCATTAAAGATATAATTAAAAACTTAAAAATTAGCAAAACTAAACGATCCCTAGATTTTATAGGCACGGGATGGAAGTGGATAGCGGGAACACCCGACCACGAAGATTTTAATATTCTAAGAAGTAATATAAACAATGTCATAGAAAACAATATCGAACAAGTAATAATTAATGAAGAATATAAGAAGAGAATAAATGAACTCACAAACATAACTAATGTAATAATAAATACCATAAAAAAGGACAGTACAATTGAATATCAGTCTAATGTTATATTACTATTTAAATTAAAACTCATAAAAGAAGAACTTACGAATATTGTATATGCAATCGAACTTGCTAAAGAAAATATTGTTAATTCTAATATTATGTCGAAAAATGAAATAAATATAATTATAAGTAAAATCGATAAAGAAATCTTGCCTTATACGAATTTAGAACAAGTAATCAAATTCGCTGATGTAAAAATTGCATCTAATCAGAAAGATTTATTATATATTGTTAGTATCCCAAAAACGAAAGAAGAAATCTATAGAAAACTTATTTTAATCCCAATAAAAAAAAGTAATGGTTTAGTAAACAAAATATCTTATAGAAATATATTAAGGAACGAAAAAAATACATTTGGAATGTTGAATAACTGTAAGCAAATTAAAAATATTTCCCTTTGTAAACGAACAGATTTAATAGACCTAAGTAATGATATCTGTATAATAGGCTTAGTAGAAAACAAAAATGCATCGTGTAAATCAATAAATAGTCAACATGTTCCCCACACGGAAGAAATATCACCAGGAATCATCGTCCTCAACCAGTTCAACGGAACCATAGAAGCCAATAACAAGACCCATTCACTTAACGGAAATTATGTCGTCAAATTCAACAATGACACAATATTTATCAATAATCAACGGTACGTCGCCCAGGAAATCATAAACATCCAAGCATTACCACCAACATTGCATCCAACTTCAGAAGATTTGGCAGTTGAAGAAGTACTCTCCCTAGAACTAATGAAGGAATTACATACCAGAAATACGCAGCATCTTACGAAAATAAAGACAGAAAAAGACATGCACCAGGTAATAACGTACGTGATTTTCGCAGTTGTATTCTTCATCATTATAGTAATGCAATGCAACCGGAAATTAAGAGTATCTCAAATTAACTCGATGCCAACACCACCAGCATCACCTATGATAATGATAACGAACCAAGGTGAACCTAATCACCCATCATCCCTTCAAAAATATCCCAGCCTCTTTAACATCATGTAAAAATGCGTGGACGCATTATCTTAAGAAGGGAGGAGTTAACGACAACAACATTGATATCATCAAAAATAATATTCCCACCAATTTCTGGCGACTCAGCAACTAATAACACACGAGCATCCGTTATGCTAACGTAGCGTCTGGATTCAACTGAATGCAAGCAGGTGAAAACACTCGAATGGGGTAACATGATCGATACGATGCAGTGATTGTAGGTTTCTTTAATTTAAGTTCAAAAATTGTAAGTCAGTTGTAATTTAGGATTTATAAAATAAAGAGGCTTCTCCTCGATAATAAAAATATTTTTTTAATATAAATAAACTTAGTATGTTTTAATTTATATTGTAGCATAATAATAACTACGCTCCTATGTCTATGCAGCAAATTCCGAAGTGACTTTCCATTCTGGCAGAATTTTGGTTCGAACTGTCCTTTCATTCGAGGTTCGTGTCTGGGACGAAGTCTCCACAGCTCATGTCAACGAAAGAGACGAATAATATCAGGGATAAAAGGGAATTATAACTGCAAGAATTATTTCTCTTGTTCCAGTGGTCGAAGAATTTGCTAGAAGTTTCTGGCTATCAGAAACTTCTGCTATATAAGGACAGATGGCGATCAAAAAAGAGACAGTTGGTTTAGAACCGTGGCGAAGAGATTGGAAAAGTGATAATGGGCGAAGTTGTAATTTGGTGATAAATTGAAAGTGGAGAGTAAACAAGAAAAAGTAATTAGTTTGGATTTGTGAATTAAGTAATTGAAAGGAGATAAAGTGATTTGAGAGGAAAGAGACCTTGTAAGAAAAGAATTTGCGAAGAATAGTATAGTGTGAACTTGAATTGTTCTATAGACTAGAAAATAAAGAAATAAATTTCACAGAATATCGTTTTATTTACTCGAGCCGTAGCTTGCATATTACATTGGTGTCAGAAGCGGGATAAAACTTATTCTGTGAATAACTATTTCCGTGAAATTGCACAATTAAAAAAAAAAAAAAAAACGATTTCTGTGTTGAGTTAATTAGTTGCGCAAAATGGGTCGCAAATTGGGAAAACTAACTATAACTCAACTAAAGGCAGAACTCAGTAAGCGGAACCTCGACGCAACTGGGGGAAAAGATGCCCTACTGATTCGTTTGGAAGAAGCAGTAACGCAGGAAGGTGAAAATCCGCATGACGTAGAGTTTGACGTGGGAGAGGAACCAGCAAGTAGAGTAGCCGACCCGGTTATAACAAGTCTGCTCCTGCAACTTAAGTCAGTCATGGACGAACAAAGGAAAACAATGGAAGACCAAAAGAAGTCTCTGGAACTTAAGCTCGATGACCAAAAGAAAGCAATAGACGACCAAAAGAACTCTCTAGAACTTAAGCTGGACGAACAAAAGAAAGCAATGGACGAACAAAAGAAAGCAATGGACGACCAGAGGAATACTCTAGAAGTTAAGCTGGACGAACAAAAGAAAGCAATGGACGAACAAAAGAATTCTCTAGAACTTAAGATGGACGAATAAAAGAATTCTCTTGATGCTCTGCAAAGCAAACTTGATGAGCAAAACAGGAACTTGGAATCTAAATTCGAAGTGATCGAAGAGAAAATCGAGAAGGTCGAGACGCAACTCGAAAAAGTCGAAACTAGATTCGATGAAAATTTTGAGAAACATGAAACTCAGTTCGGGAAGATAGAGACTCAGTTCGAAAAAGTAGAAAAGCAAGTCGAAAATCTTACTAAGGAACTCAGCAACGTGAAGAGACAGAAAGCACGGGAATATTCCACTGACGGTCAGAGAAGAAAGGAGATGCAGCCTCCTATCTTCGATGGTCAAACATCATGGCCAATTTATAAAAGGCAATTCGAAGCGGCCGCAATGACCAATAGCTGGGACGATGAAGAGAAGTCCATTGCACTCACACTTGCACTGAGGGGTCCAGCTGCGGAGCTCTTGCAGACCATCCCGGAAGATAAACAGCAGAACTACGACTCTCTGGTTCAGGCTATCGAGATGCGGTTTGGGGATGAACACATGCAGCACGTGTACAGGGTTCAGCTGCGTAGTCGAGTCCAGAAAAGGGGGGAAACGCTCCAACAGTTGCAAGCGGATATAGAGCGCCTAGCCCATCTTTCATACCCTAAAGCCGGTGAGGAGCTTATCAACGAAATGGCGGTGGAAGCTTTTATTCAGGCCATAGAGGACAGACAACTGCAAATGGCTGTAAGGATGGCTGAAAAGCGAACACTCCCCGAGGCATTGGCATTCGCTTTGTCAATGAAGGCTGCGGACCAAGCATACCAGGGAATACACCGTGTCAGGGAAATGTCCGTCGTGGAATGCTCATGCCAGAGAACAGCCGTCATGGATGAAGACAGAGCTCGCGGAAGTCAAATCCGTTGCTGGAATTGCAACCAAACCGGACACCTACAACGGCAGTGCAGAAGTGCACCTAGACGAGGAAATTGTTCACATTGCGGAAGTAGGAGAAGCAGAGAGGAAGCATCCTGTCAGTCAGACTTCCCAAAACCAGCAGTCGGAAGATGCGTAAGGACCAACTTCGCGGGGCAGAAGTTGGTTACTGGAATTGAGGCCCCCAGGACCACCATTCAAGTTTCACAAACCAAACGGGGTAACAAGAGCCTGACAGTGGAGGCACTAATCAACGAGAAGAAGTGCATAGCCACCATCGACACAGGTGCCACTGCCTCCATTGTAAGAAGAGATATCGTCAAAAGCTCCTGGCTGCACAACACCAACAGCTACTGCCTGAAGACTGCAACAGGGGAAATGGCGAAGGTATTTGGAGAAGTTCGTCTTACGATTACTCTGGCAGGACTGACGTTCTCCCATGCGTTTCTGGTGGCAGATATATGCGACGAGTGTATCATCGGAGTAGGCTTCATGAAAGCAAATGAAGTAATCTTGGACATCGGGATGCAAGTACTGAGGTATCGAAATGTGGAGATTCCGATGGTGTACGGAAATGAGAATGCCGTAACTCTCAGGACAGTCATCAGCAAAGACGAAGTTTTGCCGCCGTCTTCAGAGACAATCATTTGGACGAAGCTGGAAGGTGATCTTGGGAGCCACCGATTCTACATAGTAGAACCAGACCCAGAGAAGAATTCTCAAGACTACATTGTGGGAAAGACGTTAGTCGAACCAAAGAACACCATGGTTCCAGTGAGGGTTTTGAACGCAAGACCACACACTGTCAAACTAAGGCGAGGGGAGGTGACTGGAAAATGCACGCCGATTACCGCCGTCGCAACAATATCTGAACGTGATGCTCCAAAACCTCTCCCATCACCTTGGACAGCGGAAACGAGAGAGACGATTCTCCAGTCCAGTGAGCTGAATCAGGAGCAGCGAACTATGGCAGAGAATCTTATCAATGAGTACGCTGATGTATTTGCCTCACAGGACGGAGAATACGGCCGAACACACCTGGTACAACATCGAATAGACACTGGTGATACTAGACCAATTCGTCAGCCTGCTAGGCGCCTTCCATTGGCAAAGCAGACAGAAGTTGCAGAGATGGTGTCGGCAATGGAGAAAGAAGGTCTGATTGAAAGTTCCAAAAGTCCGTGGGCATCACCGGTTGTACTGGTTAAGAAGAAAGATGGCAGCACGCGGTTCTGCGTAGACTATCGGAAGCTCAATTACGTCACCAAGAAAGACAGCTACCCTCTGCCACGGATTGACGACACGCTAGACACACTATCAGGAGCCCGATGGTTTTCCACTCTCGACTTGAAGAGTGGCTACTGGCAGGTACAGATCCATCCAGAAGACCGGGAGAAAACCGCCTTCACCGCAGGAAATGGGCTATGGCAATTCACGGTAATGCCATTCGGGCTGTGCAATGCTCCGACGACTTTCGAGCGATTGATGGAATGTGTCCTGCAAGGGTTAACATGGAAAACCTGTTTGGTATACTTGGATGATGTCATCGTCGTAGGAAAAACGTTTGCGCAACACCGAGACAATCTAAGGGATGTGTTCCAAAGGCTTCGAAGTGCCCACCTGAAGCTCAACCCCAAGAAGTGCGCCCTGTTTAGAGCGGAAGTCAAGTACCTGGGACACATAATTTCAGCGAAAGGAGTGAGAACCGATCCAGAGAAGGTCGAAGCGGTGAAAAACTGGCCAGTCCCCAAAGACAAACACCAACTAAGGAGCTTCCTGGGCCTAGCCACCTACTACAGACGGTTCGTGAAGGATTTTGCCGGGATCGCAAAGAACCTGCACCAGTTGACGGAAAAGGGAAAACAATTCAAATGGTCAATTGAGTGCGAGAAGAGCTTCAAGGCACTTAAACAACGGCTATGCGATGCCCCGATACTGGCTTACCCCACTCCCGGGGAAACGTTCGTTGTGGATGCAGATGCTAGTAATGTCGGGGTAGGAGCCGTACTCTCCCAGGTGCATGACGGCCAAGAGAAGGTGGTTGCGTACTTCAGCAAGGTGCTCTCTAAGCCAGAAAGGAACTACTGCGTGACAAGGCGGGAACTTCTAGCTTTGATCTTGGCTACGAAGCATTTTCACAAATACCTCTACGGGAGGAAGTTCGTTCTTCGCACAGACCATGCAGCCTTAAAATGGCTATTACAGTTCAAGAGTCCTAAGGGTCAGGTCGCAAGATGGATCGAAAGGCTGCAAATCTACGACTACGAAATACAGCATCGTAAAGGAAAACTCCACTCTAATGCGGATGCACTGTCCCGGAGAACGGATTGTAAACATTGTGCGCGTCAGGAAGAACGGGAGCTGGTTTCCATCCAAAGAATGAGAGCCGAACCTATCGCCGGCTGGAGCGTAGATGAGATCCGGAACGCTCAGAAGGAAGACCCGGATATCGAGCCGATTCTGGCCTGGAAGGAGAACATGGAGAAACCGGATCATCAGGACATCTCTCACAGAAGCCCGACCTTAAAGGCATATTTTGCGCAGTGGGACTCCCTCCATGTCCAAGAAGGTGTTCTGAGAAGAAAATGGGAATCCTCCGACGGAAAGTCGTTTGTAATGCAGCTTGTCGTACCGCGGACGAGGGTCAAGGAGGTGTTACAGGAAATGCATGGCGGGGCGTCCGGAGGCCACTTGGGAGTGAATAAGACGCTAGAAAAGGTACGAGAACGTTTTTATTGGTTAAAAGCGAAGGAAGATATCGAAGACTGGTGCAGAAAATGCGACGTGTGTGCAGCTAGCAAGGGTCCGAGAATCAAAACTCGAGGTAAGATGCACCAATACAACATGGGAGCACCTTTCGAACGAATCGCCATTGACATCGCAGGGCCCTTTCCGGAAACCGACAATGGTAATCAGTATATACTCGTAGTGATGGACTACTTCAGTAAGTGGCCGGAAGCGTTTCCGATCCCTAACCAGGAAGCCAGAACCGTGGCGGAGCAGATCGTCTACAATTGGGTTAGCAGATTCGGTGTGCCCTTGGAATTGCATTCTGACCAAGGGCGGAACTTCGAGTCAAGAATCTTCCAAGAGATGTGTCAACTACTCGGAATCAAAAAGACAAGGACAACCCCGCTTCATCCACTGTCGGACGGTATGGTGGAGCGTTTCAATAGGACTTTGGACGAACATCTCTCGAAGGTCGTAGGTGACTACCAACGGGATTGGGACCGGCAGATTCCCTTGTTTTTGATGGCCTATAGAAGTGCCGTGCATAGCACTACTCGACATACGCCGTCCTAAATCTTATTTGGTGGAATAGCTCGTTTACCCAGTG
Organism: Pocota personata; assembly: GCA_963082735.1. NCBI lineage: Eukaryota > Metazoa > Arthropoda > Insecta > Diptera > Syrphidae > Pocota > Pocota personata. The sequence continues at coordinate 74,165,000 of OY720431.1, forward strand.
AGGTGAAATTTGGATCTCCTACCAGTGAGCCCAGAAATGAAGAAGAGTACGTGGCGGACCTTAGGGAAAGGCTTAGGGACATACACCAAAGGACCAGAAGCCAGATCAAGATAACGAGCGACCGCATGAAGACCAGGTATGATTCCAAGGCAACAACGCCAGGATTCCAGGAAGGAGATCTAGTGTGGCTGTATAATCCCCATCGCCAAAAGGGGAAATCACCTAAGTTGCAGCAGAACTGGGAGGGTCCCTACAGAATAATAACCCGCATCAATGATGTTGTCTACCGCATCCAGCGAGGACCGAGGGCCAAAATGAAAGTGGTTCATGTGGACCGACTGAGTCGATACAATGGCCGAAATGAGGATGCACTTGTTCGAGACGAACACGTCTAAGAGGGGGGCAGTGTAGCATAATAATAACTACGCTCCTATGTCTATGCAGCAAATTCCGAAGTGACTTTCCATTCTGGCAGAATTTTGGTTCGAACTGTCCTTTCATTCGAGGTTCGTGTCTGGGACGAAGTCTCCACAGCTCATGTCAACGAAAGAGACGAATAATATCAGGGATAAAAGGGAATTATAATTGCAAGAATTATTTCTCTTGTTCCAGTGGTCGAAGAATTTGCTAGAAGTTTCTGGCTATCAGAAACTTCTGCTATATAAGGACAGATGGCGATCAAAAAAGAGACAGTTGGTTTAGAACCGTGGCGAAGAGATTGGAAAAGTGATAATGGGCGAAGTTGTAATTTGGTGATAAATTGAAAGTTGAGAGTAAACAAGAAAAAGTAATTAGTTTGGATTTGTGAATTAAGTAATTGAAAGGAGATAAAGTGATTTGAGAGGAAAGAGACCTTGTAAGAAAAGAATTTGCGAAGAATAGTATAGTGTGAACTTGAATTTTTCTATAGACTAGAAAATAAAGAAATAAATTTCACAGAATATCGTTTTATCTACTCGAGCCGTAGCTTGCATATTACAATATATATATATATAATCAGCTCGAAAAGTGAGCTAGATATATATCTTCAGATTTGACAGTGCTTTGATTATCGCAGATGAGTAGACGTTGTTAAAAACGCCCTCAATATTTAGAAACGCTACCATGGTAATCTTCATAGACACTAATAGCCCCAATGCTACTTTCATGCACGATTCGCAAACTTGAGAGGAATACGCCTACGTACTAAACACACACCCTACACGCTTCAACCACTCTCCCGCGGGACTGCCGTTAGGTATTACTTCGCGGAGCTGGTTAGCAGTTCATGCTATGCTTCTTGTGTCAGCTTCTTTCGCTGCTTCAGTTACTCTTCTTAGCTTTTCTATTCTCCGCAGCTCTTTTTGTAGAGTTGTTACGAAGGAACATATTGCCATCCAATTCTCTTCCGACTGTTATCTCCGTTATATCTGATAAAGTTGTCAACTGGATTCGTGTTAGTCCCTTTGACTCTTTTCTCTCACGTTCGAGCATTCTAATTGGCTCAAAATGATTATTACGCGTTCGCGTGCCAATGTGGCCGCATGTATGCTCGTATGCCCGCCTGTCTTTGCGTCTGCGTAAGAAGTCTTCTGGCTTCCACTCTGTTGCTTCTTGCGTTTTCTTCGCTCTCTTTTCCTTCTCGCTCTAGTCTCCTTAGCTCTTGGCATACATCCGTGGCCTAAGAGCTCACTGCGTTCCACTTGTTTTCAAAATCTTGCATGTGATTAACTAAATTCTCTGGAGTTGGTGTTTCTCCCAATGCTGCTTGTAGTGCTTCTCTTTGTAGAAGGAAACGTGGGCAGAGAAAGAATACATGCTCCACGTTTTCGGGAGTATCACTGCACGATGTATAAGCGGGGGAGTCATCGTTCCTATACTGATATAGATATGACCGGAAACAACCATGTCCCGTAAGCAGTTGTGTTAAATAGAAGCTAACTTCACCATTATCCAAGTCTCTAAGGTAGAGATAAGGCGGTAAGTCCATCGGCCCTTGGAAGAAAGACTCCAGCGTTGCTGTCACTCTATCAAACTTTGTGCTTCTTCCTATAGTGTCCGGTTCCCCGTGAGTTAGTCGCCCCTCATGACTGCACTCTAAAAACTTTTTCTGCAGTTCTTCCGCCAATATATCAATTGGGAACATTCCTGCGATAACGCAGACTGCGTGGTCCGAGGTTGTGTGAAAAGCGCTACTCACTCTTAGTACACATAGTCGGTTTACTGCTATGATTCTTCTTTTGTATGAAGTCACTTTCATAGCTCCGGTCCAAACTGGTGATTCGTATAGGACTACGGATGTGACTACTTTAGCTAAGAGTAGCCTTCGGCTGTATCTTGGCCCTCCTATATTCGGCATAATCCGCGCAATGGCGGTACCCACACGCGAAGATTTGTTGCTTACGTTCTCCAGATGGTTTTTAAAAGTAAGTCTTGAGTTAATCATAACGCCAAGATACTTGATAGCTGGTTTCGAAACTATCTCATACCCTCCTACTGTGAGCGTGATAGTTTCCAGTTGCTTTCTACTGGTAATAAGTACCGCCTCTGTTTTGTGTTCTGCTAGCATGAGGCCGACTGATGTTAACCACCGTCGAACAATTGATATGGTTTCGTTGCTAATTTGAACAACTTCTTCCAGTTGTTTCGCAGTTACAACTATAGCGATGTCGTCCGCAAATCCCACTATTTTTGTTTCGGCTGGTATTTCAAGACGAAGGACTCCATCGTACATGAGGTTCCATAATGTTGGTCCCAGGACCGAGCCCTAAGGGACTCCTCCAGTGACTGCGTATTCCTTCACACCATCCTCTGCTTCATAGAGCAGCACTCTTTGCTGGATATAGTTTTTTAAAATATCCCTGATGCTAGTTGGTATGCGCATACTTCGAAGTGCTTGGAAGATTTGTTTCCAGCTCGCTGTGTCGAACGCGTTCTTAACGTCCAGTGTTATGACGCAACAGTACTATTTTGCGCCTCTTCTCCATCGTCTTCCTTCTATGGCCCTTTTCGCCGCTTTCAAGGCTACATTTGGGATCCCATCCGGTCCAGGGGATTTTTTATTCCCAAACATGTTGCAAGCCTCTAGAATTTCTTCTGTAGTTATTCTAGGAATTCGTCGACCTGGTGTAGGCGACTCGTCCTCCAGTGGAATCTTCGGCTGTCTTGGAAACAGACCTTCGACTATATGCTTCAATCCCCCTTCACAACAACGTTCAAACATTTAAAGCCAACGTGCACAGGCTTCTCCTCTGTTCCTCTTCCTCTTTTCCCTAAAAGCCCGTGCCCTGTAACAGTATAAGGGTATTCATATTCCTCTTGGCGAGCGCAAATTATAAAAAAAAAAATTATAAGTATAATTTAATGATTTTCAATGAGTTGTCAATCAGCAGCCGACAAAGCCATGCTTTTCTTGATTTTGATTTATAAATTTATGTAAATTTTAAAAGATTATGTACTCGTAAATAAATCTAAAAGCTAATTTAATCTAATCCAGACCTGTAACGTAATTAAGTATTTTGGTACTGAAGTACAACTTAAGTACAAATACCTCGTATTTTTTTTTTTAAGTACAAGTACAATTCTTTGGTACTTTTACTTAAAAATTTCAAGTACCAGTATCGGGAATTGTACCTATACTTGCAATTCCTTCGAAGCACTTGAAAAACTGGTTATGTACCTAGACATTGACACAAATAGTGACGAACGTATGAAAAATAAATTTTCATTAAGAAGTAATTCATTCAAACAACATTGAAGTAAAAGCTAATAATACCATTTTGCCGACGAGTAATGACATCATTAAGAAATATGTTGCAGAAACTGTTTATGTATCTCTTATATATAAGCAGTTTTTCAAGTGCTTCGAAGGAATTGCAAGTATAAGTACAATTCCCGGTACTGGTACTTGAAATTTTTAAGTAAAAGAACCAAGGAATTGTACTTGTACTTAACAAAAATAAGTACGAGGCAATTGTAATTGTTCTTGTACTTGTACTTATACTTGTACTTGAACTTGTACTTGTGCTTTTACTTGTACTTGTACTTGTACTTCCCTAGTACTTGTACTTGTACTTATACTTGTACTTGAATTTTACAGCTCTGATCTAATCTAATCTAGAAGTTGCCCTTTCCATGCTCAAATGAACGCTCCGTTGGAGCGTAACACTGCATCTGACAGTTTAAATCCTATCACAGTGTGGCTGATAGAATATTAGGCTCCTGCGTTCCGTTGGCCCCAGCAGGATCTTGACTTGACATCATTCTGGTGAGAACGATTAAAACTCACCAAACCAAGATGGTTATTGCGATAATAGCAGATCTCACTGTCTGTGCATCCCAAGAGGAAACCTTAATCAATCTGCTTTCAAAAATTGCTACTGGTTATTGTGCTGGTTAATAAGGCTTGTTAATTGAGGCTCCTTTTCACACAAAATAGTAGCGCTATCTTATAAATACGCGAAGAAGATCCATTAAGCTCTTGAAATGAGTATAATCGAGTCTATTCTACCTATAACTTAAATAATAAAAAAAATGTGTCTAGAATCCAAAGATCGGTATGCACTAGCAACCGTGGTGCGTATAACAAACATGTTTTTATCTGAATGAATTATCTGAAAGGCAAGAATTCAATACTACAGGTATACAAGAAAAAAATTAATTAGTCAACCAGCACCGAAACCGAATAGAATAACAATTGTAAGAGTGCCAATGACGCCTATCTAATTAGGGCCTAAGGCGTGTCAAACCTATATCAGACAGAAAACACTCAATGTATTCCTCACTTCGTCCTTCAAATAAACAAACAGGACATGGTCGCACCGTATAATTACTTCAGGAAGTAGACAAGATAGGGACTTGTGCCAATTTCCGTTGGTAATTAGTCACAAAATTACGTACCCTATTCAGAGTGCATCTATATTCATTTGTATATCCTATTGGTTTATAATTTTTACAAACACCTACGTATATACATAAGTATAAAAATAGTAAGAGCGGTTTTTTAAAAATAAAAAAAAAAAATACTCAAACACTCGAATTAATAAAATTTTTAATTTTACAATTTTGGTATTACTTAATATATATACATACATAATAGAAGAACTCAAATTTGGTCCTCTGGTTTTTTATAACAATAAATTAATTATTTTTATTTGGGAAAGCTATCATTGCGCCCTAACTACTTTTCGTTTAGACGCGTAACTTGTATTCTACCTAGGAGTCTTACATAAAGAGTAGCACACTCGAATTAACAAAATTTTTAATTTTACAATTTTGGTATTACATAATAGAAGAACTCAAATCTGGTCCCCCAATTATGTCTGTCTGTTCGTCTGCAGAAGAAATTTATAGTAACATACTATATTATCCATAAATAAATTTAATAAACTGTTCACCGCATAAATATATTCATTTGAAACTAATTGGTTTTACTGTTGAATAAAGTTATATGAGGAAGTTTTTTTCCTCCATTAGTATATGTAAGTATTATTAGTCTTAAATATTGAAAACGGTGACATTTTTGTAATTTTTGGAGAATATGATTTGTGTGAAATTTCATTCGAGATTCTCGCACGTAACTTTTTATATAAGACTCAAGATTTTTACACAGTTAATGTTTTTGTTCGTAGGTATGTGATATGCATATGACATTTTTTCCGAATAAAAAATGTTAATTGCGCGCCCCAAATGGGATATGAATACCATTAAATTATTTCAGGACACGGGCGTTTGTATAAATTGAGAGAGAGAGAAAGATAGATTGGTGTAGTGGGTTTGAAACTTAGGTGGTATTAAGTTTCAGTAAACTCCAAGGGTGGCGTCCAGATAACTGGGGAGCTTGTTTGTTTTGCTTTTTGTCGTTGCTCTTGATTCACAGTATTTTTTCCCTCCACCTGATGACATCATCACGATCAAGTTTCATTTAAGCCATATGACCACCCTACTGCCAGTGTTGTGCCTTCGCAGTAGAGTTGACTAAGTTTTCGCAATTGATCGACTTTTTTATTTATTTCAGACGAAATAAATAGATGACTGTTGAGATCAGGATTTGAACCGTGAACCAAGAGCGTGACAAGTGATGTTACCATTACACCACGGCCACCCTCCAAAATGTTTGAAGTTTGCGCAATAGGGGTGAAGGTAGAAAGGGGTGGGGTTTGCATTTTTTTTTATTAACAGGTAATCCTTTTTAGATATAAATGTAAAGTTTAATTTTGATTTACCAATTTATTCGCCTGCAGTAGTCAAAACAAATATTTGAAAGTCTATGGTAATTTTGAAAATGTCAAATATTCAGTTCAGCGCATTAATTAAATTTCTAACAAAACAAGAAAGAAGTGTGGAAAATGTACAAATATTTGAACAAGGTAGTGTGAAAAAATACCATGTGGAATGTTGTAAGCAGTTTTCGGAGCTGTGTGGCGACAATCCAGTAGAAGTTATCAACAAAGGTGTTATTGGAGATAAAACTTGGGGTCATTATTCAAATTGGAATGGCTACTATGAAGTGTCGTTGCTTCCAGGAATTAGATCATCTACCTTACAATCCTGTCCTGTCATCTATTGATTATAACGTGTTCCACATTTGAAGAGATACTTACGTGGTAAAGCATTTTGCTGATGATGAATCTACATGTAGCCATTTTGAAAACAAGCCGGATAGTTATTTTTATGAAGGCTTAGAAAAATTAATTTATGGATATAAGAAGAGTATTCATTTTCAAGGAGATTATATTGAAAAATAAAATTATGAAATTGAAATTCATCTGTCTCGTTCTATTACATTTTGTGAAATTAAAAAAAAATTTACTAGTCGTATTTGACGATTTATTTAATTTTTAATTTAATTTCTCAATTTGTGCATTTGGAAGCACAGTAGCAAAAGTTAACCTTCGGTGGGCGATGGTTTGAGGTTTCTTATTCCATAAATTTTATAAAAAAATAAATAAATATATTTATATGCATACGAGTATATGTAAAGAGTGTACCAAAATTTACGCAAGATTTGAATTTTGCGCCATTTGTGTGGTAAAGTGTTGCCAAGGAAAAAAAGGCAGCGTGGCAGCTGAAGTTCTGGGTTATGAAAAATGGAGTGCAATATTTTAAAAATAATGAAGGTTTAGCAGCTACAGTTTACAATTTTCGTACAAAATATGGTCGGTATAGTGATTTAACTTAATCAACTGTGATGAGATTAATTCAAAAATTCAGGGAGACTGGATCAATTAGTGATCTTAGACACTCTGGCCGTCCTTCAACAAGTCGTTCAACATAAAACATCGAAGCAGCTCGGTAGAGTGTTGTTGAAAGTCCAAGATTATCAATTCGGGACCGTGGTCGAGAAGCTCTCTACAGCGTATTCTCATGAAAGATTAGCATGCATACAAAGTGCAATTGACTCAAGAACTGAAGCCTACTGACCACACAAAGTGAAGAGAGTTCGTTGAATGGATTATGGAACAACAACAAGTGGATGCTGATTTTTTAAACAAAATCATCTTCAGCGATGAGGCTCATCTTCATTTTGATGGCTTTGTTAATCGTGCAAATTGTCGAATTTGGGGTTCAGAAAATCCACAAGTGATTGCTGAGAAACAAATGCATCCATAACGTGTCACTCTTTGGTGCGGATTTTGGGCTGGAGGCATCATCTAACCATTCTTCTTTGAAAATGCGGCTGGTCAGGCAGTAACAGTTAATGGTGCTCACTATAGCGACATAATAATCCAGTTTTGTGTACCTAAATTGCAAGATATGGATGTGGACGACATGTGGTATCAAAAAGACGGTACCACATGCCATACAGCCCGAGAAACAATTCAAGTACTGCATGAGTTATTTCCTGGTCGTGTAATTTTCCGTTCTGGTGATCAGAATTGGTCTCCCAGATCATTTAACGTCGTTGGACTTTTTTCTTTGGGTTTTTTTAAGTTTTAGGCTTATGCCAACAAGCCCACGACCACCCACGCCTTGAAGGAGCAGATTGAGCTGTATCAATGAAATTCAGCCACATTTATGCAAGCGGTCATGGAAAATTTCTATAAAAGAGTGCGTATGTGCCAGCAAGGCCATGGAGGCCATTTACCCGATATGTTATTCTATACATAACCTTATACTGTATACTTTATGAATCAATAAAACATTTACAATTTTTAATTAAAACCTGTGTTTTCTATAAAAATTACTTCTTGAGTGAATTTTGGAACACCCTTTATATCCGAATTCCTGATTTGATATGTCACATGTTTTGGTGGAAGGCATTCTTTTTTAGGATGCATTATGCTCCCAAAATCTCCCCAATTTTTTTAAAAAATGTTCTATAATAATTTCTGATTGTCCACATATTATTTTTGTGCGACATTCCAGCTCTAGGTGTAGCGGTTCACACTGACGGATAGATAGACAGACGGTGTTGAATCCATTAGTGTTCCGTTGTATACTATTCTGCTACGGAACACTAAAAGGAACGAACGTATCCATTGTCTCGGCATATCCCTGTTAAGTGTTACATTCAAGACTCTGTCTAACGTTTTAAGCCTATTCGGCACGAACTAGTACGCTTTTTTTGAAACTTTAAGCCCAAATAACTTAAAAACTAGTCACTTCCACAGATAATTAACAGATTGTTAATCAAGGTCGAGAAATAATTCTTGAAGTGCTGCTAAGCGCAATAATAAACATAATAAACATCGAAATACTATATGTATCCAATTTTTTCTATTCATCACATTGTAACAACGCAAAGTATTGTAATCATAGAATACTATCGAAAATATTGGTGAGTTCTCATTGAAACTCACGAGGAAGGTGCAGCCTAGTGAGACGGCAATCACTGCGAAGAATACCTTGACTCCCAATGAAGGTAGTATAGGCCGCCTCGGTCAACCTTATGCTGCTCCTTCGTAAGGAGCAGCTTGACTTGGCCCTAATCCAGGAACCATGGATTCTTCATAATCAGGTGAAAGGATTGGGGTCATACAATTATAATGTAATCATCCGGTAAAGTCAAGGCATTGATAGCAATGTCTCAACAAGGTACGAGGAACTTAATCTTAGGCTGTGGTGCTAACGCTCATCATACTATTTGGGGTAATTCAGATATTAACAGTAGAGGCGAGATTTTGTTCGATTATATCCTAAGCACTAACCTAACTATATGTAATCCTGGCAATTCACCAACTTTTATTACAACCAATAGAAGGGAGGTTCTTAATAAAACACTCTTATCTGCAAATAGCATCGCAACAATCTCGAACTGGAGGGTATCCGACAAGGTATCACTGTCTGACCACTGCTGGATACTCTTCGATTTGAATTTTGGCGCTCCGGTTAGGAAGGCTTTTCGAAACCCGCGCAGAGCTAACTGGAAAAGATTCAACCAAGAACTTTGGAGATCCCCAGGTCTATGGAAGACATCGATAAGGTGGTAGATAATTTTACCAGTAAGCTCAACCGCTCTTTTGGAAGGGCCTGTCCTGTCAAACGCGCCAGCGGAAGAAATCATCCATCCTGGTAGATTTCGAAAATAGCAGAGCGTTTGCGCACCTGAAGACATAGCAGGAACCACGCTAAAGAGGGAGCTATTGAGTAGTCAACACATAAGGAAAACGTTAAGTTTTCAAAAAGGAAATAAGATTCGCTAAGAAAAATTCCTGGAGAAGCTTTTGTGGCTCCATTCAATGCACCACAGAGGCGACTCGATTGGGGAAGGTTCTCACCAAAGCTCCATCACATGTGTCTTCTATTAAGAACTGTGATGGCAGCTGGACAGACTCTTAAGGGAATACGCTTGAAGCTCTCCGGCAATCACATCTATGCCAGCTAACATTGAGACTGAAACTATCGATAAATTGATTGGTGTCTCAGGTTGGGATATGTTTCAAAAGCTTGGTGAGAGATTAGAGTGGTTTTCGTACCAAAGGAGAGCAAAATAAACCACGCTAATGCCAAGGATTACAAAATAAGTCTATTTTCATTTTTATTGAAAACACTGGAACTGTTAATAGATGTGCAGGTCAGAGATGAGATTGGGGATAACTTTTTATCAAAATAAAATAATGCGTACATAAAAGGAAATCAGTAGATACTGCTCTTCACAAAGTGGTCTCTACTATGGAAGTGAATCCGGCGAAAATCGAGTTAGTGCTATTTACGAGGAGAAGATCGATACCAGAATACAATTATCCTCGTGGTACCCTGGCTTTACACTAGCTATACACTGCGGTAGTAAGACCCATTTTGACCTATGGTTCGATTGCCTGGGGGAAAACGCTCGATAAGGAATACCAACTTGAAAGCGTTACAAAGATTCAACGGGCAGGCGGTCTAGGGGTAACGGGATCCAATGAGATCAACGCCGACAGCACTGAATCTTCTTCCAGTTGACATATACTGCGGGAACACGGCAGCTAAAACAGCAGTAAGATTAAGGGAAGTCGGTCTATGGAAAGCTAAACCCTACGGTCATGCCACAATTCTAAACGATGGAATGTATTGAGACTCCGGATGGAAACGGACTACATCATCCCCATTAGAAACTGCAACAGAAAGTTCTCTATTAGAATTTTTAGCAGGGAGGAATGGGATGAGGGAAGAGTCTGTTTCGAGAATGAACTCGCCATCTTTACCGACGGATCCAAAATGATTGCCGGTACTGGTGCCGGCGTCTACTGTGAGTCTCGAAATATACATCGCTCGTTTCGACTTAAGGATGTCTTCCAAGCCGAAATCGCCGTAATAAAACAAGCTGTGGATATGATTATTGAGGAAGATATTACAGGGCAAATAATCAATATCTATGCTGATAGCCAAGCGGCCATTAAGGCGTTAGAGTCAACATCATACGTAAAAATCGCTCGTAAAAATTTGTAAAAAACGACTGGATGTTATCTCCACAGCCAACATGGTTACGCTGTGCTGGGTACCGGGCCACATGGATATCTCCGGTAACGAAAAAGTGGACGAACTGGCCAGAGAAGGTTCGCTTATAAGCCCTTCGCGGGCCCTTTCCGAGGCTAGTGTACCGCTCAGCACCCTATACAGGGAGATAGACATCGAGCCTAATGAGGAAGCTAATGAAGGCTGGTGTCGATTAAATACATGCGCTACAGCCAAATCATTATGACCAGTCTACGAAAAAAGAGGGCTATCAATCTTATAGAACTAAGTCGGAGGGATATCCGCATAGTTGTTGGCATCGTGACAGGACACTGTGTGATGGGTAATCACGCAGCACGGCTAGGGTTTCCTCATAACGACTATTGTAGAAGCTGCAGGGAAGAAGAAGAAATAGAATCCGTACATCATCTCCTCTGAGACTGTCCAGCTCTGGCCAGCAAAAGAAGCTGTGCTTTTGGCAGATACTTCTTTTCAGAGCTGAGATTCGTGGGTGGTTTAGCCTAGCGGTCGAAGATTGAAATTTTGTAGGTTCGTAATGCCCGTTATTAACAGTAAAAGCTGTCTTATCCACATCTCTTTGGTCTATTTCTATCTGGTGGAACCCAGACGCCAGATAAAAGGTAGTGAAGTAATTGCATCGCCCCAATTTTTCCAAGATATCGGAAATATTTGGAAGGGATTGCCGGTCTCCAATGGTGTTTACGGTAATCCACTACCAATCTCCATTTCCGTCTGCCAGAGCCGTCGATTTTCTTTGGGACAATCCAAATGGGACTGCTCCAAGGAGAATAACTTGGTCTAATTATGCCCTGTTTTAATAGCTTATGGATTTGAGATTGGATCTCCGCTTTCTGTATTTCCGGGTATCTGTATGATTTAGTATACACAGGATTTAGATATACATCTGTCGTTCTAATTCGATGTTTAACGGCGTTTGTAAATGTGAGGGATTGACTTTCTCTAAAGAATATTTTTTTTTTTTTTAGAGGAAGGGGAGATCTTCAAAAGATACTGATGATCCGAGTAATCAGCATGCCGGATTTTTACCGACTAAAACCACCTCCCACATAATTGCGATCTAGTCACTTGGACTAATAAGCAATTTTTTTCTGACATCTTAGTCTTTGTATGAGTTACACCCCCTGGTGATCCTTTATTTCGAGTGTGTATGTATTTATAAGCAAGTATATATGTACATTTTTATTTTTCTTATATTAAGTTAAATCGAGAGGTTTTGTTCTTTTAAGCCTTCGTAATTGATTTTCATTATGCAGTAGTTTTCTTGCATCTATGTTTATATGCTCTTCTAGCTTTTCTTTGTGTTTTTTTGCATGTTTTAGAATTTCTGCAGATACACTTTCTACCTTCAGGTCTCGATGAAGGTCAGTATTTCTTATGTACCAAGGTGCATTTACTATATTTCTAAGCACCTTATTTTGGAAACGTTGTATTTTGTCTATGTTTGTCTTTTTGGCACAACCCCATAGTTGGATTCCATATGTCCATGTTGGTTTCAGAATTTGATTATATAAAAGCACTTTATTTCCAATTGATACAGATGAGTTTCTTCCTATCAGCCAGTGCAGTTTTCTATATTTGATTTCTAACTCTTCTTTTTTCTTTTTTACGTGCTCTTTCCATCTCAACTTTGCATCTAGAGTCATACCTAAATATTTCGCTGTATTAGCGCATGGAACTATTTTTTGGTTTATAATAATTGGTATATATTCAATTTTTTTATTAGTAAAGTCAACATGGACTGACTTAGACTTATTAGTCCATTCACAGATTTTGTTTATGCCAATTTGTAGTTTTTCTGTGAATTATTCATTGGTTCTTCCTACTGCTATTATTGCAGTATCATCTGCGAATGTTCCATAGTGTGGTTTTCTAATTTAGGAATATCACTAGTATATAATAAGTATAATATTGGGCCCAGTACACTACCTTGCGGTACGCCGGCCTTTATTTCTCTTAGATTTGAATAAGTACTCTGTTGTTTTATTCTGAAATGTCTTCCAACTAGATACGATTACAGAATAGAAGCATATTGATTTGGCAACATACATCTCAGTTTATAGATAAGTCCTTCGTGCCATACTTTATCAAAGGCCTGCGCCACATCTAAGAATACAGCCGAGCAAACTTTCCTTTTTTCTAGTGCTTCTTCGAATTTATTCGTAATTCTGCGTACCTGTTGTATCGTAGAGTGCTGCCTTCGAAAACCAAATTGATTGTTCGGAATCAGCTTTTTCCTTTCAATTATTTTATTTAAACGCTTTGCGAGTACTTTCCCAAACGCTTTTGATATCATTGGCAATAACGAGATAGGTCTGTAAGATGACACTTGATTTGGCGGTTTACCAGGTTTGGGAATCATTAGGACGTCAGCAACCTTCCACAAACTAGGCACATATTTATGCTTAAATGTGGCATTTATTAAATTTGTTATTTTTATTATTGCCTTCCTTGGTAAGTTCTTTAGTACGACACCAGATATAAGATCATATCCAGGACTTTTCTTTGCATTTATTTCATGCTTAATTAAGTTGTAAATTTCATTAGGAGTTGTGAGCAGAATTTCTTCGCTTTCTTCTTCTGAAGGACCTATTAACGTAGGTTGTATATTTCCATTTTCAACTGGTGGTTTAAATATGTTTTCTAGGTAGTCTGCGAAGAGAATGGTTTTGTCCTCATCGCTTCTTGCCTAGTTTCCATCAGTTGCTTTGATTGGAGGTATTTGCACAGTAGGCTGTTTTAATCCTTTTGTTGCTTTCCATAGAGAGTAATTAGTTACGTATTCAGCTGTTAACCCTCTGAGGTACCTTTTCATTGAATCTTCCTTAAATTTTTTAATTTCTCTTCTTAGTTGTTGACAGAGGTTGTTTAGCTTGGCTTTATGTTGTGGAGCTCTTGTTTTCTGCCACGTTCTTCTTGCTCGTCTTTTATCTGCTACTAAATCTTTTATTTCTTTCGTGTAGTTTCTTTTTGTGTTCTTTCTCCTTAGGGCGGGGGTGCTTTCCCAGGCCGATTGCTGAATATCGCTGACCAACTTATGCAGTTCTTTTTCTACATCATTTTTGGTTATAAGGGGAACCATTAAATCTATTTTACTCGTTAAGTTCAGCTTGAAGGCTTGCCAATCTGTTCTGTGATTTGTTAAGGTTTTAATATTTGTATTTTTAATCATATGTTCACTCATTTGGAGAATTATAGGTGAATGGTCAGAGCTTAGATACTCGAACTCACCTATGTGTATATAACTGCTTGACAAATTTTTGATTATGAAAAAATCAATTAGATCTGGTATCTTATTTTTGTCTGTAGGCCAGAACGTGGGCCTTCCTGTCGAGAGAATTTCGCATTGATGTTTTTGAATAGCAGCATAAAGTTCTTTTCCTCTCGTTGTTGTCAATCTGGATCCCCAGTTAAGGTTTTTGGCATTAAAATCTCCACCTATTATGTATCTGTTTCCTAATTTTTCAAAAAAATCTGAATATTCTTCTTTTTTAATTGAATGTTTTGGAGGACAGTAAATAGCAACGACATTAATTTTTTTATGCTTAGCTTTTATACACACTGCTGTAGCTTGTATTTTCTCTGTTATATACTTCAATTCCTCATATTGTTGTATATTATTTTTTACTATTACTGCACTTCCACCCTTAGCTGTGTTTTCAGGGTGAGCAGTATGGTAGATTTTGTAGTTTTTAAATTTTGTTTGCGTGTGTTTTGTAAAATGGGTTTCTGAGATAAGACAAATGTCTATGTTATTTGTTTCAAGAATCACCTGCAATTCCTGTTGATGTTGCAGGAGACCATTTGCATTCCAACATATCACTTTAAGATTTTGATCCATGATTATGCTTAGGTACTTTGTCCTTGGTATTTTCTAACTTTTTAAGTCGCATATCTAGTGCATTAAGTTTGATTAGGATCAGTTGTAGTGTTTGATTCATGTCATTGCTTGGTTGAGTCTTTTGTTGGTTACACTCAGGTTGGTCCTTTTTCTGCATAGCATGCTGTTTCTTATGTGCAACCACTTGAGCATATGATATTATACCCGCGCTGGTTTCTTTAGCGTTCGGTTTTGTGTTTTCTTTTGCAATGGGTTTTTTGTTTTCTTTTGCAATGGGTTTTTTAATCTCTAGTTTTGATAGTTCCACATCTACTTTAATATTATCTGGTGATTCTTGTTTTTTATCAAGAATTTTGTTTTTGGTGTTTAGTTTTTTATTTAGATATTCTGCAGTTCTATGGCAACAGTGCACCCTCGATAGCTTGCGGGGTGGGGTTCCCCGCAGTGCACGCACTTAGGCTGCACATTTTGGGGCTTTGTGCATTCTGTTGTGTGGTGTTTTCCAGCGCATTTCACACATCTTGCCTGTCTATTGCAATTTTTTTGCGTATGCCCATATGCCTGGCATTGCTTGCATTGGGGTACTAATTTTGATTTTTTAAGAGGTTCAATTTCAACTCTGCATCCCAGGATGTTTTTGATATGATAAACCTTTTCTATCTCTCTGAATGTTAACATAAACATGTTTAGAGGTTCCTTGTTTTCCCGCTTGAGCTTAATTGTAGCATCAATAATCTTGAAACCTTTAGATTTAAGATTTGTAGTTATATTTTCAGGCTTGCATGAGTGGTGCAGATTTTTAGCCATTACTCTAATGGGCCTGGTTTGCTTATTTTCGTAGGAGTGCCAAGCATAGTTTTCTTCATTTAGTAAGGCCGTGACACTTCTGTAGATTTCTGCGTCTTCGAGATTTAGTCATATATTGTTTTGTTGATGATTTTTAGATCGAAATTTTCTACCAGCGTGACTGATTTTATCTTTTCATACAGATTGTCATAGCTAATTACCTCATCAATTATTATTGGAGGTGGTGGTGGAGTCTTTTTCAATTTCTATTGGGTGTTTAATTCTGCCGATTCTGTATCTTTAGGGGGAGGAATTGAATTGTTAAGTTTCCTCTTTTTTACTCTCTGAATATCTCTAATCCACTCTGTTTCTTTTGCCAATTCTTCTTCATCTGTTGCATATATTAGTTTTTCCACATTTTGCCGAGGAGTGCTGTGGATATTTTGAATATTCTCCGGCTGTTTGTTTTGTAATTCGTTTTCTTTCGATTTTAATTTATTTTCTAGATTTGTTGTATATAATTGCAAGTTTTTAATTAAGAATATGTTATCGAATTTCCTACAGTTTTAAGAGAGATTTCTTTTCCTCTATATCTAGGTGTTTTTTTTTTTATAATCTGCGCGCACCAAAGGGAGTATTAATACCCTTTAATTATTTCAGGGCACGGGCGTCAGGGAAAAGGGGGTAGAGGAACAGAGGAGGTACCTATGCACGTTGGCTTTGAATGTTTGAAGGTTGTAGTGATGGGGAAATACAGAGCCTGGTAAATCGTTCCACATTCGTGTAGTTCGGCTTATAAATAAATCCCTATATTTGACAGTACGACCGAAGTTTGGCTTTAGGGTAAACTGATGTGCATTCGAAGCATGTCGCGTATTGCGGATGAAATTTTGAAGGGGAGGAATGCAACTGGCTATTTCGCTGGAGCATTTTTGTGGAAAAAACGATAAAACAGGGAGAGACAGGAGACATTTCTCCGATGTTCTAGTGAATGAATGGAATTCACAATGTCTCTATCACGTTATATTCCAGCTTAGGGCGGATGAATGCCTTATAAATTGAGGCCAGATCAGACGGGGTAAAATATTTCTTGCACCGATTAAGGAATCCTAGACATTTTGCAGCATTTTTGGCGCCCTCGAATATGTGATCATTCCATCGAAGATGGTTATTAATACACATTTCGAGTATGGCAAGTCTTTTGGTTTCAATGATGCAAGTACCATCCATGGATAATGGTTGAGGGTTTTGGTTTCGCTTGAGAGACAGAAGACAGCATTGTGTTTTGGAAGCATTAAATTCCACTCTGTTGGTTGAACCCCATTTAATTATACTGTAGCATAATAATAACTACGCTCCTATGTCTATGCAGCAAATTCCGAAGTGACTTTCCATTCTGGCAGAATTTTGGTTCGAACTGTCCTTTCATTCGAGGTTCGTGTCTGGGACGAAGTCTCCACAGCTCATGTCAACGAAAGAGACGAATAATATCAGGGATAAAAGGGAATTATAACTGCAAGAATTATTTCTCTTGTTCCAGTGGTCGAAGAATTTGCTAGAAGTTTCTGGCTATCAGAAACTTCTGCTATATAAGGACAGATGGCGATCAAAAAAGAGACAGTTGGTTTAGAACCGTGGCGAAGAAATTGGAAAAGTGATAATGGGCGAAGTTGTAATTTGGTGATAAATTGAAAGTGGAGAGTAAACAAGAAAAAGTAATTAGTTTGGATTTGTGAATTAAGTAATTGAAAGGAGGTAAAGTGATTTGAGAGGAAAGAGACTTTGTAAGAAAAGAATTTGCGAAGAATAGTATAGTGTGAACTTGAATTGTTCTATAGACTAGAAAATAAAGAAATAAATTTCACAGAATATCGTTTTATCTACTCGAGCCGTAGCTTGCATATTACATTGGTGTCAGAAGTGGGATAAAACTTATTCTGTGAATAACTATTTCCGTGGTGTGAAATTGCACAAGCAAAAAAAAAAAAAAAAAACCATTTCTGTGTTGAGTTAATTAGTTGCGCAAAATGGGTCGCAAATTGGGAAAACTAACTATAACTTAACTAAAGGCAGAACTCAGTAAGCGGAACCGCGACACAACTGGGGGAAAAGATGCCCTGCTGATTCGTCTGGAAGAAGCAGTAACGCAGGAAGTGAAAATCCGCACGACGTAGAGTTTGACGTGGAAGAGGAACCAGCAAGTACAGCAGCCGACCCGGGTATAACGAGTCTGCTCCTGCAACTTAAGTTAGTCATGGACGAACAAAAGAAAGCAATAGAAGACCAAAGGAATTCTATAGAACTTAAGCTGGACGAACAAAAGAATTTTCTAGATGCTCTGGAAAGTAAACTTGATGAGCAAAACAAGAACTTGGAATCCAAATTCGAAGTGATCGAAGAGAAAATCGAGAAGGTCGAGACGCAACTCGGAAAAGTCGAAACTAGATACGATGAAAATTTTGAGAAACATGAAACTCAGTTCGGGAAAATAGAGACTCAGTTTGAAAAAGTGGATACGCAATTCGAGATAGTAGGGAAGCAAGTCGAAAATCTTGCTAAGGAGCTCAGCAACGTGAAGAGACAGAAGCTTTTTTTTATTCAGGCCATAGAGGACAGACAACTGCAAATGGCTGTAAGGATGGCTGAAAAGCGAACACTCCCCGAGGCATTGGCATTCGCTTTGTCAATGAAGGCTGCGGACCAAGCATACCAGGGAATACACCGTGTCAAGGAAATGTCCGTCGTGGAATGCTCATGCCAGAGAACAGTCATCATGGATGAAGACAAAGCTCGCGGAAGTCAAATCCGTTGCTGGAATTGCAACCAAACCGGACACCTACAACGGCAGTGCAGAAGTGCACCTAGACGAGGAAATTGTCCACATTGCGGAAGTAGGAGAAGCAGAGAGGAAGCATCTGGCGGTGATAACATCCATCCTGTCAGTCAGACTTCCCAAAACCAGCAGTCGGGAAATGCGTAAGGACCAACTTCGCGGGGCAGAAGTTGGTTACTGGAATCGAGGCCCCCAGGACCACCATTCAAGTTTCGCAAACCAAACGGGGTAACAAGAGCCTGACAGTGGAGGCACTAATCAACAAGAAGAAGTGCGTAGCCACCATCGACACAGGTGCCACTGCCTCCATTGTAAGAAGAGATATCGTCAGAAGCTCCTAGCTACACAACACTAACAGCTACTGCCTGAAGACTGCAACAGGGGAAATGGCAAATGTGTTTGGAGAAGTTCGTCTTACGATTACTCTGGCAGGACTGACGTTCTCCCATGCGTTTTTGGTGGCAGATATATGCGACGAGTGCATCATCGGAATAGACTTCATGAAAGCAAATGAAGTAATCTTGGACATCGGGATGCAAATACTGAGGTATCGAAATGTGGAGATTCCGATGGTGTACGGAAACGAGAATGCCGCAACTCTCAGGACAGTCATCAGCAAAGACGAAGTTTTGCCGCCGTCTTCAGAGACAATCATTTGGACGAAGCTAGAAGGTGATCTTGGGAGCCACCGATTCTACATAGTAGAACCAGACCCAGAGAAGAATTCTCAAGACTACATCGTGGGAAAGACGTTAGTCGAACCAAAGAACACCATGGTTCCAGTGAGAGTTTTGAACGCGAGAAATGGAAAATGCACGCCGATTACCGCCGTCGCAACAATATCTGAACGTGATGCTCCAAAACCTCTCCCATCACCTTGGACAGCGGAAACGAGAGAGACGATTCTCCAGTCCAGTGAGCTGAATCAGGAGCAGCGAACTATGGCAGAGAATCTTATCAATGAGTACGCTGATGTATTTGCCTCACAGGACGGAGAATACGGCCGAACACACCTGGTACAACATCGAATAGACACTGGTGATACTAGACCAATTCGTCAGCCTGCTAGGCGCCTTCCATTGGCAAAGCAGACAGAAGTTGCAGAGATGGTGTCGGCAATGGAGAAAGAAGGTCTGATTGAAAGTTCCAAAAGTCCGTGGGCATCACCGGTTGTACTGGTTAAGAAGAAAGATGGCAGCACGCTATTCTGCGTGGACTATCGGAAGCTCAATTACGTCACCAAGAAAGACAGCTACCCTCTGCCACGGATTGACGACACGCTAGACACACTATCGGGAGCCCGATGGTTTTCCACTCTCGACTTGAAAAGTGACTACTGGCAGGTACAGATCCATTCAGAAGACCGGGAGAAAACCGCCTTCACCGCAGGAAATGGGCTATGGCAATTCACGGTAATGCCATTCGGGCTGTGCAATGCTCCGACGACTTTCGAGCGATTGATGGAATGTGTCCTGCAAGGGTTAACATGGAAAACCTGTTTGGTATACTTGGATGATGTCATCGTCGTAGGAAAATCGTTTGCGCAACACCGAGACAATCTAAGGGATGTGTTTCAAAGGCTTCGAAGTGCCCACCTGAAGCTCAACCCCAAGAAGTGCGCCCTGTTTAGAGCGGAAGTCAAGTACCTGGGACACATAATTTCAGCGAAAGGAGTGAGAACCGATCCGGAGAAGGTCGAAGCGGTGAAAAACTGGCCAGTCCCCAAAGACAAACACCAACTGATTATCTTCTTGGGCCTAGCCACCTACTACAGACGGTTCGTGAAGGATTTTGCCGGGATCGCAAAGAACCTGCACCAGTTGACGGAAAAGGGAAAACAATTCAAATGGTCAATTGAGTGCGAGAAGAGCTTCAAGGCACTTAAACAACGGCTATGCGATGCCCCGATACTGGCTTACCCCACTCCCGGGGAAACGTTCGTTGTGGATGCAGATGCTAGTAATGTCGGGGTAGGAGCCGTACTCTCCCAGGTGCATGACGGCCAAGAGAAGGTGGTTGCGTACTTCAGCAAGGTGCTCTCTAAGCCAGAAAGGAACTACTGCGTGACAAGGCGGGAACTTCTAGCTTTGATCTTGGCTACGAAGCATTTTCACAAATACCTCTACGGGAGGAAGTTCGTTCTTCGCACAGACCATGCAGCCTTAAAATGGCTATTACAGTTCAAGAGTCCTGAGGGTCAGGTCGCAAGATGGATCGAAAGGCTGCAAATCTACGACTACGAAATACAGCATCGTAAAGGAAAACTCCACTCTAATGCGGATGCACTGTCCCGGAGAACGGATTGTAAACATTGTGCGCGTCAGGAAGAACGGGAGCTGGTTTCCATCCAAAGAATGAGAGCCGAACCTATCGCCGGCTGGAGCGTAGATGAGATCCGGAACGCTCAGAAGGAAGACCCGGATATCGAGCCGATTCTGGCCTGGAAGGAGAACATGGAGAAACCGGATCATCAGAACATCTCTCACAGAAGCCCGACCTTAAAGGCATATTTTGCGCAGTGGGACTCCCTCCATGTCCAAGAAGGTGTTCTGAGAAGAAAATGGGAATCCTCCGACGGAAAGTCGTTTGTAATGCAGCTTGTCGTACCGCGGACGAGGGTCAAGGAGGTGTTACAGGAAATGCATGGCGGGGCGTCCGGAGGCCACTTGGGAGTGAATAAGACGCTAGAAAAGGTACGAGAACGTTTTTATTGGTTAAAAGCGAAGGAAGATATCGAAGACTGGTGCAGAAAATGCGACGTGTGTGCAGCTAGCAAGGGTCCGAGAATCAAAACTCGAGGTAAGATGCACCAATACAACATGGGAGCACCTTTCGAACGAATCGCCATTGACATCGCAGGGCCCTTTCCGGAAACCGACAATGGTAATCGGTATATACTCGTAGTGATGGACTACTTCAGTAAGTGGCCGGAAGCGTTTCCGATCCCTAACCAGGAAGCCAGAACCGTGGCGGAGCAGATCGTCTACAATTGGGTTAGCAGATTCGGTGTGCCCTTGGAATTGCATTCTGACCAAGGGCGGAACTTCGAGTCAAGAATCTTCCAAGAGATGTGTCAACTACTCGGAATCAAAAAGACAAGGACAACCCCGCTTCATCCACAGTCGGACGGCGTTTCAATAGGACTTTGGACGAACATCTCCCGAAGGTCGTAGGTGACTACCAACGGGATTGGGACCGGCAGATTCCCTTGTTTTTGATGGCCTATAGAAGTGCCGTGCATAGCACTACTCGACATACGCCGTTCGAAATCTTATTTGGTGGAATAGCTCGTTTACCCAGTGAGGTGAAATTTGGATCTCCTACCAATGAGCCCAGAAATGAAGAAGAGTACGTGGCGGACCTTAGGGAAAGGCTTAGGGACATACACCAAAGGACCAGAAGCCAGATTAAGATGACGAGCGACCGCATGAAGACCAGGTATGATGCCAAGGCAACAACGTCAGGATTCCAGGAAGGAGATCTGGTGTGGCTGTATAATCCCCATCGCCTTAAGGGGAAATCACCTAAATTACAGCGGAACTGGGAAGGTCCCTACAGAATAGTAACCCGCATCAACGATGTTGTCTACCGCATCCAGCGAGGACCGAGGGCCAAAATGAAAGTGGTTCATGTGGACCGACTGAGTCGATACAATGGCCGAAATGAGGATGCACTTGTTCGAGACGAACACGTCTAAGAGGGGGGCAGTGTAGCATAATAATAACTACGCTCCTATGTCTATGCAGCAAATTCCGAAGTGACTTTCCATTCTGGCAGAATTTTGGTTCGAACTGTCCTTTCATTCGAGGTTCGTGTCTGGGACGAAGTCTCCACAGCTCATGTCAACGAAAGAGACGAATAATATCAGGGATAAAAGGGAATTATAATTGCAAGAATTATTTCTCTTGTTCCAGTGGTCGAAGAATTTGCTAGAAGTTTCTGGCTATCAGAAACTTCTGCTATATAAGGACAGATGGCGATCAAAAAAGAGACAGTTGGTTTAGAACCGTGGCGAAGAGATTGGAAAAGTGATAATGGGCGAAGTTGTAATTTGGTGATAAATTGAAAGTTGAGAGTAAACAAGAAAAAGTAATTAGTTTGGATTTGTGAATTAAGTAATTGAAAGGAGATAAAGTGATTTGAGAGGAAAGAGACCTTGTAAGAAAAGAATTTGCGAAGAATAGTATAGTGTGAACTTGAATTTTTCTATAGACTAGAAAATAAAGAAATAAATTTCACAGAATATCGTTTTATCTACTCGAGCCGTAGCTTGCATATTACAATATTGTCCAGGTCGGAATTTAATGTGTTTAACATACGTTGCCGTTCCCCTGTTCAGATCTAATAAGGTTTTCGATATCATTAGGGTCTATGGATTGCATTTGATCTGATTCGTATTTGATGTTTATATTGTTTATCTCATTGAAAGCCGACTAGCTCTCTACTTTCAATGGTTGTTCTAAAAAAAATGTCTGTTCTTGATTAGATAGGTTTGTTACTTCCACTTGACCTTACCATTTTTTGGCTTTGCACATTTCCTCCGAGATTTTGAGAAATCTAGAAATCTTTGTGGGACGTATATAAATATCTCCATTTTATATGTCTACCGGTAATCTCGCTATTATTATCGAATTTGCCGGTACATCGTAGACTTGAGACCTGTAATTGGGTTTGAAATGAAGCCTAATTACGGAGTTTTTGGTTTCTAAAATTCTATCTTTTAGATTATTTTTTGCGTCTTAAGTCAAAGTAACTGTTAAATTTGAAAACTAAGAACGGAAAGGTTTCGTTTGTATTAAATTCTTTGAATGCGGGAAGTTTTATCTGTTTATTTAGTTGATGTTTATTAAATATTGTTGTAATGGTAGTAGGTTGAATTGTTTCGTGAAATTCAGATTGGTACGAGTATACTCAGGGTTTATAAAGTTTGCTGACGTACCTGTGTCGATAAGAAGTTTGTTTAATTCGAGGAATCCGACGTGTTGTCCGAGGCAAGTACTTGAAAAATTCTGACGTCTATCTCGAATTCTGTATCTAGTGTGTCTTCATTTCCCTGTGGTAAGAATCGGTCTAATCCTTGAAAATTACTATTTTCCTCTTGGTCAAGTTATTGATAATGTGTAGGACTTCCTTCTATTCTATGAACCTCCCTTATGATTCGGTTTCGGTTGTGCCGCAATGGGTTGTTATTAATTCTGTTATAAGAAGTTTGCTTAAAATTACGGCGTTGCGTATTCCGAGAATTACCGCTTGAAATATTCATCGGAATAGGTCGAGGTTGCGGTTCGAATGGTTTATTGATAAATGCATTTTGGTTCTGATTTGGGGCAAAATTAGTATTATTTGAAACAGATCTTTGTGGGTTGTGGATCTGAGAGTAACCAATTGGTTGCTAACCGAAAGTATTGCTTGGATTAACGTAATTTTGAGTATGCCTTTGTCTACGGTTGTTGATATATAAATAGCTATATAATAGCTGATATGTTGAAATAGCCAGTTGCACCCCTTCTAAATTTCATCCGCAGTATGCGTCATGCTTCGAATGCACATTAGTTTACCCTTGAGCCCAATTTCGGTCGTACTGGCAAATATAGGGATTCGTTTATAAGCCGATCGACACGAATGTAGAATGATCTACCAGGCTCTGTATTTCCCCATCACTACAACCTTCAAACATTTAAAGCCAAAGTGCACAGGCTCCTCCTCTGTTCCTCTCCTCCCTTTTCCTAATGCCCGTGCCCTAAAACAGTTTAATTGTATTCATATCCCCTTCGGTGCGCGCAGATTATAAAAAAAAAATACGTACTTTTTTTATTTATTCTTTTCAATCCTAGTGCTGCTTCTTGTTTATTTTTTCTTTACCTAAAAAACAACTTAATACTAAGTTATGTAAATTGATCAAGCTATGGAACAAGAAGAAGTTCGCTCAAGCGATTTTATTCAAATTTAATATTTGAGTTACAGTAGATATGTACAAATATTCAAACAAATGGTGCACCAGGTTTTTTGTCAACAAATTTGTGTAACGGTACTTTAGGTGATTGATTTTTAAATTTTGCTATTTCTCGGCAATGACGATCAATATTCGAAATCAATACCCGAGCAATATTTGACAAGTACAAGATTATGGCATACGAAGTTTTGGAAAATTAAAAATTTTTTTTTTGTTTTTAAAGGATTTTAAACAAAAGAAAAGAGTTTTTAACGATTTTGTTTAAATTTTAAATCTGAATGATTTGCAGATAAACAACATACGAGTATAGGTGCCGATCCGTTCGACCTAGTGGTGCATTTGATTTACATTTCTAACCACGCCACACAAATTTATTTTTCGTTTACGTTTTCTTCGCTCGTTCATGTTTTTCACTCTTTTTCGAACTAATCTAATTGAGGAGTATACTCGTTTTGTATTTTTTCATGCGGGAGTTATTCGCTCGAATTTGAGACTTTAAGATATAAAAACGTGGGATATGGGGAGAGGTTTAAAATATATTCGAGGTTTACGAACACAACATACATACATATTAAAATTGAATGGATATGGATGAAACTTGTGTTTTGAGTGAAATCGGATGTGTACATAAGTCTGCCCGAAAGTTATCAAAATCGGAAAGCGGCGTAAAAATAAGAAATGAGAATTTCACCACACGTATATTCCATTTTTTTCAAAAACTGTTGTGCTAGAAGATTTATTATAATTCTCCCTTCTTGACTTTAAAAACCCACAATTTTGTTTTTTTTTTAATTTTTCGCATTAATAGTTGTGTAGATTATTTTATTAATTTTTGTAATGAAGTCCTCAACTTTATTTATATTTACTTGCACTTATAAATAGCAAGTGTTGGCTTAATAGAAAATTGTTTGCTTGAGACTGATCAATTATGAGGAACTTCGAAATTGGATCTGATAATTCTGTTTGCCTGTCTGTATGTACACACAACACGAGACTAAATTTAAGTATATGAGTATATGAGTATACATACTACATTACTCCTTTTCGTGGTTGAATAGTAACAGAATTGTTTATATTTTTTGTAAAGATAATATTATATTTATAATATATTGGTACACCATTGCCCCACCCATTTTTTCCATATTGTTTCCTTTGTCTACACTACAAGTACTAACTCAGTACCAAATTTGAGTTCACAGAAAGTACCCTACAGAATTTGATGAGTAAGTCAGTTAGTTCGAAAATTAAAGTTAGGTTAGAGTCTTAAAATTTAGAGGGATTGCTCAACGAGGAAAAGGAAACAGGAATACGTAGATACTGGCGGTGATGACATTGAATCAGATTAATTGCTCTTTTATTTTAAATCTATCCACTTCAGCAGAAAACCCCTGCATTTTGTTAAAACAAATATGGTCAAGTTACTCGTACGAGGCAAGGCACCAAACTTTTTTATTTTCATACAATATTCGAACAATATACTCGTAACGTTAATTTCGTCTTATTCAAAGCTAACTGAAAGTAGTATCAATTTTCAGCCGATAATGACATGTAAATAGGTACTTAAAGTTGTTACGAATAGGTACACCTGCAAAATGTATCTCCACAATTTAATCAGTACACATTACTAAACATAGGCATATGTGTATAAGCAATAAATTTGTATTACTGACCAAGTATGGCGCCATATTCTAATGCGCTGTGCATAAGGGCCTAGCATTTTCTGGCGACACAATTTCGGGTACCTGTATGAATTTTCCATTGTACAACTGAATAAATTCACACTCTGAAACCGCACTTGACAAAAAAAGGAAAAACACGGGCGTCTGAACTCGAACATCGGGATGATGCGGTCCTTTACAGCTCAACCTCTGTCTGACGGCTGCTCTCTTATCTTTGCCGTCGTGAAAAGGCTTCTGTGACGAGACACTTGTCATCAGGCAGAGAGTATATTTGTTTCATGGTGACAAGTGCATACTTGCCTTTGTCTGAACATGTTTTATTTCTAATAGAACAAGGGTACACTACACAATATGTATCTTCTTTGATACAGACATACTTATTTAACTACCTACCTGTAAGAAGAGAACTAGAGAAACCACTTTTCTTTTTATTGCCGACAGCAATAAATAAAAGATATACGAAAGTACATAATTATAGATACGGTATTAAACATTTGCGATTATTTGAATAAATTTGTTTTGTTTTTTTTTTAATTTTTACTAGATAATAGTTAATTTATTTGTACTTACTTTAGATGATGCTACAGTTCAGGGTGGATCTATAAAGGGCAAGTGCCTACCTAGTGGTTCCGTGAATATTTCCGATAATCAATATCAATAATATTTTAGTATTTCATATTGCTATACGGCGCAATCTATATAATGTGATACAATACAAACCGTACCGTATATCACACAAGAAATCTTCCTTTCGAAACCACCAAGGGACTTCCATTCACTTTTGTTAGCGTCCATGTTTCTGTGCTACATATATAGCAAGATTGGAATAATGACGGTCTTATAAAGAGTCTCTATAGTCTTTATTGAGAGAGCTTTATTTATCAATTGCCTTCTTAAAGAAACAGTGCAAGAATAATTCTCCGTTTGATTCAAACAAAGAACAAAGCGGAGTGCTTTCTCCATGGTCATCCTATATGTATGCATACGAGTATAAGATGACTATGGAGTAGGAAACTGGTAAGCTCTTTTTACATCTTCGTACAACATTGCACGATCTTCTACGTTTGTCAAAAATATTTAAAATAAAAGGTAAAGTTAGGTGGGAGAGTTGGCGCCAGATTAGCTGACGGCTAGCACAGGTCATACCGGGCTCTTAAAGATGACTTTAGCAGAAGGTTATAAATTTACTGATTTCGATTTTCACAGCGTTGTATCTGCGCCCCTTAATTTCTTCTATATTTGAGGAGATCCATAACAAAAATTTTATCTGTTTGCATGTACAACTGCACCCTACCAATTTTCTCTATACTTCATATCTGGGATCTACAAGGTCACATTTCGAAAATCGGAATTTGTATCCTAGCCTCAAAATTAACTGTACTCTACTGCGGGCCAAATTTGCAAAATTACAATTTCCTCTAAAACGGCTCTAACGATTTTTATAAAAAAATTATATATTGATATATAGCGACAAATAAATTTCGTTTTTAGACATTTCGGAAGCAAAAAGAAAGAACAAATAATTTTAAATTGAAGTCTCAAAGCTATGGCCTTGGAATGTGTATGTATAACCGTACAAAGTTCATTCGTCAAGTACACTTTCGTTTTTTGAAATTTATTGTGACACATTCTTTATTGAACAGTTAACGAGTACACAAATATGATGAGTATGATGAGGACAAATGCCTCTACTGCTTGCTTTATTTGCTGAGAATTATCAGAAAAAAATTCACTCATCAATTTTACTTAGCGATTAGTTGGAGTAGACACACTTATTGTTTTCGTGAAAATTTTCATTCGATCTGGAGACTTTAACCATTCTTGGTATTATTACAATAAAGAATCTCGGAAAAGAGGGTCTCGCAACTCAGTCCGTCTGTCCGTGTGTATATCGGACTGCAGCCCAAATGGCTGGACGGATTTACTTTAAACTTCAGTTCTGGGGTCAGTGGACTAATGCTCCGAGGAAAATTTGGAGGAAAACGGTACTTTATTTAAGGCCAATTTAAAAAAATATATATATTTTTTCTCGAAAATGCTCAAACGTTTTTAATTAAAATTCATATTTGGAGTAATGTGGGCGTTTGCCAGTTTTCAGTTTTCCAAATGTCGCTGCTTTACTTATTAGCTGAATTGTTTAGCTTTTTACCGTATTTTACAAAAACTTGAAATTCATCGCTACTTATTAAGTGTAGGTAAATTTGAAATCTGAACAATTTACGAACCAACAATGTTATGTGGGCAAAGTCGTGCCCACAACGTTTTACTAATGAGAACAGGTTGATCGAAAACCTCCAACATCCAGATTTTTTTTAAGGTTTAGGTATAATTTCGAATAAAGCCATTTTCTCAATCCACCCTATATAATCCTAATCGTTATCGTTAATTTTTATTGAAATCGTTTACATTTGTGCATTTATTAAATATATTCATTTATTAATTTTATAGTTTTTTTTTTAAAGTGGATTGATTTGTGTCAATTTTAAAGTTAATTTTATCCATTTTCAAACGCGTTTAAATAAGTCTCTGCCAGTAAATGAGCATACAGATGCTCCCTCAACAGCGCGGTAACCTTTAGTTGGCATTTTTAACTTTTAGGTTTATTTTTTTGCACTTTTGGCCCGCGGAGAAGTATAAACACAAATCGGAATATTAGCCGATAAATAACATTTGGTTAGTTCTTATGTGGTTAGTGCTTATTAAAATTTGAAGCTATCATAATAGTGCTATGAATAATTAATATTATTAAGAAAAAAGGGAAGATCATGAAAAAAAAAAAAATAAAGTATGTGTTCAAAAAAAAGGAAATACTTGTGAACACTCACCGGCACAGTTAAATCAAGATTTATCATATTATTTCAATGATAAATATATACGATAGTATTACCAGTCATTTTTTAAAGTAAACTAAGATCAATTTATTCAAGTATTATTATTTCTACATATAAGAATAGAATAGAAAACCAAATTTGACTTCCATTTTATAAAATAATTTTTCAAAATCGTGATTGATGTACAAAATTGTGTGGCAATCTACCAGTAAACTAAGAACAATTAATTGAAGTATTATTATTTCTACATATAAGAATAGAATAGAAAACCAAATATGACTTCCATTTTATAAAATAATTTTTGAAAATCGTGATTGATGTACAAAATTGTGTGGCAATTTATCAGAATGTCACTCGTTTGAAGGAACAATGTTACAAATCTGTCCATTCTGACAGAAGTGACACAAGAGTTTTTCAAACCCGCTAATCGTAAAAGCTCCTGAATCAACATGTCTTGAGATCCAGATTAACTTAATAGTTTGCAAAAGAATCATTCAAATTGGTGCATTTTGGCGCAAGCTATCGTGCGCCAAAAAGTGTCTGGTAAGATTCCACAAAATTAACTGTAAACCTGCTATCCCGATTGACACCCAAGTCGACGGGTTTATAGTGCTACTTCGTAACAGTTTTCAAAAAGTATCATTCCGAACTACCCAAAATATCGGGATTGAAAAATAGTCCTGAGATTGCAGTCCCTAAAGGTAACCCACCGTTCCCACAAATAGCTCTTTGCACCATCTGTAGTCACGCTAGCGATCCTCTGGGTCTCATAAAAACCTTCTTGATTCGTCTGTAAAATCATTCAACTAACATGGTCCCCAGCGTAAGCAAGCCATCTCTTCTCTAGTCGCTGAGCAGTTCTGGTGAACAGAATTAACGAACTGGTTCGTTCGTCACTCTTCCAACCATCTCTCAACTGTTTTTACACTTATGTTTTCGTTTCTAAGTTCAGAAGTTAATCACATGCCTCAACATCTATGGTAAACTGGTCCGTCATGACGTTCGGTGACAATGGATTGGTCGTCCGAAGATTAATTGTTGACTATATTTCATTCGAAGTCAATTCGTTGATAAACGAGCTTTAATTTTTGTAGGCTACAAAATGCGAGTAACGCACAAACAATTTCTTTCCCTCTAACATACAATACGGACAAACTTTTAATTGCAATTTTCTACTAAATTATATTGTAAGTAAAATGTGTTATGTAGTATTTTTGAGAATTGGGTATTTCGACGTAATTAATTAGGTTAGGTTAGGTTAGGTAACTGGGTGCCCTTGTTGACAGGGTTGTCAACAGCTCACATTGCGCCCAATATTTAAAACCCTGGGAACCTAAAAGTTACGATCTTCGACAGCTAGGCTAAACCACCCAGATAAATATATGAATCTCAGGAGTTTTCTTGTTTTATTGCAGCAATTTCGGCTTGGAAGACACTACAACCATCCTTAAGTCTAAACGAGCGATGTATGTTTCGAGGCTCACAGTAGACGCCGGCAGTCATTTTTGATGCGTCAGTAAAGATGGCCAGTACGTTTTCGAAACAGACTCTTCCCTCATCCCATTCCTCCCTGCTAGGAATTCTAATAGAGAACTTTCGGTTGCAGTTTGGATGATGTAGTCCGTTTCCGTCCGGAGCCTCAATACATTCCATCGGTTTAGAATTGAGGCATGAGAGTTTAGCTATCCATAGACAGGCTTCCCTTAGTCTTAGTGCAGTTT
The DNA here is from genome assembly GCA_963082735.1 of Pocota personata. Lineage (NCBI taxonomy): Eukaryota > Metazoa > Arthropoda > Insecta > Diptera > Syrphidae > Pocota > Pocota personata. Next base: position 74,195,540 of record OY720431.1, read on the forward strand.
TAGCTGCCGTGTTCCCGCAATATATTATGTCAACTGGAAGATGGTTCAGTATTGTCTCCTGAGCTGTTGTCGGTGTTGATCTCATCGATCCCGTTACCCACAGACCGTCTGCCCGTTGAAAATTTGTAAAGGTTTCAATATGGTATTTCTTCTAGAGCGCTTTCCACTAGACAATCGAACCATAAGTCAAAATGGGTCTTATAACTGCAGTGTAAAGCCAGGGTACCACTTTAGGCTTAAAACCCCAAGATTTCCTTAAGGCTCTCCAGCATGCATATAGTGCAACATACTCGTATGCCTCCTTGATTCGATTATCAATGTTAGCTTTCCAGTTTAATTTGGAATCCAATATTACGCCGAGATATTTTGCAGTTACTTGAGGTATCAGCTCGATACCATTCATACGAGGGTAGTTGTTTATTTTTTTACACTTTTGGCCCGCGGAGAAGTATAAACACAAAACAACTGGCTCAAAATGGGAATATTAGCCGATAAATAACATTTGGTTAGTTCTTATGTGGTTAGTGCTTATTAAAATTTGAAGCTATCATAATAGTGCTATGAATAATTAATATTATTAAGAAAAAAGGGAAGATCATGAAAAAAAAAAAATAAAGTATGTGTTCAAAAAAAAGGAAATACTTGTGAACACTCACCGGCACAGTTAAATCAAGATTTATCATATTATTTCAATGATAAATATATACGATAGTATTACCAGTCATTTTTTAAAGTAAACTAAGATCAATTTATTCAAGTATTATTATTTCTACATATAAGAATAGAATAGAAAACCAAATTTGACTTCCATTTTATAAAATAATTTTTCAAAATCGTGATTGATGTACAAAATTGTGTGGCAATCTACCAGTAAACTAAGAACAATTAATTGAATTATTATTATTTCTACATATAAGAATAGAATAGAAAACCAAATATGACTTCCATTTTATAAAATAATTTTTGAAAATCGTGATTGATGTACAAAATTGTGTGGCAATTTATCAGAATGTCACTCGTTTGAAGGAACAATGTTACAAATCTGTCCATTCTGACAGAAGTGACACAAGAGTTTTTCAAACCCGCTAATCGTAAAAGCTCCTGAATCAACATGTCTTGAGATCCAGATTAACTTAATAGTTTGCAAAAGAATCATTCAAATTGGTGCATTTTGGCGCAAGCTATCGTGCGCCAAAAAGTGTCTGGTAAGATTCCACAAAATTAACTGTAAACCTGCTATCCCGATTGACACCCAAGTCGACGGGTTTATAGTGCTACTTCGTAACAGTTTTCAAAAAGTATCATTCCGAACTACCCAAAATATCGGGATTGAAAAATAGTCCTGAGATTGCAGTCCCTAAAGGTAACCCACCGTTCCCACAAATAGCTCTTTGCACCATCTGTAGTCACGCTAGCGATCCTCTGGGTCTCATAAAAACCTTCTTGATTCGTCTGTAAAATCATTCAACTAACATGGTCCCCAGCGTAAGCAAGCCATCTCTTCTCTAGTCGCTGAGCAGTTCTGGTGAACAGAATTAACGAACTGGTTCGTTCGTCACTCTTCCAACCATCTCTCAACTGTTTTTACACTTATGTTTTCGTTTCTAAGTTCAGAAGTTAATCACATGCCTCAACATCTATGGTAAACTGGTCCGTCATGACGTTCGGTGACAATGGATTGGTCGTCCGAAGATTAATTGTTGACTATATTTCATTCGAAGTCAATTCGTTGATAAACGAGCTTTAATTTTTGTAGGCTACAAAATGCGAGTAACGCACAAACAATTTCTTTCCCTCTAACATACAATACGGACAAACTTTTAATTGCAATTTTCTACTAAATTATATTGTAAGTAAAATGTGTTATGTAGTATTTTTGAGAATTGGGTATTTCGACGTAATTAATTAGGTTAGGTTAGGTTAGGTAACTGGGTGCCCTTGTTGACGGGTTTGTCAACAGCTCACATTGCGCCCAATATTTAAAACTCTGGGAACCTAAAAGTTACGATCTTCGACAGCTAGGCTAAACCACCCAGATAAATATATGAATCTCAGGAGTTTTCTTGTTTTATTGCAGCAATTTCGGCTTGGAAGACACTACAACCATCCTTAAGTCTAAACGAGCGATGTATGTTTCGAGGCTCACAGTAGACGCCGGCAGTCATTTTTGATGCGTCAGTAAAGATGGCCAGTACGTTTTCGAAACAGACTCTTCCCTCATCCCATTCCTCCCTGCTAGGAATTCTAATAGAGAACTTTCGGTTGCAGTTTGGATGATGTAGTCCGTTTCCGTCCGGAGCCTCAATACATTCCATCGGTTTAGAATTGAGGCATGAGAGTTTAGCTATCCATAGACAGGCTTCCCTTAGTCTTAGTGCAGTTTTAGCTGCCGTGTTCCCGCAATATATTATGTCAACTGGAAGATGGTTCAGTATTGTCTCCTGAGCTGTTGTCGGTGTTGATCTCATCGATCCCGTTACCCACAGACCGTCTGCCCGTTGAAAATTTGTAAAGGTTTCAATATGGTATTTCTTCTAGAGCGCTTTCCACTAGACAATCGAACCATAAGTCAAAATGGGTCTTATAACTGCAGTGTAAAGCCAGGGTACCACTTTAGGCTTAAAACCCCAAGATTTCCTGAAGGCTCTCCAGCATGCATATAGTGCAACATACTCGTATGCCTCCTTGATTCGATTATCAATGTTAGCTTTCCAGTTTAATTTGGAATCCAATATTACGCCGAGATATTTTGCAGTTACTTGAGGTATCAGCTCGATACCATTCATACGAGGGTAGTTGTATTCTGGTGTCGATCTTCTCCTCGTGAATAGCTCTAACTCGGTTTTCGCCGAATTACTTCCAGACCCCTGCCCTTGACCCAATTATTCACTACTTTTAATGCATAATTGAGTCGCTCGCTGAGTACCGGGAGGAACTTTCCGGATACCAAAATGGCAACATCGTCGACATAGGCCACTTCGTTGAAACTATTCCTTTCAAGTATATCTAACATCGCGTCCACTACTACTCGTAGAAGCCATATGAGTGGTGAAAGGACTCCGCCTTGTGGGGTGTCCCGCTTGACTTGCTTTCTTCCCCTTATGCCCCTAATGTGGGCTTGATTATGCGGGTACTAAGCATTAGTTCAATCCATCTGTATTTGCCCGAATCTATTTGTGCGCTGCGCCGACTGTCTACTATAGCTTCGGTACTTACATTATTAAAAGCCCCTTCGATGTCAAGGAATACACTCATGTATTCCTTCACTTCAAGAGTGTTTTCTATGGTAGAGACCACTTTGTGGAGAGCAGTATCCAATGATTTTCCATTTATGTACGCATTATGTGATTTCGATGAAAAGTTATCCCCAATCTCATCTCTGACGTGCATATCTATTAACCGTTCCATTGTTTACAATAAGAATGAAGATAGACTTATTGGTCTGTAGTCTTTGGCATTAGTGTGGTTTATTTTACCCCCCTTTGGTACGAAAATCAATATCTTGCTAAGCTTTTGGACATTTGCCCATGACATTTCTGATCGTCAATTAGATTGTCGATAGTTTCAGTGTCAATATTAGACGGCATAGATGTGATTGCCAGACAGTATGCCCCTGTATTTTCACAGCCAGGAAAGTAAACTTTCAGGAGAGCTTCAAGAGTATTCTCGTAAGCGTGGTTCCTGCTATGTCTTGAGGTGCGCAAACGCTCTGCTATTTTCGAAATCTACCAGGATGGATGATTTCTTCCGCTGGTGCGTCTGACAGGACAGGCCCTTCCAAAAGAGCGGTTGAGCTTACTGGTAAAATCATTTACCACCTTATCGATGTCTTCCGTAGGCCTGGGGATCTCCCCAGGGTGAGGTCCAAGAGATCTCACCAGTTCTTCGTTGAATCTTTTCCAGTTAGCTCTGCGCGGGTTTCGAAAAGCCTTCCTATCCGGAGCGCCAAAATTCAAATCGAAGAGTATCCAGCAGTGGTCGGACAATGATGCCTTGTCGGATACCCTCCAGTTCGAGATTGTTGCGATGCTATTTGCAGATAAGAGTGTTTTATCAAGAACCTCCCTTCCATTGGTTGTAATAAAAGTTGGTGAATTGCCACGATTACACATAGTTAGGTTAGTGCTTAGGATATAATCGAACAAAATCTCGCCTCTACTGTTCGTATCTAAACTACCCCAAATAGTATGATGGGCGTTAGCATCTCGGCCTAAGATGAAGTTCCTCTTACCTTGTTGAGACATTGCTACCACTGGCTTGACTTTACGGGAGGGGACATTAATGCCTTCGTCGTATGGTAGGTATACCGACGCCAGCGTTTATATGTTGTCCTTCCTCTTTACCTCCACCACCGTTTGGTCTCTTGAGCTGTAATTGGAGAGCATTAGTACGTGAAGATTTTTCTTGACAACGATACAAGTTCTGATCTTAACTTCGATACCATTTGTACACTACATCATAGTTGTATGACCCCAATCCTTTCACCCGATTATGAAGAAACCATGGTTCCTGGATTAGGGCCAAGTCAAGCTGCTCTTTACGAAGAAGCAGCATAAGGTTGACCGAGGCGGCCTCACTGTGATGAAGATTTGCTTGTACTACCTTCATTGGGAGTCAAGGTACTCTTCGCAATGATTGCCGTTTCATTAGGCTGCGGCTTTTTCGTGAGTCTAAGTGAGAACTCACAAGCTCCAAAGAAGAGCCGCATCTGTTTCTCTTTTTCATTACCTCTGGAGGTTCCTCTATAACGAAGATTAACCCCTTGGTACCATCTTCGTTTTCTTCTACCGCAATAATTTCCTAGTCATCCATAGGGACCGCTGGGTTTTGTGCTTTCAAGAAGCAGAGAATCTCCTCTTTCTCAACTCCCAGGTCAGGTATGTTCAGTCTGCCCTTAGGCCTCTCTGGTACCTCGTCTAGGGGGACTGCCTTGAGGACAGCTCCCTCCCAGGGTTTTAGATTTGCTATGGCCTTTTTCGCGAAGATATAGGAGAGCTGGTCTTTGCAGTCCAGCCTACTTATTCCGCCCTTCCAGTTAGTTAGGCCGGCCGTGGGAGCAGTGGTACCAATATTCCTTCGAATGTAGTCGAAGATGGCGTTGGCCATGGCCTTCTCAATCAACTTCCCCCGTTCGAAGGAATATTGTCCGCTGGGCTTGCCGATATCCAGTACAGCAAGCTGTAGAGCACTTCGTATAGCCCCGCTGAACTGAACCGTTGTGTTGGCCCTTAACCTTTTAGATGGGTTATTTGTTTCTTCCTGGGATCGTTGCCTTTTAGAAGCAAACTCTAATTGCCCTTAAGCCAATATATAATTTACCATACTCTGGTTTATTTTTTAAGGAGTTATGCTCTGCACAAAATTTCCTGTATAAATAAGAAACAACTCATTTCAATTAAAAAATGATATTGTTCCTCCTACCCTTTACGATGAAATCGTTCGAGCACGAAAGAGGAACAGTCATGGAGAATGAAAGAGAAATGAACAAAATCTAAATTTCTCCAACCACTACGTACACCTAAAAGGTATTTCTGCCTGTTAGTACAATAGACCAAAAATCCAATCTGAGTTTTGGGAAATTTGGAAATTTCCCTCTTATTAAAAAAAAAAAGTTAAAAAAACATCGGAGTGATGTGGTGACCTGCGGGTTACGCTTTCTTAACAGCAGCAGTGCAATGGCTGCATTAATAATTAGATCAGTGAACTGATAGCAATTATAGTTTTTCCAAATGTTATGTTTCAGCAGCTGTCAAAGCTACCAATGACATCCAGCTGTCAAAATATTCAGTAAGGTTTGCCATTTCATCGCGCATCATTTGATTCTTCCCGAATGTGTTGAAATTATTAAAAAATATTATCAAAATTCCGGCTCAGTTGTAAATACTCAACGTGAATTTGATCGTGAAGTCGGTCATCATCATGGCTTCAGTGCGCAGGTAATTCGTCGCATCGTGGTAAAGTTTGAGCGTGAGTACACTCTCTTGGACCTTAAGCCACCAACCAGATAGAGATCGGTGCAGCCAGTATCGAAGAAGAGCCAGAAATGTGATCAGCTGAATTGGGCATCGCCAGAGAATCAACCAGATTTATTTTGCGATTGGATTTGGGCCTACATCCGTACAAGATTGTGCTGACGCAAGAATTGAAGCCGAACGACCATAGACAACGCCATGAGTTCGCTAATTGCGCGCTGGAAATGCTGGCCGGAGATCCGGATATTGGCCAAAAAATCATCTTCTCGGACGAGGTCCATTTTTGGCTCAGCGGCTAAGTCAAAAAGCAAAATCGCCCTTATTGGAGCAACCACAATCTACAAGTGTTCGACCAAAGATTGAGTGTTTAATGCGGTTTATGGCACGGCGGCATCATCGGACCTTAATTCCTTCGAAATGAGGAAGGAGACACGGTTACCGTCAATGGACCTCGGTATAGAGCGATGTTGACCGACTTTCTGTAGCCAGAGCTTGACGACATCGATATATCAGAGCTGTGGTTCCAACAAGATGGCGCTACATGCCATACAAGCGACGCAACGCTCGAAGTGGTGAAGGAGAAATTTGGCACCTGGGTCATCTCACGGCGAGCGTTCATCAATTGGCCGCCGCGATCATGCGACTTGACACCCGTCGATTATTTTGTCTGGGGCTACGTCAAGTCCTTACTCTCCGCTAACAAGCTAACCACTTTGGACGAGCTCGAGGCCAACATTCGAGACGCTATTGCCGGAATAACGCCGCATTTATTGAGCCGAGTCATCCAAAATTGGATCGACCGCTTGAAGCACCGCCACCGAAGCAGAGTCGGCTATTTAAATGATGTGTCATTCCATAAATAATGGCATGAATGTAGCTTCAAAATAAAGTCAGAATCAATTTGATATCTCATACCATTGTTGTTTTATTTAAATTTCTTTTCCTATCGTTCTTATCTGGTCACCCTATGTAAGATCAGTGAACTAATAATAAAGTTTGCTGTGACTTGTGAGCAATCTTTAATGGTGTTTTATTCAAGATATTCCAGCGGGAATTACACAATGCATTTAGCACTACCTTTTGAGCTCTGGCGAACACCGGCATTAATCGAGAATTAGGTAAACGAAGGCACTATGCCGACACTTATATATATCAAGGTCAACTACTCTGCATTCACCATGATGACTTTACGGGAGGGGACATTAATGCCTTCGTCGTATGGTAGGTATACCGACGCCAGCGTTTATATGTTGTCCTTCCTCTTTACCTCCACCACCGTTTGGTCTCTTGAGCTGTAATTGGAGAGCATTAGTACGTGAAGATTTTTCTTGACAACGATACAAGTTCTGACCTTAACTTCGATACCATTTGTACACTACATCATAGTTGTATGACCCCAATCCTTTCACCCGATTATGAAGAAACCATGGTTCCTGGATTAGGGCCAAGTCAAGCTGCTCTTTACGAAGAAGCAGCATAAGGTTGACCGAGGCGGCCTCACTGTGATGAGGATTTGCTTGTACTACCTTCATTGGGAGTCAAGGTACTCTTCGCAATGATTGCCGTTTCATTAGGCTGCGGCTTTTTCGTGAGTCTAAGTGAGAACTCACAAGCTCCAAAGAAGAGCCGCATCTGTTTCTCTTTTTCATTACCTCTGGAGGTTCCTCTATAACGAAGATTAACCCCTTGGTACCATCTTCGTTTTCTTCTACCGCAATAATTTCCTAGTCATCCATAGGGACCGCTGGGTTTTGTGCTTTCAAGAAGCAGAGAATCTCCTCTTTCTCAACTCCCAGGTCAGGTATGTTCAGTCTGCCCTTAGGCCTCTCTGGTACCTCGTCTAGGGGGACTGCCTTGAGGACAGCTCCCTCCCAGGGTTTTAGATTTGCTATGGCCTTTTTCGCGAAGATATAGGAGAGCTGGTCTTTGCAGTCCAGCCTACTTATTCCGCCTTTCCAGTTAGTTAGGCCGTACGTGGGAGCAGTGGTACCAATATTCCTTCGAATGTAGTCGAAGATGGCGTTGGCCATGGCCTTCTCAATCAACTTCCCCCGTTCGAATCAATATTGTCCGCTGGGCTTGCCGATATCCAGTACAGCAAGCTGTAGAGCACTTCGTATAGCCCCGCTGAACTGAACCGTTGTGTTGGCCCTTAACCTTTTAGATGGGTTATTTGTTTCTTCATGGGATCGTTGCCTTTTAGAAGCAAACTCTAATTGCCCTTAAGCCAATATATAATTTACCATACTCTGGTTTATTTTTTAAGGAGTTATGCTCTGCACAAAATTTCCTGTATAAATAAGAAACAACTCATTTCAATTAAAAAATGATATTGTTCCTCCTACCCTTTACGATGAAATCGTTCGAGCACGAAAGAGGAACAGTCATGGAGAATGAAAGAGAAATGAACAAAATCTAAATTTCTCCAACCACTACGTACACCTAAAAGGTATTTCTGCCTGTTAGTACAATAGACCAAAAATCCAATCTGAGTTTTGGGAAATTTGGAAATTTCCCTCTTATTAAAAAAAAAAAGTTAAAAAAACATCGGAGTGATGTGGTGACCTGCGGGTTACGCTTTCTTAACAGCAGCAGTGCAATGGCTGCATTAATAATTAGATCAGTGAACTGATAGCAATTATAGTTTTTCCAAATGTTATGTTTCAGCAGCTGTCAAAGCTACCAATGACATCCAGCTGTCAAAATATTCAGTAAGGTTTGCCATTTCATCGCGCATCATTTGATTCTTCCCGAATGTGTTGAAATTATTAAAAAATATTATCAAAATTCCGGCTCAGTTGTAAATACTCAACGTGAATTTGATCGTGAAGTCGGTCATCATCATGGCTTCAGTGCGCAGGTAATTCGTCGCATCGTGGTAAAGTTTGAGCGTGAGTACACTCTCTTGGACCTTAAGCCACCAACCAGATAGAGATCGGTGCAGCCAGTATCGAAGAAGAGCCAGAAATGTGATCAGCTGAATTGGGCATCGCCAGAGAATCAACCAGATTTATTTTGCGATTGGATTTGGGCCTACATCCGTACAAGATTGTGCTGACGCAAGAATTGAAGCCGAACGACCATAGACAACGCCATGAGTTCGCTAATTGCGCGCTGGAAATGCTGGCCGGAGATCCGGATATTGGCCAAAAAATCATCTTCTCGGACGAGGTCCATTTTTGGCTCAGCGGCTAAGTCAAAAAGCAAAATCGCCCTTATTGGAGCAACCACAATCTACAAGTGTTCGACCAAAGATTGAGTGTTTAATGCGGTTTATGGCACGGCGGCATCATCGGACCTTAATTCCTTCGAAATGAGGAAGGAGACACGGTTACCGTCAATGGACCTCGGTATAGAGCGATGTTGACCGACTTTCTGTAGCCAGAGCTTGACGACATCGATATATCAGAGCTGTGGTTCCAACAAGATGGCGCTACATGCCATACAAGCGACGCAACGCTCGAAGTGGTGAAGGAGAAATTTGGCACCTGGGTCATCTCACGGCGAGCGTTCATCAATTGGCCGCCGCGATCATGCGACTTGACACCCGTCGATTATTTTGTCTGGGGCTACGTCAAGTCCTTACTCTCCGCTAACAAGCTAACCACTTTGGACGAGCTCGAGGCCAACATTCGAGACGCTATTGCCGGAATAACGCCGCATTTATTGAGCCGAGTCATCCAAAATTGGATCGACCGCTTGAAGCACCGCCACCGAAGCAGAGTCGGCTATTTAAATGATGTGTCATTCCATAAATAATGGCATGAATGTAGCTTCAAAATAAAGTCAGAATCAATTTGATATCTCATACCATTGTTGTTTTATTTAAATTTCTTTTCCTATCGTTCTTATCTGGTCACCCTATGTAAGATCAGTGAACTAATAATAAAGTTTGTTGTGACTTGTGAGCAATCTTTAATGGTGTTTTATTCAAGATATTCCAGCGGGAATTACACTATGCATTTAGCACTACCTTTTGAGCTCTGGCGAACACCGGCATTAATCGAGAATTAGGTAAACGAAGGCACTATGCCGACACTTATAGATATCAAGGTCAACTACTCTGCATTCACCATGATGATGGACGCGCTGGATCCAACCATTCTAATATTTAGTTCATTATGTCTCCTGTGGAAGGTTGTTGCCTTTTTTTTTTAAAGGAGCGTGGCCACGGCCAAATGGCGTGTAGGCACTGCGACCAGAGGGATCTATTGTGCCAGAGACCACTATTTACGGCAGCAATACTTCAACTTTCCTTATGAAAGCTATAATTACGGCTGCGGAGGAGTTTCTTAGGTCTAGGTAAAAAAGAAACTTCTCCTACTTTTACACAGAGCTGCACACTCACATAGTATGTATTCTGCAGTTTCATCCTCTTCTTGGCAGAGGAAATTCTTATTTTATTTAGGTGGTAAAGTAATTGGCAGTGACCAGTAAGGAAGCTCACAAGCCTTCTTATGTCATTTCTCTTATGTTTTAGGATATCAGCTGCCTTTTTTTGGAAGGGTTGAACAGTACTTTTAGCTTGTCTGAGGCCTTGGGAGTTATTCCAGTGGGAGATGCACATGTTGCGTTCCCAATTGTTTAAGATTAGTTTGAAGGCAGAATCATATATTCCGCAAAAGGGTTCAGGTGTAATGAACAACTCATAGGAACCTTTTCTAGCTAGCAGATCTGCAGTTTCATTGTCTTCAATACCTACATAACCCGGTACCCACCACAATTTCACTTTATTGTATCGGGCCAAATTTTGTAAACTATCGAAGCAGCTTAGAACTGATTTTGAACTGATCAGGTGGGAGATTAGTGCTTTTTGGCTGTCGGTAAGTATGTGTATAGCGGCACCTTTGATTCCTGATTGCAAGTTGATATTTGCACAGGTCTGAATAGCGTAAAGCTCGTCCTAGAAAACACTAGGATTCCTTCCAAGTGATTTCGTAATCTTGTGATTGGGTCCATCGGTATACCGATCGATTCCTTTTGGATTAAGCAACGGTCCGCCATTATTCCATATACCACGGTTTGGGATATCAATCTCAAACCTTCTATCAAAGTAGAGTAATTTGAGCATAAAGTCAGAAACCGTGCTGAGCATATCTAGCTCGGGGAAGTCGGTTAATAGATCCACGAGATCCACATGATCCTTTTTTTATAAAAATGTGTAACGGAGTAAGTTCGATAATGGCTTCTATGGCTGTTGTGGGACAGGTCTGCATAGTACCTGTAATTCCGAAGCAAGCTAATCTTTGAAGTTTGCTGAGTTTGCTGATGTTATGACCTCCTTGGTTTTCGTCCACCCCAGACAACGGACGCGTATGTAAGGATGGGCCTTACCACTGTGGTATACAACTAGAATATAACTTTTGGGGACAGACCCCAAGTTTTGCCATACATACGGCGACAGATCCAAATGGCAGTGGTTGCCTTGGCAATTTTATGCTTAACGTGGGAATTACAGTTAAGTTTCTTATCCTGGACAATTCTTAAATATTTTACCTCGTCGGAAAAATGAATGGTTTTGCCATTTAGAGTCACTGAACCAATGTTCAGTGTTATTCTTCTTGTAAACGGTAAAACGACTGCTTTGCTGGGGTTTATTGATAAACCCTCGCCAGCACACCAGTCCGAGACTACACGGAGTGCATATTACATGTGTTGCCACACATGATGATCACAAAATCATCTGCATAGCCTACAGTTGTAAAGCCTAAACTATTAAGTCTATTCAATAAGTCATCCACCATGAGCGACGATAAGAGAGGCGAGAGGACGCCGCCCTGGGGGCAGCCTTTGGCCGCGGGGATCGTCACAGAGACCTCTCTTGATGAAGATGTTATTATGCGTCTATCGAGCATAGACCTAACCCATCTGGTAATAGATTCGTCGAGTCCCCTGCGTCTCATGGCACTAGTGATGGACTTATAACCAGTGTTATAAAAAGCACCTTCTTTGTCATGGAATGCGCAAAGGGCGATTTCTTTGCCACGGTAGGCTGATTTGATCTCTGTAACGAGATGATGAAGGGCGCCTTCCGTGGATCGACCTTTTCTGTATGCATATTGACTATAGTGCAGAAGAGTAGTCTTTTCAAGAATACCTCTAATATGGATGTCTAGCAGTCTTTCCATAGTTTTCAAGAAAAATGATGTTAAGCTGATTGGAAGGTAGGATTTGAGTAGCTAACTGGGTTTGATACCTAGCTTAGGGACAAACACCATATTTACCTCCCGCCAAGTTAGTGTAATGTATCCCAATTTAAAACTTGTTCTAAATAGAGCTACCAAGGTGGGCAGGATGTATTCTAGACCTTTTTAAATAAGGGCTGGAAAAACACCATCACTGCCGGATGCTTTAAAGGGTTTAAATGTTTAAAATGTAAATGTAATTTTATCTTGACTGAACAGATTTCCAGACAAGCTGTTAATTCTTCTGGAGGTGCCACATGTGATGCCTTCGGGAGCAACAGGTGCATGATCACTTAAAATTGTCGAATCAGGGAAATGTACCTCGACCAAAGTTTCTAGGGTTTCCCTTCGACTGGATTTATAGGTGCCATCAGATTTGATGAGCAATCCCAATCCATTGGAATGATCCCTAGAGAGTGCCTTTTGGAGACGGGCTGCTACTGGAAGAGATCTAATGTTTTCGCAGTTCTTTCTCCATGCTATTCTCTTAGATCTCCTCAACTCTATGTTGAATTTAGTCAATGCGGACCGATTTTTATTGCGTTTTGCGGTGTTAAAAAGTTGTCTCACCCTTTTACGGAGTATCTCTAGCTGGTCATCCCACCACGGTACGCTCCGTTTGCTTGTATTGTAATTTTTTGAGACACAGCTACTCCTGAAGGAAGAGATTAGACAGTCATTTAGTTGGCAGGCTGCCAACATTACATTTTGATCTTAAAGATGTGAGCAGCATGTCATCTTTTTCCTCGAGATTTTAGCGAAATAATGCCCAATTAGTTCTTTTCGGTGCGTAGTGTAAATGTTTATGATTAACCCCACCCGAAATGTTAAATCTGATATACTGATGATCAGATAATGAGGGTTCATTAGATAACAGAGTTAGAAATAAAAGGGCTCGAGATTGTGAGGTCAAGTACCTCTTCTCGAATGGAACTTATAAGTTTTGGTTTGTTACCTTCATTACATACAGCTAGATTTTTGCTTGTAATATAGTAACTCACCCCTTTTGTTGTTGTCGCTGCCATACTACAAGGCATCGCATCCAATGATCAGATGCCAGTTGCGACGGTGACATACATAGGTCCACCAAATTCTGCACGGCCACAGGCCAACAGACTCCGAGTCTCCAGGGAAGTAGGCGGAGGCGCACACGATCTCCCGAACTCCTCCTATTATCGGAATCTCAACAATGCAGGCCACTAAGTCTCTACTGATGAATTCTGGGATGGGAAGAAAATTAATTTTAGAATTGATTAAGTAAGCAGCCCTAGGCATTAACTCCCCATGAGCACATAACAACTTACATGTCCTATTATGAAGGCCCTTTATTTTGCCTCCAATCACCCAAGGCTCCTGAATGAAACCAAGGGCGATTTTATCCCAGATAAACCGTTGGCTAAAAATGTCCGAAGTACCTTAAGTATGATGCAGGTTACCCTGCAACACTTTGATATTGTACTTCATCATTTGTGCTTGGTGTTTTTGCGGGATGGTTTCTTCTTACTGGCAGGCGTGTTATTGCCTGTTTTCATAAGTTTGTCATCCCAACGAGAGTGATCAGCAAGCCTATGCCTCACAGCAGAACCTGTCTTTATAACAGAGGTAAATGTTGTCACCGTCGAGGTACCAGCATCGCAGATCTTCGGATTCTGCAAAGTGGATACACTAGACACAATTGTACTACGTGTATCCACTTTGAAGACTTCTGATGTGGAAGATGTAGACACAGCAGTACTACATTCCAGCGTTTTCTGCGGTGCTGCGTCCTTAGGATGGGTGGCAACATCTGACACTACTCCTACTGCAGTTTGAGTAGGTTTTTCTTCATCTGAGACCCTGCCTGTGCTCTTCAGGATCAGCCTAACTCTGCCAAAACAGTAGGCTGCATTGCCTTTTAGCATCTTTAGGCAATCCATCGAGCAGTCTGTAAAACCTAGTACCAGATGAACAAGATCCCTCTCGATGGTCCTTTATATAACCCTCCAGTTTCTGGCGAAGAGATCAGTATTCTGAGCATCCAGAAGCGTCAGAATTTTACTGTCCGCAAAGCCGGTACTTTGTGGAAAGAACCCACCGATGATATGCGGTTTCGGAAATAAATCCTTTTCCACTAGCACCATGTTCAAACCACATTTCCCTCTACTTTTTCGAAATTGACCCTCATCCACTCTGCAGTGGAGGGGCCAGAGCATATGACTAGGAGCCAACCTTGTGTAACAGACCATCTGTGGTTTAGCGACCTAGTCTACCAGCTCAATGATGATGTCCATTATGGCATTTTGGACGCCGGCCATTTGCTCGGCATTAAAGGGTCTGCACGCCAGATCAACGGGAACCACACCCAATTTGACAATCCCTACTGTGTCCCTGTATGAAGTCTTGTCGAGTGCGGCAGTACCGGTTCTAGCTTTTTTCTTCTGTGGAGCAGAAGGGGTAGATTCCTCGGATGGCAGACGCTTCACCTCGGTACCCTTGTATGGCTGAGAAGATTTGGCTATCTGTAGAGCACGTTCTCTAGAGACGCCGTTTTTTAAGGCAAGATTGAATCGCCTCTTTTCAGCCGAAGTTAATTTTACGAATCCGCTGGTGGCTAGGGACAATTTCTCAACACCAACTTCAACAGCAGTGCAACTGGATTGAACCGACTGTTCGTCCGAGAGCATGTTGGATGATTCTCCGCATAGAGTGTCTGAATTAGAGTCGAGATGGGAGGACAGATCCATTTCATCTCATCTCTTATTAGCGTCACTGATGAGAGGGTAGGCCCTATTGGCAACGACCTCCTCGGAATTTACGGGTAGCTCAGTTGCTGTCCCATAAGATGATGCAGTAGATGGTACATCACCCTGTGAAATTTTTGTTTTATATTGTTGAGAAATTTTGAATCCACGAGTAAACTGTGGGAAGGCATAGAATGAAGCAGGAGGTCGCCTGGTATCCTGAGTTCGCATACTAACGACTAAGCACCCTCTTAGCCACGCATCCCTCGGCGTATGCCGTTCCACCTTGGATTAGAGATTATTTCCAGAGATTGTCTCCTCACGGCACTGTGGCCAAATGCCACAGTAATGAATACAAGCCGCATAGTCCAGCAAGGCTCAAGAGAATACAAAGTCCCGTTGGGCTAGTAGGCACTTTATCATGCTGTAGTATTCGTTGCCGGCGGCCGCCCCGAGGAGGCAGTGAGTCTTCTTGAAACGGTTACTATTTAGGTATCGTACAAAGAATTTACCATAAGAATCCGTACCTGACCTGGGCAGCACTAACGTTAAAACTATTGATCGGTTATCATAATTGACTGTACGTCTGTACGTCTTCATCTGTTCGGAAAAATACCTGCCTATGGAATACGATAAGTGGAAGAGCTTATGCAGAGGTTTAAGAAACTCGGGCAATTCTATATAAGTGAATAATACCCAATTAAACATAACTTAATTTGATTTCCATAAGATAACGTTTAGTTCTATGTGTTTGGGGTCGCTATCTTAACAGAAGTAGTAATGATCTTCTATCTTCAATTCTCGACGTACTCGTATTGCACTAAATTGCTTTTTAATATGTCAAGATATTTAGACTGATCAATTATTAAATCAAAAAATTGCGGGTTTCCGTGTAAAGTAGTATACTTAAAGTCCTAAACACATAACAATCCGACCTACGTGTTTGATAGTGAGACCTAAATTTTCCTCCCATTTTACTTTTCTTCACAGATTTATTCGACCGGCATACCTGAAAATGTTAAATTTACTTTTGTCTATAAAATAAACGTTCGTCCAGAACGAAATACATTCAACTCGATGTAATTTTGCAAAATGCTTCTTTTAGCCCTATTTATTTTGTTATACGAGAAAAAGGAGAACACAAAAATACATGAGTATACGAATATGTGTTTTATTATATTTAACACATACATATGGTCCGAATTTAACTCGAATCAACTGCATATTAAATACCCGTACCTTCATAACGAGCTAAGAAGAGTCGAAAGGCTAAAAAGAGCCGAAAAGTCAAATGCAGATGATATAGCATAGGTTGCTAACCAGCCCCGCGAAGTAATACATAACGACAGTCAGTCCCGCGGGGAGAGTGGTAGAAGTGTTCAGGGTGTGGATTAGTACGTAGGCGCACTCCTGGCATCGATTAATTGGGTTTGTGAATCGTGCATGCTGGTAGCCCGGGCTATTAGTATCTTTAGAAGATTACCACATCATCAAAAAAAAAGCCTTTACTATAAAATTACTTATCATGTTTTCGTCTTAAATTTGTCTATAGTTTCTCAACTGATATTTTGACACACCTTAAGGCGGACATCCTCTACAATTGTTAAAAAATAAAATATGACAATGAGTCGATCTTCAGATATCATTGATCGTAGCCAAATCTTGCATTTTATGGAGAAATACAAAACCGCGGAAAAGAATTTTGCATCCAAAGAGACTCAATTAAAAGTTTAACAATATTTAAAAATAAAAATTAAAAATGTATGTATGAATTTTTGTATTTCTAAAATTAATTAAATCATCAACAGCGTGACAAGCGATGATGTACCACTACACCACGGCCACCCTAATTTTTAACAGTGCAAGAAATGTTTTCCTTTTAGTTTCTCTTTCTATTAATTGGTTTTATCAAGGCCGCACTGTATCAGGGTTCGGTAAATGAATTGATCAATAGGAAGCCTCGTTTACTAGATCCATAAACAAATTTCTGTATGTATGTATGTATATCGGATACCACTTTAATCTCATTTACCTTTGTGGATGTCTTCTTAAATTTTGCAGATCTAAAATGCTATCCAGTGAAGCTGAATTTTGTTCGTCCCATTGAAGGCAAATGTTGAGAGCTTGAATTGCAGCCTCAACTTTAACGTTTGACCATGGGTGGTTTTATTTTCAGCAATCCAATTGTTTGTGCCCTCGGAACAGTCATTGGGGATAGCTCTTGAAACAAATTATTAATTGAGGCAACTATTTCGGGGTCGAAACTATGACACTCAAAGGTAGCTTCGTCTCCATGGTAGTCACTGCTTGGAGGCATCAAAGGTTTAGAGCACTTCCGTATTGCCGTAGATTGCACCTTGTCCCATGCATTATCCAGGAGACATATGACATGCCTTAAATGAAATACCTTAATTTTTTTCTCCAAATCTGACCCTTCGCTTCCGACCAGATTACAGTTTAGTCAAGCTGATCACATTTTGATCCAATGCTTGGAGAATAGCGGTGCAGTTTGCTGGTTTACATGGTGACCATAATTTCGTCATCACTTTTTATCTCGACATCCTTTGGATGACACATTGTGTTGTACAAAAGTAACAGAGTCTCTTCGGAAGACTTTTTGATCCAAGAAACTGTCTTACCTAAGCCAGGAAAAAAAGAAAAAAGTTGTAAAAGTCGATCAAATTATTTTCATTAAATATGTTACATACGGCATACAAGAACAAACGTTGAGTGGAACCAATTTTCAAAAAATGGGAATATCATCCATTAATTTTCCTTGGCCTTATAAAAACCAGGTTTGTTTTTTAAACGCTCTAGGCTTTTCAGCTTTTACAATGGCGAATAATTTTACGTTGTGCATACCAAAAGCATTAGTGCAAGCAAGAAACGTTGTTCTCTCTTTGCTTACCTTCTCATCTGGAGCTTTTTTCATACGTGGAAACTAACTCGCTCCAAAGTTATTCGCTTTCCCGGTCCATATTCATTATTATATACATTAGGAACGATTTTTGCTAGCGCACATACTCTTATCTTAATTCTGCTTATGCTTAACTTATATTTTTCGGATAGTGATTTAACCGGTGCACTCTTATGTCGTTTATCCTCAATTTCACTTTTTGCTTACAGGAAGCTTAGGAACTCTTAACAAACAAACAATAATGCGATCCAAACATTGTACTTATTGATAAACCGCACATGTTTAGTCTTATTCGCATTAATTTTATTGGACTTACCTAACCGAAGGCCGCTAAGTGACTAACTACAACTGTCAAAACTCTGTCGCTCACTATCAGAGCCAAGAACCATAGGTGGAACACAACAACCTAGACATTTGAAATAATACTCGTATATTATAATAATATGAGACCTGTTTGAGATAAATATACCCTGTGGGATAGGGTATAAACACGTAAGGTATACACAATTTCTGAAAACTATGAGCTATCTGTGCATCTCAAAGAGAGCTTACGGGGACCTATTGGTCCATTGCGATACCCCTTGTTCTTAATCAAACCAGCGTATGCTCCTTATGAATTTCGTTAAGTCCATCAACGAAACAACGAGAGAAGAGTCTATTTCCCATATGGATGACGTGATGGTTGTGGAGATTAGGGCAGTCGCAGAATAGGTGTTTGATGGTTTCTATTTCTTCCTCATCTTGACAGCTCCTGCAGCAGTCCATAGTGCCGATCACAAAATGTCCCGCCAGTACACCTATCAAGATGCGGATTTCCTTTTTCCCCATAGCTAGTAAGCATTTGGTTCTCCTCTTATTTAATTGTGGCCATAGGCTGCGGGATATAACACAATCCCCTCTTGACAACCAAGCAGTGTTGGTTCGTTCCCTGTGTCCAGAGCCCAGTGAGATGGATTTATTTTCTTTGTTTTTGGATTCTCAGCGCTGCTCTATTAATGGCAAAGATTTCACCTTGACACTGCATACATCTGGGAGTTTGTATGATTCTTTAATCTGTAATGGTTCGCAGAATTCTCCTGCTGCGGTTCCTATTTCCATTTTTGACCCATCAGTGTAGATTTGGATTTCCGGTTCATTCATCAATGAGCTGGTTTCCCATTCTTGTCTTTAGGAAATAAGGGTGGAGTAGTTCTTATTGAAATCCTGATATGGAATGACATAGTCTAAGTTTATCATGGGGTCAACAATTTCATAGCTGTGAAGTATAGATGCGTGACCGTAGGAACTTTGCTTCATTGGACCGTACCCAAGTATGAATATGGATGAATAATATGAATATTTTCCATCAGTGTGAATAGCTTTGAAAAAGCGAAATACTTTATTTTAAGAAAATTAAAAAAATCAATTTTTTTTTAAAGCGGGCGTGTTTCGGAAATGATTGCATTTGTACTGCTTCAGTTTCTAAAAAGTTTACGTATTGTTCCTAGCACAAAAATTGGGACCCAAAAACTGGTGCCTTACAGGTAGGCAAAGGAGCTGACATGTCTATGTCGACATAACTTTGGTGCTGATCACAAATAATTATATTTTTTGGGGTCTATCATCATTATTCCGCTATGTTACCAACTATGTGTCGAAATTAATATAACCTATAAACAAACCACGAAGCATCCGAAAGCTATAAGAATATTCAGTTCGGCACAAAACATTCTTATTGCCCATTCTAATCCTCCTTGGAGCATTGAAGTAGGAATTGCTTTTTTGAAGATTTGTTGAAGCATCACTGTACAAAACGTAGGAAGAAATGCAAACGTAAATTACACGACCACCGACAATTTTGACTGTCTGAGAAAAACTGAGCTGATAATTCTATGACAAAGTGGCGTTAAAACTAAAATAAAAGTCACCTTAGTTCTCCTTGAGACGGCTTTGCCGATTTGATTGTTTGAATTTACAGCGGAGTCTAGGTATATACTCGTATCATATATTTAAAAGCTTTAACTGCCTGAAAATTGTAGTTCTGTCCAAATTCCCGGTATTGACTGTAACAGCCCATATTTTGTTTTACCATCGTTAACCGTGTATTCTCGATCGTCATCCTGCATAGATAGACGAGTTTGGCAAGGATGCTAAAATGAGACATGGCTCTGCATATCTTGCCTCTATAGATGCTACCATAGGCGACTTGGATTTGGAGTTCCTGATCTATGGTGGACTTTTCTGGCCTAAAACCACACTGATACTGACTAATCAGATTATTGAGGCTTAATACCTGTGTAGTTGGCGCAGTTCAGAGGGTCTCCTTTCTTGAGGATCGGGCCAACGATGCTTAGGTTTCAGTCGTATACTTTCATCCTGCCATCTCTTACAGATGAGTTGTTGTATGCAAGTGATCAATAGAGCCCTGCTGAAGTGGACTGAGAACAATAATATAATTCCGGATAGCCAATTGGGTTTTAAGGCGGGGCATGATACAATACATGTCGCGTCTAAACTGGTATCGGATTTCCAATTTAACAAAAGCAAGAACCAATGCACGGGCGCCTGCTTGATTGACTTGGAGAAGGCCTTCGATACCGTATGGCTAGATTGACTATTCTACAAGTTGAGCAGGCTGGGCATGAGCAAACTACTACTGTACATACTTTATAACATGCTCACAAGTAGACAGTTTATTGTCAAAAATGGCAATGTGACTTCTGCTGCAACATTTCTAATTAAAAAGGGTTTGGAACAAGGCGCGGTTAATTCACCGATTCTTTTCAACATTTACACAAGCGATCTCATACTCGTAGGACCACTGCACCATGCCATAGCATATATAGTAAGCAAAAGATTTGATTGCGTGCAGATCAGGACCAAAAATCGAGGTCATTGCAATTCTCTTGCATTGATTCTCTTCGCTAAGATTCAGCGATATTGCGATGACTAGAAGCTGAAGATCAACTTCCAGAAATCGGAAACCATTCTTTTTAGGACTCCGTTAGGACTCTGGGGCCTCCAGGGATACCAGAAAATATTGGCGAAAGTTCTCAGTCGTGGGACCGCACGGACAGCCACTTGCATGTCGAAGTGTAGTCAGATACCTGGGGCTCTGGTTAGACTAATATCTGTATTTTAACAAACATATAGATGCTGCTCTGGGCAGAGCCAAAGGTGCTTTTGCCCTTACAAAGAGACTTTTTTATAGCAAGCAACTCGATGCAAGGGTAAAGGTAGTTTGCTACATGGCCCTCATATGGCCCATGCTCGTATATGGATGCCCCGTGTGGTTCAGCGTGGAAGAAAGCTTATTGGAAAAGATTCTGGTGTTTGAGAGAGCTTGGGACATCAGAGTCCCAGTACATAAAATTCATCTCAATGAGGTCCTGTACAACAGGGCTAACCTAATAAGAGTGGATAATTTTGTTATCTAGCTGATTCGAAGGCATATTGCCAATTACGGGTACCAAGAGAGAGTGCGCCTTAACGGCTCTGTTTCCCCAGAGGCATTCCTCTATCTTGACGAGAAGGGTCTAATCCAGGACAGATTGGCGGTGCCGCTAATCATCCAGTTCTGGATAGGCGACTCAACTACGACAGAGACGTTGCACACAGCAGTGTGAAGCGTCTTCGGTTTAGTTCGGCGGTATCGAGTCGCGATTTAGAGGAAGTACAACGTCAGTACGGATATTTTTGGTGGCTTGCCGAACGAGGGGGAACTCCTTCGTCGTTCGCGCACAATCTGGGATAGCGCATTTAAGGTTGGCTGTTATTTTATTGGCCGACGTGCATAGTTCAGGGTAGTAGATAAGTTTTGAGGTAGTCGTAGGCAAAAAAAAAAACCGCAGCAATTGGAAAAAATAAAAAAAAATTAAAGTACTTATATAATTACCTAGTTCGAGTAAGATAGAAGTAGTTAAGATTTATTTTGGTAGTTTTTTAAGTTTTATATAATATATAAGAATACAAGACAAGTTCATTCACTAAGTTTTTTTTTTTTTTTTATCTAATTTTCTTAGTAACAAGTAAAAATAAAATAATGAAATAAATAAAAAATGTAAGTACATTACGTCGAAAGTCATAGTTTTAGTATTAGGATTAGCTTAAAGCGCCAGCATAGGACCAGTAAGTTAAAATCATATAGGTAAGTTAGTTAAGCTAGTTTTAAGCGTTTTTTGTCTAGCAATGTCTAACCGTGCATCGGTTCCAGCAGCCTTGTTTGATTTAAGAGTAGATATTTGGTGGAGTGAATGGAATTGTTGATCGTCATCATGCGGATTGAATGGCGCATTCTGTCGTTACCGCCGTGTAACAGTCTGCAGAACTGATCTTTCCAAATTCTCAACAGCGACTGTGACTCTACTACTAGGTTTTTTTCTTCATGCCAACAAGCTCCTGTTCGGGATTTGTAGCCTTGGTATGCTGTTTTTACCTTCTGGTAAAATTTTCGAACATAATTCCTGCTATAACACCTCTTGACTGGATCTCGCGTTTTTAATATTTTTTCTTCTTCTTACTTAGAAGCTGTGTTCTTCGCTCCTTTTCTGCTTGTAGATGTTGTAAACACCTCTCGTCACCCTATGCAGCGTATTTTTCTTTATGGCATTCTTCATCTGACTTCTTGGAAGGTACAGGGATACTTGGTCGACTAAAAGCTGGCAGTCTCTTGCGATTGTAGCCGTTGGATGTTCAATTTTCTCAGAGTACTTCTTTGGTGTTATGGGGTTTGGGTAGTGATCCGAGTCAATGTTAGTTACTTGGAAGAAGCAAAAAACCAACACACTGGAGGAGTGCCATGCATCAATCACGACGTGATCAATTTGATTGACAGTTAGTTGATCCGAAAAGCGCCAGGTCCCCTTATGAAAATTGATTTGCGAGGATCGTTTGCTAGCTACAATAATGTTTCGCTCCGCCGCAAAGTCGATTAGCCTAAGTCCGTTTCCGGAGGTGTTGCTGCAGTTTCCGAAGGTGTTTCTAAAGATATCTTCCTTTCCAATTTTTGCGTAACGTCATAATGTGGACATTGGTAGTAAGTCCTGTCGAGAGGCTTATAAAAGCAATCTTTTGTCACGTCATTCTTATCTTCTGTGGGAGCTTGGACGTATATTAAGGCTGATGTTTTTGAAATTTCCGTTTTTGCCTAAGCCTGCCAATGACGACAAATCGGCATCTAAATAAACGCTGCTTATGCTCCCTGTAGCAGTCACCGTAGTAGAATCCACAGTTTTATTTCTTGAATGGCGGTGAAATCTGCCAGACGTATAAAAAACAAACAAGTTTGCCCCCCTGATGGTAACCCTGGTTACGCTCATCCTATCAACTGCTATCAGATCGAATTATCTCCATAAATGGTGATATCGAGCAACCCCCACTGGCGCTAGTTTTAACTGTCGGGACTGATTTTTAGGCGGATATGCAAAGAACAGTGTGTGCCAATACCCACAATAACCACAAAAGTTGCAGCAACTCAAACAAAATATTCGAAATCAAATAAGTGAGATATCGGCCGGTATGTGTGAAAATGTTTGAAGCATTAAAAGAACTCGCATTTCTGAGGTTTCTCTTGAAATTACGTATGTATTCAATACATAATTACCGAACCTCAATAAAACACATGTGGGAAAACAAATTAAAGCATTCATTTTATTTTTGAAGGAAGCTATTGAAGCTGCAGAACACTTTGTAAAATGATAATCCATTGTCCTAGCTCAAAATTAAGGGCCCAAAAACTGGTGACTTACATGCGGACATGCGTTGATTGACATAACTTTCGATGCTGATTATACATACATATATTATATTGTACATACAACTTTTGGTGGTCTGTCGTTTTTATATCTCCTTGTGACAAAATACATATTATGTATGTATCAAAATAACATACCCTATGAGATAGGGTACAAGTAGTATGCATACCATTGCATCTAATAAAATAATAAAGGGTTTTGCAATAAGGACATAACAATTTTGTATTTAAATAAAATACAAAATAATTGAGATATCAGGCTGAAATTTATTCTAGGTGTAGTACACATATTAAATTTAAGTATAAAATTCGATCTCGTTCATATAACCACCGCGAGCACGTTTGCAGCGAACGATTCTTTGGAGCCAATTTTCCACCACTCTTCCACACATATCGGTCGGAACGTTGGCAAATAGGACTTCGATATTATTCCTGATCTCCTCTAACGTTATTGGCTTGTTAGCATAAACCAACGACTTAACGTAACCGCATAAAAAGAAAACCATCTGCGTTAAATCGCATGAGCGAGCTGCCATTCGACCGAACCATTTCTCGAGATTTCACGATTACCGAACTTCCCCTTCAATAGAACAATTGTTTTACCAGCTGTGTGGCATGTGGCACCATCTTGTTGTAACCACATACCACTGAAATAGTCTTCCAACATGGCACGATACCGAACTCCATTGACCGTAACATGGCGATCATTTTCATCGACGAAAAAATACGGTCCAATCACACCTCAGCTACGTCATGAAATCCACACCACACGGTCACTTTTTGTGGATGCAATGGAGTCTCTTGAAGCACATGTGGGTTTGTTGCTGTCCAATAATGCATATTTTGCTTACTGAGAAAGCCATTAAGCCAAAAATGAGATTCATTGCTGAAGATGATTTTTGGATGAAATTCAGGATTTTCTTCACTCTTAAAGTTGCGACCACCGGGTAATAATCATAAATTTGGGGTTAAAATATATAAAACCAATGCTGTGCCTAAAATGTGAAACATCTTATGTCAATTTTGTGCACTTTTCAGGAGAGCAATTTTAAACTTCAAATTGTGCTCTGAAAAAAAATACGGATGGGAAATAGAAAATTCTTTCGGAAAAGTATAACAACTTTAGTCTAAAACATAATAAAAACAATTAATTGTAATATATTAAAGGATAATGTAGACAAAATTATGCTTTTTTGAATTAAGTTATTTTACTACAACAAATATGAGTACATTTATAACCTTAAGTCACTTAAGAAATTTTCCCAATTTAATTACTAATTATTTTGAAAGCTTAAGTCGACTTAAGTTTTTTTGCCAAAACATGTAAGAAAAAATTCGTGAACACAAGCTATACTTCAATAGAATTTAATTTATAATCTCTTATTTATAATAATAAAAAAACACTTAAAATGCCATTCAGTCACATGTAATAAATTATTAGGATAAAAAAAAAATAAGAAACTAGCAAACACAGTTCGTATTATTTGTGATGAAATGAAGATTAAAGACAGATAAACAGATTCATTCAATTAGAGAAAAAAAACGTAAAAATTAGGTAGAGTATCTAAAATCCGAACGTAAGATGTAGTTATTATTTCAAAATTAAAAGCCTTTTATATTTCATTATCAATTTCCTCCGTTAGGTCAGGATGATAATTTCGTGTGTTGTCAGAAGGCAAATTTTTATAGAAACTGTGAAGGGTTGTGTCGATTATCGGCAGTAGATCCATCAAATCCTTTTTCTTTTCTTTACTAACAGCCAAAGGTTCCAAGTAGCATAATGAAACATCAGATGGTAGTACGTTTGAAACACCACGACGCTTCAAATTTAATATTTTGAATGGTTCTTCTTCGGAGAGTGAAGTTTTATACCTAATAACTCCAAACTTCTTTTCATATCTGACCCATTTAATTTCTTGCCAAACGCACTTATTTCCACTTTCATCAATTTTTCGCCAGAGAAATTTTTCTTTCGAAGTTCGGGAGAAGTTCAAAAATTTGGTTCTTGGCATTTCATTTACTATGAAGGGTTTCTTGGTTCCTACCGTACGAACGAATTGATACCAGACACACGGATGGTGTATATCGACAGATGTTCTTTTCTTCTTCCTTTCAATCGCTACATGGTCGGTATCACACTCCATATGAGTGTGACCCGGTACTAAAAACTTATGGTCAATGGTTTGAACACTTGATTCTGTTTGCATGAATACTAGGAACATTGTTGAAACAAAAGAGTTCTTATTCTGGCCTCCACAGCAATCGCTATAAAACACAACCTCATTACAGGTTTCGGGTAAGCCCTTAAGATGTTCAAAAAGACAGGAGGCAATTTCGTTGCCACCACGACGTCCATCACCCTAATGCCAAATATAACAGAAAGGCTGGTTCGTTGCGCCATCGTGGACGGTTAAATTAAAGGTCCATAACTGCCTTCTATAAAATGAAACATTTGTCCTTAGGAAGGGTGTGGGAAGGCACTGCTGCATGTCGAAAGTAAACACTTTTCTGCATAGATCATTATGACAACGATTTTTTTCTTGTTTTTTTATTGTCGTATGCCAGGTCAGCATCTTTTTGATGCTCCTTCAATTCCTTTTCGATTTGTTTTTTTTTCATTTCCACTGCTGGTTTTGAACTTCATGTGCAGCACACTTATTGCATGTGTCAAGCTGGGGTTTTTTGAATTTGATATTCTTGGTCTTAAAAATTTTGGAGTATTTAGTGAGCGATACCGTTGCTCCATATTTCACCGTAAATAACCGATACATTTGAGAAAGACTTAAATCTGCATGAAAGTACTTTTGTTCTGATTGCTTTCTGGTATAATGAGATTCGTAGGATGGAAAGCTTTGTATATGTCTGCGAATTTCAATTTCTTTTGCATCAGTAAGCTTGTTTGGAGGAATCTGAGGGTGGTCGTGGTGTAGTGGTAACACCAACGCTTGTCACGCTCTTGGTTCACGGTTCAAATCCTGATCTCAACAGTCATCTACATATTTATTTCGTCTGAAATAAATAAAAAAGTCGATCAATTGCGAAAGCTTAGTCAACTCTACTGCGAAGGCATAAGACTGGCAGTAGGGTGGTCATATGGCTTAAATGCAACTTGATCGTGATGATGACATCAGGTGGAGGGAAGAAAATACTGTGAATCATGAGCAACGACAAAAAGCAAAACAAACAAGCTCCCCAGTTATCTGGACGCCACCCTTGGAGTTTACTGAAACTTAATACCACCTAAGTTTCAAACCCACTACACCAATCTTTCTTTCTCTCCGTCTCTCAATTTCTTCAAACGCCCGTACCCTGAAATAATTTAATGGTATTCATATCCCATTTGGCGCGCAAATTATAAAAAAAAAATCTTTCGACCTCGTTTGTCTTGTGAAATTACTGTACCCGGAGAGTTTAGTTTTTTTTTTACCACTGTTTTTATAAACTGTTCTGTCTCACATAGTGTGAAACGAAAACATTTTTGGCAGACTTTTATCCTTTCACCACTGATTTCCAAAAAAAAGTGTTTACATGTGTTCTGTTCCGCAAATGCTTGGTCGTTTTTCTTTGCGTTTTTTTCTCTCAAAGTATTATCAGCCCAGAAACAAATGCTACTCTCATATTATAATTGCCCAGCTTCCAATACTGTTCAAATATATTTCTTTGAACTTCAGGTGAAATATTTTCTTTGCAGTTCAAGCGACAATTTTCCAATTTCTTAACCTCCCGCTTTACCACAAATTTACCTGAGTAATTAACGTATCCTTGACCAGTATTCCTTTTTAATTTTCTTACCCCACGATTGACTTTTTCACCCATTAGATTTCTTTCCAAAAGTTGAACTGTGCGTTCTGTTTCTTCACTCAAATAACTATCACTATTCAAATGAAAGTCGGGATCAGCTAAGTCATCATCGGAATCAATATCATTTCGTTGGTCAGCATCAGTCACGATGGAATCAGCATCCAATAGATTTTCCAATTGCATTTGAAATTCATTGCTTGTACCTGCAAGATCTTCAGCCTCATCAAAATTAGCTACTGCGGTGTTCACATTAGCTAAACTGTTTGGAACATCTAGAAGCAAATATATTAAATTGTATTAAATAAACACATCTTACTATTGATCAAATCAATATGACGACTAACTTATTTCAGCAGAACTCGACTCTGCAAACTCTTGCTTTACGGGGCCTTCGCAGTGCTCATCACAACCTTCATTACATTTTCCCATGATTGTTTTATGTATTTTTTTATTTTGTGATGTTAAAGCTAACATCAACATATGATGTGCGCGTTTCATTTTTAACTCCGTCTAACTAACGATTTTTTTTTTAATTTTAATAATATGAACACGTCACTTAATAATTTTCTTTTCTTTAATTTGTTTCTCTTTTAAAATAATCAAACCAAACTATGTAATTTATTATAAGTACATATTTTAACCCTTATGTTCCAATGTGAACTGCACTTGCACACGGTAAAATAGTTTATGTCTACCTAAGGCCGTTGCTTCGAGGAACTACGATTCGGTAAAATAGCTTACGTAACACAAGCTGTTTATGACTTTGAAAATTACTTCGATATTTAAAAAAATTAATTTGGTAAATCAACTTATGTCGATCTAAGAACTACAAATACGCCACTTTTTTCGCGGTAAAGAATCCGCACATAAGCTATTTTGCTGTAACGTCAGTCAGGAGATTTAATGCAGACATAAGATGTTTCACTGCAATAGTTTCCGCAATATATTTGTAAAAGAGTAGGAATATTAGTATGTAAGCTGTTTTACCTTTCGAAATAATAAACATAAGCTGTTTTATCTTATGCTAGCCTCGACATTTATAACGTAAGTTATTTTACAAATAGTTATAACTTCCGCATTTTTTGCTATTTTTTCATCTGGATTGGCTTAAAAATTGAACGAAGAGAATATATTTCAAATAACGCTAAACAGCTAAAACAACTTAAGTTGACTTAAGATGTTTTACCTTTTAGGCACAGAATGAATGCTGCAGTTAAGACCAAGGATTTTATCAAAGGTTGTCCTTGTGGACCACCCTCCCCTTAATAAGGACCGTTGTCCCCAGGTCCGCTTCTTTTTTCCTTTCTTTGCAAAGGGGGGTCAACTTATTCCCGAGTCTTCTATTAGTTTTTACATGTACCCTTTTTGCTACCTCAAAGACTCTGTTCTGCCTGGCAGGATTGTTTCTTTCTGACTGCACAAGTTGTGCCTTCTCAATCCTGTTCTTTATTGCCTCCTTGAACTCATTGGTGGCAGCATGATTTACCTCGATCGGCTTCTTATTCGTAACTGAGTGTTCTGTCCGGTTGTACCTGCAAGATGAGGTCAACAGTATCGTCGATCTTCTTCTCGAGCTTGAGACACCTAGCAACTACCACGAGAGTGCTATGAAAGCGCTCTACCTGTCCATTGGAAGTGCTGTGAAGAGGGGGCGCGTTTACCACTTCAACGCCAAATTGATTTTCCAGCAGGGATTTGATCGTCTCTGAGTTGAAAGACGCACCGTTGTCACAATAGACAGTCTTTGTTTTTGGGAAAATATTCGTCAATTGTGGGATGGGTGTCTTTATGTCCGTTATTGTCCGGAATACTATCGACTGAACCATCGCGAACTTGGAAAATTTGTCGATGCAGGTGAGGAACTGTCTCTTGTCTGTAGAGAAGATGTCGATATGCAGCATCTCGCCTAAATATGACGGGATCGGTGTCACTCCGAGCTCTTGTTTTTTCAGGTGACGATCGTATTTGGCCTTAGTGCAAATTTTGCAATTTCCAACAATTTCGTTATCCAGTTTTGACATCTTTGGGAAATAGTAGTCACATAAGACTTGCTTCACATTTTCTTGTGCAGCTCTGTGGGCACGATTGTGCTCGTCGGTGACTATCTCCCTCTGTTCCTTTCTATTCGTAATGTCCGACACCATATTTTTGCAGTGCCAGGACCTGGTCGACGGAAAGCATTTCACCAACTCATGTTGGCTAGCGTCGGTAGTTCGCAATTAATTGCGTTTACTACGTTTGGGTTGACGACTGGCTTGATTTCATCGATAAGCGTGTCCCTATCTATGAAATGAATGCTTCCAGCATTCTTCAGACCAAATGGCAGTCGGCAGAATTCGTACTTCCCGCCGTTAACGGAAAAGGACGTTTTCTCACGGTGTTGCTCCGCGAGGACGATTTGGTGGTAGCCTGACTTCAGATCAAGCGTTGTGAAGTATTTGGCTTTCCCCAAGGTAGACAAAATCATAGAAATGTTAGACATTGGGTACTAATCGGCAATGGTGCGCTTGTTGAGTTTCCTGAAGTCGATGACCAAACATATATTTTTATTACCCAACTCGTCGCAGCCTTTTTTATCTACAACCCAGGTTGGGTTGTTGTACGGGGACCTTGATGGTCTAATGATCCCGTTTCAAAGCAACTCTCTTATTTCATTGCTTACAAATTCAGCCATGCCCATTGCATGCGGATATAGCTTTGAATAAATTGGATTATTATCTTCGGTGCGGATTGTAGCCACAACCGAGGTGTTAAATGGTAGCATCTCATCAGAGTCTGCAAATGCCCTAATCCTCTTCAATATCATTTTTTTGAAATCGGCTTTAACTGAATTCGGTACCTGGATATCGTCAACACTTGTAAAATGTACGTTATCGCAAATATGGTACTATAGGTCCTCCGACGTAGTACCGTAATTTATCTTGTTAGCCTCCAGGTCTAGGGTCGCGCCCACCTGCGTTAGCAGGTCAAAGCCTACGATCCCGTCAAACAATGTTAAGGTGTCTAACAAAAAGAATGGGGATGTCTTTCCGAAAATGTTCATCAAACATTTTTTGTCGACTTTATTGGAGCCATGGATAGAGCTCACAGTGAACGGGGAGTGGACCGGCATTATGCACTTCAGCTCCTTTACGGGCTTTACATAGTTTTTGTCTGCTCCTGTATCTATAAGGAATTTCAGTGTTCTCCCAGCCAACCTCCACTCGACAAACGGCAGCCGGGAGCGTTCCCTAAAAAATTAATGGTGTCGCTGTTATACCCCGCTCCATTTTCGGAGTCGACTTCAGCGATCGCTGCTGCAGATACATATATCATTATGGTCTGCTGCAAATTGATCAGAGACCTGCTGATTCAGGTTGTTAACTCTTTGGCGACCAGTCATACGTTCTGAGGTGTTCTGCCTCTTGTGTCCCTGGGGGTAGCTGTTGTGGCCACTGGAACCCTGGATTGGCTGCCGAAATTTCGACGAAGAAGGATCGACGTTCATAGGCTCAGGGAAGTGCCCTTGGGTATCCCTGTCACTCGGGCGCTGTTTAAGCGGACTTTGCTGTGAATTATTTTGGCTCTGGGTTTCGAAATAACGTGGGTTTTTTCCCTGGCTGGTATATTTGCCATTATCCTGTTAATAATTACTTCCTCGACGCGTTTGAGGCTTTTGGCCTCCGAACTTCTGAGCTCTGTCCTCAATGTTCCTAGCGTAACTCGCCTCTGCCTCATGAGCTAGTGCCAGAGCGGTTGGCAAATCTTTAGGTTGAGCCGGAAATACGGCTACTCTGAGTGATTTCTTTAGGCCCGTCACAAATGTATGAAGTGCATCGTTTCCAAACTTTTCGCTAAGGACGGCCGCGGCTGCGTCATGGGTCATCAGGGTTATGAGAGTTAGCTTCTTTCCTATCTCGTCATAGTATTGTGTTAGCGTTAAGTCACCTTGTCGAATGGTATCTAACTCTTGCTGAATAACGCGCACTGGCGCTTTATCAGCATACGTGAAGTCTAATCTAGCTATGATTGCTTTGAAATTTAAGACTGTTAAAAGAGGAGAGAACAGCATCCGCTGAACCTCTAACCTTGTTGCGAATAGTAGCGACGGCTTGATAATGCCTTGTACTGCCATTATATGGCTCAAAAAGCTCATAAACAGCCGTTGCCGCTCATCGCCAAGAAATAGAGTTTTCTTGTTTACCGTCAAATTCCGGTAAGGATTTAACGATATCCAATGGTTCGTCACAGTCTACCCCCTTCGCAATAGAAATTTTCTGATAAACCTCAACTTCGGGGACCGTGACTTTTAAACTGTTCACTTCGTTTTTGATTTTCCTGAGTTTCTCGTTAAAATTTTTTGTCATCTGAGATGCCTGCTGTGCAAGTGCGCTGGATACAACGCCTTCTAGAGTTGCTCGCATTTGTTGTGCGTCCATGTCCGGGTCTGTCTCAAATGGTTCCGACACTCTAAGACGACTTGTTCGCCTAATTAGTTCTTGCAGTATGCTGTTATGATCAGTGTTAATAAAAGGTTGGCTCATCAGGTCCAGAGCAAATTAACACACGCAGCTTAAAGCTTTTATTTTACTTTTCACTCGTGGTGGTGCATGCAATTCGACACGAAACACAGAATGTTTTTTTTTTATTTTTTTTTTTATAAAAAATTTCTTTACCTTGGACTAATTGCATTAACAAATTGCATCTATTTCACTTACAAGTGGTGCAAGCGCACAAAATAACGTCAGACTTGTAAAAGCAATAATAAAAGGTATTGTGTTGCCGACGGCAACATGCAGGCAGAATTTTATAGCTACATAACACTTGACATTGATATTGAATCTTAATTAGTCATTCACTTACATAATTAATTCTTTCCTGTTGCTGTCTATGTTATGTGGGCTCTCTCCAGAGTCTTCTCCTGGTAAACGCAGTTGCTGGTCGTAATAGACGCGTGTCTGTATCTTCGCAGCTGCCCAGAGTGCACCTGCGGCTCTGGTTATTTTTACAAATAAAACTGAGACAACGTCTGGTGCAGTTTTTATTTTTCATTAATCACCTTACAGTTCTTTTTATTTGAATTTTAATTTAATTTTTTCTACTTTTGTTTGCACTTTTTTTTTACGGGTTCCAATTAATTAAGTTGGGCGCCAATTATTAAATACCCTTGTACTGGTTTAGTACAATAAAACTCAAATAGATCACGGCATAAAGTACGCGGAGAATTAGGCCTTTATTAAAACACAATGTGCTTGTAACAATGTTGAACTAAAACTAATATTATAAAATTATTCATAACGGCTAAGCTCTATTTTAGTATGGTGACGATTCTGCTGAGCTTGCGTTCTAATGATCGTATTACGTTTCGGTTGCCGCCAGCAGTCCCATGTCAGCGGATCATATCAACCACGCGCACACAATTGGAACTTTTAGTGTTATCTTATTTCGTTTACGATTGCAGTAGGAAAATAATTGTTATCCGTTAACGTACGCATGTAGCGGCAAACCAGATTTGATGTATATTTTTCCTGCGTCCACAGTCCCGCTTAGGTATCGCAGCACTTGGAATCCGGAGTTCATATGCTGTGCTTACAGATCTTCATTAAATTGTGCGAGTCTATTCATGACGTAAGCTAGATCTGGCCTGCTGTAAATAGACAAATATAAAAGTGAACCTACCAACTTACGATATTGTTTGTTTTTGACAACCTTCCACTTCCCTTCAATAACTGGTTCATTCTGTAACTTCACACCAACAGGCTCGGTTTACATTGGTCTAGTTGATACTGTCTAGTTGCGAGCTACGGCTCGAGTAGATAAAACGTTATTCTGTGAGATTATTTCTTTATTTTCTAGTCTATAGAACAACTCAAGTTCACACTATACTGTTCTTCGCAAATTCTTTCCTTACGAGGTCTCTTTCTTCTCAAATCACTTTATCTCATTTCAATTACTTAATTCACAAGTCCAAACTAATTACTTCTTCTTGTTAACTCTCAACTTTCAATTTATCACAAAATTACAACTTCGCCTATTATCACTTTTCCAATCTCTTCGTGCGGTTCGAAAGCTAACTGCCCCTGCATCGGTCGCCATCTGTTCTTATATAGTCGCATTTCTGATAGCCAGAAACTTCTAGCAAATTCTTCGACCACTGGAACGAGAAAATTCTGATGCAATAATTCCAAGATGACAGCTGCAGCCAATAATCTCTTGTGGTTATAATTCTCTCTTAATTCCGCGACGTCGTCTTAGACATAATCCTTCTCTCTCGTGGACACGAACCTCGAATGCATTCCAAAAAAACACTTCGGAATGCAATTTTGTGTTGCTTGCTTTTGGGGCGTAGTTATTATGCTACATTATGTTACAATACGTTTTTAATAGGTTCTTGATATAACGCAACAAATTTTTGAAATCAAGTATTCGTAGAATCTGGACAAGTTTGATGTTCCATCTTCTTCCAGCTTGCTTTAGACCGTATATGGCCTTTTTCAACTTACATACTGTAATATGCGAGCTACGGCTCGAGTAGATAAAACAATTATTCTGTGAAATTATTTCTTTATTTTCTAGTCTATAGAGCAATTCAGGTTCACACTATACTATTCTTCGCAATCCTTTTCTTACAAGGTCTCTGTCCTCTTAAATCACTTTATCTCCTTTCAATTACTTAATTCACAAATCCAAACTAATTACTTCTTCTTGTTAAATCTCAACTTTCAATTTATCACAAAATTACAACTTCGCCCATTATCACTTTTCTAATCTCTTCGCCACAGTTTAAGAACTACTGCTCCTTTCTCAATCGCCATCTGTCCTTATATAGCAGAAGTTTCTGATAGCCAGAAACTTCTAGCAAATTCTTCGACCACTGGAACAAGAGAAATTCTGATGTAATAATTCTTGCAGTTATAATTCCCTTTTATCCCTGATATTATCCGTCTCTTTCGTTGACATGAGCTGTGGAGACTTCATCCCAGACACGAACCTCGAATGAAAGGACAGTTCGAACCAAAATTCTGCCAGAATGAAAAGTCACTTCGGAATTTGTTGCGTCATACTTTTAGGGAGCGTAGTTATTATTATGCTACAATACCTTATTCTTGTTTGCAGTAAATGCTTTCGGTTGTTCCATATAGATTTCTGCGTTTATACCACCGTTTAGATATGCAGTTGAGACGCCGATGTGCTGCAGATTCAATATTTTTTCCACAGCGATCGCGAAAGTCAGTCTGATTGAACTGAACTACTGGTGCATACGTATCCATATAGCCAAGTCCGTATCTTTAATCATAGCCTTTTGCCACTGAGCGGGCTTTCCTCCGCTCAACTGTACCATCTGGTCGGTGTTTGGTCTTAAATACCCACTTACACTCTATCACATTCTTGTTTACAGGTCGGTCCACAAGCTCCCAGTATTCCGCCTTCATTGCCTCAACCCGCTCATCTGAATCATCAGCAACCGCGACTTGCTGCATTTTTATTTTCTTCCGCATTTGAAAGCTCCATTAGAGTCATATCCATTCCGACGTGTTGGGGCTAATATCATCTATATTTTGACCATACGGTTTTGCTTGCATTGCATTCGTCCCTTGCGAATCAAATTCTGAATCCTTTTCCGTCTTAGACGTTTGAAAATAGCAAAAGTTTGCCCCCTCTCCCTTTCTATTTTTAGCTCCAATCTGCTTCTTGCCTGAGTACATCTATTTTGTGAACTGGACGTCTCTGCTATTTACAATTGTTCGAGTGCCCGATTTACATAGTCTATATGTTTATGTACCAGCAGAGTATCCAATTAGAACATACTTCTCACCTTTTGCTTCAAATTTTCCTAGATTATCTTTCTTGTTAAGTGCGAAACAGATTTTGTCTATTTCGTAGAAATGCTTCAAAAGATCTTGTGTTTATTAAGCTTCGTTGGAGAACGATTTCTAATGAAAGCTGATGTGGAAATGAGTTCCGCCCACAAGAAATCCATTTCGACTTTTATGCACCTCGCCATTTCCACTAATGTTCTATTCACTCTTTCTGCAATCTCATTTAGTTCTGGGGTATATGGAACTGTGAGCTCGTGAGTTATGCCTTGCTGTTCTACACAATTTTCGAAGTCGTTATTAGTGAATTCAGTCCCATTTTCTGTCTGTATTGCCTTTATTTTTAGATCCAACTGGTTTTCGACACTCGCTTTATAAAGCTAAAATTTCTCAAATGCTTCGCCCTTGTTTTTCAAAAAATAAACCACTATTTTCCGCGAGTAGTCATCTACAAAGGTTATAAAATATCTCAATTTACCGATCAACTTCATCCTCATCGGACCACAAACGCCTGAGTAAATGCACTCCAGTAGTTGATGGGTGGTGTTCTTCGACTTTTTTGTTTGTGTTGCCCTTTGGCATGCGCTACAGTCAACAAAATCACTATCGAATTTATCTGGTAGTCCTTGAACCATCCGTTCTGATAACATTAACTTTAGTGCAGGAATGTTCAAGTGCCCCATGCACCTATGCCAGGATGATAGTGATTCGATCCGCTCCATTTCATGTTTATGTTTGAGGTTTAATCTGTTTATTTGACTCAGTAGCCTTTTGTTTACAAATATTACTTATTACAGAAACTGTGTTTGTTGTTCGTCAGATATTGTGGACATATGTAAGTTGTTTTTAATTTTAAAGACGAAGATCATTGTCATCGAGTAAAGTCTTTGGTATGTGGGGTATCACGATTACATTATACACTCTTATTACACTTGTTTTGAAAATATTTTTCCTCATTTTTCTTAAGACATATAGTTTTTTGGACACTTAGTTTATTATCAAGCATGACATCAAGGTATTTAATGGACGACACTGGTTCAATGAGTTTATGGTTTATTTGTATGGCGATAGGGGTTTGAATTATGGGGTTGTTCAAAAGCATGTATTTAGTTTTGTCAGTGTTTATTATAAGTTTGTTCATTTCTAGCCACAAGTCTATTTCTTTTAAATCATTATCTATTTTGTTTTCACATTCTGTTAGGTTTTTTTCCGGTGATGTACAGTAGTCCATCATCTGCCAATAACATTAGTTTGCAGTTTTTTACCACTTTTTTAATGTCGTTTATGTAAATGTTAAATAGTAGGAATAATATTGTTTTATTTATGCGAGCTACGGCTCGAGTAGATAAAACGATATTCTGTGAAATTATTTCTTTATTTTCTAGTCTATAGAACAATTCAGGTTCACACTATACTATGCTTCGCAATTCTTTTCTTACAAGGTCTCTGTCCTCTCAAATCACTTTATCTCCTTTCAATCACTTAATTCACAAATCCAAACTAATTACTTCTTCTTGTTAACTTTCAACTTTCAATTTATCACAAAATTACAACTTCGCCCATTATCACTTTTCTAATCTCTTCGCCACGGTTTTAAAACTACTGCCCCCTTTCGATCGCCATCTGTCCTTATATAGCAGAAGTTTCTGATAGCCAGAAACTTCTAGCAAATTCTTCGACCACTAGAACAAAAAAATTCTGATGTAATAATTCCAAGATGTTAATCATTTCTTGCAGTTATTATTCTTCCTTATCCGTGATATTATCCGTATCTTTCGTAGACATGAACTGTGGAGACTTAGCCGCAGACACGAACCTCGATAGAAAAGACACTTTGGAATGGGCTGGAGGAGCGTAGTTATTATTCTACATTATTGTAGCATAATTTTAAGGGATGTTACACTGCCCCCCTCTTAGACTTGTTCGTCCCGAACAAGTGCGTCCTCACTTCGGCCATTGTATCGACTCAGTCGGTCCACAAGAACCACTTTCATTTTGGCCCTTGGTCCTCGCTGGATGCGGTAGACAACATCG
The DNA here is from genome assembly GCA_963082735.1 of Pocota personata. Classification (NCBI taxonomy): domain Eukaryota; kingdom Metazoa; phylum Arthropoda; class Insecta; order Diptera; family Syrphidae; genus Pocota; species Pocota personata. The sequence goes on from OY720431.1 coordinate 74,232,696, forward strand.
TTGATGCGGGTTATTATTCTGTAGGGACCCTCCCAGTTCTGCTGCAACTTAGGTGATTTCCCCTTTTGGCGATGGGGATTATACAGCCACACTAGATCTCCTTCCTGGAATCCTGACGTTGTTGCCTTGGAATCATACCTGGTCTTCATGCGGTCGCTCGTTATCTTGATCTGGCTTCTGGTCCTTTGGTGTATGTCCCTAAGCCTTTCCCTAAGGTCCGCCACGTACTCTTCTTCATTTCTGGGCTCACTGGTAGGAGATCCAAATTTCACCTCACTGGGTAAACGAGCTATTCCACCAAATAAGATTTAGGACGGCGTATGTCGAGTAGTGCTATGCACGGCACTTCTATAGGCCATCAAAAACAAGGGAATCTGCGGGTCCCAATCCCGTTGGTAGTCACCTACGACCTTCGAGAGATGTTCGTCCAAAGTCCTATTGAAACGCTCCACCATACCGTCCGACTGTGGATGAAGCGGGGTTGCCCTTGTCTTTTTGATTCCGAGTAGTTGACACATCTCTTGGAAGATTCTTGACTCGAAGTTCCGCCCTTGGTCAGAATGCAATTCCAAGGGCACACCGAATCTGCTAACCCAATTGTAGACGATCTGCTCCGCCACGGTTCTGGCTTCCTGGTTAGGGATCGGAAACGCTTCCGGCCACTTACTGAAGTAGTCCATCACTACGAGTATATACCGATTACCATTGTCGGTTTCCGGAAAGGGCCCTGCGATGTCAATGGCGATTCGTTCGAAAGGTGCTCCCACGTTGTATTGGTGCATCTTACCTCGAGTTTTGATTCTCGGACCCTTGCTAGCTGCACGCACGTCGCATTTTCTGCACTAGTCTTCGATATCTTCCTTCGCTTTTAACCAATAAAAACGTTCTCGTACCTTTTCTAGCGTCTTATTCACTCCCAAGTGGCCTCCGGACGCCCCGCCATGCATTTCCTGTAACACCTCCTTGACCCTCGTCCGCGGTACGACAAGCTGCATTACAAACGACTTTCCGTCGGAGGATTCCCATTTTCTTCTCAGAACACCTTCTTGGACATGGAGGGAGTCCCACTGCGCAAAATATGCCTTTAAGGTCGGGCTTCTGGGAGAGATGTCCTGATGATCCGGTTTCTCCATGTTCTCCTTTCAGGCCAGAATCGGCTCGATATCCGGGTCTTCCTTCTGAGCGTTCCGGATCTCATCTACGCTCCAGCCGGCGATAGGTTCGGCTCTCATTCTTTGGATGGAAACCAGCTGCCGTTCTTCCTGACCTGGCACAATGTTTACAATCCATTCTGCATGGTCTCCGGGACAGTGCATCCGCATTAGAGTGGAGTTTTCCTTTACGATGCTGTATTTCGTAGTCGTAGATTTGCAGCCTTTCGATCCATCTTGCGACCTGACCCTCAGGACTCTTGAACTGTAATAGCCATTTGAAGGCTGCATGGTCTGTGCGAAGGACGAACTTCCTCCCGTAGAGGTATTTGTGAAAATGCTTCGTAGCCAAGATCAAAGCTAGAAGTTCTCTCCTTGTCACACAGTAGTTCCTTTCTGGCTTAGAGAGCACCTTGCTGAAGTACGCAACCACCTTCTCTTGGCCGTCATTCACCTGGGAGAGTATGGCTCCTACCCCGACATTACTAGCTTCTGCATCCACAATGAACGTTTCCCCGGGAGTGGGGTAAGCCAGTATCGGGGCATCGCACTCAATTGACCATTTGAATTGTTTTCCCTTTTCCGTCAACTGGTGCAGGTTCTTTGCGATCCCGGCAAAATCCTTCACGAACCGTCTGTAGTAGGTGGCTAGGCCCAGGAAGCTCCCTAGTTGGTGTTTGTCCTTGGGGCTGGCCAGTTTTTCACCGCTTCGACCTTCTCTGGATCGGTTCTCACTCCCTTCGCTGAAATTATGTGCCCCAAGTACTTGACTTCTGCTCTAAACAGGGCGCACTTCTTGGGGTTGAGCTTCAGGTGGGCACTTCGAAGCCCTTAGATTGTCTCGGTGTTGCGCAAACGTTTTTCCTACGACGATGACATCATCCAAGTATACCAAACAGGTTTTCCATGTTAACCCTTGCAGGACACATTCCATCAATCGCTCGAAGGCGGTTTTCTCCCGGTCTTCTGGATGGATCTGTACCTGCCAGTAGTCACTCTTCAAGTCGAGAGTGGAAAACCATCGGGCTCCTGATAGTGTGTCTAGCGTGTCGTCAATCCGTGGCAGAGGGTAGCTGTCTTTCTTGGTGACGTAATTGAGCTGCCGATAGTCCACGCAGAATAGCGTGCTGCCATCTTTCTTCTTAACCAGTACAACCGGTGATGCCCACGGACTTTTGGAACTTTCAATCAGACCTTCTTTCTCCATTGCCGACACCATCTCTGCAACTTCTGTCTGCTTTGCCAATGGAAGGCGCCTAGCAGGCTGACGAATTGGTCTAGTATCACCAGTGTCTATTCGATGTTGTACCAGGTGTGTTCGGCCGTATTCTCCGTCCTGTGAGGCAAATACATCAGCGTACTCATTGATAAGATTCTCTGCCATAGTTCGCTGCTCCTGATTCAGCTCACTGGACTGGAGAATCGTCTCTCTCGTTTCCGCTGTCCAAGGTGATGGGAGAGGTTTTGGAGCATCACGTTCAGATATTGTTGCGACGGCGGTAATCGGCGTGCATTTTCCAGTCACCTCCCCTCGCCTTATTTTGACAGTGTGTGGTCTCGCGTTCAAAACTCTCACTGGAACCATGGTGTTCTTTGGTTCGACTAACGTCTTTCCCACGATGTAGTCTTGAGAATTCTTCTCTGGGTCTGGTTCTACTATGTAGAATCGGTGGCTCCCAAGATCACCTTCCAGCTTCGTCCAAATGATTGTCTCTGAAGACGGCGGCAAAACTTCGTCTTTGCTGATGACTGTCCTGAGAGTTACGCCATTCTCCTTTCCGTACACCATCGGAATCTCCACATTTCGATACCTCAGTACTTGCATCCCGATGTCCAAGATTACTTCATTTGCTTTCATGAAGTCTATTCCGATGATGCACTCGTCGCATATATCTGCCACCAGAAACGCATGGGAGAACGTCAGTCCTGCCAGAGTAATCGTAAGACGAACTTCTCCAAATACCTTCGCCATTTCCCCTGTTGCAGTCTTCAGGCAGTAGCTGTTGGTGTTGTGCAGCCAGGAGCTTTTGACGATATCTCTTCTTACAATGGAGGCAGTGGCACCTGTGTCGAAGGTGGCTACGCACTTCTTCTCGTTGATTAGTGCCTCCACTGTCAGGCTCTTGTTACCCCGTTTGGTTTGCGAAACTTGAATGGTGGTCCTGGGGGCCTCGATTCCAGTAACCAACTTCTGCCCCGCGAAGTTGGTCCTTACGCATTTCCCGACTGCTGGTTTTGGGAAGTCTGACTGACAGGATGGATGTTATCACAGCCAGATGCTTCCTCTCTGCTTCTCCTACTTCCGCAATGTGGACAATTTCCTCGTCTAGGTGCACTTCTGCACTGCCGTTGTAGGTGTCCGGTTTGGTTGCAATTCAAGCAACGGATTTGACTTCCGCGAGCTTTGTCTTCATCCATGACGGCTGTTCTCTGGCATGAGCATTCTACGACGGACATTTCCCTGACACGGTGTATTCCCTGGTATGCTTGGTCCACAGCCTTCATTGACAAAGCGAATGCCAATGCCTCGGGGAGTGTTCGCTTTTCAGCCATCCTTACAGCCATTTGCAGTTGTCTATCCTCTATGGCCTGAATAAAAGCTTCAACCGCCATTTCGTTGATAAGCTCCTCACCGGCTTTAAGGTATGAAAGATGGGCTAGTCGCTCTATATCCGCTTGGAAGTGTTTGAGCGTTCCCCCCTTTTCTGGACTCGACTACGCAGCTGAACCCTGTACACCTGCTGCATGTATTCATCCCCAAACCGCATCTCGATAGCCTGAAGCAGAGAGCCGTAGTTCTGCTGTTTATCTTCCGGGATGGTCTGCAAGAGCTCCGCAGCTGGACCCCTCAGTGCAAGCGTGAGTGCAATAGACTTCTCTTCATCGTCCCAGCTATTGGTCATTGCGGCCGCTTCGAATTGCCTCTTATAAATTGGCCATGATGTTTGACCATCGAAGATAGGAGGCTGCATCTCCTTTCTTCTCATTCCGTCAGTGGAATATTCCCGTGCTTTCTGTCTCTTCACGTTGCTGAGTTCCTTAGTAAGATTTTCGATTTGCTTTTCTACTTTTTCGAACTGAGTCTCTATCTTCCCGAACTGAGTTTTATGCTTCTCAAAGTTTTCATCGAATCTAGTTTCGACTTTTTCGAGTTGCGTCTCGACCTTCTCGATTTTCTCTTCGATCGCTTCGAATTTGGACTCCAAGTTCTTGTTTTGCTCATCAAGTTTGCTTTCCAGAGCATCTAGAGAATTCTTTTGTTCGTCCATTGCTTTCTTTTGTTCGTCAATCTTAAGTTCTAGAGAATTCCTCTGGTCGTCCATTGCTTTCTTTTGTTCGTCCATTGCTTTCTTTTGTTCGTCCAGCTTAAGTTCTAGAGAGTTCTTTTGGTCGTCTATTGCTTTCTTTTGGTCATCGAGCTTAAGTTCCAGAGACTTCTTTTGGTCTTCCATTGTTTTCCTTTGTTCGTCCATGACTGACTTAAGTTGCAGGAGCAGACTTGTTATATCCGGGTCGGCTACTGTACTTGCTGGTTCCTCTCCCACGTCAAACTCTACGTCATGCGGATTTTCACCTTCCTGCGTTACTGCTTCTTCCAAACGAATCAGTAGGGCATCTTTTCCCCCAGTTGTGTCGAGGTTCCGCTTACTGAGTTCTGCCTTTAGTTGAGTTATAGTTAGTTTTCCCAATTTGCGACCCATTTTGCGCAACTAATTAACTCAACACAGAAATCGTTTTTTTTTTTTTTTTTATTGTGCAATTTCACACCACGGAAATAGTTATTCACAGAATAAGTTTTATCCCGCTTCTGACACCAATGTAATATGCTACGGCTCGAGTAGATAAAACGATATTCTGTGAAATTATTCCTTTATTTTCTAGTCTATAGAACAATTCAGGTTCACACTATACTATTCTTCGCAATTCTTTTCTTACAAGGTGTCTGTCCTCTCAAATCACTTTATCTCCTTTCAATCACTTAATTCACAAATCCAAACTAATTACTTCTTCTTGTTAACTCTCAACTTTCAATTTATCACAAAATTACAACTTCGCCCATTATCACTTTTCTAATCTCTTCGCCACGGTTTTAAAACTACTGCCCCCTTTCAATCGCCATCTGTCCTTATATAGCAGAAGTTTCTGATAACCAGAAACTTCTAGCAAATTCTTCGACCACTGGAACAAAAAATTCTGATGTAATAATTCCAAGATGTTAATCATTTCTTGCAGTTATAATTCTTCCTTATCCGTGATATTATCCGTCTCTTTCGTAGACATGAACTGTGGAGACTTAGCCGCAGACACGAACCTCGAAAGAAAAGACACTTTGGAATGGGCTGGAGGAGCTTAGTTATTATTCTACATTATTGTAGCATAATTTTAGGGGATGTTACAATATTGTTCCTGTTCTTGCATTAGATGTTTTATTATTTACTATCGTTCGTTGTGTTCTCCCGGTATTAAATAATTTAAACCAATTAAGTTCTGTATTTCGAACACCGTACTTTTTAAGTTTGCTTTATAGTATTTTGTGATTAACCGTTTCAAATGCACGTTTAAGGTCTATAAAGATCGCGGTTACACAATTTTTGATGTCAATTTCTTTCCTCATGCAACTTGATCGTGATGATGACATCAGGAGGACGGAAAAAAAATACTGTGAATCATGAGCAACGGCAAAAGCAAAAACGAACAAACTCCCCAGTTATCTGGACAGCCACCCTTGGAGTTCACTGAAACTTAATACCAGCTGAGTTTCAAACCAACTACACCAATCTGTCTTTCTCTCTGTCTCTTCCCCTTTCCTCAAAACGCCCGTGTCCTAAAATTAGTATAAGGGTTTTCATAACCCCTTTCACACGTGCAAATTATAAAAAAAAAAAAAAAATTTCTTTCCTCCAGTCACTGACGACGTAATTAACACACGTTTCATATGAATGTTTGAATCGGAATCCTGATTGGTTTATACTTATTTAATTTTCTCTCTCGAAATGTTGCTGGAGTTGTAGCAGTGCTATTTTTTCAATAATTTTTTCATATAAGGTAGCATTTTTATAGGACGAAAGTCTTTACATTTAATTGAATTTGGGACTTTTTTCTTGGGGAGGATTAGTGATTCTTTCCATGTTTGTGGGAAGACACTCGCGCACAATGAAATATTTATGACACGTAACAGTACTGGAATGTTATCACTAATGGAATTTTTAATAATTTTCGGGTTCATGAAATTAAAATATTTTTTTTTTTTGGTTTATCACGGTTATAGCACATAGTATATCTTCTATGTTCGCCATTCGAAACTTAAAATCTATATTGTACTCCTCGAATTCTTCTTCTCCTTACGGCGAAGTTATGATCCGAAGCACTGTTCGAATTTTTCACTTAGCACGTTTAAGATATATGGTGTTTCAGCATTATAGTTTTGAAATAGCGGTTTTGATGTGAACACGGTAATAAACTGTTACATGTCGTATATACAAAACTTTATAGCTTTTTTATGAATTTGTGTTCTCTGTACTTTATTTGTATTTCGATAGTTTTTAAGTTTTGGTTTGTTTTTGCTTGGATAAGATATTTGTTGTACGTTATGACATAGTCGTGTTCTAGTGTTTTCTGTTATTCGCATCATTTCAAGGTGGTTGTCGTTAATTATGTTTGTTATTCGTCGTTGATATATATTATTGTTGTCCAGCCAGTTAATATTTATATCACCGAGCAGGAGAAAGTGTTTATTGCACTGTTGTAGGTATTCAATCCATAGATCGAAATCCACACAAAATTCATTTTAAGACGACAAATGAGATCTATATATTGCACAAATGAATATCACAGATGTATTATCATATTGCACTTTTATTATTAACCACCAGTATTTCATTTCGAAAACAAACTTTTTGACGAGTGAACATTTAAACATTTTCTTAACATAAATTGCAGCTCCCCCTGTATACGAAGATTCATTATCACAGTTAAATAGATAGTACCCGTCCACCACAATTTCATTTATGTCACTTTTGTTACGTGCGATTCTGTTGTGACAATAATGTCCAGATTTTGTTGATTTATTAATGCTTCCAGGTGTATGTGATTGTTGGATAAGCCTTGTATGTTTATGTAGGTAGGTAGGCAAATTTAATTATCCCTAGTTGCTAATATTTAATTTGTTCCTCACCTATTTTCTTTTTTCTAATGAAGATAGAACAGGTGGGATCATTCACGGCATGGTTAACGTTTAGCTGGAAGCTGTGTTTTATGTGTAGTATGGAGTGTTTTTTCACATTCAGACGTCCGTTCGGGAGATAGATCGATGCACAGTTGTTCTCGAACACATTCTTGCAATGGTTATCTTCTACCTTGCTAACTGAAATCAAGTTTTCATTCAAATCTGGAACGTACAGGGTATTATATAGTTTTAGTGACTTCGCTTCACTTTTTATTATTGCCTTTATCACTACCGTACCAATACCATATATCATTACGAGTTGATTATTTGTTAATTTCACGTACGTTTTGTGTGGACACTGTCCCAGGTATGTAAATTTGTTGATTGGCACCGCTATCCAAGCACCAAGCATTGATGTCTTCGGCCTTTTACCAATTGTATAGATTGATGTGCACATTCTCTTGCGATGAAACCCCAATCATCACTGTTTGTTTCGCGTTCTTCTTTAGTTTGTTGTGATCGCTTGCAGTTTTTTAGCCATGTAGCCTTTTCTCTCACACTTCCTGCAATTATAAGGAAAATAATTATTTGTTCTCGGTTTGACAAACTGATTTTGGAACTTTTTAGCTGGTTTTTATCGATCGTATTTGTTGAATTTGACTTTTAGTGCTGTGTTTGTTACGCTCGCTTACTTCTATCAGCCTTGAGTACACTGTGTCTAGTTCCGGATAGGTGCTTTGGGCATCAAACGCCGCCTGAACATCTTTGTAGTCCTCCGATAGTGAATCCAAGAGGAGAACGACTAATAAGTCTTGATCCAACTTGGCATTTAGCTCGTTTAACCGATTCACTATAGCCTTGAAGCATCTGATATGCTTTACTATTGAATGGCCACTATCCATTCGAACGTTCAGCAACTTCCTGAATTCCTCCACCTTTTGCTTAGGACCTTTCTTGTCGTAAGAACTCTCGAGGAAATCCCATACCTCTTTTGACGTTGGCATGTGTTTCACCAAGTTCACGATGTTGGGCTCCAGTGACAAGATCAACTCACCGCGCGCATCCAGACCTTTTTCATCCCATGTGGTGTGTTCTGCTCCGGCATTATTGGGGCGGGGTATTGCTCCATTTACATATTTGATGGCTCGAATTTTATGCAGGATGGCCTCCATTTGCACTCTCCATATTGAGTAATTTCCTCCATTGAATTGTAAAATACGCCCAAATAAATTATTATTGGACGTCATTTTTATCCACAAAGAGGTTAGTTGGAAAAAACGGGTAAAACAAACAAAATATTAGTTGATACTGATACTCTCAATTGCCTCGGTTATTTTCTGGGCCCATAACCTGTTGGCGCAGCTTCCATATAGGGATTAAAGTCGATTTGTAAAGGACATTAAGTTTATTAGCGAGACTTCATTGTGTGATTTCTAATTCAGAAGAAGGAAAGAAAAGTTAAACAGGAAGTCACTGCTGAAATTGCAACTTATGTAGTTTACGATCAGATGTCGCAAGTACCATCAAAATACTTTAAGGTGCTGGAGACAAGCTGCAGGACTAAGACAATTTTCCAACGAATTACAAAAGATTATAAACAATTCTGGTACATGAGGAAAATGTTCAATTTAACCTTATTATCTAACACTAGCAAATATTTGTTTGGCACGTAGGTTGGCTCAGGTTTATTTTGCACTCGATACAAACCTTAGCTATGGCATCATATTTATTTAAACCCAAAGAAACTGAATTTGTCTAGCCCTCAGTTTCGCAAATTCTCTATGTAGCTCATCGTAATCCAATGCTTCCACCAATTCTATTTCGATCTATGACATAGGCAATCCAACTAACCTATCTTGTGGCACTGTTGTTCTAATGGAATTTAGTTTTAATTTTGAGAACTACGTTCTCCTCCAGCTACCATTATATGCAAAGTATTATATAAATTTGAATGGCGATAACGGAGTTTTGTTCAAGTTTTAAACTATAAATAAAATTTAAAACTTCTAAAGAAAAATGTTTGAGTCCTGCGAATGAATACAATAATAATAATTCGAATAGTAACTAAGAATGCTAGGAATAGATTTCCAATCCCTGTTCCTTGCTGCAACGTTAACGACTCATCTATACCTTCACTATCTTCCTTTACGAAAAAGCCAAATGTGAGCATATTGAAATTAAACATTTCAATATACTGTAACATCACCTAAAACGATGCTACAATAATGTAGAATAATAACTACGCTCCTCCAGCCCATTTCAAAGTGTCTTTTCATTCGAGGTTCGTGTCTGCGGTTAAGTCTCCAAAGTTCATGTCTACGAAAGAGACGGATAATATCACGGATAAGAAAGAATTATAACTGCAAAAAATGATTGTCATCTTGGAATTATTACATCAGAATTTTTCTTGTTCCAGTGGTCGAAGAAACTTCTGCTATATAAGGACAGATGGCGATCGAAAGGGGCAGTAGTTGGTTTAGAACCGTGGCGAAGAGATTGGAAAAGTGATAATGGGCGAAGTTGTAATTTTGTGATAAATTGAAGGTTTAGAGTTAACAAGAAGAAGTAATTAGTTTGGATTTGTGAATTATGTAATTGAAAGCAGATAAAGTGATTTGAGAGGAAAGAGACCTTGTAAGAAAATAATTTGCGAAGAATAGTATAGTGTGAACTTGAATTGTTTTATAGACTAGAAAATAAGGAAATAAAATTCACAGAATATTGTTTTAACTACTCGAGCCGTAGCTCGCATATTATAATACATATGTATGTAAATATATTAAAATTTGTATGTTTCTAGTCATTATGATCTTTTAGGGACAGCTTTGTTGTTGCTGTTTTGTTTTTCAATGAAAGATATTCTTTCCAAGATTTTCTTATTGTTCTTTTCCATATCTTCCAACCTGGTAAGAATTTTCTGCATAAAATTTTCCATGACATTGCTGGATTTAAAGTTTTCAACTGGTTTTGCGACACTCTTTGAAGTAACTTGTGCATATGTTTTCTTAGTCTCGGCTTTGGGACTTGCATTTTCATCATTTTCGCTTAGGCTAGGCGTGCACATGTGATTTTCTGTTGTGGCGATTAAAAACTCGTAGTCGCTGTAGGAAATGGCCATACGAGCAAAAGCAACAATAAACGCCGCTATTTTTTGACTACAAAAAAATGAAGTTCATGGCTTCTACTACGTGTGCGTACATTTGCAACTAAACAATCGCCGCGATTGAATTAGGCTCTAATTTTCAGGCAATTTTTTAGGCGCACATTTAAATTTCCTCATGTTCAATTCCTCAGGTGATATGGACTGTCTCCAATTTGTATTTTTGTGTGTTATTTTAGGTGCAATTAGTTTTCATAATTCATCAAAGCTTTGTGTAGTCATTATATAATATTCCATGAATTTGTTAGGGTGCTGTCTTAAGCTTTGACGAATGTTATGAAATTGACCATTTAATAGTCTTTCACTAACAATAGGATGTACCCAATATTTGTTTCTACGTTTATTATTTGTTTTTAGGCGGAGCAGCAAAACCACAACATAACACTTTTTATTGAAATCCATTTTCAAACTGTTCAATTTGCGAGCATCCATGCCAACCATATGTTTCATTAAAACTTGCGACTGAAAAATTGCAAATAAATATGAGACTTGTTCCATTTTTATAATTTCTGCAATTATTTCGTCGCAAATGCGCGCATTCCTATTACAAACCATGTGTTCCATTTCTCGCGGGTAAATAGTAGCGCGATAGAAAATCACCAGTACGCGCACTATTTTATATTATTGCTTACTCTATTAAATTCATGTGATTCATTTATTTCGGCTACTATCGCGCCGCGATAAAATGGAACAAATCGCAGCATAATAATCGCTTCGATTTTTAGATGTTCTGTGCGCGTATTCGTATTGGAAAGTGTGTGTTTCATTTCATGCGACTAAGTAGTCGCGCGATTGAAATCGCATGTGGGCCCCTAGCTTAAGGTCTTATTTTCTTTAGCTTTATTGATGATATTACTTGTTTCAGCTTTCGCCTTTGGTCTTTGGTTTTTGTTGCTTTCTTTTTTCTTTGTCGTTAGATGCGTCTTTTTTTTTACCGGCTTTTGCATTTTCTTTTGCTAGCTATCTTTTGCCTGCTGTAACTCTTTTGCTATTATGCAGTCTCTGTAGTTCGCTGGGTGCCTTTTATTACAGTTGTCATATTTTGAGGGTGCCTTATTTTTCTTATGCAGTCTTTTGTGTGGTGGTCTCCTGCACGTTTAACGCAATTTTTGCACTGGGGAACTAGCTTTGTTTTTCGCAGAGGATGGATTTTAACTTTCATTATTAGGATGTTTTTGATTTCATAAATTTTGCTCGTGTCTTCGTCATATTAAAAAGTGAGCATAAACATAGACAGCGGTATTTTTCTTTTGTACTTAAGCATGTTGACAACTTCTAGGATTTTGAAGTTTTTCTTTTTTAGGTCATTAGCTATGCTTTCAGATGTCCATGAAAAATTTAGTTTTTTGGTAACGACCTTTATCGGTCTCGTTTGTTTATTTTCAAACGAAAACCGTTGCACTTTTTTTTTGACTAAGTAATTTCGCCAAGTTTCTGTAGAATTCTTCATCTTCCAAATTTTGTATCTATTTACGAACATTAATTCATAAACAAGTGTTCTTAGTTAGCTATAAATGTTGTGATGCTGGGGAATTGATCAAAGAAGAGGACATCCATGGAGGACTCAGTTGGTAGAGCTTTATTGGCTAACCATATTTGATGTTAGGATTATTCTTCGTAGTGGAACACGCGGAGGAGATTTCACATGACCCGGCCCGGCACAATCGCTGTGTATCTGCCCATTGGCCTGTCGCCGCGACGGTGTAGTGAGTGTAGTTAATGCATGTGGCTATATGAGTGCCTCAGTTTGCTTCCAGGGTGTTCGTTCATGTATCACAATTGTGGAGTGTGTGAAGCAATGTATAACACCCATCTAATCTGAAACAAAAAATCTGCGTTTTAAATAGTGTTTTTGAAGCTCAAAGTTTAAGACCCCAACGCTATTACGTATGCACGTCTTACTGATGGACATGCACATGGCTCAATCGACTTGGTTGTGTCTAGCTGCTATGCTACAAACTATGCATTTAAATTAATATGTCGTAATCTGATAGGGTATAAATATCACAACATTTTCTTCCATTCCATTTCTATTCGTAAAATACGTACGTACATATGTACAATACATAGGTATTTATGTTTACACAATATTTCCCAAGCAAAACTGCGATAGTGAGGCAGGTATGTATGTACATATGTAAGGGAAGTTCACATAATGCTTTTTTTTATTATTATTGTATCGACTGTCTTGCTGTACCATAACGCGCTTACATTAATAAAGATTAGTTGAATTTCTCTTCTAATTATCACATAGAGGGAAGGACAGATCGATCTTTATGATTAATTCCTTCGATCAAACTTGATCGACGGAAAAAAAATACTCCAATTAAAAATGTACATATTTAATGGCGTGTCTTGAAATTTCGTTAACATTAATATTTATAAAACTACCAGACAATGTGTGTGGCATTTTAAATTAAATAAACTCCTGATGACAGTCCTGCGGCATTTCTTTAATCACCTACGTTTGGCGAAAAATCAGTCGCATTTTAGACCTTTAAAGTTATTCCGTAAGCCCGAATAACTAAAATTAGTTTTGCAAAGAAAGAAATGTGAAAAAGGATATACATACATATGTACGTACCAGAATATACAATAACAAAACTACAGCAAAGAACCTGATGAAATGAGAAGTATTTTTAAGCTACGAGTATGTACATACATATGTATCTATGCAGTCAATAAATTATCGATCAATTTCAATCTTAAACGCGTTCTCGTCAAAAGTGAAATAAATGGGAGGTCGGAAATTCACTGGCGCCATCTCACCTCCTGCTGATGTGTAAAATAAATAGGATCGCTTTGTTTCTCAGATCATTTTGGTTAAATTCTTGGCATATTAATCATTTTTTTAGTGGGCGAGAAGAGAAGCAAGTGAAATTTTTATACGTAAGGGTCTTCGAGTGTTTACAGATGTCCAACTATAAATTCGAACAAATTCCCATGATTTAATATGCAATGTATTAGATATGGGCATGGACGAACTTTTTTTTGTTGACAACCCAGCTCAGCTTCAGCACTTGAACATCTTCGCGGTCAAATAATTGTTCTTGCTGTTTTAGATTCTGTTGGAATTTAAAGAATCGAGGAGGTACGGTGTTTCTTATTTCGAAATTTCTACGATTGAAGGGTGTGAAGTTAAAAGCTTTAGTTGTATTGAGAGTATCACTATTTTGCTTTTATTCAGGGAAAGTAGTTGTTTTTATGCTCATACGCATGGTCGGATTAAAGTACACTGCCTCTGTGTGCCCAACGTTTTTTGTCATCCCCTTCTTAATTATAATACATTCACTTATAATTAAATAAGTAATTCATATACTAAAACACAAGTCAAGAGCGACAGTTCGTTAAGTCGAGAGCTCTCTAGAAAAGTAAGTATAAGCAGATAGGGGTTTCTTAATTTAAATACGTTTCTGAATACGAGTATAGCAGTGTATTTTATATTTTTGTAGTATCTGCGAAAGGAATTAATTCTCATAAGGATCTGGAATTAGAGTTAGACAATATATTTTACTTAGCCGTGCTATTAATTCAACACTAATAAAGGATTGCGCGGTATATTACAATGACCTGGTGTAGCCTTCTGCAAATCTGACATCTGTGAACAAGTGAAGGGCAAGAACGAATAACGGAATATAGTTAAAATTAGTATCTCGGATTGGTTTCTTGAGAAACGCTTGTACTCACATATAAAGCGATAAATAATACTGCACTTTGATTAATTCTATTTGTAAACAAATGAACCAATTACGTCCTGTTATATACACAACATACAGCGTACTTTAGAAACCTTCAAAATCGGCTAATTTTGCTAGAGATTCGATTGCAACATCAATCCTGCGAATATGGCTTTGAAAAATATACTGTAATATTCTTAGCTTTTCAAATATCTCTTTATAGCCAAAAGTTTCTTTGATTGACTCAGCGTCGATCTTATCAAGAATTGGTAAGTAGTTCTCTGAAATTTATTCCATCAGGTATATCAATACTGCAATAAGAACTTCACTGCATTAAATCAGTCCACCAAATTCGACCAAATAAATGTAAACAAAGCTTACTCAAATCGGTCGGGATTATGACTGATGCCTCTGTGTGGCGAATAAACATTAGGTGCGCAACTAAGTTCTCGCTGTTTTTTTTATGAAAATGCAACTTTATTGTGAACAAATGGTTACAAATGAATCATTCAAAGTATTGCCCATCGCTAGCTACAACTTTTTCCCATCTCTCTGGCAGAGCTCGAATACCGTTACGATGAAAATGTTCATCTTTTGAGGCTATCCACGAATCAAGCCATTTTTTGATGTCTTCATATGAGCGGAACTGTTGATCAGCCAGACCATGTGCCATCGAACGGAACAAGTAATAATCGGATGGCGCAATATCAGGGGAATATGGCGGGTGGGGTAGGACTTCCCATTTGAGCGTTTCCAGATAGGTTTTGACGGGTTTGGCAACGTGAGACCGAGCGTTGTCATGCTGTAGAATCACCTTTTCGTGCCTCTGCTCGTATTGTGGAAGTTTTTCGAGCAGTGCTCGGCTCAATCGCATCAATTGAAGTCGATACCATTCCCCAGTGATGGTTTCGTTGGGTTTCAATAGTTTATAATAAATGACACCGACCTGGTCCCACCAAATACACAGCATAATCTTCGCAGCGTGAATATTCGGCCGAGCCGATGACGTATAAGCATGACCGGGCAGTCCCCATGACTTTCTTTTCTTTGGGTTGCTGTAATGAATCCATTTTTCATCACCCGTCACGATGCAATGAAGAAAACCCTTCCTTTTTTGCCGCTGGAGCAGTTGTTCACAGGCGAAAAAACGACGCTCAACGTCCCTTGGCTTCAAATCATAAGGAACCCAAGTTTCTTATTTTTGAATCATTCCAAATGCATGCAATCGGTTGGAAATGGCTTGACGGGTAACTCCTAATGCTGAATCAAGCTGTTCTTGCGTTTGGCACGGATCCTCATCGAGCAATGCCTCCAATTCAGCGTCTTCGAAGGTCTGTATCAATAAATCGTGGTTAACTAAATCAGAAGTTTTTTTTAAATCAAGAAATAGTCAAACTGTTCCTTGATTACGATCAAGTAAAAAGGTTACAATTGCATCTTCAGTGCACATACCTTTCATAAAACCAAATTGCAACTTACTAAAAAATCGAGTCTTTACAAAAAGCTTAGCATATTGCTAATTATCACATTTTCAAATATCATCGAGTAGACCGATAACAGGCATATCTTCACTTGAATCTCTTTTTTTTAAATCGGAATAATTAAAGATGTTTTAAGGCAATAAGGAAATAAGGAAATATTACGCACTGGAAGCTTTGGTTAACAATTTGTCTCAAAGGTTTTAGTATTGACTTTCCCAAGTGGGGTATATATTATACAAAATTTCAAATGGCCACCATACAAAAACTAATTTTTCTCCTTCGAATAGATAAACAATATTATATATACTATGCGAATGCAATAGTTCAGCATACGTGAAGGCATAAAAAATAATGTTTCCTCCAATTTGGACAGATTTTTGTATTGGTCACATAAAGCTGATATTGTAACAAATTCCCTTTTACCAATGATCGCTTCAATTGTTCATCTAGATTTATATAAATAAAGGGTGATATTTATATTGGATGCCGAACTTGATCGAATTTTAGTAGAAATTGCCACGAAAAATTTTAGAACCTTCCTTCCGGTTTGCATTAACTGCAATAAGGGGATGCACGATTTAATAAGCCCGTATGATTTCCCGTTAAAATGTGGGAAAGACGACGTAATGATGGTTGGCGACTGCAACGAGACAATAGGGAACAACCAGCTACTGGAAGTGGAACCGGGACTATTAAATGACAGACAGAATAATAGATGCAAATGGTAAAAGTTTATAGAAAGGTGTGAATCGATTGTGTGCGCAAAATGGATAGAATGTGTAACTAATCTAAGCATGAATGCACTTACATATTCGCACCACCTACCAATCTCAGTTAATCTCGAAGCACGGCCCCAATCATCTGCAAGGCTACTACCAAAATTCCAAAGAAGGAATTCATTTACAAACAGGTACAAGTCCATCCTCAACGGCAAACTAAGCTCTTTCAGTGAAACCCATTTACACTCCATCCATGGTCCAGGCATACTTACTTCTTGTATATCAGCTGCCGCCAAAAATTTACTGGGAATATGTGGCAGCCCAGAAAAAATCATTTCCTTTTTCGCGGTTAGTAAGAGCAACAGAAACAAAAAATGTACTCTAATGAACTACAGGGTGGCGCACGAATCGTGCTACAAAAACAAAACGTAATAACTCTTTTTCTATGTGAGTAATCGGCTTTTTATTTTTATTTTGCGGGTTACTATTTAGATTTATTAAAAAGAATGCTTGGGATACCGAAAGGAGGATGTGGATAGTACAGCGGTACCATGTTTTGCAGTCCTTCATTTCCGTCCAAAGGGAATTTAGGCGGGAGTTTGGCGGCACTCCCGAGAGTAGATGGACCATTATGAGGCTGGTAAACATGTTTGCCGAATCTGGAAGCATCGCATAAAGACCGTACCATCTTCAAGACACAATCGCGGATGTAGCATCGTCAATTCAGGCAAATCCAAGCGTTTCGACTCGGAACTTATCGGCGCAAATTGGAGTCAGCAGACGATCATTACAACGGATTATTCATGATGACTTAAACTTGTTTCCGTACGAAGTCCAAATTACAAACAAGTTAAACCCTCTGGATTTGCCTATTCACCTGGAATTTTGCCACAAAATGATTGAAATGGCCGACGAAGACATCAGCTTGATAAATTGCTTGTTTATGTCTGATGAAATACTCCATGAAACGGAACAGCAATTGTGTGGTGGGCAGTTTCATCAAGGTGTATTGTGGGGCCATACTTCTTTGAAGAAAACGGTGTAACTGTCAATGGAAATCGTCATTTAAAGATGTTGAAGGAGTTTTTTTTACCCAGAACTGCGCCGAAGAAGTATCCGTTTCAACAGCATTTGGGTCCAGCAAGATGGAGCAACTGCACACATAGCTAGACCGGTTATGGCGGAGCTCCAACGAAAATTCCCAAAAAAATTAATATTCAAAAACTCCACTTTCCGCTGGCCCCCAAAGTCATCTGACCTGACTGCACCAGACTTTTTTTATGGGGTTATGTCAAGCAAGAGGTGTACAAAATGAAACCAAAGAATCTGACTGAATTGAAGCAGTCCATTAAAACAATAATTGAGGCGATCCGGAATAATTTTCTGATCAGGTGTCGCATATGCGTGGATGAGCGAGGAGGTCATTTACGGTCTATCATCTTCAAAAACAATTAGTTATATAAAATAAAATTTAATTTTCTATACAATAAAAAAAAAAAAAAATTAAATACATTGATTAAAAAATTATTTGAATTTCCTATTGTAGTACAATTGGTGCGCCACCCTGTATTTAAAAACCGCAGTGCCGTATTTACCTATAAGCAGGGTAATTAGCTTCTTCTAACGATAAATTTTAGGAGCGAACCAAATCGGAAATTTGTTCAAAAACATGAAACAGAAACCCGGTTTGGGCAACCCGAAATGGTTCTTCAAAAACGGTGACTCAATCTCTATTAATTACCCGTCATCACCAATTGAGACACCTCTTTGACGTATACTCACGACAGAGCATCAAACAAATAAATCAAATTTATTTTTACGGGGATTACGGAAGACCAATTCTTCGGCAGACATAATGCTAACGTAAGAACGCATACAATTTCAACCTTGGAGAGATGACTTTAAAGTGCTGCCAATAATAAATGCCAATACCTCTGAAAAATATAAACTTTTCACTCCGAATCCATCAGCTAAGAGTATATAAATATTACCAGCAAGAATCTTGGATAGCATTCTAAGATGCCCCTGGTTTGAGGAAGCGACTAATACAAGAATTTATTGAAAGACATGCACCTGTATTAACAAATTTTCAGTGAAAAACTTGATAGGCACTTTACTGAACTTTTCAAACAAATATGTGATTTAGACTTTCATACAAAACGAAATACCCTTATAATCCCACTGAAAATGCAGACAATTATAAGCCGATAAGTGCTTATGCACTGTAAGCTGTTCACTATAACCCACTGTTTAGTCAAGAGTATACATACATACGAGAACGTATATTGTTACGGCTGGGCGCAACTTTATTTAAAAAAAAATAATTGTTTTAAGTTATTATTATATTCAGATTATTACATTTTATTGTAACCTGCCCTATACCTACTGAGCACAACTAGAAGTTACAACTTAGGAAACACACTCCCTCTTCGGATGAAGTCATTCGCTTTTTAAATGGAGAAAACTGAACCTTTCTGTACAATTTTTTGAAATCTGCTCTAACATGGCCGCAAAAAATTATAAGCGAAGCTTTTTAATAAAATTTGTCAATTACTTTAAATGAAATAATAAGTATTGAAACTTTCTCTTTCAGCTGACGGCAGAAGCCAATGCTTATTGTAAATTTTGTAACAATTGAATTTTTCTTTTGAATTAATAAAAATTACTACTACTACTACTACTACTACTACTTATTATTTTCACTCACGAATCGGGCTGGGTATTATGCCGGGATTTCGGCCCCAGTATTACCGTTTTCTTCCGAGGGAGGATGGAAGAAGAAAAAAAAAAAACCAAGAAACCGTTGAACAAAACGGAAAAACAGCCCGTTTTACAAACCGAAACAACAACCCGTTGTACAAACCGAACAATCTAAACGGTATCGAAGAATGAGGAGATTAGCTACCCCCAAATAAAAAGAAAACGCTTTTTTTTGTACACCTGGCGACTAATGAAAATTTTATTATCTAATTTATTCTAAGTACAATTTTTCTAAAATTCAAGCATTCTCATTTCAAGCAATTCTGATTTAAAACTCGCCGCAAAGTCGTTTTGCACCTCTATTTGACTGTTTGTAATTTGCGGCATCAGCATCTGGAAGTTTTCCGATCTACTGTGGGAACCTGATGACGATTACAATTTGTTTCTGCTGTCCGCGAAAAAAAGTTTATTCTTAACAATGCTTTCAAACAATTTTGGAATTGCAGAAAGCTTTGATATAGGTCGATAGTTTTCAACTTTTGTCTTAAACCGTTTTTAAATATTGGAGTAATATAAGAATATTTCCATTCACTAAGAAATTCTCCAGTTACAAGCGACTGGTTAAAAGTAATTTTAAGTGGATGCGATACGGAAGATAAGCACTTTCTTAGTATTACCGCTGGAACTCCATCGAGGCCCGGGTTACTATTTATCTTAAGATCCTCTAACGCATTTATTAAATCATCATCAGAGAGTTGCAATACACCAATCGTTGATTGGACTCGAGACTCATTATATACCGACTCGAAAAAGTTAGCAAATAAGTCACAAGTTCCTTTCAAATCGGCTGAACTTACATTTCCAAATTCCATTACCTTAGGCAAGCCTGAATTAATGTGATTCCAAAATGATTTACCACTAAAGCTCGTTTTATTTAAAATATAAGTTGAAACGCTTTTCTTTTTACGTTAAGTAAATTTACAAATCTTTTGTTTGACCAAAGAATTCTAAAACGATTATCACGACGTGTTTTAGGTACAAATAACTCGAAATCAGAATTATTTTTTTTCATAAATACATCGTAATTACTCTTTAAACAGGAGGTGTTCAGCGATGCATCCAAATCAAAACTGCTAAGATAATTCATCAGAGAAGCGAAATTGGTCTTAGAAAAGTTGTAAGTAAACCCAGAAAAATAATTATTACTTCGTTAGAGTAACTAAGAAATCTTTATTCTAAAAATACAGCTGATGTGATGCATTTTATTGGAATTATTAAGACCCAAAGCTTCAAAAATATTAAAATCAATTTCATTATTTAAAAATACTAAATCTAAAATTCTATTTAATCTATTCCGAATATTGTTTATTTGAAATAAGTTCAAAGATAGTAGACCATCGATAACCAATTGTTCCCATTCATGATTAACATTGAAAAGTGACATCACCAATATTGAAGTCACCCAAAACGCAAGAAAAGTGAGAGCCTTCGATCGTTCCGGTAAACCACATAAGATCGGTCAAAGATCTCTGTTGAAAAAATGTGTTGGTGTAACCAAGTTTCAGTTAAAACAACAATATCATATTGGTTGACAGAGAGTGAAAAGGAAATCTCTCTCAGTTTTGTTCTCATACCACCAATATTCTGATAATAAAGAGAATATTTTACAACGGAGGTGCTTGGTTGTCGCAGCTGATCAATGTTTAGGTTTTGATCTCTGCAACGGGTAAAGCAACTCCGTTTTTTGGTATAAATTTTTTAACTCGAATTCCCGATGGTCAACTCGAGGGCTCCAAGGTGTGCACGTGGACTTCTTCCGGTAAACTAATTTTAAAATTAACAAAACGTAATTTGGTTAAGTCAGCGGTTGCCTTAACCAATTTAATACATTTTACCTTTCGATATGGCTAATTTAGAAGAAATGTAGCTCACGACCGCACTTTCCATAGTGTCAATACGAAAGCCAGCAGCATGCAATTCTTTCGGTGGTGTTGCGACGAAATTTGGGGCGGATTGGTTATTACCTACGAGAGGCTTATTTCTCTTCGCGCGTTTTTTTTTTTTAATTTTCCGAGGTTTTTTGCGCGAAACCTTGTTCGAATTTTCGGTGACTCCGGTGGCATTTTCATTTATAACGGGCGCGTTCTCACACCATTAGTTGACTTTATGAGCTGGAGGGCCGCTTCGAATAGCTTCACACAATTGGTGTGAAATTTTTTGCAGCACAACCCTCCGCAGCTTATAAGGTCAGCAGTTAAAATGCCAGTATTGCAATCACCGCAAACATTAACTATTATGAGTAGATATGTAAAATTAAAAGAATATAAGAAAAAAATATGAATACTTTCGCACGGACGATGTTTACCCTTCAACGATTGAAGATCAACTGAATCATTTAACGAATTTGTTGATGGCAAAGACATAAATGTTGGGACAAACAATTCTACTATTAGGTGGGTCCTATCTTAATATTTTTTTTCAATTAGTCCCACGCTTCTAAATAATTGGCATCAGAGATCGTTATGTATTTTATTAGATTAGCGGCGTGACAAAACACTTAAGAAAATAAAACTTTTGCGTAGATGTTAAAGCCGCATTGCAATCAACTGAACTAGTAAATAAATCTCTAAAGACGTCCAATCTTTATAATCGCCGTAAAGACTGGAATAGAGATTTTCGGTAAATTCACCGAAGATGACGCGTTTGATTGATTTATCCCCTGGAGAAACGAAGCTTGTTGAGTCGCTAATTTATCGACAACCGATTCTGTACAAAGTTGAAAAGATTTTTTTATTTGAATAAAGTTCTTGTATACAGAATGAGCTATGAAATACTTTGATTCATACTCAACGAATTCTGGCTCCGGATCAACAAACTCAGAGTCATCTAAAAATTTATACATTTCATCATGCAACCCGATAAACTCCGACCATGTTTCTTCTAATTTTAGCAAACGAATTTCCAATATCGAGAGAGTGGTATTGATATCTACCTTTTCTGTGAATGCTGCTGTACGATGCCCTTCGCGCGGCCCCGTTTGGCTTTGACGATATTGGGTGAATTCGTAAACGTCAATTGCATGACGATGATCACGATCAAGAATTCGAAAACGTTTTGACATGTCAAAACAATAACCTATTGCCACTGCAACTGATCGCAAACAATCGTGCAACAACGCATTCGATCTCAGCTGAATGCTTTGTGATGACGCTTGTATTTTTTTTTTGTATTTTATTCGCAATAAAAATGGAGACAGAATACGAACATGCAAGAGCCGTACATAAGTACCATATAATGTTTTATTGTATTTTCTTTTATGTTAATTTTGGTTACCTTATTTAAGTTAAGGTACACGTCTGGTACCGAAACGACATAAAATGCCCGATTACGGTCAGACTAAAGCATGAAAGGGTATTCAACGAGGGAAAAGAAAGAAGAGCACAATATGGAAATTTATTCTTCGCGAGATAAGAAGTGCAAATCAACATTTTTCTCATTCAGCCGAAATATGTAAAACTAAATTTACTAATCTTTTCACCACCTACAAAAGAATTAAAAAGAGAAATGACTTGAGTGGTCGAGGTGCTACTCTATGGGAGTACTTTGAAGAATTTGGTTCTTCGCACTTCATTGCACCTCCAACTAACTTGTTGGCGTCGAGTTTAGCAATTGACGTTTACGAATTCAGCCATTCATTGCAATCCACGCGTTTCGATGTACTGTCTTAGCGTGCACTTGTTTTTCATCACTTATTTTTTACCTTATTAGCAAACGAATGCACGCCCAATTTATTTAATTCATAACATTGTGAATTTAGTTTGATTTTTGAAACTAATTACATCTCAGATTATAAAACAATAAGAAAAATAAAAATGTGTATATTGCATTACACTATTGTAAGCATTACACTATTGTAATCGCGATCCTGACTGTTGTGGAAGCCGATTGTTCTTTGTTGTATAAGTGTATGGTACAATATTCAAATCCACTGAACCATCTACACATCATTCCAAAATAGCAAATCAAATTACATCAAGGCTAGTTTAGGTTCGAGGGTTACTGTAGCAAATTCAGCTGTGAGCTTGCTTAGTCCCATACGGGCTCTTAGCGTTATCCTTAATTCTACCTGAAAAGAGAAAAATTAAAGTTATTGTAACATAATGTAGCATAATAACTACGCCCTCGAACAGGCAACAAACTCCGAAGTGTCTTTTCATTTGAGGTTCGTGTCTGAAATTAGTCACCACAGCTCGGATAATATCATGGCTAAAAGAGAAGAAGAGAGAATTATAACTGCACGAAATGATTGTCATTTTGGAATTATTACATCAGAATTTTTCTTGTTCCAGTGGTCGAAGAATTTGCTAGAAGTTTCTGGCTATCAGAAACTTCTGCTATATAAGGACAGACGGACGAACAAAAGAAAGCGATGGACGAACAAAAGAAAGCAATGGGCGACCAAAGGATTTCTCTAAAACTTAAGCTGGACGAACAAAAGAAAGCAATGGACGAACAAAAGAATTCTCTACAACTTAAGCTGGATGAACAAAAGAAAGCAATGGACGAACAAAAGAATTCTCTAGATGCTCTGGAAAGTAAACTTGATGAGCGAAACAAGAACTTGGAATCCAAATTCGAAGTGATCGAAGAGAAAATCGAGAAGGTCGAGACGCAACTCGAAAAAGTCGAAACTAGAAAAAAATTTTGAGAAACATGAAACACAGTTCGGGAAGATAGAGACACAGTTTGAAAAAGTGGATACGCAATTCGAGATAGGAGGAAAGCAAGTCGAAAATCTTGCTAAGGAGCTCAGCAACGTGAAGAGACAGAAAGCACGGGAATATTCCACTGACGGTCTGAGAAGAAAGGAGATGCAGCCTCCTATCTTCGATGGTCAAACATCATGGCCAATTTATAAAAGGCAATTCGAAGCGGCCGCAATGACCAATAGCTGGGACGATGAGAAGAGAAGTCCATTGCACTCACACTTGCACTGAGGGGTCCAGCTGCGGAGCTCTTGCAGACCATCCCGGAAGATAAATAGCAGAACTACGACTCTCTGGTTCAGGCTATCGAGATGCGGTTTGGGGATGAACACATGCAGCAGATGTACAGGGTTCAGCTGCGTAGTCGAGTCCAGAAAAGGGGGAAACGCTCCAACAGTTGCAATCGGATATAGAGCGACTAGCCCATCTTTCATACCCTAAAGCCGGTGAGGAGCTTATCAACGAAATGGCGGTGGAAGCTTTTATTCAGGCCATAGAGGACAGACAACTGCAAATGGCTGTAAGGATGGCTGAAAAGTGAACACTCCCCGAGGCATTGGCATTCGCTTTGTCAATGAAGGCTGCGGACCAAGCATACCAGGGAATACACCGTGTCAGGGAAATGTCCGTCGTGGAATGCTCATGCCAGAGAACAGCCGTCATGGATGAAGACAGAGCTCGCGGAAGTCAAATCCGTTGCTGGAATTGCAACCAAACCGGACA
The DNA here is from genome assembly GCA_963082735.1 of Pocota personata. NCBI lineage: Eukaryota > Metazoa > Arthropoda > Insecta > Diptera > Syrphidae > Pocota > Pocota personata. The sequence goes on from OY720431.1 coordinate 74,257,239, forward strand.
CCTACAACGGCAGTACAGAAGTGCACCTAGACGAGGAAATTGTCCACATTGCACCAGTAGGAGAAGCAGAGAGGAAGCATCTGGCTGTCAGTCAGACTTACCAAAACCAGCAGTCGGGAAATGTGCAAGGACCAGCTTCGCGGGGCAGAAGTTGGTTACTGGAATCGAGGCCCCCAGGACCACCATTCAAGTTTCGCAAACCAATCGGGGTAACAAGAGCCTGGCAGTGGAGGCACTAATCAACAAGAAGAAGTGCGTAGCCACCATCGACACAGGTGCCACCGCCTCCATTGTAAGAAGAGATATCGTCAGAAGCTCCTGGCTGCACAACACCAACAGCTACCGCCTGAAGACTGCAACAGGGGAAATGGCGAAGGTGTTTGGAGAAGTTCGTCTTACGATCACTCTGCCGGGACTGACGTTCTCCCGCGTTTCTGGTGGCAGATATATGCGACGAGTGCATCATCGGAATAGACTTCATGAAAGCAAATGAAGTAATCTTGGACATCGGGATGCAAGTACTGAGGTATCGAAATGTGGAGATTCCGATGGTGTACGGAAACGAGAATGCCGTAACTCTCAGGACAGTCATCAGCAAAGACGAAGTTTTGCCGCCGTCTTCAGAGACAATCATTTGGACGAAGCTGGAAGGTGATCTTGGGAGCCACCCATTCTACATAGTAGAACCAGACCCAGAGAAGAATTCTCAAGACTACATCGTGGGAAAGACGTTAGTCGAACCAAAGAACACCATGGTTCCAGCGAGAGTTTTGAACGCAAGACCACACACTGTCAAACTAAGGCGAGGGGAGGTGACTGGAAAATGCACGCCGATTACTGCCGTCACAACAATATCTGAACGTGATGCTCCAAAACCTCTCCCATTACCTTGGACAGCGGAAACGAGAGAGACGATTCTCCAGTCCAGTGAGCTGAATCAGGAGCAGCGAACTATGGCAGAGAATCTTATCAATGAGTACGCTGATGTATTTGCCTCACAGGACGGAGAATATGGCCGAACACACCTGGTACAACATCGAATAGACACTGGTGATACTAGACCAATTCGTCAGCCTGCTAGGCGCCTTCCATTGGCAAAGCAGACAGAAGTTGCAGAGATGGTGTCGGCAATGGAGAAAGAAGGTCTGATTGAAAGTTCCAAAAGTCCGTGGGCATCACCGGTTGTACTGGTTAAGAAGAAAGATGGCAGCACGCTATTCTGCGTGGACTATCGGCAGCTCAATTACGTCACCAAGAAAGACAGCTACCCTCTGCCACGGATTGACGACACGCTAGACACACTATCAGGAGCCCGATGGTTTTCCACTCTCGACTTGAAGAGTGACTACTGGCAGGTACAGATCCATCCAGAAGACCGGGAGAAAACCGCCTTCGAGCGATTGATGGAATGTGTCCTGCAAGGGTTAACATGGAAAACCTGTTTGGTATACTTGGATGATGTCATCGTAGTAGGAAAAACGTTTGCGCAACACCGAGACAATCTAAGGGCTTCGAAGTGCCCACCTGAAGCTCAACCCCAAGAAGTGCGCCCTGTTTAGAGCAGAAGTCAAGTACTTGGGACACATAATTTCAGCGAAGGGAGTGAGAACCGATCCAGAGAAGGTCGAAGCGGTGAAAAACTGGCCAGTCCCCAAGGATAAACACCAACTAGGGAGCTTCCTGGGCCTAGCCACCTACTACAGACGGTTCGTGAAGGATTTTGCCGGGATCGCAAAGAGCCTGCACCAGTTGACGGAAAAGGGAAAACAATTCAAATGGTCAATTGAGTGCGATGCCCCGATACTGGCTTACCCCACTCCCGGGGAAACGTTCATTGTGGATGCAGAAGCTAGTAATTTCGGGGTAGGAGCCATACTCTCCCAGGTGAATGACGGCCAAGAGAAGGTGGTTGCGTACTTCAGCAAGGTGCTCTCTAAGCCAGAAAGGAACTACTGCGTGACAAGGAGAGAACTTCTAGCTTTGATCTTGGCTGCGAAGCATTTTCACAAATACCTCTACGGGAGGAAGTTCGTCCTTCACACAGACCATGCAGCCTTCAAATGGCTATTACAGTTCAAGAGTCCTGAGGGTCAGGTCGCAAGATGGATCGAAAGGCTGCAATTCTACGACTACGAAATACAGCATCGTAAAGGAAAACTCCACTCTAATGCGGATGCACTGTTCCGGAGACTATGCAGAATGGATTGTAAACATTGTGCGCGTCAGGAAGAACGGCAGCTGGTTTCCATCCAAAGAATGAGAGCCGAACCTATCGCCGGCTGGAGCGTAGAAGAGATCCGGAACGCTCAGAAGGAAGACCCGGATATCGAGCCGATTCTGGCCTGGAAGGAGAACATGGAGAAACCGGATCATCAGGACATCTCTCACAGAAGCCCGACCTTAAAGGCATATTTTGCGCAGTGGGACTCCCTCCATGTCCAAGAAGGTGTTCTGAGAAGAAAATGGGAATCCTCCGACGGAAAGTCGTTTGTAATGCAGCTTGTCGTACCGCGGACGAGGGTCAAGGAGGTGTTACAGGAAATGCATGGCGGGGCGTCCGGAGGCCACTTGGGAGTGAATAAGACACTAGAAAAGGTACGAGAACGTTTTTATTGGTTAAAAGCGAAGGAAGATATCGAAGACTGGTGTAGAAAATGCGACGTGTGTGCAGCTATCAAGGGTCCGAGAATCAATCAATCCCAATCCGGAAACCGACAATGGTAATCGGTATATACTCGTAGTGATGGACTACTTCAGTAAGCGGCCGGAAGCGTTTCCGATCCCTAACCAGAAAGCCAGAACCGTGGCGGAGCAGATCGTCTACAATTGGGTTAGCAGATTCGGTGTGCCCTTGGAATCGCATTCTGACCAAGGGCGGAACTTCGAGTCAAGAATCTTCCAAGAGATGTGTCAACTACTCGGAATCAAAAAGACAAGGACAACCCCGCTTCATCCACTGTCGGACGGTATGGTGGAGCGTTTCAATAGGACTTTGGACGAACATCTCTCGAAGGTCGTAGGTGACTACCAACGGGATTGGGACCGGCAGATTCCCTTGTTTTTGATGGCCTATAGAAGTGCCGTGCATAGCACTACTCGACATACGCCGTCCTAAATCTTATTTGGTGGAATAGCTCGTTTACCCAGTGAGGTGAAATTTGGATCTCCTACCAGTGAGCCCAGAAATGAAGAAGAGTACGTGGCGGACCTTAGGGAAAGGCTTAGGGACATACACCAAAGGACCAGAAGCCAGATCAAGATAACGAGCGACCGCATGAAGACCAGGTATGATTCCAAGGCAACAACGCCAGGATTCCAGGAAGGAGATCTAGTGTGGCTGTATAATCCCCATCGCCAAAAGGGGAAATCACCTAAGTTGCAGCAGAACTGGGAGGGTCCCTACAGAATAATAACCCGCATCAATGATGTTGTCTACCGCATCCAGCGAGGACCAAGGGCCAAAATGAAAGTGGTTCATGTGAACCGACTGAGTCGATACAATGGCCGAAGTGAGGACACACTTGTTCGGGACGAACAAGTCTAAGAGAGGGCGGATAATATCACGGATAAAAGAGAACAAGAGAGAATTATAACTGCACGAAATGATTGTCATCTTGGAACTATTACATTAGAATTTTTCTTGTTCCAGTGGTCGAAGAATTTGCTAGAAGTTTCTGGCTATCAGAAACTTCTGCTATTTAAGGACAGATGGCGATCAAAAATTCGCAGTAGTTTCTAAACTGTGGCGAAGAGATTAGAAAAGTGATAATGGGCGAAGTTGTAATTTTGTGATAAATTGAAAGTTGAGATTTAACAAGAAGAAGTAATTAGTTTGGATTTGTGAATTAAGTAATTGAAAGGAGATAAAGTGATTTGAGAGGAAAGAGACATTGTAAGAAAAGAATTGCGAAGAATAGTATAGTATGATCCTGAATTGTTCTAAAGACTAGAAAATAAAGAAATAAATTTCACAGAATATCGTTTTATCTACTTGTGCCGTAGCTCGCATACTACATTATGTTGGATATATCTGCCGTCTGACTCGGATAGGACCTTTTTCCATTCTGACCTATCACAAAACTTTGTGATTGCTTTCAAAAATATACTAGTATTTGCTAGCTCGTATAGTTCTCCAAGAAGGAGTTCCCTAGGAGTTCCCAACGTCTTCCGCTTAGGCTGTGGCATTGATATATTGAGTGGAAGGTATCTTTCACAAGTGTAGGGTCTCCGCAGCCTCTGCAGATATGATCTTAATTTGTTATTCTCATTCTCATTTGCCTATTAGATTGTTCCCGTTATCACACTTGATGTTAGAGCAATCGATGGTCTATTTAGAGAGAGTAAGCTCCTTGCTCTTGTTTTATTTTTTTGGCAACAGAGCTTTCGCATTGCTGTACGTTTAAATGTGTTCCCACCCGCCTTCTGCTATTGATAGGTCCGCATCGTTCTGCCTTCTCAGAGCCATAAATTATGCGCTACACAGCCAGACTATTTTCGATCTGATTCTTACCGCCGCCATCATTACTAGTTTTGAGCTGGAAGTAACAGCATTTGATTTACATTCGTCCCTATTATATATTCAAATCCAATGTTTCCGATTAAAGTCCAGGCAGCGGTCATGTAAACAGTTTGAATATCATCATCTACATATCTCATACAATAAAGACAATTGGAAAGTCATTGTTGAAGACGCCGATGCGTATAGAGCTGTCACTGAAGAATTGAACAAAAAGCAAATTCAGTGGAACCCGTATAAAAATACAGGTACAAGATCGATAAAAGTAGTAGCAAGAGGCCTTCACTCTTCATGTGATGCCAAAGAAATTGTCAAAGACCTTATACAAAAAGGCTCTCAAGCTCTCGATGCAAATAATCTTATTAAAAATGAGATAATCAAAGACTCCACTGGGATATCAACGACAAAAAGGAGATCTCTACCTTTATTTATGCTCACTTTCGAAAATAAAGAAAGTCTCGAAAAGATTTACAGTATTAAATCAATTATGGGCATAGTTGTTAAAATTGAACCACTGCGAAAGTCAAAGTTTGTTCCACAATGTAAGCGCTGTCAAACCTTCGGGCATACACAAAAATACTGCAATTGCGAGTTTGCTTGTGTTAAATGCGAAGACAGGCATGCAACTAAAAACTGTCCCATGGGCAAAGAACAGAAAGCGAAATGTGTTAACTGCCAAAGCAACCATCCTGCAAGTTACAGAGGATGTCCAGTCGCCAAAAAATTCCAAGACACAAAAAGAAAAAACAAAACTGGGAACAAGCTTAGAAACTCAACAAATACAAAAGCAATAGTTGAAAACAAAAAAGCAACAGTCGAAAACAAAACTAAAAATCTACCGACAAAAGCAATTGCACTAAGCAAAAGTGATGAAAATAAATCCTATTCCCAGATTGTAAAAAATGTGCGGAAGAACGAGGAAACATCTATAAAAGAAATGCTGGAACTTATCCTAAAAAGGATTGATTTAAACATAAAACAGCTAAGCGAAGAAGTCGCTCTTAAAAAACATTGATGGACAGAACACTTAAAATCGCAACATGGAATGCAAACGATCTTTTACAACATGTATCAGAACTAAACATCTTTTTAGACTTATAGACATTTGTTTGGTGTCCGAAACTCACCTCGCTATAGAACAAAGTCTTGATAACAAACTACCAAACTACACATGTTATCACGCTCTGCACCCAGCTGACAAAGCTAGTGGAGGATCAGCAATTCTTATAAAAAAGTGCTTGAAACACTATGAAGAACCAATGTTTACTAATGAAAACATGCAAGTAACAACAATTAGTATTGCAATAAAAAAAAGGGTTTAATATTTGCAGAACTCCTAAATTTGTTAGGACATAACTTACTTGTTGGTGGCGACTTCAATGCTAAACACGCCCACTGGGGATCTAGGCTCATAACTACAAAAGGTAAACGGCTTTACTAAGCAGCCCGCAAATTCAACTGCTAATTTTATTCTTCTGGTTCACCAACATATTGGCCATCTGATACTAACAAAATACCAAACCTTATAGACTTGTTCGTAGTTAAAGGTATTAAACGAAATCATATAAGTGTCGAAGGTAATTACGATTTATCGTCAGATCATACTCCAGTAATTTTATCACTGAGCTAAGCAGAAATAATAGAAAAAATAAAATCCTAAGCTCGTGAATAAGAGAACAAACTGGAACGAATTCAGAGACAAACTTGACAGTTTTATAAACCTAAGATCCCCTATGCAAACAATTGAACAAATTGATCATGAAGTAGAACAATTTATTGCTGATGTACAACAGGCTGCAGAAGAAAGTACTCCAACTATTTAGAACTCGAGAGAAACAGAAATAAAATATCCTGTCGAAAGAAAGGAGCTGACATTGGAAAAAAGAAAAGCTCGAAGAAAATGGCAAACTACGAGGTTCCCAGATGATAAGGCAGTTTTTAACAGTCTTAACAACGAATTAAAAAAAAGAATCTGTGAGTTGAAAAATGATTCAGTTAGTAGATTCCTGAAAAGTCTGACGACGGATGCTTCTACCGAATACTCCTTATGGAAAGCAGCTAAGCGCCAAAAAAAACCTCAGACACAAAACCCGCCAATAAAATCTCAAGATGGTAAATGGATCGGAAACCCGAAACAAAAGGCTGATCTCTTCGCTGAACATCTCGCGAATGTTTTTAAGCCATTCCCAGCAAACACAGCTACAGATCTCTTACAGTTTGTTGATAGAAACGACGAATGTGAAATACCTTTTGTCACGCTCAAAGAAGTAAGAAGCATGTGTCAACATAAGTTGTCTAACAAAAAATCACCAGGGTACGATCTAATAACTGCTCAGGTTTTGAAAGAAATGCCTTCAATAGCCTTCAAGAAACTCCAATTTATAATAAACGCATGCCTTAAACTAAGATATGTGCCACATCATTGGAAAATTGCAGAAGTCATTGTTATACCTAAACAAGGTAAGCCACCAAGAGAAGTAACATCCTACAGACCAATATCGCTTTTACCAATCATGGAAAAAGTTTTCGAAAAACTGCTCCTAAAAAGGCTTAGCAAAAGAATAGAAGAAAGAAGACTAATCCCGAGCCATCAGTTTGGATTTAGAAATAAACATTCAACGATAGACCAAGTGCATCGAATTACGGATGTTGTGGAAAAGGCACTTGAAGAAAAACAAGTTTGCACATATTCTTAGATGTTGCTCAAGCCTTTGACAAGGTTTGGCACTTGGGACTTGAGTACAAACTGCATAGGGACCACCCCAGGCAGTACTACGAAATACTGAAATCCTACGTTACGAACCAACTCCTTAGAGTACGGTAAGACCAAAATTACTCGGAACTAAAGAAAATTGAAGCCGGTATATCGCAAGGAAATGTCCTAGGACCATCCCTAATATTCCAGTGGACATCAAAGCTATCATGGCCACCTATGCTGATGATACTGCAATATTGGTGCCAGATAAATCCGTTACGAAGGCTACTCAAAAATTGCAAAATGGGAAAATGTTATAACTTTAAATTTCCCCCAATGCGATTTATAAATTAAGAAAGAAAAATCATTTGTCGATCTTTCATAGATTGGTCCTGATTCACCGGTGGTTTTCGTGCGGTAAGAGTCCCACACTACTTGGTACCGATTCTTACCGAGTGTCTTTCGAAGATTTCCATCGGATAAAAAAAAAAAAAAAAAGATCTACCATTAATTTTAGTATTGCTCTACTCGTATGTGGCTGCTTACTCGTACATTGCATCTACACCTAATTTATACCCACTCCATTTCTTTTGAATGCTGAAGAGGAATGAACTAAAACGTAAATTGCTTGCGTAATCGATTGATTGACTGATTGACGCCGGCTATACCGGTATTTTTATTAGCTTAATACAAGCACAAGAAAACTTAAACAATCTAAACTTAAAACTACAAAAAAAAACTAAAATCTACTAGGAAGAGCAGGTAGGTGGTAGAAGGGGTTAATAGGAGGGGGGTGTTGGCAAAATCAAGACTTGGCTAGGTGGAATTGAGGCGATGCTGAAGATTGTTTCGAAGGGTAGTTCTGCTGCAGTGGAAGTCAAAGGTGTTTTCCATATTGTTAGCCAAACGCAACATTCTGCACAGTGGTGCGTTATAAGCATAATTGGTGCGATGATAAGTGAAACGGAAGAGGGGAATGGACCTTAGGTTACGGGGATTGGTATTAAAGGAGACTAGTTGAAGGAGCGCGGGGCAATCAATGTGACCAGTTATTAGCTGATGGAGGAAGAGTAAGTCGGCAATTTCGCGACGATTTTCAAAAGATTGGAGATTGATGAGTTTTAGACGATCAGAGTAGGGAGGCAAGTTGTATCTAGATACCGCGTAGGGCGAAACGGACAAACCTGCGCTGGATGGCTTCAATCCGTTGAATGTGGATAGCATAGTGTGGCGACCAAGCTTGGCTAGCATATTCGAGGATAGGTCTAACGAAGGTGGTATAAAGTGATTTGGTGACGTATGGGTTCGAAAATTCCTTGGACCAACGTTTTACAAAGCGAAGTGCAGAATTGGCTCTATTTATTATGTGGTCAATATGAGAACGGAAGTTAAGTTCCCTATCACAGATTACACCTAAATCACGCAAAGATGAAACTGGTGGGACGAGCTCGTTGCAGAGGAAGTAGTTCCTATGGGTTGGTGGAAGGCGTTTACGGGAGTAGGTGATGAATTGACATTTGCTTACATTAAGTTCGAGATGATTTTTCTGACACTAGAGAGAGAATCTATTAAGGTCATCTTGAAGTGGGCGAGAATCGATGGGGGAAGATATGTATCTAAAGATTTTCATGTCATCGGCATAGACAGAGAGATACGAGTCTTTGATAATGCAGTCGACGTCGTTGATGGTCAGGACGAAAATTAAAGGACCAAGGTGACTGCCTTGAGGGACACCCGAAGTGGCCTTAATGGGGTTAGAGACAGAAGATCTAAATATAACCTCGTACTGTCGACCTTCCAAGTAAGATTTGATCCAATTGATAAAACCGGGTTGAAAACCAAGAGCTTTAAACTTAAGAATAATAATTTGGTGCGATATTTTATCAAATGCTTTACTGAAGTCAGTAGTAATAATATCAATTTCTTTGCCATCTTCAAATGCACACAGCGCCTGAGAAACGAATTCAGTTAAGTTGGTGGTTGTCGATCTACCTTTAAGAAATCCATGTTGGTTAGAAGAAAATAAGGATTTGCAATGAAAAAACATCGAGTCGTACACTATGCTCTCGAAGAGTTTAGGTATGCATGATAGTTTCGCGATAGGTCGATAGTTGGAAATTTCATTTTTTGTGAATGGGGATAATGAATGAGTTCTTCCAAAGAAGCGGGAAAGATCCTTGCGAAATGGACATAAGAAAAAGGGAAGTCAACGGTTGGGCCAAGTGGGTCACGCATTTTTTTAGATCTATTGCGGGCAACCCGTCAGGACCGGGAGAGTAGTCATCCTTAAGTTTATTAATCTTCTCTGCGACAAGTAACGTAGTGATATCAACCGAGACTAATGACGTTTGGGCGCAATTGTCCATATAAGAGAAGTAATCATGGTCTGGTTCGAGGATGCGGTCGGTAAACGACTGGCTAAAAAAATGAGCGAATAAGTTTGCGACAATTTTAGGGTCTGACGAAGAAGTGTTGGAGAGTTTAAGGGTAGATGGATAACTATCAGATTTTCGTTTGGCATTTATGAAATGATAAAAACGCTTTGGACCCGTGATAAGACTGGATTGCATTCGGTCAAGATAATCCTGGTAGAGAGCTTCGCATAGTTCGGCGAAGTGTGTATGTGTGTGCTGATAGATGGTGTAATCATAGCCAGAACGGGATTTCAGGTATGCTCTCCAAAGTTTATTCCTCTTGTTACGAAGTGAGCGCAATTGTTTGTTATACCAGGGTGGGGATGAAGAACAATTTTTTTGGAGCGAGTAGGGAACAGCTTGCAGAAAACAATCGAAAATTACAGTACAGAAAGATGCAAGAGCAGTATCCACAGCAACGTGTGCGTAGTTAAAATTAGCATTACTGAGCAGGTTGTTAAGTTTGGCGAAGTCAGCTTTCCGAAAATTAAAGCTATATGAGTTCTGAGTGTGAATATTAGAATTTAAGTCACCGCAGGAAAATGAAAGAAAGAGGGGTGGATGGTAACGGTCTAAAGTAGAGAGAAGATGGTTACTTGCTATTACAATACAATTATCAGCATCAGATGAGAAGATAAGGTCAAGTTGTCTGTCAAGGCTATTAGTTATGCCACTGACTTGATGGAGGCCAGAGTTGGAGAGACAATCTGTGAAAAGGACTTCTTTGTCTGAGGTTGCATTAATGAAAAAATGAGACTCATCCTCAGACGGAACCCATTGGAGTTGTGGAAGATCAAAATCCCCAAGGATAATGACATCATCGCTGGGATCCGTAACATCAAAGAGAGAGTCTATAGCATCTATAGGGAGTTGGTAGCCTTGAATTGGTTGGGAGGGGCGAATGTAGCAGCAAAGTAGGTACAGATTACGTTTAAGAATGGTAATTTTAGCGCAAATAAACTCAAAATTAGCGGTATGCGACGATTTATAAAGTGCTGAGTCGTAGCAGTTGTGTATAGCCAGGAGAACTCCACGGCCAGAAGAATCATCGTATTTCTCGAGACCATCATCGCGAAAAATGTTAAATTCGGAAGTAAATAACTCATTACTCTTGAAGGCAGGGGAGAGATTTGTTTCAGAGAGGGCGAAAACATCGTAGGGCAACTTTTGAGAATTAAGGAACACAGTGGAGATTTTGGTGCGCAAACATTTTGGTAGTAAATGGATAAGTGTTTAACAGTGTTTTTATCTGCGTTAGTAAGGCGTGGTTTTGTACAAGTTGGTATGTTAGGAAAGAAAATAATTTTTAAAATTTGTGCGAGTTCGTTGTAGATGTGAGATACGTTTTGATTCAACATAGGAAGCAAAAGTGGACAGATCATTTGCAACATTTCTGGGCGGAATATCGAGACTTTCATGATAGCGAACGAAGATCTGTTTCAGTTCAGCAGAATCGGTTTGGAGGCCTTCTTGATGAAGCGAGACCATGACGTTGGTCTTAGTAATCCCGTCGATACAGATGGTGTCGTCTTTATCATGTTAGTATGCTAAATATAAACGCACATTATTATAGATATTGTGGTCTCGAAAGCGTGAGAGAACATAGAGTCCATCTTCGCCAGAATCTGTAAGTTGCTTCGTAAGTCTAGCAGTAGGCGGAAGCAATGGATCTAAGAAGGAAGGAGGTGGTGCAACTAAGTTTGAAGAATTAATAGGCGGGGAAGTGGGCGAGTGAGAAATAATGGAGGGGCAAGGCGATTCAGAGGGTGCAGGATTGAGAGTGGGGAGTGAATGAAATTCGGAAAATTGACGGAGGTCGGTCTTTTACGATGAGAAGACGTTACAGGTGCAAGATCAAATGACACACGATAGATATTGTGGTTATTTTGAGAGTGGGAGACGGATGGAGATGAAGGGTTAAGATTATGGGATTGGTTGAAGCTGGGGTATTTTGTAGCTGTGTTGAAATAGGGGTATAACCCCATTTTCATTTGCCAATTTGGGTGATGCTCGAGCAGATTATTGCGATTGGGAAGTGAAGGGAGGTGGGCGGACGGCTTTGAGAAGGGGGTAGACATAGAGTTAGGCTTAGAGTTATGTTTATTATTAGTTTGTTTAAAATTAGAGTTAGATTTATTAATGTTTTTATTATTGGGCTTAATATTAGAGCTTAACTTATCGGTCCATCGAGTCATACTCATTTTACCAAAAGCAAGAACATCTTTCGGGGACTTAGCGAAAAGCCAGCCATATTTTGCAGGAAGGTCGATTTTGAAGCAGCCAGATATTGTGGATAAAATCCTCATGCATTTGAGATCGGTGATATGATACTGTTGTTGGAACATGATACACACCCAGGACTCATCGGCAGATTTTGGAGCACCAGTCAGGAAGTAAGAAACAGAATGGCCGTTTATTTCATTAGAAATAGTTAGTTTTCTGAGCCTACTGTTCCACTCAGATTGCGTCCACGTGGTTCCAAATTTCGATATGGTGTTGATGGTGCAAGTAGAATTAGCGGTCTTTGCTGGTGGTGGGTTGCTGGTTTGGGGTTGGTCTTCACATACGCGGGCAGGGAAGGCAGTCAAAGATGTGGAAGTTGAGGGTGATGCGGTGTCAATGAGATCGATGTGTGCAGCGGAATTAGCGTTAAGAAACTCTTCATGCAATGATTTATCTTGAGAAGAGTGTTTCACAGACTGGATGAAGTTGAGTTTACTCGACACTAATTTGAGTTCGTCTATGATGTCATTCGTTGCTAACCTTGAGAGCTTCGTGGCAGTTAATTCTTCGATTACGGAATTCAAAGCTAGATGAATTTTACCAATACAATCAGCGTGATGGGCAATATTCCTGTCAAGCTCCTTCAATGAGGTGGTGTGGCCGGAAAGTGTCTCAGATATGGATGACATATCGACATGGATACCCCACTTAGGGTTATCGGTTTTGATTTTCTTATTCTTGAGTTCGTCAATTCCAGCGTTGGTTGATGTTATAAGAGTGAACAAGTGATCGTATCTTTTTTCGCTCTTATGGGAGGATTCTTTTATTTCTTTTAAAACGGAACTGTGATCAGAAGCGTAGTTTTCTAAGGCGTTGTTGATGGAATCACAGTTGATGCTACATAATTCCATCGTTTTGATAAAATTGTGATGCAGCTCCGATTTCAGCTCAGCAACCGAATTAGTAAGCGTGCAAAGTTGTTCGTTGTTGCATTTGATAGCAAGCATTATGTGTGCCATAGAAATGGTTTTACACTCATCACAGAAGAAACAGAATAGGTTGGTGTATTCCTGCAGATGGGCTTTGGCATTCCTGGTTAGACCAATGCAGATAGGGTGAACAAATTTATTGCAAATACCTATGCATTCTATCATATCGACGGAGTTGGAGATCATGGTGCAGTTGGTGGATTCGCAGGACGTCATGGTGAATAGCCGGGGTGAATGTTCAAAGCGACACAGTGACTCAGATACCGTGAAATGGAAAAAAATATGGGTCAGTGATTTATGAAAATGCAGCGGTGAGTGTACGCAGTGACACAGATACGTTGCAGTGGCAGAAAGAAAGACGATCACAACAAAAACACGGGTCAATAAAAAAGAAAAACAATTGAAACTAAGCAAAAACCGCTTAAATAGGTGCGATGACACAGTTGTGGTGTGAAAAATTGACTGACACGATGACACAGTTATAATAAGAAGAAGAGCGCGATTGCAAAGTTAGGCAATAATTAAACAGAAGGGAAATTTTGATTTTGATTTTTTTGAGTGGACTAGAAACACAACTTGGTTTCTTGGCGGTTCGAACTGAACAATGCGAAGTAATACTAATACTTTGACTACTACCCAAACACATTCATGTTTTACCCGATTTCATTTATTTCGTTTTTGTTAGATGTACCGCGTTTTCTTGCAGCAGTTTCTTTGACAAATATATCTAGTGGTAACAGATTTAGAATGCTTCTAGCCATGCAGTAGACCTTATCTTTAGGGCACCTGTAGTATTAAAGCAGGACGCCTTTTGTATTTTAGTTAGTAACGTAGTGTTGCGCTTATGGCATTCCATGATAAATCGCCAAGCTTGCATGGTTCTGACCGATCCCCCTGCATTTTGGTTAAATATTGCAATATATTATATATGCCTGTTTTCAATCTTACAGGATTTTGCTTGGATTACAAGGTAAGGAATGCTAAATTGGAACAATTTTCCTTATTTTAAAAAAATAATAACTTTAGCACTATTAGTCGTATAATAGTCAATTTAGTTTGTTAAATAGAGAAAGAGTAAAGTTTTAAAAAGAAAATATATAATTTTCAACGAACGGTATTCAAGGTTTTTGAATTAAAGATCCAAATATCTCAAAAAATGGTATTTTAATTTAGTATACAAATACGGGCAAAACAAATTTTTATCAGAAGTCAGGAACGGGTAAAATTCAATAAATTCAGAGAATTTTATGGAAACTACTGCCAGATTTGATAGATTAAAAAACAAGGTGAGTTCTGGCCCTCAGGAGCAGGAGCTATGATGTAATTTTGGTTTGTTATTAGTGACTTGGTCTTGGAGCTTGTTTTTTTTTATGTTGTAGATATGCAGCATGCTTATCAGTGACTTGTTCTTGAAGCGGTTTTTCTTTATCAAATATTGCGGTTTTTTCAAGCTACAAGCGAAGTGTTTAACTTTAGGCTGCCATACTTGGTTATTTTTCTTTAGTGTTTGAACGTTCTGGTATTTTTTCAGTGAGATCTAAAATTTAGAAACAAAAATGTATCCTTGCGAAGTTTGTGAAAAATCATTATCAGAAAAGTGGAATTTACTAAGATACGTAAACTGTGACTTCGCGGAAAAACGAAAGTAAAAGTGTGACCAATGCGAAGATGTATTTACGAGGAATAATCATTTAAATCACCACATAATGATGAAACACTTTAACAATTTCAATGTCATCGAAGGAAGTTGAAAATAAAAAGACCTTGCAAAAGAGAGAGCTTTTTCCGGATGATCCCACAACCTCGACAGTTAAGACTAAGAAGATAAAGTTCACCGTTTATAAGCGTTGTCTGATCTATGAAGAGGATATAGAAAGGCTCAACATCAAACAGAAAAATAGTCACACAAATAAAGCAAGGCAAGTCTTAAAGGAGAATGTTAGCTACATTGAACGGGCTTCCAAAAATAGAGTAAAACATTACTTTTCATACGCTTGAGGAAAAGAGGAAACAAATCAACTTCCTTTTCTGTGAATATTATAAAGATAGAATGCACTTCTAGTGGTCGATGAGATGGTAATACTTTTAGAAATGAATGGTGAACGATGTTGCAATGCTGGTATCCAGTAAATTTCTTCCTGTACTCAGAGAAGAGGTCTGAGAGTGAATCCAACGAAAACTGAGTTAGTAATTTTTACTAGGAGAGGGTCAACACTAGTGCTTCAAAGTATCCGGATATTTCGGATAATCGGATAGTGTTGGATACTCGGATCCAGGATCCGATATTCGACTTTTTCGGATAGTGTCGGATAGTTTTGGATCCAATATCCGAATTTTTCGGATAGTGTCGGATAGCATCGGATAGTTTTGGGTCTTCGGATAGTTTCGGGTCTTGGGATAGTTTTGGAACTTCGGATAGTGTCGGATCTTTGGATAGTTTATAGAGAGAATAGAGAAAGAAAAACGTGTGTGAGTAATTTGTGTGTGTGGGTTCTGAGTGTAAGGGAGATGTTAGATGATGTGTTGATTGGATTTAATTATGAGTAATTGCTGATAGCGTTGTGGGGGTTAATGGTTTTTGGTGTCCAAATTCGACGGCGGAGTGTCGAGGTGAGGGTTTGTATTTTGAGTGGTGGAGGTGACGTAATCGGTGTCGGCATTAACGTATTATGTAATTGTGAAATTGTCACGTTGATTTGGTAAAAGTGAGTCAGGCGGGTATTAAATTTAAATATATAAAAGAAGATAGAAATAGATTTCGAAGCGAAATGGCGTACAATGAAATTCAAAGTATTATATTCCTGTGTGTGGTGAGGTTTAAATGATTGAATATGAGTGGAGTATGAGATTTGTACGGTTTCTAAGTAACCGGTTGTGTTTTTGTCAATACGAAAATAATTTGCTTCGATTTTAACAAATTAGAAATAATATATTTTAACGATTTTGATACTATTAAATAGTGAAAAAAAGACAATTAAAACCCTATACCCTATCTTTGGGGTATTCCAATTATTAATATTAAAGGAAAGAAAAATAAGACACAAAATAAAAAAGTGATCCGCGGCAAAATGACATCCCCTGAAAGGGGAGCGGGGGCGATGGATACGGCTGAAATTACGCACGAACAATTTATGGAAATATTCCAATTAGCAAAAAAATATGAACAAGAAGTATTATTACTAAAACACAAAATAAAAGACATGCAGGAAAGTGACAGTGACTCCTCATTCAAAAAAACGTTACAAAAAAAAGAAAAACACCAAAAATTGTGACATCGTGCAGTGATCGCGAAAATCAATTTGCTCTACTAGACGTAGATACGTCAGAACGAAATAATAATACTACACAAGATGCACCCACAACTTCGACCACGCTCATTTCAATGATGAAATCAAGGAATGAAGCTAAAAGAAGACAACAAAAAGAGGCTGTGAAAAATAACGGCTCAAGAGAACACTAAACAATATTAGACAGTGTGGGTGAAAAAACATCAGATAAAACAACAGCACCAGTGGTAACAAAAAAAAAGACACCACCTCTAATTAAAATATACAAAGAAGACAGCAAAACATTGTATAAATTACTTAAGGAAGAAATAGGTAAAGATAGTTTTAATATAAAAAATATAAATAGTAAAATTACTTTAACTGTTAAAGATAAGAATGACTGTAACAAAGTGAAAGAATTGCTTGACGAAGCAGGAACGGAATATTTTTCGTACACGAATAAGGAAGACAAGTTACGGTCATTCTTGTTAAAAGGTCTTAGTGTTGGCTTCAACCCAGATGAAATCTTGGAAGAGTTAAAAGCGCTAAAAATAGAAAACCTAAATTTTGTTGGGGCATTCAGGTATGCTACGGCGAACTCTAAGCGAGACAATAGAGTCCTGCCTATTATAGCGGTACAGCTATCTTCGGATAGCAAAGTACAGAACCTGAGAACTATCAGATACCTAGAGGGGCATTTAGTGTCCTTCGATAGAATTCGGAGGAACGGTGTCCTTCAATGTCATCGATGCCAGAGATTCGGGCATGCTTCGCCGAATTGCAAGATGATTAGGAGGTGCGTCAAGTGCCAAAATTCGCATGAGCATGGTGAGTGCCAGGTGCAAAAAGATGCAAGCAAGGAACAGCTATTTTGCGTTCTTTGTCAGAAGTCTGGTCACCCTTCCTCCTGGCGGGGTTGCGAAAGCTACAAGAGACTGGCAGATCGGCTTCAAGCACAGAAAAGGGAAACACAGCAAAAGGTTGCACAGAAAATCACAATGATTGACAATCATGTTCGGGGTGGCGTTTCCTTTGCCGACATAGTAGGGAATAGTGTTGGCACAAAAGCAGTCAGCCCCAATGCATTGCGCTCCAATACTGTTGGCTCCAACATTGTTGGTTCCAAAAGTATTGTGCGCCCTGCAAACGATAGTTTGCAAATACAAATTGACGGTCTGACCAAGACTGTTGCAGATCTGTCGGCGAAGGTAGATGCCTTTCTCAATATTTTCACTCGTCAAAATGACTAGGCCAAATTTTGCAACCCTCAAAATAGCTGCTCTCAATGTCAACTCTATTATCTCCCTTAGTAGGCGCGGTGACCTACTGCGATTTGTGGTGGATCATAGACCCTACATACTCTTTATGAGTGAAACAAAATTAAATGACAGGAATTAGTTGGAATTCAAAAACTACGACGTAATACGGACAGATAGACGCGACTCAACAAGAGGTGGCGGTACGGCAATACTCGTTCGAAAACCCCTACGCTTCACAACGGTTGAACGGAGTGCAATTAGAAACTTTAGTTGTCTTGAGACAACCATTATCGCGCTGCCTCTTAGGAATAATGGTTCTCTGTATCTAATATCGGCGTATGCTGCGTAAGGAACGGTTACTCAATTTAAAGCCGAAATCGAAAAATTGTTCGAAGATCTAGGACTAGATAGTTTAAACAACTTTTTTGTCTTAGCGGGAGATCTAAACGCGAAACACCCGAGCTGGATGAACTCAAGGGCCAATGCTAGAGGCGTATTTCTAAATCGCTTTATTGAGGAAAACCAAATCGGGTATAAATTCAAGTTTTATAGCCCAGTTACACCAAGTTTTCCTTCTGAAAACTCTCCTTCTTGACCTTTGCATAGCGGACGCGCGACTGCAAATACAGACGGTCCACGGTAATAAACTTTCAATACTGCCTTATGATAGCGACCACAATGCTATAGTTATGCCGGTGACATTTGCTGGCGACTCCACGTTTAGCTTCGCAACGCAGCACGAAGACCCTAAATTGAATTCTAGGCAGACCGATTGGTGCAAATTCCAGCGTTGTGCCATCAGGAAATATAGGAATTGTATTTTCTCTTGTAGTATTCCTTGTAATAGGAATCTTACTAATGAAGAATGCGATTTTTATATCGGGAATCTAAATACGGTGGTATTACAAGCTATGGAATCGTCAGTTCCGAAAATAAAATCAAAAAATGGCATCGAATGTTATCTAAATCGTGATATACAAACTCTACAAACCCACAAAAGTTTTTTAATCACTCAAATAAATCGAATACGTCGTCAGTTCCAAGAAGAATCGTCCAACATGGAGCTGCAAAGGTTGAAATCTCTCCTGGGAAATGTGAGGACACTGCTAAGCCAGCAGTTTCGGAATAGTGTCAACGATTACTGGCGGCAATATGCCGAGAACATTTTGAAGTCTGACTCCAGGAATATGTTTCCTAAAATTAACCAAACCTTCAAGCCTACGAGACTGTCAAAATACTGAAACTGAAAGTCTCACTGTCTTCTCAGTCGCTTCTGTCCCAGGCAGAGATTAATAGCCAACACTGCCCCATTATCGATAATCATTTTGTGATAAATAGTGGGATGGATAAGCTAAATCTGATCGGCTCTCATTTTGAGGCAATCTATGCTAGCGAACTCCCTAGCTGCAGAACTGGAGAAGTAAATGACGAATTGTTCAGATTTCACAATAACGAAACGGGAACCCTTTTGAGATTTTCTGAAAGATTAAAAGCTGACCAACTCACAGCTGAACAG